>CM061133.1:318691603-319891603 GCA_030789695.1 Scilla litardierei
CTTAACCTTGCATCTGTTCTGCTATCAGAGACTTCTCCAAGCAGCTTGCTGAAAAATGCAGTGACTGTGCATTAAGAAGAATGATAGAATATTTACCAGTGCCATGTAACTTGTAAACCTTTCATCACCAAGATCTGCATAATAGTAATTCTTCAGTTGATTTGGCTTTAGTTGTCCTTTGTAAACAACAGTCCTGTTACACGAGGAAAACAAATTACTTGCCCATCAAAAGATTTGGTTCACCATCCAGCTAACAGAAATAGTAGAATATTTGTTTGCAGAACATAAACACAAATAACCAAGTCATTTCTAGGCTATCCGATCCAATTAATGTTCGGAACACGGACTAAAACCAGTAATCTATAATAAGAAACATACCTTTATTTCATATCAGCTACTCGAGAAATAAATCAAGAAAAAGAAGCAAAAATGTCACCTTGAAGACAAAGAGCATATGTAGAAGTCCTTCACTCCGCCATGCTGTAAGTTTAAAGCAGCTCGAATGGCAACCATAGAAACCCTCCTCAATATGTACATCTGATAAGATTAAAAATCACGATAAAGTCACAAGATACAATATTTTCTAGATGATGATGGCTACTCTTTTTACCCGAAAAAAAAAACTAGGACATGCAGAACAGTTCGGTAAGAACCTGCTGCTCAAAATCAGCACCAGATCTCGGACTTGGAGTAAGGAATACTTGCTCAATGACTGGTTCAGTTTGAAGGGCTGACTTTCCCAAGTCAGCATTATTGGTTGGTACCGGACGCCACCCAAGAACAACATGCCCCAATGATTCTGCAACCTGACATACCAGAACTTTTATTAGTAAGTCTCAAGATGCTATAGATATTAATACAAATACATGAAAAACTGGTCTTCGAAACAATGAACGATAAGGTGGTAATACGGAAAAAAAAATAAAGAATACATCAATACTGACATTTGACAAGTATGACAATAATGACATTTTAAAGATGAATTTAATGTCGTAAGTGAATTTAATGGAGCAGGGAATTGTAGCAGGAAACAAATAGAAAAAACCGGAGGCAGTGCACTTCACCCTTTGCCCCTTGATTTTGCACGTTGTAACGGAGCATTCATTGTAACTAAACATAAACACAAATAGCTGATGTTCCTCAGCAGTCAAGTCAAGCAAAAGACCAAGAGGTCCAAAATAATACCAGTCAATCAGCCTAATAGAAAAAGAAAGACAGAAAACTAATTTTCTGAAACTGTTCATTGGCAGTAATTGATATCCACTGCAAATTGTTCCTTAGCAGTATTTGATATCCACATCAACAGTTAATAACAAATTATGTCAAATCTACACAAAGAGGGCATAACAGTCAAACAATCTACAACTTAAAAAAAAGAGGTAAAGTGACTATCACCAACAACCAGGAGCCACATCAATTAGTAATATGTAGTAGTTAGCTCATAAAAAACAGATAGTAACACCAACCCATGAATTAGACTAAACTGTAATTGACCAATAGAAAGTAATCTAAGCACCATTTTAATTAGTTGGGGAAACAAGCTGGCTTGCGGTGCTTTATGATACAAATGAAACTTAAAATAGTTTCATTAGTGAGTAGGTGTTGGGCCTGAGACGTCTCACCAACCACATGAATAGAAATTTACTTGAGACTAAAATAAACAAGCAAAAAAATTAAGTGAGAGACAAGATTAATTAAACCATATTTTACCATGGAGAGCATGCCCCAAGTGCACAAACGAACAATCGTTATTCTTCAGAATAAAAAACACAAGTAGCATAAATAATATAATAAACAAAGAAAACATCAAATAAATGGTGATGGCTATAAAGAATTAGCCAGCATCTAAAAGACTGTAACAATATCGAGAATTCCAATGATACCTTTGTGAAAACAACTTTGCTTTCTTCCCTTCGACTTGGATTAGTTGGCAAGAAGAACATGCCAATTGCATACTGACCAGCAGCTGGCAATTCAAACCCCAAATCTTTTGCTGTCTATAAATCATTAATAAAGCAGACTAATTAACCACCAGGATAAACATTTGCAAGGCAACAAGACATGACCAAAAAAGACAAGAAGAAAGGTACCTCTTTGAAGAAGTCATGCGGAAGCGCAACGAGGATGCCAGCTCCATCACCGGTGTTGGTCTCGCAACCGCAAGCCCCACGATGAGCCATCCGGACTAACATCTCGATTGCATCAGTCACCTGAAAGGTTCAGCAAGATATATCAATTATTGATATAAGAAGATGCCACATAAAATCCAAATTTTTGCAGTAACAATTCTGCAAACAAAACATGCCCATATATCACAAATTACACATGGAAAGCTGTAAAAATTGCAACAATCAGTAGACACAACAGAAACTCCCTTCGAATTGTATGTGCATGCAAGGATATACATCATAAGTCGAAATTTACAGACTAACCAAAATTATGTCTACGCTGGTTCAGTAGTAAATGCATAACAGAGTTAACAGTCTTTTTATTCTATGTATAATTGGAGACAACTCGAGATCGCACAATAACCAAATCTAAATAAAAATTAGTAGATCGTTTAAATCCATTATGGGACAGCTGAAAACGTTAAAAAAGTAAAAGGTAACAGTAAAAATGAAAGAACTTTTTTTTTCTTAAACAAATTAAAACAAAAATACTTACTGTTTTCCGATTATACTCCCCAGAGAGCTCTGCAACGAAGCCAACCCCGCAAGAATCCTTATCGAAGGACGGATCGTAGAGGCCAAGGGGCTTCTCCGGCACCAAAGACAGGGACATAGTGGGACCCAAGACCCTAGACTTCATGGATCGGCAGCGACCACCGTTCCTCCGCAAGCTGACCGCCTCCGACGACCTAAGACTCTCTCCGAAAAATCTGCTCTCCAAATGGACAGCACGCAGCCCCCTTGAAGCCGGACATCTCGCCGACGTCCATCTCCGATAACCAACCGACCAACTCCGATTCAAAGTCGAAGGGAGCGCGATCGAATCGCTTCGAAGCTTGAAGGCCTGCCCTGAGACCGCAGCCATAGCTTGAGAGATCAAGTGAAGAAGGTGACAGCCCTGTAGTTAAAGATTTTTCAGGTGATCTTCCAAAGATCGGGCTAGGCCAAAAGAGACCCTATCGATCTGGTTATGATTACGATGGTGATGTATGAAACGAGATAACAACAGAAGCGCGTGTTGACAAAACAAGCCGCTCAAGCTCGTCGGATCTATGCGATTCTTTCTCTGCAACAAAAAAATGGAAAAACGAAAAAAATAATCAAAACTTTAAGATCCGCGCCCGGAATCTAATAAAGACAGATCGAAATCATTAATTCAAACCAACTACCTCTGAACCGCAATCAAAGACCTAATTACAAAGACAAAACAGAAGATCGCCACAAACTCGATCATTATTCTCTTATTTTAGTATATAAAGAAAACATTAAAACTTTTCAAGATCCACATCCTAAAACCTTAAAAATCACTACAAAACGCCATTAAACTAATCATTTCGCATTTCCTCTGAATCTCTGTTCATTGCCATAAATTTACCTGAAAAGATTTTGATAGTCGTCTTCGATCGATTTAGAGATCTTCTAATCTCTTAAAATCACGAATTCGAAACTAGATTTCTAAAAAATGAAGAGAAACTGAGAAGATATAAAGAGAGTGAGTAAATGCGTAGAATTCTGCGCCGCCCACAGGATCTCCTTCAACCGCCAGCTCGTTCTCTCTCATAACCCTCGTCGAGGGGAGAATCGGGGTGCCGCCCTCAATATATAGAGGCCAGATGTGGGCCGCACGCTCTCCCATCTACCATAATAATAATAATAATAATAACAAACTAATAATGCATCCTATTTCCTTGAAATTATGTTGCTCCTTAATTATTTAATTTAACCTATCAAAGGAATTAATCGATTCATTCTTGCCGGGTGATGGGGCCCACTACATCGGCCAGCGGGCGACGGGGGCGTGACAGCGAGGATAACCTTTTGTCGAGCGCCACGTCGGACGCCTCCCGACGCGCCACGCGACAGCCGCACGTGGTGGGGCCCACGTTACATTTGTCTGAGATTAGTAGCCGATAGCGGGTGGGACCCAAATGAGGCTCGGCCGTGGCCCTCCGCCCGGTGAGTAATTACCGGCGATTACTCCTACACCGTGTGGTCGCATACGGTTCGGCTCACCTTTTGACCGCGTTTGTAGATAAAGTACGACCTAAATAGTGGAGGTGTGGAAAGAGAAGGGGTGTGCACGTATGAAATGAAGTAGCTCTGTCGGTTGCGACTGCGCGTGTCGGTTGCGACTGCGCGCATCCTTATTTGGATTTAATGCTCTCAATCATCCTTGTAATTGATCTAAAACACACACATGGCACGTGCAAAGTAAGCCTACAAGATTTCAACAGCAATGTGAACCATATACACAAGTATATATATGGAGTACTAGTTCGCGGGCACGGTTAACTTAAGGTTTTTCCACGTCAAATCTTTATTTTTCAAAAAATTATTTACACAACCAAAATTTAGAGAACAACAAATTTGGCACAGCCGCCATCGACATGGAACAACAAATTAGCGTAGGACAACAAATTCGGCGCTGGCGCCTTCTTTGCGAAACAACAACAAATTCGGTGATGGCGCCTTCGACGCGGAACAACAAATTAGCATTAAAAAATTTAGCGTGCGCCTCCTAGATAAGGATGATTTGAATAGGCAACATAAAATTCATCGGTAATATAACTTTTTCTTATTTTTGTTATAAATATTGCAAATTAAATCACATAAATGCATGGTTGTTTTACTTCCAAGACCTCTTAAATTTAAAGATCTCGAATTTCACAAAATTAAATGAAGATTTATTTCTCCAAAAAGTTCCCCCCGAAATACAAAAGTTTTCCCTCCAAAACTTTCCATAAAATCTCGTCTCAACCATTCATTCCTCAAGTTTAAATCTCAGATGTTCTTCTATCAACCCTTTTGTCCTAGTCAGCTTGTCCTAGTCAGCCCTAGATTTCAAAAAAGATTGTCAAATGTAATATAGATACCCTTTAAACATCCATCTTCCCATATTTTTTTAAGAAAATCAAAACTTTCCTTTTTGTTCTTCACATTCTAAAACACCAAGACATCAAAAATCGGGTCAATCCAAGAGTTTTTGCACATGCATCTACACATCGCAAAAAGCTCTATCCGTTAAGTTAAATTTGTGATATGTTGATGAACGGGAAAAACCCTTTGGGTTTACCTAATATTTAGTGGTTTGGAGTTTTAGAATATAAACATCAAAATGAATGGTTCCAATTGCCCGAATAAATAAGGAAGGATGGACTTTGTGAGGCGCATATGTGGCGTTCCCACGTATCCCATATGAGAATAATGTGAAACATATGAAGCCACATGTCACTCTCTAAAACTCTATCTTCCCCATATTTTCAGAAGATCAGAACAGTTCTGTTGCGGGTCAAATCCGCCTAACAATTAGATTTGTTTAGTGGAGAATCAAGGGTACGGTGATTACAGGTAAATGGGGTTTTGTAGAGGCTAACACGCTGAATCCAAGATCGCACGAAGGTCGCCGATCCCTTGGGAGGATAGCCGAGCTTCCTGCACAATAAGCAGCCTGTCAGAAAGGCTAGGTTGGATGTCAACCAGTGGCCTCTCCGATTGTTAAGTCAGTAGATGACTTAATAGAAGAAGGCCGGACACGCTGGTCGATCGTGGTGTAGAGCGACCTAACGGGGTGAGCTTATGTGGAAGGTGCAGATATGTGGACGATATCAGACCTTGTGTGTGGATGAGAGTTTTAGGTTTCTACTAATCAACCACATTCTCAATGGCTGGAGAGGGTATTTTTAATGGAAAGAGTCGGTTGAGCGCCATCTAATCAGCTTTCGCTTCCACTTAGCTGGAGCTCAGCTGGAACATTAATGGGGATGTGATTGGTCGGCGAGAATGTTAGCTTGCACTGCCCTAACCTAGCATTCATTGAATGTCAGAGAATTCAGAGATATTTGTGCGCTAATGGAGACGCGATGGACGGCCATCAGTTGTCTTCTTTAACAGCTGGCATTAATTGGAGGCGTAGGTGGTCCTACGTCACCATGTCAGAGATATTTATACCTACTAGGTCGCCGAGGGTCGTTCTCGAAGAGAGCCGAGTTTGGCATCTGAGCTCGGCGCTCAAAGCTTCCTCCTTCTGTCCTTCTTATTCGATCAGTAGGCGAGCTTTGCCGTTTGTCGAGTGATCTCTAAGTTTGGCGGTGAGCTCCCTGCTCGACTAGCTGGGCGAGCCTCTCTCTCGACTTGTCGGACTAGCTCCCCGCTAGGCTGGGCGATCTTCTTGCTAGGGGGTCGAGCTCCTTGTCTGGTCTTGCTCTTGTCCGGGCCGGGTGGCGGGCTTATTTGCTTGGGCTCCGACTATATTGGGCCTTCATCTTTTGGTCCGACCATTAGGTCGTAACAATTGCCCCCGTCATTCGAGCTCGAATCTGAAAGCTCGGCTCGGCTCAGATGATGTGTCACGTCCTCATTGGCTGAGGGCCGATCGGCGGCATTAATTTGAATCGACCGCTAAATCTCTTTTAGGTCATCATGTCGATTCGGGGGAAAATCGATGCGTCAGTTCGCTCTGAGCATGACACGTGGCCAATCTGACTAAGGGGGAAGTCGAGGCGCCAGACTCGCCTGGATCACGCCACGTGGCCCACCTCCAGCGACTGAGATTAGCTTCCCCTCCCTATAAAAAGAGATGGTGGCTATCGAGAGGGACTTTTCTACACCCTTTTTGAATTTTCGCTTCCCTTATCCGTGTCGAGAGCTTCCGCCACTGCCGTCGCTATCACCGCCGCCGATGTTTTGTCCGTCTTTTCTTCTTCTAGGTCTCCCCTCGACCTTTCTCATGGCCTCATCCACTTCTTCTGCATCTGATTCTATTGTTGAGCGATTTTTTGGTGAGTTGGAGAGTAGCCGCACTATGGAATCGGAGGAGCCGGATGAGTCTTGGCTAGAGGAGCACCCTCGCTCGGTCGGTGACCCGGTCGTCGACCCTGACGTCACCTCTATTGAGTATTGGACTTCTCCCTACTTGGTGTTAATGATGAGCAAACATAAATACTTGTGACTAATCCCCTATTTTGCAGCTAATCTATTGCCTAAGCTAATTATGAAGATCTACTTGCAATGGATGACACTTAAAGCTCATTGAAAGCAAATGAAATGGCTTGGATGATCGTAGATCATGATTGAAGCTCCATGAAGACTTCAAGCTCATACGTTGGATAGAAAAGAGTTTTTCGTTAATGTAAATTTCTTATATCTCTTCTAGTATGTAGCTTAGAAGTAGAACATTGTTGGAGCACACATACACACATTGTCATTTCAGTCTTAGGACATCATTTGTTCATTCGTACTTAGACTCCAATTCATTTCTTCATTGATTGTACTTGTATTGTTTATAACAGTCGACTGCTGAACATTTTACAATCACCTGTCACAGAAACAGTCGACTGTGTTTTGTTCTACAGTCGCCTGTTATGCACAAACTTTTACAGTCTAGTTTTGGGCTTCTCTGTTTTAATTCCCATAGGCGACACATGAACGATTCACAGGTGCCTGTCCAAGTGACAGTCGACTGTGTTCCGTAAATCAGTCGCATGTATGTCTTTTGCCTAAAATCTATTGATCTGTCTTTTATGGCTAGTCGACTAATGTTGAATTTACAGTCGACTGTCCAATGGACCAGTCGACTGTCAATGCTGCAACAGTCGTCTGTCTGTGAGCCAATTTGTTGACTCAGCTCTCTGGAAAATCTCAGGGTTTTAACATTCGTCTGTAAAAGGATTTACAGTCGCCTGTTCTAATTAACAGTCGATTGTTATCTCCTCGTCAGTCGTCTGTCCTGTTCTCCCAGATGTTTTTCGAGACTTCTCCTAACTTACCCATCTTCGGCCAGTCGCCTGTAGTAAGATTTACAGTCGCCTGTTGGTTTAACAGTCGACTGTCTATCCTTCATCAATCGACTGTCCACGTGGTAAGTTACCGTTATGAATTCTCACCTACCCTATCTGACGGTGCAGCAGTCGACTGTGGTTTCTTCAACAGTCGACTGTCGCGAGCACAGATTCTATCCGTTTAGAGTTTTCTCACGGATTCCTAAAGGATTTTTGCTAATTCTGTTTTGAGGATTTAAGAAACCTATATAAGGAGCATCTACTGTTCCATTGAGATGTTACTCATTCTATTGCAAACTCTTTCAAGCTTTCATTCTCAAGATCAAAGCTCTCAAATCCTAAAGCCCTAAGAATTCCAATCTTTGATCTCTTGCTCTCCAACCTAGAACCAAAGAAACATCTTCTAGGTATTTGGTACAGTCAAGAGAAAGGGCTTTCCTCTCTTCCAAGAGAGTCTTCAACACACAACACACTTCTCCTTCAAGTTCTACTTCAAGGCATAGGTGATTGTAAGTGTTGCTTTCATATTTCATAACATTCGTTATTAGAATTTGCTCTCCGGTTGTGAGAGTGGTTTGCTTGCTCCCAAGTTGTGGGAGTCAAGGACAATCGATTGTATTTCGATTTCACTTGTAGGGTTGCTACAAGTGGGTTTTAAGGAAACCTCAAGTTAGGGTTCTAACTTGAGTATCCGGTAGTATCCGGGTGGAAGGGACGTAGAATTACCGGGAACAAGTCGGGAAGTGACTTGGGTAATCGGAACCCTTGAAACATCTTTGCGTCTGCATTTTTTTCTCTTTGGGTTTAATTTTAATTCCGCACTATATTGTTGGTTAGCATTTAAATTGGTGTAACTATCTTTTTAAATTGCATAAACACTATTCAACCCCATCTTCTAGTGTTTTTCCCGTAGCCAGGGTCCTTACAATTGGTATCAGAGCGCAAGGTTATATCTATGGCATCCAACAATAACAACGTTCCTCCGTCGCCTTCGTACAACAATCACGATCGTGGTGGAGCGTCCACACTTTTCGAATGTCAATCAACGGTGTGTCCTCCACGTTTCAATGGCACGAACTTTGGCTATTGGAAATGTCAGATGGAGACGTTCCTAAGGAGTGCTTCACTTTGGAGAACCCTCCACAAGGAATACGTCGAGCCCACCGAAGAGGATTTCAAAAAATGGACGACTTTTGAGAAATCCGCCGAAGTCAACAACGCAAAAGCAATGAACGCTCTTCATTGTGCGTTGGACCCGAATGAGTTCAACAAGATATGCACATGTAAGAGTGCATATCAAATTTGGAATCATCTCGTCGTTACCCATGAGGGAACGAACAAGGTAAAACTTTCTGAACTCTATATTGCCGTGCAAAACTTCGATATATTTCATATGCAGGAAAATGAAAGCACAGCATCGATGTACGGACGTTTTACCGACATCACCAATGAATTGGAAGCTCTTGGCCAAACATACACCAAGCCAGACAAGGAAAGGAATATCATAATGGGAATGACCTCCAAATGGGAAAGAAGAGCTATCGCTGTCGAGGAGGTCAACGACTTGAAGACCTACACAGTTGTGAATCTTATCAGGACTCTCATGTCTTATGAAGTAAGACAAGAGAACCGATTAAAGATTCGAGCTATGATGAATCCTTCGGAGGCCAAGAAGAAAGCTTTGGCATTCAACGCCAATTCCTCATCCTCCGATAGTGAAGATTCAGAAGATGAGATGGATTTGGGTGAAATTGCCAAAATGGCGAAGAAGTTCCAACGCTTCTTCCGCAAAGGTAAATTTCCCTCTAACAAAACATTTGAGTCTACTAATAATACTTCCTCTCTTTGCTTTAAGTGTAATAAGCCATGGCATATCAAGAAGGATTGCCCAATGCTAAGAAACAAAGAGAAGTAGAAGGCTCCAAAGTACCACAAGTCCGACAAGAACAAGAGAGACAAGAAGAAAGGACTCGTCGGTACATTCGATGACTCAAGTGGAGACTCATCAAGTGATTCCGATGATGAAAAGGGTAAAAGTGCACACATGTGCTTCATGGCCCGAGAAGATCCACTCTCCGATGAGAGTGATTTCGACATGGATGAAACCGATATAACAATGGATGAATTACGTATTGCTAATTAAGAGTTGTTTGCTAAGTATCAATCTCTAATGCTTAGATATACTAGCTTAAAGAAATTGAATGTTAGCAATCCATCCATTCCATGCATTATCAACAATGACACCATTGTTGATACTTTAACTCTTGAGAAATCAAATTTAGCTTCTCAAACTGTCACTTTGAGAGATGAGGAACAACCTCAAATCTTAACTAGATCAAATACATCCTGAGGATAATAGTAATCTAGTTACACGACACACACAATTGGGTTTAGAGAATGATTCTCTTAAAACTCAAGTGCACGAGCTCCACCTTGGATACCAACATTTCTTCTCTTAAGGAGAAATATGAGCTCATGTCCTCCCGTATTGTGAGATTCAATAAGAGAAAAGGATAATTGGACGATTTGCTTGCAAACCAATTTCTGGCCACACATCGTGTTGGTCTTGGTTGTAAATGTAAATGCATCCAATGATCGCACCTCCTATAGTGGTGTCACTATAGACTTTGTGAGGCCATCCTCCGGTGCATCCATAAGTGGTGTCAAAGACACTATAGGTAGCAAACCTACCAAGAAAGTCACCACTTCACCATCTCTTCCTTTTGGAAAGAAACCCACTAAGGGTGGAAACCAAAAGAGAAGCCATGCTTACATGTACACCAACCTTCATCCACGTAGGAAATCTCCTACTTCACAAGTGGATACTCATGACACTTTTTATGCTCCACACCCACGGACACGTACAAATCCACACATGAGAAATATTCATGTACGTGCTCCTATATACCGATATGCTCATACGCATCATTCTTACATGTATGCACAACCTCCACATGTCATGCATGACCCATATGTTTCATACAACATGCATGTACCCAAGCATACATATCATTCTCGTATGTCCAATGCATATCCTCCCCCACATTCTTATGCTAGAAACATGTTCCTAAGAAGCATGCACCACATAGAAATCTAACAAGTATGCATGCAACTAGGAAAAGGACTCCCAAAACATACACCATTTCGAGTCCTAAGAACACTAGCTTAAATGATTGGAATGCATATGTTGATTCCTATTTTCATGATGTTATTAAGAATAGCAATTATGTTGGGAAGCGAAAGTCCACTTGGAGTTGGCTTCCAAAGGGCTAATCCCCTTGGACCCAACAAACATTGGGTACCATGAGCTTATGGTATATTATGTAAGTACCCAAGAGAAAGAAAAAGAGCAATAAAGGTCATATTAGCTCTAAAGAAAAAGGATGGATTCTCGATAGTGGTTGCTCCAAACACATGACGGGAGATCCCTCATTGCTCTCCGAAGTGATTAGCATCAAGGATGGTGCAATAGTCACTTTTGGGGGTAATCAAAAGGGAACCATCATTGGAGTAGGTATTGTCGGTAACCCTTCAAAACCCTTAATTACTAATGTATTTCTTGTTAGTGGTTTGTGTCACAATCTCATTTCCATTAGTCAACTTTGTGACAAAGGTTACAAGGTTAACTTTGGAGAAGGATTGTGTAAAAATTATTGATTCTAATTCACATGTTTTATTTACCGGTAGGCATAAAAATATCTATTATTTGAGCTTGCCTAAAACCATAGAACATTTCTTAGTTGCTAATACAAGTGAACAACTATTATGGCATCGCCGTTTTGGTCATGTTCATTTCAAGCACTTATATAAGTTAGCTAAGCATGATCTAGTCAAAGGTTTTCCAAAAATTGCTTTTAGTAAGAAAACCTTTTATGATTCGTGTCAAAGAGGCAAACTTAGTAAATCATCTTTTAAGCTTAAAGAAGGCATTACTTCTAAGAGGCCCCTAGAACTTCTTCATCTAGATTTGTTTGGGCCAACTAGAACAGCTTCTTTAGGCTATGATCATTATGGATTAGTTGTCGTTGACGACTTCTCTAGATTTACTTGGGTTTCATTCTTAACTAATAAGAATGAAGCTTATGAAGAGTTTACCATATTTGCAAAGAAGATTCAGAATATCTTAGGATCCACCATTATCACTATCCGTAGCGATCATGGAGGAGAATTTGAGAATGAGTCTTTTACAAAGTTTTGTGATGACACCAGGATAACTCACAATTTTTCCTTTCCTTGGGCACCACCATAAAATGGTGTTGTAGAGAGAAAGAATAGGACTCTTATTGAGTGTGCTCGCACCATGCTCCATGATAGTCATCTTGGACTACAATTTTGGGCAGAAGCGGTGCACACAGCATGTTATGTGCTCAATAGGATCCTAGTGAGACCCCGAACGAACAAAACTTGTTTTGAGTTATTTTATAACAAAAGCCTCAAGTTAAATATTTTCGAGTTTTTGGTTCAAAATGTTTTATCAAGAACACTTCTGGTAATCTAGATAAATTTGAGCCAAGATCCGATGAAGAAATTTTTGTTGGATATTCCACTCGTAGCAAAGCCTACCGGATATACAACAAAACTTCTTCAACGATCGAGGAATCACTACATGTATCATTTTATGAAGATTTTGATTTTTCTCATGTTGATGATGATAGTGCAGATGCTATTTGTGAACCTCTTAGTAATGTTAAGATTAATGATTCGATTATTGAGACTAACACTTCAAATGAGAATGTTGAAGATGTTTCAAGTGATGCAGGAATACCCAAAGTTTACCCGACCGTTCGCAACCATCCACATAACCAAATTATTGGAGATATAGGTGTGGGTGTTCGAACGAGGTCAAGAATTGAAGAATTCTCTCATTGCGCATTTGTCTATGCTATTGAGCCAAAGAACATCTATGAAGCTTGTGAGAATAGCTCTTGGAAAGTGGCAATGGAATAAGAACTTATGCAATTCGAGAGAAATGAAGTTTGGGAGCTCGTTCCTTTTGTCATCAAGTTATTGGGACCAAATAGATCTTCAAGAACAAGACCGATGAGAACGAGGTAATCACAAGGAACAAAGCAAGGTTAGTAGCTCAAGACTACCGGCAAGAGGAAGGTATCGATTTCGAAGAATCCTTTGCCCCCGTAGCTAGATTAGAAGCTATTAGATTGCTTTTATCTTTTGCATCTCATAAGAATTTTAAAATATTTCAAATGGATGTTAAAAGTGCATTTTTAAATGGGATTATCAATGAAGAAGTATATGTTTCTCAACCTCCTGGTTTCATTCATGAAAAATTTCCAAACCATGTTTTCAAACTTAAGAAAGCATTATATGGGTTGAGACAAGCTCCTAGAGCTGGGTATGATCGACTCAAGACCTTTCTTTTTGATTTAGGTTTTAAAATGGGAGAAATTGATTGAACACTTTTCATTAAAGATTATGAAAATGACATCCTCTTGATTCAAGTGTATGTAGACGATATAATATTTGGTTTTACTAACTTTAATCTTTGTCAAGAATTTTCTAAGTCTATGATGGATGAATTCGAGATGAGCCATATGGGAGAGCTCAATTACTTCCTTGGACTGCAAATTCGACAAATGGATGATGGAACTTTCATACATCAAACAAAGTACACATGTGAGCTTATTAAGCGACTCAGGATGGAATCGTCTTCAAGCAAAAGGACTCCCATGAGTACGACAACCCATCTACACAAGGATAAGAACGGAAAAGATGTAGACGTTCGTCTATATCGAGGTATGATCAGTAGCTTACTTTATTTAACCTCTAGTAGGCCCGATATCATGTTTTCCGTATGCTTGTGTGCTAGATATCAAGCTAGACCTAAGGAGTCACACTTGATTGCAGTTAAACGAATATTTCGTTATCTTAATTAGTCACTAGATTATGGGCTACTTTACCCTAAATCTAGCACATATGAGTTAATCTCATATAGTGATGCCGACTTTGCCGATTGCAAATCCGATAGGAAAAGTACTAGTGGCACTTGCCATTTTCTAGGAAATTCCTTAGTTTCTTGGTTTTCCAAGAAACAGAACTCGGTATCATTGTCCACGACTGAAGCGGAATATATTGCTGCGGGTCTTGCATGTGCACAAGTCCTTTGGATGAGACACACTCTTAGTGACTATGTTGTCAATTGTGATACTTACCCCATCATGGTTGATAACCAAAGTGCTATATGTCTTTCCAAAAACCCGGTACATCACTCCCGTACCAAACACATAGATGTGAGACACCATTTTATCAATGATCATGTAGCTAAGAAAGACATCATCATAGAGTACATTGAAACCCAAAAACAAATTACCGACATCTTCACAAAACCTCTTAAAGAAGATTCATTTGTGAGGTTGCATGGAGAATTAGGAATTATGGGTGAATCTGAAATTTAGGAGCTCAACATACTTGTTATAATAATTTTTGAGCTCATATCATCATGTTGCCTCTCTTCATTTGTTATTTCATATATGTGTCTTGAGAGAGACAATTGAGACTTCTGTGATTACATGAGTTTTTTAGATTGTTTTTAAGAGATTTGTTTTGTCAATGATTTATAATTTGATGTTGATTTTATGTGAGTTTATGTTTAAAGTATAGGTCCTAGGGTGAGTGTTCATATCCTCTGGATTTTTTATCTCATTGTGCATTTTTGGACTAGGACAGATGATTGTCTTTCCTTCGACAGTCGACTGCCCTACTCTATCTTCTCTGTCAGAAACTTGTATCTTTCGCACAGACGACTGATGACAATTTTACAGTCGACTGTTGATTCAACATGCAACTGCATTTTATTCATCAAGCGCCTGTCATCTTTATCAAAATTTGCCAGTACTCTTTGTCTTTTTGATGAGTTTTACTGATTCTCAGTCAGTCGACTAATGCGTATTATACAGTCGACTATCTCCCGGACATGCGACTGTGTGCTACTCAACAGTCGACTGTCTGTCATCCTAAGCTTATTTCTTTTCATTTCATCCAGTCGACTGACTTTTGTTCATCAGTCGATTGTCTCCTGTTGTGGCGGTTCACTGCTTCGATCTGAGCCGTCGATTCTTTGATCCAACAGCCCAGATTAATTCGCCCCTTTCTTATATTCATCGAGACAGTTCATTTTAAACCCACGTTTTCTCTCTCCTCCGATTGAAACCGTTCGACTTCCTGCTTCAAACCCTCAGGCGATCACTCCTTCGGTGCTCCTCGTCCCCACCGTCTCGTCGTTTGTCGAGTGCGCCGCTCGGACATCGATTGCCTCGTTTGTCCTCTTTACTTTGGTTCGATTCTTTATGTGTTTCTCTAATCGCCTCGTGACCTAGCTTTCAGTCGATTGTGTTCATGGATCCCTCTAGTCATCTTTTTCCTAAGGGATCTTTCGACTTCCTTGATGATCCAGTCCCCTCACCTCTACCCACTGATCTGGTTCCCTCCTCGCCTCCATCGTCTGGGGAATTCCTGAATATCATGGTCGGTGGCCCTGTTCCCCGGGAGAATGTTGCTGATCACACTTCTCTGCCGGCTGATCATCCTCCTCGTACTCCTCCGTCTGTACCCCTTGAGGATTTTCTTCTCGGTAGTTTGTGTGACCGTGTCTCTTCTCTCGAGAAGCTTGCTGCCACTATGGATGAGAAGCTCAATCTTCTTCTCGAGCTGCAGTACAAATCTATCATGCTTCATGGATTTCCCATTCCTGCCGAGCTTCAGGCTCTGTTTTCTAAATCTGAGGATACTGCCCCTGTTGGTGTTCCTCCTCCTCCAGGCTTTGTGCATGTGCCTTCTGTGGTCCAGACCCCCGTTGTCCAGACTCCCGTTCTTGCTCATGCAGAATCCTCTGCCGCGCGTGCTTCGTCTTCCAAGAGGAAGACTCCATGTAACGGCCTGTTTTCATCAAGACAAAATATTTACGTATTTGACCAAGTTTTCAATTTTAAACTATTTTATAATGGTTTGTCAAGAGTTTTACGATTTCAAAAATTTCTTATAAAAATATTTTAAGATATCAGACTAGCTATGAAGTATTTTAGTAAGTTCGGGTTTCATCAAATACCTCTGAATAATCTAATGAAAATTCATTTTCAAATATTACCGTTTTGGCTTTATGAATTTATTTTCTATACAAATATCATCAAAACAATTTCAAACTTCTACGGTATCATTCTGTGATCATTTAGGGCCTTCCATATTAATTTCGTAATTTTCTGAAGTCAAATCGATAGAGAACCCGTAAACCCGCTTCCTAAACGTTTTGGCCTAAAACTAGTATTTCTGTAACTCGAACCCTGAAACGGACTTTGTATTCATGATCCTCGCGACGATACGATCCCGTGAGTATGTTTTTGTAATTTTTCGGACACATTTACTAGTAGGGGCAAAATCGTAATTTCGTTACAATTTATACCGCTACCGTCACGAATTACCCTAGCTAATTACTAATTACCTTAACCTTATTGACTATTAAATTACCCTAAACATGTCTAAAACGTGGGAAGAGACACGTTTAGACATTTCCTAGCCTAGTCAAAAGATTAACCTAACCTCATTTATAACTTACCTTATGTATTAAATACCTTTGACTAATTAAACCTAACTACTAACTTAATTACTATAAATACCCTCTAATCCTTCTCTCCCACCCCGTAACCCTAAGCCCGAACACACGCACCCAAACACTATCTCTCTCCCTCTCAAACACTCTCTCTTCTGTTTCGTTCAAATTAACCCAGGCTAGCTCTCCAACTACTCTCTCTCTCTCTCTCCCTCGTTTCTCACCATCACCATGCACACCCCACCGTCGGTGAGCCGACATATCCTCAGTCCAACTCCCCGTCGATCCGTCTTGCTCGCCGCAGCGTCGCCACCAAACACCCCCGAAGCCACCTCCGTCGAACCCCGTTCGATGGCACGCCGCTGCGCCACCCAGCGAACCGCACTCCCTCGTCGACGACCCCGGAGCGCCGCCCCGTCGCCTAGGCAACCCCGACAACCGCCAGCGGCTTTCCCCGATGCCTCACGCCGCCGTCGTCACCTCCTTTCCCCAAGCTCTTCGGAGCAGCCCCCGCCACGAGCGCCCTCCTCCGACGTCGACTAAAGCCCCTCAGTCGAGCTCCGCCACTTCGAAGGCGCCGACAGCACCACGCTCGCCGCCGAGAGCTTCACCGCCCTCTCTGCTGACGTTCGCCAAGAGCCCCGAGGAGCTGTTGCTGCTGCTGCTTACCGCCCGCCGCCGTCGCCGCCTTCGACACCGCCCGACGAGGCCTCGCCGCCGCTCAGCCTCACCAAAGCCCACCGACGGCCTCCCTCTCGCCGTCCGATGCCCCATGCAATGAACAAGGGTAAGCGCGTTCGAGCGTATAACGTTAAATACGAAAAGGTATTTTCGTAAATACCTATTTTAATAATTATTTAAATAGGGATTATTGGTTTTAAATGAATAATAAATAATATAAGAGTCAAAAAAAATACAAGACTAGCTCTAGAAAATCAGAAATTACATTTTGGACCCAATGGCACTAGTTTCGTCTCAATCGGACGCTTAGATTTTTCGGAATTAATTTTTAAGCCTAAAAGTTAAATAGGTTATTTTCATTCAAAAATCAGTAACTTGTTATTTTCACATAAACTAATATATGATAAAAATATATGTTAGAGTACTCTTCGAGACGGTTATTTTGACAGCTTATTTGCAACTTTTCGATGCAGATTGCATCCAGGAGAAATTATTGAATAATTACGTACTTAATTAAAAATTAGTTTTTACATCTATTTTGAACATTTAAAAAATTTATAAAAATTACTATCAGCTTCAGAAAAATATTTTCTCCTACGATAAAATTATTTTCATCATATCTAGCCTATATAAAAATTTAGAACACTTTTTCGACGACGTTTCAGTCACTTATAAAATCAAAACGATCAGATTAAATAAATAGAAAATGAGGTAGCCTATAACTAATGACTTCTTGTGTATGCAGGTACCAATTCTCGTGCACCAGCACCTTTAGAAGCTCTAGCTCCAACCTCGTCTTACCACGGCGATCTCAAATAGGGTAAGTCACTCTAATTCTAACTTTGGAAATTTAGATAGTGTACTCGTATGAACTTAGGGCCTCATTTATATTCTCAGAACAGCTATTGACCTGAACAATTGACTAGAGACCTAATTAACTATAGAACTACTAAATAGTGGAATGACCAAAGGACTAAATTGAGAGAGTACACTTTTATGGAATTAGATATCATAGTTGTTGGACTTCAAAGCATTGCTCAGGACTGATATTCTCTGTTGAGGCTTCTGCCTTGACTTTTCCGCAAGTATTTATTGTAATTGAACATGGGACAACTGCTAAAACTAGTACAATCATCATTTTTATGTTCCTAATTTATCTGTTGTGACTAATTAAAAACAGACATTTCATGTTAATGACTCTTTGATAAAGAACGACTTTTTAACCCAAACGGAACAGAGGGTGTGTCACGACGCTCGAAAACATGTGTAGAATGAATTGCAAACCTGGTCTTTAAAACTTAGCATCAAACCTGGTTTCAATATGTTTGACAAATTCTAGTAACCGGACATTATGTTTCACTTTACTTATTGCTCTTTTTACTTAACGGGACCGCTATTGCTTTTCGCATGTTAACAAGATAAACAAATTTGGAAAAGACGAGTACATATGTGATAACCGTCGAATACAGACGGGGTGAAACCATCGACTACAGATGGAGTGAAACTCAATCAGTAAATAAACATACACAAAAAGCCGAGTTGGCTACTCCCGTCAGGTCATGTGTGACTAGTCTGGCTCGTGTTCCAGTAGGGTCACAAATGACTAGTCTGGCTCGTGTTCCAGTATATGGCGGTACACTTTGGGTGGGGTTGGTCCTTAGTAGTAGGGTTCGTAGATGTAGCTTGACCACCTTACGGCTCCCTCCATGGAGGCAAGCAAGAAGGCGTCACGGTAAACCCCCGATGATAGGGTGCATCAAGTACATACTACCAACCCAGATAGGGACTTATCACGAGCACTTTACGGAAAACACTATTGAGCTCTCGGGCATTTACGGAACGCATTTACGAAGCACACTATTGGGCCCCTGCAGCATTTAAGACTAATGCACTAGTTTGTTTGTTTACTATGCCACTATTACTGAATTGATACCATTGTTCTACTGACTAAGTCGAGACTACTCGAACATGACAGAACGGCGTAATAACAAGCGGTCTTAAAATACGACCGAATCAGTTTCTAGAAAGGAATGGGAAGGGGGTTGGTCAACCAAGGGACTTGTTCCTGCAGTCTTTGAAGTGACCTGTGCCTTCAAGCCCTGACTGCCTGGCTGATTTGGGAGTTAAATTAGACTTCTTATTATTAGGCCTGCCTACACTATTAGATAGTCAAGCGACGCTTATCTTCTCTCAAGTGTTACTACCGGGTTGTCTCCCTATCGTCATCACATTGTCTGTTGGCTAAAATATTGTGCTACCATATGCCATGCCACAGTTTTTGCTCTCAGTTGTTACTTTTGTACTTGCACAGTCACCTTTACTTTTATGCATTACGCGCACTCTACTTACCTCACCTGTGTAGCCACCAGTACTTTACTTTTGCTCGTATATACATTCCTGTTCTTACCTTACTTTTTGCACCAGTATGACCATCTTTTGTTTACTATAGCTTGTTCCATACTTTTGCACTACTTTATTTCTATGGCTAGAATTGTTGTGACTTACCTACGGTTCCATCTCTGTGGCACCGCAGACGACGTACATATGGAGGTAGATGCTCTTGAGTTAATAGCGCCAGAGTTCGACCCTGAGACCGCTGCTTTCAGAGTCATTTTCAGTTGTATTTCTTTCCTTCATGTATGTTTGTTGGAACATTTTTGTTCAATATGGATTGTAATAATTGGACACTATTTAGGTATTTTGTACATCTCTGCATCGTGGCTATTTTGTTTTCACTGGTTAACTGCAGGACCTGCGCAAATATCAAAAAGTAATGGGCCCGGTAATTGGGTCGTTACAGCTTTGGTGGCCCACGCAGGTCCGCGCTAACTACCTCATGAACAATATAGCAAGATCAGGGTGTACAATATAAAATACTCAAATAGGACTCTCGAGTACAGGATGTCTCGAGTGTTCACCTGTATTGGATATACGGGTGAAGCGTCCTTATTACCATCTTCATTAGATCTTCTTTGATTCTCATCATCTTCTTTGAACCCTTAACCCTTGTCTGGAAATTTGTGTTCCATTCTTTGAATATACTTTCCTTAGTAACCTCCTTTGCTAGAAGATAAAGTGATTTTATAGGTTGAATTATCTACCCACTTCAACGTCATCACTCTTCCTTTAACTTGATGACCTTTCGATTGACCTTGAACTCTAGCTACGTCTATTTTAAGGAGAGTAGCATTCGATTAAGCTCGACAACGGAAGTGAATTGAAGGACACTCAGAAGTATTGGAGGATGATGCTAAAGGATGTGAGACGAGCCAAACCCGACGTGCGAGTGTAGGCTGTTACGTCTTCTTCAGATCGTATTTATATTCTAACCCCTACTTTCATCTTGTGCCCAATTTTCCCATGAGACGTATCTTTTTCCACCTACCATCTCCCCCTCTTTACTTCTTTTGTCCGCTTCCACTCATCGAGCCCCGTTCATACCTAACCCTACCCTACCCTACCGACGACTTTCGGTGCCCCTATTTTTCTTTAAAAGACCCCCTCTTCTTCCTCACCAAGCCACCCCGTGGTTTCCCCTACGCCGTATCGACTTCCACTCCTCCTCCCAGCCTCTTCCCCAAGCGAACCCGACCCATCTCGCCTCCAGCTCCTCCGGCCTCACCCGAAGCTTCATCACCCCATCCCCTTTCCGATGACACCTACCACGACGAGCAGTCGTTGCACGACTTGGATCGACAGCCGCCGATGGCCCACCGACGATTGTTGGGCTTAGCAACAACCCTCGCCGCCACCCTCGCTGTAGCCGTATGGCTGAGATCTTGGGAAGTCGTGATCCTTGGATTTCTCTTGAGCTCTCTGCTCTGGATCTCACCCAGGTTGAGATCCCGTCTAGGCTTCCTTTTTTCGTCTACTCCTTCTGGTGTACTGGAAAGCGTGCTTTTGGTTGTTCATTTGTTGGGTGATGTTGGGTGTTGCGAATGTCAAGTATTGGTCTACGGAAGGAGTGATGTCAATGATTATTGGCATGATATTGGCTCTGGGTGTTGAAGTTGGATGTAGGCCTTGTGCTTGGCTCTGGATGAGGGCTTGGATCTTGCCTTATTGTGGGATATTATGGAGATTGATGGAAGGAATGCTGGCAGTAAATACTGACTTTGAGTATTGGCCTTATACTCCCCTTTGAGCGTTGTTTTGGACGTTAGCATGTGGTTGGGCATTGTGGAAATTGATGTCACTGGTGCTTAGATGGTGATAAGAAAAAGCGCAAAAGTATATGACATTCTTGGCTAGACCCAGTTAGTCACCAGTAGCACGAATACACTTTATGGTCTTCCTTTGTATGTGATTTAAATAGCTTGCTACTGGCCTATCACCTCAAGTTCCAAGTTCGAACAGATGTTATCATAATAACTATCATTTTCATGTAACACCATATTTACTTTTGGCTACTTGGAAAATCGAGATAATTATTATGATACTAATCGCAGGACTAGTTACGGAAGCTATGGTGATGTCAATAATATGTATTCATATATAACATCTCTTGTTTTCTTGATGCTGTGATATCACATTATATTTCATGTTATTTACAACCTGATTTACTAGATTACTATCTTTTCTATCATTTATTTGCTTGAGCTTCTTCATAACATCAATTATCTATTTCAAAAAGATTTTTAAATTCCGAGGACGGAATTATTTTAAGGAGGGTAGGATGTAACGGCCTGTTTTCATCAAGACAAACTATTTACGTATTTGAACAAATTTTCAATTTTAAACTATTTTATAATGGTTTTTCAGGAGTTTTACGATTTCAAAAATTTCTTATAAAAATATTTTAAGATATCAAACTAGCTATGAAGTATTTTAGTAAGTTCGGGTTTCATCAAATACCTCTGAATAATCTAATGAAAATTCATTTTCAAATATTACCGTTTTGGCTTTATGAATTTATTTTCTATACAAATATCATCAAAACGATTTCAAACTTCTACGGTATCATTCTGTGATCATTTAGGGCCTTCCATATTAATTTCGTAATTTTCTGAAGTCAAATCGATAGAGAACCCGCAAACCCGCTTCCTGAACGTTTTGGCCTAAAACTAGTATTTCCGTAACTCGAACCCTAAAACGGACTTCGTATTCGCGATCCTCGCGATGATACGATCTCGTGAGTATGTTTTCGTAATTTTTCGGACACGTTTACTAGTAGGGGCAAAATCGTAATTTCGTTACAATTTATACCGCTACCGTCACGAATTACCCTAGCTAATTACTAATTACTTTAACCTTATTGACTATTAAATTACCCTAAACATGTCTAAAACGTGGGAAGAGACACGTTTAGACATTTCCTAGCCTAGTCAAAAGATTAACCTAACCTCATTTATAACCTACCTAATGTATTAAATACCTTTGACTAATTAAACCTAACTACTAACTTAATTACTATAAATACCCTCTAATCCTTCTCTCCCACCCAGTAACCCTAAGCCCGAACACACGCACCCAAACACTATCTCTCTCCCTCTCAAACACTCTCTCTTCTGTTCCGTTCAAATTAACCCAGGCCCGCTCTCCAACTACTCTCTCTCTCCCTCGTTTCTCACCATCACCATACACACCCCACCGCCGGTGAGCCGACTTACCCTCAGTCCAACTCGCCATCGCTCTGTCTTGCTCGTCGCAGCACCGCCACCAAACACCCCCGAAGCCACCTCCGTCGAACCCCGTTCGATGGCACGTCGCTGCGCCACCCAGCGAACCCCACTCCCTCGTCGACGACCCCGGAGCGCCGCCCCGTCGCCTAGGCAACCCCGACAACCGCCAGCGGATGTCCCCGATGACTCCCGCCGTCGTCGTCACCTCCTTTCCCCAAGCTCCTCGGAGCAGCCCCCGCCACGAGCGCCCTCCTCCGACGTCGACTGAAGCCCCTCAGTCGAGCTCCGCCGCTTCGAAGGCGCCGACAGCACCACGCTCGCCGCCGAGAGCTTCACCGCCCTCTATGCTGAAATTCGCCAAGAGCCCCGAGGAGCTGCTGCTGCTGCTGCTTACCGCCCGCCGCCGTCGCCGCCTTCGACACCGCCTGACGAGGCCTCGCCGCCGCTCAGCCTCACCAAAGCCCACCGACGGCCTCCCTCTCGCCGTCCGATGCCCCATGCAATGAAGAAGGGTAAGCGCGTTTGAGCGTATAACGTTAAATACGAAAAGGTATTTTCGTAAATACCTATTTTAATAATTATTTAAATAGGGATTATTGGTTTTAAATGAATAATAAATAATATAAGGGTCAAAAAAATAGAAGACTAGCTCTAGAAAATTAGAAATGACATTTTGGACCCAATGGCACTAGTTTCGTCTCAATCGGACGCTTAGATTTTTCGGAATTAATTTTTAAGCCTAAAATTTAAATAGGTTATTTTCATTCAAAAATCAGTAACTTGTTATTTTCACGTAAACTAATATATGATAAAAATATATGTTAGAGTACTCTTCGGGACGGTTATTTTGACAGCTTATTTGCAACTTTTCGATGCAGATTGCATCCAGGAGAAATTATTGAATAATTACGTACTTAATTAAAAATTAGTTTTTAAATCTATTTTGAACTTTTAAAAAAATTATAAAAATTACTATCAGCTTCAGAAAAATATTTCCTCCTACGATAAAATTATTTTCATCATATCTAGCATATATAAAAATATAGAACACTTTTTCGATGACGTTTCAATCACTTATAAAATCAAAACGATCATATTAAATAAATAGAAAATGAGGTAGCCTATAACTAACGACTTCTTGTGTTTGCAGGTACCAATTCTCGTGCACCAGCACCTTTAGAAGCTCTAGCTCCAACCTCGTCTTACCACGGCGATCTCAAATAGGGTAAGTCACTCTAATTCTGTAACGACTGCTTTTCATGTATTTGGATTTATTATAATATAATATATGTTTTGGTGAATTTTCTCCTCATGTGTGGTTTTCGTCCCCGTAGCTTTCATTTTCGATCGATTCGTCGTATTTTCTCGTTTCTTCCTTAGGATTGTCGATTCCGAAGTATGTCATTCGTGACGGACTTCATAACGGTCGTATCTTACTATTAGATCAAGCCTAGGAGTCTTAGGAATCGATCCCGGGGCCCCGCGCTCCGTATCGGAACTTTTCTGTGCTCATTAGCCGGTATAAGAAGGGGCACCGACCGACTAGATGACGATCCAGTCGGTCGGCAATCCTTCTTGGACCGACTAGTTAGCTTTCTAAATTTCTCAGGAGTTACTGTTTATCGTTAGTCGGTCTAAGAACGTTGGTTGACCGACTAGGTTGCAAACTAGTCGGTCAGCAATGCTTCTTGAACCGACTAACTCATCATATTATTTTTGTATCAGTTACTGTTTACTCTTAGTCGGTCTAAGAACGTTCATCGACCGACTAGATGCTAAACTAGTCGGTCAGTACTTGTTCATGGACCGACTAACTCTAGAATCCTATTTTCGTTCAGGAGTTACTGTTTGCACTTAGTCGGTCTGCGTTGATCGACCGACCGACTAGTTGCCAAGCTAGTCGGTCAGTGGTTGCTCATTGACCGACTAACCAGTGTTGAAACCCTAATTTCTAGGCAGCCGCCAGCCCAACCTATTTAAACCCAACCCAAACGTTTTCATCTTCTCCAACACGACCCAAAACCCTAAAATCTTCCCCCTTCAGCCCCCATCTTCCTCCAAGCTTCATTCCTTCATTCCAAGCCCTAAATCCATCATCCAATCCATCCATCCACTCTTTCTACCTCTCATCTTCCCCAAAATCTCACCAAATCCATCAAAATCCCCAAATCCCCCAAAACCCTAGTTTCCCCAAACTTCTCCATTTGCTTCCAGATCTGATCCTAGGGTTCCCCGGAGTGTTTCTTCCGCCTCCTCTCGGTAAGAAATCGATCTACCGTTGTTTTCATATCCTATTGTAATTTTTATGAAACCCTAATAAAATACTTGTGTTTTGATGATTGTTCCCCATAACAGCGATTCCCCGTAAGCTAGCATCCGCGGAAACGAACCTTCGTAACCGTCATCCCCGGTGATAGGCAAGTGAAACTTGCCTCTCTTGATTTGGGCCATGTCTTAGGCCATTTACCATGCTTTAGCGTAAAAGAGACTAAACGGTGAAAGGATAGCCGTTTAGACGCCATTGACCTAGCTTGACAACGAAGCTTGGTCCGTCACCCCCATCATGCTCATATGTCACGTTTACTTTAAATTAACGGTACGCGAATATGTTCATGTCATTGCATTTTTCCTGTCACGTTTAAATTCCATTAACGGTACGCAATTATCTGTTCATGGCATTGCATAGTGATTATTTATCGTGACTGCGTAGCACACGCTACAATACTATGTTTCCTGGCTCGTGTTCCAGAAGCGAGCCCTGTAGTTGCTAACCCCAACGCTCGGGTACCGGCTAGGTGTACTCCTATGCCATACACACACTTATTTTCCTGGCTCGTGACCAGAAGCGAGCATAATGAGTTGCTAACCGCAACGCTCGACACATGTGGGTGGGGTAAGAGATAAGCGGACTGAGCCCGAGTTGGCTTGATCAGCCACTCCGGCCAGCAGGTGAAATCTCTAGTG
This sequence comes from Scilla litardierei, assembly GCA_030789695.1. Taxonomy (NCBI): domain Eukaryota; kingdom Viridiplantae; phylum Streptophyta; class Magnoliopsida; order Asparagales; family Asparagaceae; genus Scilla; species Scilla litardierei. Next base: position 318,717,375 of record CM061133.1, read on the forward strand.
TTTAAGTGATTGATAGTGATAGAGATAAACGAGTTGGCCAGCAAGTGGACTCTCTATGCACTAAGTGTTAAGTGATAAGTGATAAGTGATAAGTGTTAAATGATAAGTGACTAGTGAATTGGTAGCTTTTGCTACATCGTGAGTGCTTGCCTCTCTTTTAAACTGTTGCATCATATTCAACTGCCATGCCATTGTTTAACATTTAAATGCTAGGTTGTTAGTCACTTTCAGTTTCCTTGCCCAAGTCTTTTTAGACTTGCTGACATGTGCCCCTTTCTCTTTTGGGTGACGCATGTTAGACCTTGAGCCTGAGTTGCTTGCTGAGGGTGAGGTGTTTGCGGACGCCGAGCTTGCGCCCGTGTTGGACGGGGAGTACGTGGACACTGGGGACCAGTCCTAGTGTCTTCGTTGTGATTTACTTTTGTTTGACAGTTGTTTTGTTATCGGTGCGTAGCACCTGTACTTTGTTGTTGTTGTTGCTTTTGTTGGCCTTGTTCTGGGCCCTTAGACTCTTCTCTTTTAGCCTGGTGGCTTTTCTGTGATGTTGGATTTGGACAAACTTTGGGATTGGTATTTCATATCTGTCTCATACTAGTATTATTGTTGTTGTTTCGATTGCAATTACAGGGACCTGCTTATACTAAATTGACGCTTATCGGGTTTGGGGCTTCACCGCTCACTCCCGTGCGGACCTTGTCACGTCTCGCCTCCATTTTAGGGAAGCGGGTCGTGACAGGTTTTAGTGGTGGCCCATGCAGGTACTCTGTAACTGTGATTATCGGGATAACAATAATAATGCAAGATTGTCCAACAAATAAGTTCGACATCTGAGCCCTAAGCTGTGAGTCTAATTGTTTCGTTTTCTGCGTCATTAGATGGCAGGAAGGCGAATCACCCGTGGTGGTGGTAGTGGTGCGCCCCCTCATGACGAGGAGCCTGAGCGGGAGCCCACTAATGGAGAGATGATGCGGATGATGTTGCAGATGATGCAAGTTCAGCAGGGTGTGCTCCTGCAGGTGCAGAATGCTCCGGTGACTCGAGCTGCTCGGGTGGTGGAAGCCCCTCGCCCTGAGCCTGGGGCGAAGCAGTTCAGAGAGCTGGGTCCTGTGTATTTTGATGGAACCGAAGGTCCACTAGCTGCTGATGAATGGATGAGGAATATCGAGGACAATCTGGAGATGTCCAAGGTCAACGAGGTTAGTTGGGTTGACTTGGCGAAGCGCTAGCTGAAGGATAACACCAGGAACTGGTGGGATGCTGAAGAAAAGATGTTAGTGGAGCCGATCGTCTGGGCTACCTTCAAGGCCAGATTCGATGGTGAGTTCTTCCCGAAGGCTGCCAGGGAAGAGATGCTGCAGCGTTTTATCGATCTGAAGTAGGGGAACTCGTCGGTGGACATGTACCACCAAGAGTTCATGAGGCTGAGTCGGTTTGCACCGAAGATGGTGCAGGACGCTGAGGAGAGAGCTCAGAGGTTCCTGCAGGGACTTGCTTCGGAGCTCCAGAGCTTTGTGACCTCTTCTGACCGGGAATCTTATCAGAAGGTTTTGGTCGCTGCCAAGAGGCAGGAGCTGCTTGTGAACCAGAGGAAGGGGTCTATTGTTGGTGCTGGGAAGAGGCCTTTGGAACAGGCGAGAGCTGTGGTTAGGTCTGGATTCAGGCCGAACCCGCCTGTTCAGTTTAAGAGGCCAGGAGGGCCTGTTCGGAGGACTTGCCATTTCTGTGACAAGGAGGGCCATATCAAGGAATCGTGTAGGAAGTTCTTGGGGCAATGTATTATCTGTTGAGATCCCGCCCATGCTATCCGGGAGTGCCCGAGGTTGAAGCAACCTTGGAGGACACCTATTGCTGCCCCGCCGTTGCAGCAGAGAACCCCGGTGCCCGCTGGTCGTGGGGTGCCCCTCATTCCGCAGAAGCAGGCTTTTCAGCAGGCCGCTCCGCCGAGGAAGCAGGCATTTCTGATGACTGAGGAGGAGGTTTTGGCCATGGATGAGGTCATTGCAGGTAACTTTCGATCTAGATTGTTCCTTCCTTAATTAATTGATTGTTAAATTATGTGAATGCTTGTGTATGAATGTTGCTAGAATAAGATTTGATTGATTAGACTGTTTGTTAGGTGTGGTTTTGGTTTGCACGTTCCCTGCCCGAGTCCTCTTTGACTCTGGTGCATCGATGTGCATTTTAGCCCAGAGCTTCGTGGAGAAGCATTCCTTGTCGACGTCCCCTCTCTCCAAGAGTTGGAACATCGTTACAGGGAATGGAGTAGTCACGGTGCATCGTGGATGCAGTCCTTGCTCTGTGGTGGTTTGTGGACATGAGCTTTATGCTGATTTTATTGTCCACAACATCACCAACTACGATGCGGTCTTTGGGATGGATTGGCTTGCGAGCTTCTATGCTACGATCGACTGCAGGAGGAAGAAGGTGGTGTTCGAGATTCCCGGACATCCAGTGTTCGAGTTCAGTCGTGGTAGCAGTTTGCTTGGTCCTGTCAGATTTCGGGCCAGGCCGGTGGAGGCTGTGGCTATGCAGATGGAGCTGGAGTGGCCAGCTGTGGTGCGAGATTTTGGCGACGTCTTCCCCGAGGAGATGTCTGGTTTGCCGCCTGATCGAGCTTTGGAATTTTCTATCGATCTTGTTCCAGGTGCGCAGCCGATTTCGAAGGCGCCGTATCGTATGACACCTGCAGAGTTGGAAGAGTTGCGGAAGCAATTGGATGAGCTTTTGCAGAAGGGTTATATTAATCCTAGTGTGTCTCCGTGGGAAGCACCGGTGTTGCTGGTTAAGAAGAAGGATGGTTCGCGTTGCATGTGCGTGGACTATCGGGGATTGAATGCGGTGACCGTTAAGAATAAATACCCGTTGCCTCGCATCGATGATATTTTTGATCAGCTTGGAGGTTCGAGGGTGTTTTCTAAATTGGATTTGAGGAGTGGTTACCATCAGTTGAAGGTGAAGAAGGATGATGTTCCGAAGTCAGCGTTCAGGACGAAGTATGGACACTATGAGTTTGTGGTTATGCCCTTCGGTGTAACTAACGCGCCCGCAGTTTTCATGAATCTGATGAACCTGATTTTCTACGACTTTTTGGATAAGTTTGTCGTTATCTTTATCGACGACATTCTGATCTATTCGAAGTCGGAGGAAGAGCATGCCTCGCACTTAAGGACGGTGTTGGAGATTTTGAGGAAGCATCGGTTGTATGCTAAGTTTTCGAAGTGCGAGTTTTGGCTGGATCGAGTTGCTTTTCTCGGGCATGTGGTGACTGGAGATGGTATTTCAGTGGATCCCGAGAAGATTAGGGCCATCAGGGAGTGGCCTGTTCCGTCGTCAGCGTCTGAGATCCGGAGTTTCCTTGGACTTGCTGGTTACTATCGGCGATTCATTAAGGACTTTTCTCGTATTGCTGAGCCGATGACCAGGTTGACGCGGAAGGATGTTGCTTATGTTTGATCGGGTGATTGTGAGAGTGCTTTTGGTGTTCTGAAGGAGAGGTTGACGACTGCCCCTATTCTCGTTGTGCCTGATCGCAGCGGTGGATTTGAGATCTTTTGCGATGCTTCTGGCAAGGGTCTCGGTTGTGTGTTGCATCAGCATGGGCATGTTGTGGCGTATGCGTCACGTCAGCTTAAGGTTCATGAGAAGAATTACCCGACGCATGATTTGGAGTTGGCTGCCGTTGTGTTTGCTCTTAAGATTTGGAGGCACTTCCTGCTGAGTGAGAAAGTGAAGATTTTCACCGATCACAAAAGCTTGAAGTATATTTTCACTCAGAAGGAGCTCAATATGCGACAGCGTCGATGGTTGGAGCTTATGGCGGATTATGAGATTGATTTGCAGTATCACCCTGGCAAGGTGAATGTGGTTCCAGATGCCTTGAGTAGGCTTCCAGCGGTGATGATGTTGACCTCGCAGTGGAGATTGCAGCAGGATTTTTGTGAGTCTGGCGTGGAGATTGTTCTTCCTGGAGAGGCTTCTTCGTTGATGTACATGCAGGTACAGTCGACAATCGTGGATCGGATTAAGGCTGGCCAGGCTGAGGATCCGAAGCTGGTAAGGATTCGGGAGCAGGTGGAAGCCGGTCTGCGGACTGACTTTTTGATTCATGAGGATGGCTCGCTGAGGTTTGGAGCCAGGTTGTGTGTGCCAGCTGGGGATATCAGAGAGGAATTGATGGTGGAGGCACACAGTTCGCCGTATTCTGTGCATCCTGGTGGCACCAAGATGTACCAGGATCTTCGTCTGAATTATTGGTGGCATGGCATGAAGAGGAGCGTGGCTCGGAGTGTAGCCAAGTGCTTGGTTTGCCAGCAAGTGAAGGCGGAGCATCAGCGCTCGGCCGGGTTGCTACAACCGCTTCCGATTCCGGAGTGGAAGTGGCAGCACATCACTATGGATTTCGTGACTGGACTACCTCGGAGTCCGAAGCAGAATGACGCGATTTGGGTGATCGTAGATCGATTGACCAAATCTGCGCACTTTATTCCATTCCGAGTGGGACAGTCCACTGAGGCGCTAGCAAGGAGATATATGGAGGTAAAATTATTTTTACTCTCCGTTTTTATTTCCTTTTCCTAGTTTGGATAGTGATGTAACGTGAATCGTGCAGGAGGTTGTGTGACTTCATGGAGTCCCCGTGAATATCGTGTCTGACAGAGACACGAGGTTCACATCTCAGTTCTGGCAGAGTTTGCAGAAGAGCTTGGGTACGCGTCTGAGTTTCAGCACGGCGTACCATCCGCAGACGGATGGCCAGTCCGAGAGGACGATTCAGATTTTGGAAGACATGCTGAGGGCGTGCATGTTGGATTTCAAGGGTTCGTGGGAGGACCACCTACATCTGGTAGAGTTTTCCTACAACAACAGCTTCCAGGCGAGTATTGGCATGGCGCCTTTCGTCGCTCTTTATGGGAGGAAATGTCGATCACCATTAAGTTGGGATGACGTTGGTGATCGGGAGTTGTTGGGACCTGAGATGATCGTGGAGGCCGTGGATATCGTCAGGAATATTCGGGAGAGGTTGAGGATTTCTCAGGACCGTTTTAAGCATTGGGCGGATGCTAAACGTCGTCCTTTGGAGTTTCAGCCGGGCGACCATGTGTTCTTGAAGATTTTCCCGAATCGTGGTGTGATTCGTTTCGGGAAGCGTGGAAAGTTGAGCTCGCGATACATTGGACCGTTTGACGTTTTGGAGAGGGTTGGCGAGGTAGCTTATCGCTTGGCCTTGCCGCCGTCTTTGGAAGGAGTTCACAATGTTTTCCATGTGTCGCAGCTTCGTCGATACATTAGCGATCCGTCTCATGCGGTGGATTTTTCGGAGATTACCGTTCGCCCCGATATGACGTATGACCAGCATCCAGTGCAGATTCTGGACAGCCGTCAGAAGTCGCTTCGGAACAAGATTGTCAATCTTGTGAGGGTGATGTGGCGACACGGCTCACCTGGAGAGTCTACTTGGGAGAATGAGGATGAGATGCGAGAGCGTTTCCCACTTTTGTTTCCGGACTCGTGAGTTTTTGGAAATTCCGAGGACGGAATTTTTCTTAAGTTGGGGAGGATGTAACGACTGCTTTTCATGTATTTGGATTTATTATAATATAATATATGTTTTGGTGAATTTTCTCCTCATGTGTGGTTTTCGTCCCCGTAGCTTTCATTTTCGATCGATTCGTCGTATTTTCTCGTTTCTTCCTTAGGATTGTCGATTCCGAAGTATGTCATTCGTGACGGACTTCATAACGGTCGTATCTTACTATTAGATCAAGCCTAGGAGTCTTAGGAATCGATCCCGGGGCCCCGCGCTCCGTATCGGAACTTTTCTGTGCTCATTAGCCGGTATAAGAAGGGGCACCGACCGACTAGATGACGATCCAGTCGGTCGGCAATCCTTCTTGGACCGACTAGTTAGCTTTCTAAATTTCTCAGGAGTTACTGTTTATCGTTAGTCGGTCTAAGAACGTTGGTTGACCGACTAGGTTGCAAACTAGTTGGTCAGCAATGCTTCTTGAACCGACTAACTCATCATATTATTTTTGTATCAGTTACTGTTTACTCTTAGTCGGTCTAAGAACGTTCATCGACCGACTAGATGCTAAACTAGTCGGTCAGTACTTGTTCATGGACCGACTAACTCTAGAATCCTATTTTCGTTCAGGAGTTACTGTTTGCACTTAGTCGGTCTGCGTTGATCGACCGACCGACTAGTTGCCAAGCTAGTCGGTCAGTGGTTGCTCTTTGACCGACTAACCAGTGTTGAAACCCTAATTTCTGGGCAGCCGCCAGCCCAACCTATTTAAACCCAACCCAAACGTTTTCATCTTCTCCAACACGACCCAAAACCCTAAAATCTTCCCCCTTCAGCCCCCATCTTCCTCCAAGCTTCATTCCTTCATTCCAAGCCCTAAATCCATCATCCAATCCATCCATCCACTCTTTCTACCTCTCATCTTCCCCAAAATCTCACCAAATCCATCAAAATCCCCAAATCCCCCAAAACCCTAGTTTCCCCAAACTTCTCCATTTGCTTCCAGATCTGATCCTAGGGTTCCCCGGAGTGTTTCTTCCGCCTCCTCTCGGTAAGAAATCGATCTACCGTTGTTTTCATATCCTATTGTAATTTTTATGAAACCCTAATAAAATACTTGTGTTTTGATGATTGTTCCCCATAACAGCGATTCCCCGTAAGCTAGCATCCGCGGAAACGAACCTTCGTAACCGTCATCCCCGGTGATAGGCAAGTGAAACTTGCCTCTCTTGATTTGGGCCATGTCTTAGGCCATTTACCATGCTTTAGCGTAAAAGAGACTAAACGATGAAAGGATAGCCGTTTAGACGCCATTGACCTAGCTTGACAACGAAGCTTGGTCCGTCACCCCCATCATGCTCATATGTCACGTTTACTTTAAATTAACGGTACGTGAATATGTTCATGTCATTTCATTTTGCCTGTCACGTTTAAATTCCATTAACGGTACGCAATTATCTGTTCATGGCATTGCATAGTGATTATTTATCGTGACTGCGTAGCACACGCTACAATACTATGTTTCCTGGCTCATGTTCCAGAAGCGAGCCCTGTAGTTGCTAACCCCAACGCTCGGATACCGGCTAGGTGTACTCCTATGCCATACACACACTTATTTTCCTGGCTCGTGACCAGAAGCGAGCATAATGAGTTGCTAACCGCAACGCTCGACACATGTGGGTGGGGTAAGAGATAAGCGGACTGAGCCCGAGTTGGCTTGATCAGCCACTCCGGCCAGCAGGTGAAATCTCTAGTGTTTAAGTGATTGATAGTGATAGAGATAAACGAGTTGGCCAGCAAGTGGACTCTCTATGCACTAAGTGTTAAGTGATAAGTGATAAGTGATAAGTGTTAAATGATAAGTGACTAGTGAATTGGTAGCTTTTGCTACATCGTGAGTGCTTGCCTCTCTTTTAAACTGTTGCATCATATTCAACTGCCATGCCATTGTTTAACATTTAAATGCTAGGTTGTTAGTCACTTTCAGTTTCCTTGCCCAAGTCTTTTTAGACTTGCTGACATGTGCCCCTTTCTCTTTTGGGTGACGCATGTTAGACCTTGAGCCTGAGTTGCTGGCTGAGGGTGAGGTGTTTACGGACGCCGAGCTTGCGCCCGTGTTGGACGGGGAGTACGTGGACACTGGGGACCAGTCCTAGTGTCTTCGTTGTGATTTACTTTTGTTTGACAGTTGTTTTGTTATCGGTGCGTAGCACCTGTACTTTGTTGTTGTTGTTGCTTTTGTTGGCCTTGTTCTGGGCCCTTAGACTCTTCTCTTTTAGCCTGGTGGCTTTTCTGTGATGTTGGATATTTTGTGGACAAACTTTGGGATTGGTATTTCATATCCGTCTCATACTAGTATTATTGTTGTTGTTTCGATTGCAATTACAGGGACCTGCTTATACTAAATTGACGCTTATCGGGTTTGGGGCTTCACCGCTCACTCCCGTGCGGACCTTGTCACGTCTCGCCTCCATTTTAGGGAAGCGGGTCGTGACAAATTCTAGCTTTGGAAATTTAGATAGTGTACTCGTATGAACTTAGGGCCTCATTTATATTCTCAGAACAGCTATTGACCTGAACAATTGACTAGAGACCTAATTAACAATAGAACTACTAAATAATGGAATAACCAAAGGACTAAATTGAGATAGTACACTTTTATGGAATTAGATATCATAGTTGTTGGACTTCAAAGCATTGCTCAGGACTGATATTCTCTGTTGAGGCTTCTGCCTTGACTTTTCCGCAAGTATTTATTGTAATTGAACATGGGACAACTGTTAAAACTAGTGCAATCATCATTTTTACGTTCCTAATTTATCTGTTGTGACTAATTAAAAACGGACATTTCATGTTAATGACTCTTTGATAAAGAACGACTTTTTAACCCAAACGGAACAGAGGGTGTGTCACGACCCTCGGAAACATGTGTAGAATGAATTGCAAACCTGGTCTTTAAAACTTAGCATCAAACCTGGTTTCAATATGTTTGACAAATTCTAGTAACCGGACATTATGTTTCACTTTACTTATTGCTCTTTTTACTTAACGGGACCGCTATTGCTTTTCGCATGTTAACAAGATAAAAAATTTTGGAAAAGACGAGTACATATGTGATAACCGTCAAATACAGACGGGGTGAAACCATCGACTACAGATGGAGTGAAACTCAATCAGTAAATAAACATACACAAAAAGCCGAGTTGGCTACTCCCGTCAGGTCATGTGTGACTAGTCTGGCTCGTGTTCCAGTAGGGTCACAAATGACTAGTCTGGCTCATGTTCCAGTATATGGCGGTACACTTTGGGTGGGGTTGGTCCTTAGTAGTAGGGTTCGTAGATGTAGCTTGACCACCTTACGGCTCCCTCCATGGAGGCAAGCAAGAAGGCGTCACGGTAAACCCCCGATGATAGGGTGCATCAAGTACATACTACCAACCCGGACAGGGACTTATCACGAGCACTTTACGGAAAACACTATTGAGCTCTCGGGCATTTACGGAATGCATTTACGAAGCACACTATTGGGCCCCTGCGGCATTTAAGACTAATGCACTAGTTTGTTTGTTTACTATGCCACTATTGCTGAATTGATTCCATTGTTCTACTGACTAAGTCGAGACTACTCGAACGTGACAGAGCGGCGTAATAACAAGCGGACTTAAAATACGACCGAATCTGTTTCTAGAAAGGAATGGGAAGGGGGTTGGTCAACCAAGGGACTTGTTCCTGCAGTCTTTGAAGTGACCTGTGCCTTCAAGCCCTGACTGCCTGGCTGATTTGGGAGTTAAATTAGACTTCTTATTATTAGGCCTGCCTACACTATTAGATAGTCAAGCGACGCTCATCTTCTCTCAAGTGTTACTACCGGGTTGTCTACCTATCGTCATCACATTGTCTGTTGGCTAAAATATTGTTGCTACCATATTACATGCCATAGTTTTTGCTCTCAGTTGTTACTTTTGTACTTGCACAGTCACCTTTACTTTTATGCATTACACGCACTCTACTTACATCACCTGTGTAGCCACCAGTACTTTACTTTTACTCGTATATACATTCTTGTTCTTACCTTACTTTTTGCACCAGTATGACCATCTTTTGTTTACTATAGCAAGTTCCATACTTTTGCACTACTTTATTTCTATGGCTAGAATTGTTGTGACTTACCTACGGTTTCATCTCTGTGGCACCGCAGACGACGTACATATGGAGGTTGATGCTCTTGAGTTAATAGCGCCAGAGTTCGACCCTGAGACTGCTGCTTTCAGAGTCATTTTCAGTTGTATTTCTTTCCTTCATGTACGTTTATTGGAACATTTTTGTTCAATATGGATTGTAATAATTGGACACTATTTGGGTATTTTGTACATCTCTGCATCGTGGCTATTTTGTTTTCACTGGTTAACTGCAGGACCTGCGCAAATATCAAAAAGTAACGGGCCCGGTAATCAGGTCGTTACACTCCAGCTTATCCTACTCGACGCTCCGCTAGGCTGATGTTTCGCTCATCTGGTCGTCCCTTGGACCCCACTGTCATTCACATTGACCGATGTTGCTGCTGTTTCTTTTTGTTCATCACCCAGAGACCTAGATTTTTTGGTCTGTTTTGGTTGGGTTGAGTGGTTCTTCAGTGTTAGTATGATGGTGATATTTGGTGATGATGTATGATGTTATATGATGATGTATGATGATGTATGGTGATGTATGATGTTATATGATGATGTATTTTTTTGAGATCATGATGTAGTATTTTTTTGATCATTATGTATTTTGTTGGACATATTGATGTTCATTTGACTTTGTGATATCTCTTATATATATATATATATATATATGATATTGCAGTTTCGCCTTATGTGTCACACAATGTATAATTGCTTATCTTATCTGTGTGATGTTTGTGATATTGTCTCCATGAATAATATATTCTCTTCTACGGTGTTTTCGAGACAATATTGGACTTGATATTGGAATATACATGCTATATGTGATGTGATGTAGTGTGAGACGATATGTGCTCTTCCTCTAACTCAAATGTTGATATTGGACTTTCATTCCTCTACTCACATAAGTATATGATGTGGTTTTATGAGTTTTGATTATATATATATCTTTATACTCCTTGATTATTGATAGTTCTTAGTTAGCACGATTGATGTTGTTATCTACTTCCACCTTTTGGATAATGCCATAGGGGGAGAGAAATAAACATACAGATTCATAATGAATGTGCTAAGTATGTACTAATAACACTTGAATCTAAGATTGAAGTTGCCTTAGATTCAGGGGGAGTAAGATACAATGAATATGGATTTTAAATCCTAGATTTCATGAATTAAATTCACTCATATCTTACTCATTTGCTTCAATTGATATATAGATGCCCTAATATTTGTTGACTAACTTGATTGGCATCTATGTAGAGGGAGTAAGTTTTCATTAAGCACAATTATTTATCTTTTTGTTTATGTTTGTTTGTCATCATCAAAAGGGGGAGAATGTTGAGTATTGGACTTCTCCCTACTTGGTGTTAATGATGAGCAGACATAAATACTTATGACTAATCTCCTATTTTGCAGTTAATCCATTGCCTAAGCTAATTATGAAGATCTACTTACAATGGATGACACTCAAAGCTCATTGAAAGCAAATGAAATGGATTGGATGATCGTAGATGATGATTGAAGATCCATGAAGACTTCAAGCTCATGCGTTGGATAGAAGAGAGTTTTCGTCAATGTAAATTTCTTATATCTCTTCTAGTATGTAGCTTAGAAGTAGAACATTGTTGGAGCACACACACACACATTGTCATTTCAGTCTTAGGACATCATTTGTTCATTCGTCCTTAGACTCCAATTCATTTCTTTATTGATTGTTCTTGTATTGTTTATAATAGTCGACTACTGAACATTTTACAGTCGCCTGTCACAGAAACAGTCGACTGTGTTTTGTTCTACAGTCGCCTGTTATGCACAAACTTTTACAGTCTAGTTTTGGGCTTCTCTGTTTTAATTCCCACAGGCGACTCATGAACGATTCACAGGCGCCTGTCCAAGTGACAGTCGACTGTGTTTCGTAAATCAGTCACATGTCTATCTTTTGCCCAAAATCTATTGATCTGTCTTTTATGGCCAGTCGACTAATGTTGAATTTACAGTCGACTGTCCAATGGACCAGTCGACTGTCAATGCTGCAACAGTCGTCTGTCTGTGAGCCAATTTATTGACTCAGCTCTTTGGAAAATCTCAGGGTTTTGACAGTCGTCTGTAGAAGGATTTGCAGTCGCCTGTTCTGATTAACAGTCGACTGTTATCTCCTCGTCAGTCGTCTGTCATGTTCTCCCAGATGTTTTTCCAGACTTCTCCTAACTTACCCATCTTCGGCCAGTCGCCTGTAGTAGGATTTACAGTCGCCTGTTGGTTTAACAGTCGACTGTCTATCCTTCATCAGTCGACTGTCCACGTGGTAAGTTACGGTTATGAATTCTCACCTACCCTATCTGATTATGCAGCAGTCGACTGTGGTTTCTTCAACAGACGACTGTCGCGAGCGCAAATTCTATCCGTTGAGAGTTTTCTCACGGATTCCTAAAGGGTTTTTGCTAATTCTGTTTTGAGGATTTGAGAAACCTATATAAGGATCATCTACTGTTCCATTGAGATGTTACTCATTCTATTGCAAAATATTTCAAGCTTTCATTCTCAAGATCAAAGCTCTCAAATCCTAAAGCCCTAAGAATTCCAATCTTTGATCTGTTGCTCTCCAACCTAGAACCAAAGAAACATCTTCTAGGTATTTGGTGCAGTCAAGAGAAAGGGCTTTCCTTTCTTCCAAGAGAGTCTTCAACACACAACACACTTCTCCTTCAAGTTCTACTTCAAGGCTTATGTGATTGTAAGTGTTGCTTTTATATTTCATAACATTCGTTATTTGAATTTGCTCCTGGGTTGTGAGAGTGGTTTGCTTGCTCCTAAGTTGTGGGAGTCAAGGACAATCGATTGTATTTCGATTTCACTTGTAGGGTTGCTACAAGTGGGTTTTAAGGAAACCACAAGTTAGGGTTCTAACTTGAGTATCCGGAGGTATCCGGGTGGAAGGGACGTAGGATTACCATGAACAAGTCGGGAAGTGACTTGGGTAATCAGAACCCTTGAAACATCCTTGCGTCTGCATTTTTTTCTCTTTGGGTTTAATTTTAATTCCGCACTATATTGTTGGTTAGCATTTAAATTGGTGTAACTATCTTTTTAAATTGCATAAATACTATTCAACCCCCCCTTCTAGTGTTTTCCCCATAGCCAGGGTCCTTACAACCTCGTCGTCGTCGCCCTATAGGGACCTTAAGAAAGGAAAGGGCCTAGGTCGGCCTTTAGGATCCCGGCAGTCGAGGAAGATTCTGCGGAGGTCCCGGCGAAGATCTTAGCCATAGTTGCCCACACGTCGACCTCCTTCATCCCTCTCATCCGCTCCAAAGTAAGATTTTGCGGAGGTCCCGGCGAAGATCCTAGCCATAGTTTCCCACACGTCGACCTCCTTCATCCCTCTCATCCGCTCCAAGTACATCTGGCTGCCCTATTCTGTTCACCTCCCCGATTTCTCCGAGCGGGTATGATCCACAAGGGATAGCAAGGTCGGGGTCTACGCCCTGTCCTTTTCCCTTGGGCTCCGGGTCCCTCTCCACCCTTTTCTTCTCCTCGTCCTACACTTCCTCGAACTCCCCCTTTTTCGACTGATGTCAAACTCCATCAGCTCTATGGTCGACTTCCTCGTCCTTTGCTCGGGCAGTGGCATAAGTCCGACTTTGCTGTTGTTTCAATATTTCTTCGAGGCGAAGCGCAAGGGGGCGTACTACTATATTTTCGCAAGGAGGGGTCGGCCTCTAGTTCTCGGTCTGTCGGGCAAGATAAAAGATTGGAAAGAGAAGTTCGTCTTAATCTTGATGCCTGATGACCTAGCTTTAAGGTCGAACTGGGGGACGCTGAATCCCTCAGTGAACAATGAAGTGGTCCTGGGGGTGGCTGACCAAGAGAACGCCAGGATCTTGGAGGAGATCCATAAGGAAAGGAGGGACTTCCAAGGCCTAGTTTCAGACGAGCAGATAGTCAAGCACGTCTGGCTTGAAGGTAACCCGAGCTTCGTGATCCACTCCTGATTTGCTCACCATAATCTGTCGTTGTTGTGTCTATATTTTCCACGTTTTACCATGCATTTCCATGTCGTTTCGATCGCCTGAATCCATATTTTCGTATTATATCGCGCTTTTCTGATATTCTTGATCCTTTCGATATTTTATGTGTTTTCAGGAAATTCGGCGCGATTTGGAGCGATATGGGGTTCTGGGCACAACATCGACGCCAAAGCTCGCTTCACATTGTCACAACGACCCAAGGAGGCCAAAGAAGCGAAGGAGAGGAGTAGAAGAAGAGAAGAGGAGAATGGAGAGAAGAGGAGAGATTTGGGGACTCATGCCAATCGCTCGGCCAAGCACATGATGTGCTCGGCCAAGCTGTGATACGCCAAGGAGCATGAGGTTCTTCTTTGGGGCGCTCGACCAAGCGACCAGCCCGCTCGCCCGAGCTAGCCGTCAGAGGAGCCCATCAAACGAAGGACTTGGGCTCTGGAAATCTTGAAGCTTAATTCGCTCGACCGAGCGACATGAAGCTCGGGCGAGCGACTCAACTTGCTCACCCAAGCAGCCTCTTCTAGAGCGTCAAGCTGAGCAGTACACAAGGCACTGCTCGGCCAAGCGAGCACTGTGCTCGGCCGAGCGGTAGGTCGGCATACTCCAATTTGACTTATAATAATGGGTTTCTGGTTGGTTTTCTTGTAAAACCCGAACCCAAACTATTTTGTATAAATAGTGAACGATTTTTAGAGTAGATTAAGCATTAATTTTCTGTAGCAAAACCCTTAGAGCTATTTTGGGAGCTCTCATTTGGTAAACTCTTTTGCAATCTAATTCTTTGTTTGTGGTTGGATTTTCTTGATTTCTTCATCATTGCTCTCATTTCTCTTGCTCTCTCTATAGAAATTAATTTCATGCAATTTGACCAGTTGGATATGTCTATCTCTATTGATATTGTATTTAGAGCTTTTGACATGCTAGAGTAGTGTGCATCTAGGGCTTACGGACGATCCCTAGGATCCTAGGGATTGGATGTTAGGTTAGACCCCCGTTGGATTAATCTAGGGTTGCCCTATGAAGGTTTGAACAAGGGTTTTGGGGGATTGGCCTTAGGATCGGGGAATCGCAAATGCGGTTCCGTATCCTGGGGAGAATCAACACGAATTCGATTTAGGCTTATCGACCGTTGTCCGGGACTCGTGATTACAAGAGTGACACGAGAGCCGGGCGACCGCTAATCCCCAATCCAATAGTCGGTGACTGCGAGAGCACGCCGACTGCTAGAACTAACCATAGGGTAGCATCGCACTCCGTAGATCACGAGAGTGGATGCAGATCTGCGAGGCGGGACCAAGTGTCAATCTTAATGCACGCATTCCCATATGAAGTGGACTGCGAGAGCACGAGTTTGCATAGGGATGCGTTAGACGAGTAGAAACAACGAAAGTTAAGTACTCGTTCTCATCTACGGATGTGACACTCCTACCCTAATCCATCGTCCGACATAGGGTCATTTGACCTGGCATCCGTGACCGAAGGGCCTAGCGGGGAATCCCGAAAGCCTTAGACGTTTAATTTCTAGTTAACTCTTGATTTCCACAATCAACCAATCAATCACTCGTGACAACCCCCGACCACATACTCTCCTCCTTCCATATAAAGCTAAGCGTTAAACGATCACCTCCCTGAGTTCGACAATCTTTCTATACTATAGTACACCATGCATTTGCAGTGATTCGTGACCCCGTGGTGTTAACCTGGGGACCGAACAAGTTTTTGGCGGTGTTACCGGGAGGCAACGGTTTGCTTTAGATTTTGGTTGGAGAGTGTTGGTTCCATTCACACTTAACACACTACCACTTCCTTTTATTTTTTATTTTTTTATTTATTCTCTTATTACACGCTTTTCTCTTTTTGCTAACGAGTTCCACGATTTTTCTTGATTGCTTCTTCTCTGCATGCTAACATCCCTCCTTAGATTACCCTCGTTCGAGCGTCTTATATTCGGAGGACTAAAATGTTCCGACGAGTCTTCCTTGCCCATGACCCGTATTGGAGTGAGTATCCTCAATATGCATTAGACAGGATGTTGGACTATGTGAGATCTGTCGGCTATTTAGTCGTCAAGGCCATTCATGAAGCCGAATTTGAAGTCCTGAACTACATCGCGGAACAAGTCCACTCAGGTGCTCTCAAGGACAATGTATATGTTAGCGTCGAAGTGGACACACTCTCATTCTGCATCAGGGATGTCCCATAGGCCAACTCCTGCAACCACCAAACGAGGTGTCCCTTCTAACTGCTTTGGATAACATTGTGGATCATGCTAGGTGCATCGGGCTAGTATTCATCTCGTCAGCAGATCCATTCGCACCGCACCTCTCAGAGTTCATGACTGAATATTACACTAAAGTCAATAACGTCCCGGAAGGAATCTGCATACGAATTGATGCTCATGGCACATATTTCTTTCCCTCCGATGTCCCATTCGAAGAGATATCTGCACGAATTGTCTCAGAGGGACGAATAAACCGCGGATATACAAGTCCCCTAGAGACCGACAACTTCCAAGAAGATGATTCGACCATGGTACCTAACGGGTGTCAGGATAATTTCCAAGGAAGTGCGTGGTCAGATGACGACGCCACCCTTATTGACAAGCAAGCCATGGGGGATCCTGAGAACTGCGAAGGCCAGGAAGTAGAACCTGATGATATCTTTTATTAGACACACTCATCGTCCAGCTCAGACTCAAGCTACGACACGACGTCGGATGGCCCTGTTCCAGACGAATCGGCACCTGAGGAAGAGGCATTCCAGTCGCAGGCAAGCATGGCAGGGGGTACAACACCCCTTAAGGTAGATCTTAAACCCCTTCTTGTCAATCTTAAATATGTGTTTCTAGGTGATGATCGCATGTATCCGTTATAGTCAATGCTTCCCTTACCGACTTCTAAAGGTCCTCAAAGAGCATAGAGATGTTATAAAATATAGTATAACCGACCTGAAAGGTATTAGCCCTGGGCTATGTGAGCATAGGATCCACCTCAAAGATAGCAACACAACCTCCATAGAACATCAAAGACGCTTAAACCCTAACATGAAAGAGGTTGTTAAGAAGGAGGTCCTGAAACTTCTCGAAGCCGACATTATCTACCCTATCTCTGATAGCAAGTGGGTTAGTCATGTCCAAGTCGTGCCTAAGAAGGGGGCATGACTGTCATAAGAAAGGAAAAGAAATGAATTGATACCAACTAGGACCGTCATGGGTTGCCGGATATGTATAGACTCTAGAAAACTTAACAAGGCCACCCAAAAGGACCACTTCCCCCTTCCATTCATCGACCAAATGCTTGAGCGTCTTGCCAAGTATAATTATTTTTGTTATCTTGACGGATACTCAAGGTTTTTCCAAATCCCGTTGCACAAGGAGGATTAAGAGAAGACGACTTTCACATGCCCGTATGGCACCTTCGCATACCGAATGATGCCTTTCGGCTTATGTAATGCACCTGCAACCTTTCAAAGATGCATGACCTCTATCTTCTCAGATTTTATCGAAGAGATTATGGAGGTCTTCATGGATGAATTCTCGGTGTACGACACTGAGTTCGATTCTTGCCTTGGGAATCTGGTCAAAGTACTGGAGCGATGCCATGAGAACAACCTCACTCTGAACTAGGAAAAGTGCTATTTTATGGCAACCGAAGGAGTTGTCTTAGGGCATGTAATTTCCTCCAAGGGGATACAAGTCGATAAGGCTAAAATCGAATGTATTAAGGAACGTCTCCCGCTGACCAATCTTACGGGAATCCGTGGTTTTCTTGGCCATGCTGGGTTCTACCGTTATTTTATTAAGGATTTTTCTAAAATTGCATTTCCACTCACTAAATTACTTGTAAAGGACACACCATTTGTTTTTTCTGACGCGTGTTTTGGAGATTTTGACAGATTAAAAGAGGCTCTTATTTCCGCTCCAATTATTCAGCTGCCAGATTGGAACTTGCCATTTGAGCTGATGTTTGACACGAGTGATCAGACAGTCGGAGCTGTATTAGGCCAGAGATAGAATGGGAAGCTGTACGCCATCTACTATACTAGTAAAACACTGGACGAAGCCCAGAGAAACTACACCACCACTGAAAAGGAATTACTAGCGGTGGTTTACTCTATTGAGAAATTCCGGTAGTATCTCCTGGGGTCAAAAGTCATAATTCACACGGACCACGCCGCCTTAAAATATCTGCTGAGCAAGAAAGAAGCCAAACCTCGATTGATAAGGTGGATACTTCTCCTTCAGGAGTTTGACGTGGAGATCAAGGATAAGAAGAGCGCGGAGAATGTAGTGGCCAATCATTTATCCCGGCTCACCCGTGGGGACAAGGATGATAATTTACCCATCGATGAGTTCTTCGCTGGGGAGCAGCTTTTTGTAGCAGATTCTGCCAATACAGCGTGGTACACCGACATAGTAAATTTTTTGGTGAGTGGGATCTTACCCCAGGAAATGACCACTTATCAGAGAAGAAAGTCTAGAGCAACACCAGACGCTATTTCTGGGACGATCTGCATCTCTATAAATCATGCCCAGATGGAATTATTAGGCGGTACATCACCAAGGAAGAGACCGCTTCTATCATCTCTCATTGTCATGACCAACCATACGGAGGCCATGCAGCAATTACGAAGACCACATCGAAGATACTCCAATGTGGGTTCCACTGGCCAACACTCTTCAATGACACTCATGACTATATCAAAGGATGTGACAGGTGCCAAAGGACCGGAAATATTACAAGGAGGGACGAGATGCCCCTCAAGAGCATCTTGGAGATTGAACTATTTGACTATTGGGGGATCGATTTCATGGGCCCGTTTCCGACAAGTTGTGGAAACAGATACATTTTAGTTGCGATGGATTATGTATCCAAATGGGTAGAAGCCATTGCTGCCCCAACGAACGATGCTCGTGTCGTCACAAAATTCTTCAAGAATATCAGTTTCCCCCATTTTGGGGTACCAAGGATGGTCATAAGTGATGGAAGAAGTCATTTCATCGAAAGCAAGTTTGAGGCCTTACTCAAGAAGTACGGAGTATATCATAAAGTTGGACTCGCATATCATCCTCAAACAAGTAGACAAGTAGAGATCTCCAACAAGGAGATAAAGACCATCCTTAAGAAGACAGTTAGCTCATCACGGAGGGATGGTCCCAGAAGCTAAACGATGCGCTATGGGCATACTGCACAGCATTTAAAACCCCCATCGGAACAACTCCTTACAAGCTAGTCTACGGGAAGGCATGCCACCTACCAGTGGAACTGGAGCATAGGGTTTTTTGGGCTATCAAGAAACTCAGTTACGACTACAAAAATGTAGGACTATGCCGCCTCGTGGACATCAATGAGTTAGAAGAACTCAAGAGAGACGCCTACAAAAACACCAAAATTTACAAGTAAAAGACTAGAACCTACCATGACAAGTTAATCACGGTAAAGCATCTCGACGTAGGAGATCAAGTACTCCTCTACAATTCCAGACTACGACTCTTTCCAATGAAGTTGAAGTCCCGATAGTACGGCCCATTTAAAATACTCCAGATATTCTCGAACGGTTTATTGGAGATTGAGGGAGGCAATAACGGACCATTCAAGTTCAACAGACAAAGGTTAAACCCCTACAAGGTCGACGATCTAATAGGCGAGAGAGGATCCCTCGCTCTCACGATTACTCTCCTGCTTGACTCCATCCTAGGTTGGGGGTTGTCATGCCAATCCGGTACTTCCACTCCAATTCTATTTATGTTTTACCGCACCCAACCTTGTAAGTGGTGGTGCTACCTGATTTTATTAGCTTCTCGCTGTCCCAGTGTCTCCCCATCCTATCATTGTGCCCATCTGTCTTTTCGGGGCCCAGCTTAGTCCAGCTTGGGGGATTCACATTCTGACGTCGACTTTTGTTGTCTATAGTGCCTATATTGTACATACTATGCAGCATCATCACCTGCATCATCATCATCTCCTACTGTACATACGCATATGCATATTTTATACCTTCTTTTATTTTTCTTCCCTCCCACCCCCTAGCATCATCTCCCGTCTCTATGCCAGTGTTCTCAGCAGTGAGGACACTGCTGCGTTTAGCTTGGGGGATGAGCGCTATCGCTTTTTACTTATTCTTTTTCCTTATTCCCATTTTAGTTCCACTATCGCCCCATTTCCCCCCTTTTTATCATCATTTTTATTTTTTCTTTTCTTGTTTGTTCGCATGCATGTTTTTCATGTTTTTCTCTTTTTCTTTTATTTTAGACTAAAGATGATTCTCATATGATTGCACTATAAGCTGCACACACTCAACTTATCTGCTTTACATACTACGTAGGATTCGTCATGGTCTATTACGTGTCACTGCATATTTATATAGAATGGATTATGATTTTGAACTCTATGCTTCCGTGTGTTAGAGGTATTCCTTGATTAGGATGCTTTTTAATATGCTTTTCCATGATTTGAATTCATATTCTCCACAACGAGTTTCTCGAAACAGTTAAGCTTGAAAATGCATGATTGATCGAAAATTGAGTGAAAATTGCATGATTGTGTGAAAAAGTCTATTTTCATAATGGATGGTAGTTCAATTGAGTTTGGATAACCCATGACACTTAAGTAACGTCTACTGGATATTTTGACACCGAGCCATATCCCAATTCTATGCTTTTTATTTTTTGTATATAGCCATTTGCGATCCTTTATGCTTTGCATTCCATCGCGTTTACGTGAGTTTGCAAAAATCTCAAAAAAATTGAAAAAAATCAAAACCCAAAAAATATTACATACGAATAATAGGCCTGAGGGGTTCTTCGTAACCTGCTGCCCTAAGACCGTCTGGACTGGGATGCATAGGCCGCCTCTTGTATATATTGAGTTATCTCGTGCATATAAGAAAATAAAAGTATGTATATATAAAGAAAATTGTATAGCCAAAAACAATTGTAAAAAGAAAAATCCCACATCTCTACCTCACTTTCTATATAGAATAGGGACATGGCAATGTCAATGATTTCTAGGGATTGTGAAAGAGTTTAGTAAGGTGATTTCTGGATTTAATTGAACTTACCATCCTCATTTATGAACATAATTAAAATCATATTGCATGCTTGAATTAATTGATCGTGATACTATTTGCTGCTTAGATAATGAGTTGTGGAGATTTGAACTCGAATCATGGATTCTGTATATTGATTGCAAGCTATAATAGGAATCCCCCTCTAACTTCATATCATATATTTGAGTTCACGCCATTCATTTGAAAATCCATTCTATATATATTCCTTACTAGACTTGATGAATCCTTATGAGTAATGCGTTTTTAATTTATGAAGTTGAAGTTTTGATGCGTGCTACAGGATGAAGAGATGATTTAATCGCCTTTCCCATCTTTTGGTTTCTTTTGCACTTCTTTGTTTTTACCCTCCGGTGAACTTCTTATTCGTCTTCCTCGAGGACGAGTAAGAGGTAAGCTTGGGGGATTTTATTGTGTCTATATTTTCCATGTTTTTACCTTGAATTTTCTCGTCGTTTCGATTAGCCGAATCCATATTTTTGTATTATATCGTGCTTTTCTCGATATTCTTGATCCTTTCGATATTTTATGTGTCTTCAGGAAATTCGGCACGATTTGGAGCCATTTGGGGTTCTGGGCACAACATCGATGCCAAAGCTCGATTCGCCTTGCCACGACGACCCAAGGAGGCCAAAGAAGTGAGGAAGAGGAGTAGAAGAAGAGGAGATGAGAATGGAGAGAAGAGGAGAGATTTGGGGACTCATGACACATCGCTCGGCCGAGCGCATCATGCGCTCTGCCGAGCTGTGATACGCCAAGGAGCATGAAGTTCTTCTTCAGGGAGCTCGGTTGAGCGACAAGCTCGCTCAACCGAGTGACCAGCCCGCTCATCCGAGCTAGCCGTTAGAGGAGCCCATCAAACGAAGGACTTGGGCTCTAAAAATCTTGAAGCTTAATTCGCTCGACCGAGCGACGTGACGCTCGGGCGAGCGACTCAACTCGCTCACCCGAGTGGCCCCTTCTCGAGTGCCAAGCATAGCAGTACACAAGGCACCGCTCGACCGAGCGAGCACTGCGCTCGGCCGAGCGGTAGGTCGGCATACTCCAATTTGACTTAAAATAATGGGTTTCGGGTTGGTTTTCTTGTAAAATTCGAACCCAAAGTTTTTTGTATAAATAGTGAACGATTTTTAGAGTAGGTTAAGCATTAATTTTCTGTAGCAAAACCCTTAGAGCTATTTTAGGAGCTCTCATTTGGTAAACTCTTTTGCAATCTAATTCTTTGTTTGTGGTTGGATTTTTTTGATTTCTTCGTCATTGCTCTCATTTCTCTTGCTCTCTCTATAGAAATTAATTTCATGCAATTTGACCAGTTGGATATGTCTATCTCTATTGCTATTGTATTTAGAGCTTTTGCCATGCTAGAGTAGTGTGCATCTAGGGCTTAGGACGATCCCGAGAATCCTAGGGATCGGATGTTAGGTTAGACCCCCATTGGATCAATCTAGGGTTGCCCTATGAAGGTTTGAACAAGGGTTTTGGGGGATTGGCCTTAGAATCAGGGAATCGCGAAGGCGGCTTCGTATCCTGGGAAGAATCCCCACGAATTCGATTTAGGCTTAGCGGCCGTTCTCCGGGACTCGTGATTACGCGAGTGACGCGAGAGCCGGGGCGACCGCTAATCCCAAATCCGATAGTCAATGACTGCGAGAGCACGCCGTCTGCTAGAACCAAGCATAGGGTAGTGTCGCACTCCGTAGATCACGAGAGTGGATGCAGATCTGCGAGGCGGGACCAAGTGTAGTGCGACGTAGATCACGAGAGTGGATACAGATCTGCGAGGCGGGACCAAGTGTCAATCTTAATGCACACATTCCTGTGTGAAGCGGACTATGAGAGTACGATATTGCATAGAGATGCGTTAAACAAGTAGGAACAATGAAAGTTAAATACTCGTTCTCATCTACGGATGTGACACTCCTACCCTAATCTATCGTCTGACGTAGGGTCATTTGACCTGGCATCCATGACCGAAGGGCCTAGCGGGGAATCCTGAAGGCCTTAGACGTTTAATTTCTAGTTAACTCTCGATTTCCACAATCAACCAATCAATCACTCGTGACAACCCCCGACCACATACTCTCCTCCTTCCATATAAAGCTAAGTGCTAAACGATCGCCTCCCTGAGTTCGACAATCTTTCTATATTATAGCACATCGTGCACTTACGGTGATTTGTGCCCCCGTGGTGTAAACTCGGGGACCGAACAGTCGTCTTTTTGCATGTGCGGCCATAAGTCTCTCAAGGGAGGAGATGAAGAAGATGGCCAAGGAGTCGGCGGCCAAGGGCTTAGCCAAGGTCGGCCAAAAGCGAAGCAAGGAGGGGGTGAGCATCGCCCGGGCCAAGAAGGAAGTGAGTAGCAAGACGACAAGGGTGGAAACTGTGCCGTCTGCTCCTCTTTCTCGGACAAGCTTGGCGACGTTGGGCCCTCCCGTCGACCTCGACCCACCCCAGGGGCTACGGGTCATCACAATAGATATTACGTCCCAGGGTCCATTGATCGCCATGACCAGTGCGACCCCTACCAGCTCAATCGCGACCATGGTCATACCTTTGGGTTCTTCGACCGGGTTGGTCAAGATCGGTCGGGCGACGGTAGCCAACCGTTGGCCCTATGGATGCACGTCGTCGGGGCTAGGAAAGTCGGCCCACCCAAGGTGTGAGGCGATGCTTGCTGTCTTCAAGTCAAAGAAGGTCAAGCTCCTTGATCTTTCGATGGAGGAGACCACTGTTCCACTCTACCCGGTGCGCACCGATGAATCAGTGTTTGACAAGGCCGGGGTGGCGACCGGCCTGGCCGAGAACAGCGTGCTGCCTAAGGACCGAGAGTCTCTGGCAAATGTTGATGCAGAGAGACTCTGCGATACGGTCGTCTGGCTCAACATGCAGGTTCGTCGCCTTTCTTGCTCAAGGTACTGCTTTTCTCAGAAATTGTGCGCTCACGTCTCTTACTCCTTTTGTTGTAGATGGCCGCCATGCTAGTATCTCTCCAACGTCACTCCTTGGTGGCGAGCAAGGCCGATCACACCTTTGGGAGGAAGGTGGCCGAGCTCGAGGCCGTGAAGAAGGCGGCCGAGGAGAAGAGAAAGGCCCGGGAGGACATGCTAGCAATGGTCCGGGGTTACTATGCGGCCCAAAAGGAGATGATCTCCGATCTGGACAAAGACAAAGAGTAGGCCGAGCAGAAGGCCAATGGTGAAGAATTTCGGAGGGTCACCACTGAGGATACCCTCGCCAGGGAGAGGGAGGCCAGTTAGAAGAGGATCGCCAAGCTCGAAAGGCAGGTGGAGGAGATGAAGAAGATCGACCTTGATGCGATCAAGTCGGAGGCCATTAGCCAGTACCAGCTCTAGGAGTTTGTCCTCGCTTTGGCGGAGACTAGGTCAGAGGGTTTTGAGGAGGGCCTGGAGACAGGCTTTGAGAGATTCAAGAAGGGGATGGCAAAGTACTACCCCCAACTTGGAGATCGACTTCTCCCGGTTGTTGACGGTCTCCGACAATGAGGGGGAGGCTTCCACTCCAGCTGGCGATGAGCCGGGGCAGGCGAAGGCGTAGTTGGGGAGGACGAGCTGTCGATATCGGGCCGGTGTTAGAGCCAAACTTCTCATGTATTGTTGTTTTGTTTTAAGTCCAGAAGAATTTTTCTAAGAATGACGTAATCAGAGTGATAGTTTGAATGAAAAATTTGCCGGAAAAATTTGCTGTTTATTGTTGTATGCCTTGTCCTTCCCTATGTATGCCCCTAATATTCGGCGTGGACGAGCTTCGGGTCGAGGAAGGGCAGAATGTTGAGTTAGATACTTTAGAAAAATTTTGCAGAGATCTTACTCGTGCAAGTAAATTGGCGATGACCCTTATAAAAGAGCATTAGTCGTCCCTAGACTGAGTTATGGTCCGACCTTAAGGGCGATGCATGGAAGCGAAATGTTGACAGGGAAGGGGTGCAGTCCGGAGAGCTCTGGGCGGGTTGTGGCGAGGTATCTCTCACCCAATGATCAAGCCGGCCTACGTGGAAGTGTTCAATTTTGGGGATGAGCTAAAATTCAAATTGAGACAACACAAAAAATAATTCAGCGACAATTTATTGATAATATTTGAGCAAGTGCTCGGTATTCCATTGGTGAGCTAACTCCTCACCCTCCATTGTTGCCAATATGTAGGTCACCGGTCTTATAACATCGATTATTTCGTATGGGCCTTCCCACTTTGCGGCGAGCTTTCCTCGGCGGGCGATCTTTGGTTTGAAGGTCGTGTCTCTGAGGACGAGGTCGCAGACTCTGAAGCTCCGCTTCCTCACGTGGGAGTTGTAGTACCGGGCAATCATTTGACTATGGCTTGTCAGAGCACGGTCCCTTACCTCATCGACGAGCTCGATGTTGATGTCGAGGCCTTCTAGATTGGCCTCTTCGTTGAAGTATCTGAGCCGGAGGGATTCCTCTCCGACCTTCACCGGAACGACGACCTCCACTCCATAGGCGAGCATGAAGGGGCTATCGCCAGTTGAAGCTTTGTAGGTCATGCGGTAGGACCAAATGATGCTGGGTAGCTCATCGGGCCAAGATCTGTGGGCGCTACTGACCTTCTTCTTCAGGGGCCCGAGAATGCATTTGTTTGTCGCTTCTACCATACCATTGCTTTGTGGATGCACCACTGAGGCAAAGTGGAGGTTGACGCCCTAGTCCGAGCAGAAGCTTCTGAAGTCCGCACAATCGAACGGCTTCCCGTTGTCCGTTACTATGGAGCAGAGTATCCAAAAGTGGCATATAATGGACTTCCAGACGAAGTTCTTCATCTCCTTCCAAGTGATGAGCGCTAGTGGCTCTGCCTCGATCCATTTGGTGAAGTAGTCAATAGCGGTGGCGAGAAACTTCCTTCCTCCTGACGCAGTTAGGAACGGTCCGAGGATGTCGAGGCCACATTTAGCAAATGGGACCGGGGCTGAGGATCAGAATCAGGTCAGCCGGCGGGGTGGTGGTATACTTGTAGAATCTTTGGCACTCCTCGCACCGCTTGACATACTTAGTTGCATCGTCCACTATGGTCGGCCAGTAATAGCTCTGACAGATTGCCTTGTGTGCTATGGTGCGGCCACCGTAATGATTCCCACAGAGTCCCTCATGTATCTCGCGGATGACCTGCTCAGCTCTGGCGGGCCCGAGGCATTTCAAATAAGGTAAGATGTCGTATCTCGCGCGACGCTTTTGATAAAGCTCGTCGCCGAAGATCATGAACATCAAGGCCCATTTTTCGATCTTCTGTGCTTCTAGCTGATCTTCGGGCAAGGCCTTTGTCTCCAAATAGGCAATGATCGGGCTCATCCACGTTGGCTCCTGGCCGACGCATAGCAACTCGCCTTCATCAATACTTGGTGTCCGCATGTTCTCGATGTAGATGACCTTCCCTATCTCGACTGGAGAAGAAGATGCCAATTTTGAGAATGTGTCGGCCCAGAGATTGTTCGATCGGGGCAAATGTTGGATCTCCGCTCTTCTGAACTGTAGGAGCTCGGCTTGGGTGGACTTCATGTAACGCTTCATCAGGTCCTCTCTAGCTTCGAAGCTGCCATGTATTTGTTCGACGACGAGCCTCGAGTCACTAATCAGAAGAACATTCATCGCCCCAAGCGCTTGACAGAGATTCAGCCCATTGAGGGCGGCCGCGTACTCCGCCACAATATTGGTTGCTGAAAAATTGAAGCGAAGTGCATACTCCAGCAAGCTCCCTTCAGGGGTTTCTATCACGATGCTAGCTCTGCTTCCCGAGTCCATGGCTGATCCATCTACGTAGACGATCCATCGCTCGCCTTTGGATTGTGTGGATGTTGATGGGGCATCCTTGACGATGGACTCCTGTTGTTCTGCGCCCGGCTGAACATCCGACGAAGCTTCAGCAAGCTCTTTGATCGTGCATTCCATTACGAAGTCTGCCCGTACCTGACCTTTAATCGTCGCCCTAGGCTTGTACACGATGTCGAACTTGCTAGGTTCGATGCTCCAATTCAGCATCCAGCCCGATCTCTCCAATCTCTTCAGATGCTTCTCGAGTGGTGAGTTGGTGTAGACCATGATGGTGTATGCCTGGAATTAGGGTCGGAGCTTCCTCGTCTTCAGGGTTAAGCATTAGGCAAACTTCTCTATATGGCTGTAGCGGGTCTCTGCCTCCCGGAGCGCTGGGCTAGCATAGTAGCCTGACCTCTGGATGCTTCCATCTTATTTGATTAAGACCGAGCTGACGGCTTCCTCGATAGCTGCGAGATAGAGGCTGAGCCGCTATCCTTCATCCAACTTCACGAGCAGCGGTGGGCTTTGTAAATAATCTTTCAGCTTGCCAAAGGATTGGGCGCAAGACTCATCCCACTTGACTTCCTTCCTTGTGCCTTTCTTCACACCGAGGGCCTTCCGCAAGACTTTAAAGAATGGAGGCACCTTTCGACGGACTTTGACAGGAATCTCCCCAGCACGGTGCTCTACCCATTCAGCCTTTGTAAGTCTCTGTTTGTCCTTGGCTCGCTCATGTTGATGAGGGCGGTTATCTTGTCGGGGTTCGCCTCAATCCCTCGCTTAGTGATCATAAAGACGAGGAACTTCCCAGACCGGACACCGAATATGCACTTGGCAGGGCTGAGCCATAGGTTAAGTGGCACACCTTTTGAAAGGTCTCCTTAAGGTCGACGAGGTGATCATTGGCCTTCTTTGATTTGACTAGCATGTCGTCAATGTAGACTTCGAGATTCCTTCCAAACTGGGGATGGAAGATCTTGTTTACCATCCGTTAATAGGTCGCCCCAACATTCTTTAGTCCGAACAACATCTTTGTGTAGCAGAATATACCTCGGTCGGTGACGAATGATGTCTTTTCCTTGTTGTGTGGCACCATTTGAATTTGATTGTAGCCAGAAAAGGCATCATGAAGGTCAGTAGATCGTACCCGTAGGCATTGTATACCAAATTGTTGATCCTCGGTAGAGGGAAGCTGTCCTTTGGGCATGCATTGTTGAGGTCGGTGAAGTCCACGCACATATGCCACTTGCCACTGGGCTTCTTTACCATCATCACTTTGGCGAGCTAGTCTGGGTAGTTGACCTCTCGGATGAATCCGGTCTCTCGGAGCCGATCTACCTCCTTACCCACTGCCCGCATATTTTCCCATCCCATGCTCTGCTTCTTCTGCCTGATGGGCCGAGCATCCAGATCTACGTGTAGCTCGTGGGCGATCACCGTTGGGTCGACTCCATACATATATGTAGGCGACCATGCAAAGATATCCGCACTCTCCCTGAGGAGGTCTATAAGCCCCGCCCTCAGCTCGACGGGAAGCTTTGTGCCTATGGACATGACCTTGTCTTCTTCATCTGCCACTTGCACCTCCTCCACATCCTCCACTGGAGCCGGCCGTCGATCAGCAAAACCCTCATGATCGTCAAAAGGATCGATCAACAGAGCTTGCTCAGTCCTTTGTGCTTGGTGGAGCCGACATAGCAGCTTCGGGAGAGCTTATGGTATCCTCTCTATTGTCCAACCCCCAGCGGAGTCTGGAACTTCACCATCTGATACAGCAGTGAGGGGAGAGCTTCAATGGTGGTCATGTAGGATCGCCAGATAATTCCGTTGTATACCGAATCAACGTCGACGACAATGAACTGTGTTATCCGAGTGACGACCTTCGGTTTCTCCCCAGGGTCACGTGCAAGGTTATCACTCCGAAAATGGGCACCGAATGTTCGGTGAAGCAGACGACTGGGCCCGAGCATGGCTTCAGCTCTGCATCCTTCAGCCCCATCTTCTCGATCGGAGACAAGAATAAGATGTCACACGAGCTCCCAGTGTCGATCAAGAGTCTGCTTACGTGGCCGGCCCAATGAAAGCCTCGATGAAGATGGCATCTTCATGTGGTAGCTCGACCCCCTCCAGGTCGTCGTCAGAGATGGAGATGAGGGGACGTGCTACTCTCCTTCGCTTTGCCCCTGCACCAGTATTCATCGTCATGACCTGTCAAGCGTAGGTCTTTCGGGCCGATGCTAATGTGACACCCGAGGCTGGTCCATCGCATATCACATTCACGCACATGATCGGCTCGGTCATTTGGTGGGAAACTAGCTCGGTGGTCTGGGTTGGGTTTGGCCAGACGACTCTTGCAGGTGCTTCTCTGTTGCACCCCGGCCTCTTTTCGTCGACGAACCTCCTGCGATGCCCGTTCTGAATCAGCCGCTCAATGTCACTCTTCAAGGAGTAGCACTCGTCGGTATCATGCACGTGGTCTCGATGATACCGACAGTACTTCTGTTGATTCCTCTTATCGGGCATTGTCTTTATCTCCGGGGGTACCTCTCTGAGTAGCCTGGCCGCCATAGTCGACGTCATCACTTCCACCAAGGGGCATTAAGCCTCGTGTAGTGGGGTTGTTCTTCGGAGCGAGGTTCTTGGGCCCGGGGAACCCCCTCAATGGGCCGGGGCGGTCTTGCCCTCGGGGGCCTTCTTGGTCGTGCCATCGGTTGCTTCTTTGGTCACATCCTTGGGGGTGGTCCTGATCACGCTCTCGGGGGCTAGCCTCCTGCCTCGGTCGATCCATTGGGCGCGCTTCAGTACGGGATGCTTTGGCCGGTACGACCTCCTTCAAAGCCCCCAGAGCCTCCTCACTTAACATGAACTTCTTCTCCTGGAAGAAGAGGGCATTGAGGTCGACCAGCGGATCGTGGAGCAGAGATTTGAGTAGACTCCTGTTCGCCAACCCATTTTTGCAGGCCTTCATGATGAGCTCATCTCCGCAGCTCGTCATGTTGAGCCTCTCTTTGTTGAAGCGCTTCAAGAACCTCTGGATGGTCTCCCCCTCCTTCTGGACTACTGTGAATTGGTAGTCAGAGGCCTTACTCCTTCATCGCCTGGCCAAGAACTGCTGACAGAATTTGCGGGGGAGGTCGTAGAACGAGTCGATGAAGCAATCAGGCAAGTCGTTGTACCACTCCACGGTCGACTTCTTCAATGTCGTTTGGAAAGCTCGGCAAAGGAGTGTGTCGTCTGCTCCGTGAATCTCCATGACTCCCCGGTACCACTGCACGTACTCTAGGGGATCGCCCGAACCATCTTCTAGTTCGAACTGGGGGGGTTTGAATTTATGAGGCACCGAGGTTGAGATCACCCTCTTGGTCAGTAGGTTGGCCTCTTCGGGATAGGGAGGAGGTGTAGGCGACCTCCAGGAGACGTTTCGGCTGACCTGGCCTTCTCACCACTGATTGGAACCACCAGACGGGCCACCTCGGTGCTCGGGGGTGTTCTTTTCCCGCTGCTCTTGGGTCATACTCCGGTCTCAGCTTTGTCACCACCGATCATTACGCCAAGGAGAATGGTGTCCTGACCGATGGGGGCTTCTGCTCTGATGGAAGCATTCTTGCCTCAGGCTCCGTGACCTCACATGCCGGTGACTTTCAGCTGTGAGATCCAGCCTAGGGGAAATTCGTACTCCCAGGGCCGCTTCATGGGGGACTCCTCGGCTCCCCTCTTAGAGCCCCTCTCTTGTGGCGGTGGTCAGTTGTCGTGGTTGGTGTGAACAAAAGATTGCACGTGCTAACTCCCAAGTGTAGGAGGTCACCAAGTAGTAAAACTCCTAGTGAGCCTAGGGTCGAACACGGGGACAACTCGCTTACAATCAACAACGGACACAATTAGCTTATGCGGTGTGAGAAATACCACCCTTTGGGGGGGAGGACCGGTTGAGTGAATTTTTAGAACGAACTTCCGTTAAGCATGCAAACAACGAAATATGTAGGATAGCAAACAAAGATGAGAAATGTGAGTGTTCATGGTTTCATGGTGTAGTCGGGCTTCAAACTTCATTTCGAATCACTACGATCCCTCATCCGGCTAAGGAGAGTGTGATCGGATAGTTTGGCATTTCATCGAACACGTTGGGTGCGCAAAGATAGTGAATGAAACATTGAGAAAATTTTACAATAAACACAATAGAGAGGGTCCACTAGGATGAACCTCTCTTTGGATTTCCCACTAGGGTTTCAAATTGAACAAGACTAACTCAACATTTCATTCACATATGAGAGTTAAAATTCAAGCTAGAAATGAAATTTGTAAGCCCAACATACAACCATCCACCATAAACACACACAATAAGACTAGCCACTCATGATAAACAAAATCACCATTTTTGATTTCAAGGTTAACATCCAAATGTTTTTACAATGAACAAAATTCAACAAGAGAAATGGAAAATATAAGCTTAAGGCAAAAACACCCCCTTGTGAGAAGATAGCTTCCCCTTTGATCTTCTCTATTTAGCTTCCCTCCTTCTCCAAGATCATCCAAGCCCTAGCAATTTCTTTGAGAGGAGAAAACCCAAGAGAACCAAAAAAACTGCCCAAAAAACTAACTCCCCATTGTGAAAACACTGCAGCCTTAAAGAAAAAAACAGAACAAAATTTTGTTACAGGCCGAAGATCCTTTTCCTGTTTTTCATCTGCCCAAGAAAATCGGGCCCAAAAACAATACTGTGCAAAAGTGGGGGGCGGGATTAAATTTTCCGCCCCCCCAAAACTCCTCACGCAGCCTGCTGCGTTAAACAAAATGGGGGGGCACGTGCCCCCCCCCGATACGTCAAAAAATGGGGGGGCGGGCCCCCCCTTTGATTTACGCAGCAGCGCTGCGTAAATCAGGGGGGGCGCTGGCCCCCCCTCGTTCGCGCGCGCGCGCCTGCCTGGCGGGCCGGCCCGCTGGGCAAAAAAAATGTTTATTTATTTTTATTTTTTTATAATAACCCGCAGCAGCGGCCCGCTCAGAAGCGGGCCGCGGGCCTCAAGGCCCAGTAAGGCTTTTCTCTTGTTTTTCCTCTTAATAATTCCCAGAAATTCCCAGAAATGCCCAGATTGCTCCAATAATTCACCAAAAATAGCTCCAAGCTTAGAAAAATCCTGGAAAAATTCCAGAAAATTTGAAAAATTCCCAGGAGTACCTGAAAAATAATAGGAGCTAAAATTAGTCACTAGAAATTGTATTTTATGTATAAAATGAAGTTAGGCGTTAATAAACCATGATATTACGAAAATGCAAGTAACAACGACAAAATTGATATGATATACACATAAAATACCCAGAAATGGGGGGGGAAATAAGCAATTTATACCCCGAATCACACCCCCCAACTAGTTATTTGCTAGTCCCTAGCAAATCAAGCGATACATTCGGATAAAAATGAAAACATGCACCAATCTCACCATATTCTCATGGCATACCCCAAATGTTATTTCCAATTGAATTCAAAGTCAATATAACCAATGTATGAAAGTAAATAATAAGTGACACACTCTTCAATCCAATTCAAAGAAAAGTGAGATAATAAGCCCGTATCACACGTATCAGGATATCACGATGTCATGAATGCTAATCTTCAAGGAAATGGCCAATACAAAAGAAATTTTTCTCTAAGTTGTGGAGGAATGAGATTTGCAAAATTCATGTTCGTTATTCACTCAATTATTTATAATCTTTTTCTTTTCATTTTCTTTTCTACTTTTTTTTTGTTTCTGTGCACTCCCCTAAATCTTCTCTTTCGTGTCCTCCCCAATGTTTCGTGGGGCACCGACGACTTGACAAGACTAGAGGAACGATGCACCGAATTTTTTTTCTTTTTCTTTTTCTTTTCTTTTTCTTTTTTTTCTTTTTTTTGCATACACGCGATAACGCAATATAGGTAAAAAGGTGAAATGATTTCTAAATCTCGTCTTTGGCGTCCTCCCCAATGTTTCGTGGGGTACCGGCTACAAAACTTGATTAGAAAGACAATTCACAAATATTACTCTCATTCTCATTCTCGAACATGAATTAGCAATTCATTCACCCACTCCTAAGAAGAAAACAATGAATAACAAATTGGCCATCTCCTATCCAATCAAAAACTACATCGTTCATCCCAACATGAAATTTCTTACACTACACTTTTCCCAAATTGTTTCAAATAGAGTATCACTACATATGAAAAAGTCTCATTCATGGTATATTAGCATTTGAAATCAAATTCGAAAAGAAGTTAAAACACGCCAATCAAATATTCACGAGTTGACACCAAAATAGGATTTGAATCCAAATGTATGCATGAAGATGTAGCATGAAAGGGATCAAGCACAAAGCTAGCAAATGAGCAAGGATGGTCCATGATAAGCTCGCAAGATATTGGAAGTGACCAAAGGGATGTCTCCACAAATTTTTTTTTTATTTTATACAAAACAACTAACTATACATCCTAAAATAACCAAACAACAACCTACAACCCTCCCCCCAACTAAATATATGCATTGTCCTCAATGGATGAAAGGGTAGTAGAAGCAAAAGTTGGAACAAACACACCTATTTAGTCGCCGCCCGAAGGTGGGTCCGCAAGCTCCTCGGTGTTTCGCTCCTTAGCCCACGAATCAAAATAAGGCTTCAAACGTTGTCCATTGACCTTGAACTCGCTCCCATCTTTTTTGTTCACCAAGGTCACCGCTCCATGATTGTAGACATGTTTCACCACGAACGGCCCGGACCATCTAGATCTCAATTTTCCCGGAAAGAGTTGGAGCCGGGAGTTGTATAATAGCACGCTTTGGCCCGGAAAAAATTCCCTCCTCACAATCATTTTGTCATGCTCAAATTTCATGCGCTCCTTGGCTATTTTGGCATTGTCATATGCATCCCGCCGCAACTCCTCCAATTCACAAATCTGCAATTTACGAAAATTATTGGATGAGTCACAAATGGAATTAAATTGTTTAATTACCCACAATGATTTGTGCTCTAACTCCACGGGCAAGTGGCAATGTTTTCCATAAACAATCCTATATGGCGACATTCCTAAAATTGTTTTGTAAGCGGTCCGATATGCCCAAAGTGTTTCCGGCAATCGGACACTCCAATCCTTGCGTGTAGGATTCACCATTTTTTGTAGGATGTTTTTGATCTCTTTATTAGCCAATTCCGCTTGGCCATTGGTTTGGGGGTGGTAAGGTGTGGAAATTTTGTGTGTGACCCCAAACCTCTTCATCAAGTTAGAGAATGGTTTATTGCAAAAATGAGAGCCACCATCGCTAATAATAGCTTTGGGAACTCCAAAACGTGCAAAAATATTTTCTTTGAGAAATTTTAGCACGGTAGCACCCTCATTGTTCCTACATGCAATGGCCTCCACCCATTTGGATACGTAATCAATGGCCACCAATATATATGTGTACCCAAATGAAATGGGGAATGGCCCCATAAAATCTATGCCCCAACAATCAAAAATTTCAATTTCTAAGATCGGGTTCAAGGGCATCATGTTTCGTTTTGTTATTCCCCCTAACTTTTGACATGGCACACAAGATTTACAATATGTGTATGTGTCCTTAAACATGATGGGCCAATAAAATCCACATTACAAAATTTTGGCCACCGTTTTATGTGCGAAAAAGTGTCCCCCGCAAGCACCACAATGACAAAAATGTAATACACTAGCAAACTCGTCATTTGGCACACACTTCCTAACAATTTGGTCGGAACAATATTTCTACAAGTATGGATCATCGAAAAAGAATGATTTTACCTCATGTTTAAATCTCCTTATGTCCCGAATCGACCAAAAGTGAGGAAACTTACCGGAAACCAAGTAGTTTGCAATATCGGCATACCACGGCAAGGAAGACACGGCGAAAAGTTGCTCATCCGGAAATGCATCATGAATTGGTGTGGTGGTGGGCTCGTTCCCGAAAGTAAGCCGTGACAAATGATCCGCCACCAAGTTTTCCATGCCCTTCTTATCCTTGATCACGACGTGGAATTCCTGCAAAAGCAAAATCCATCTAATAAGCCTTGGTTTAGCGTCTTTCTTTGAAAGCAAATACTTTAGGGCCGCATGATCCGTAAAAATGAGAATGGGTGACCCTAAGATGTAACTCCTAAACTTCTCCAAGGCAAACACTACGGCGAGCAATTCTTTCTCCGTTGTTGTGTAGTTCTTTTGGGCTTCATTGAGGGTTTTGCTTGCGTAGTAGATTACACATGGTACTTTCTCCCTCTTTTGACCAAGCACCGCTCCCACGGCGAAATCACTTGCATCACACATGATCTCGAATGGGAGGCTCCAATCCGGCACCTGCAAAATGGGAGAAGTAGTCAATGAGCATTTTAATAATTCAAATGAAGATTGACACTCACGTGTCCAAATAAATTCGGCATTAAGAGTTAGCAAATGGCAAAGAGGTCGGGAGATGTCATTAAAGTCCTTGATGAAACGACGATAGAATCCCGCATGCCCAAGAAATGACCGCACATCCCTCACGGTTTTTGGAGCCGGTAACTTTTCAATTATCTCAACTTTGGCTCGGTCTACCTCCATTCCTTGCTTTGAGACTTTATGTCCAAGAACCATCCCCTCCGTAGCCATGAAGTGGCATTTCTCCCAATTTAGGAGGAGGTTCTTCTCAATGCATCTACTCAAAACCAAAAAAAGGTTAGATAAACAACTTTCAAATGACACTCCAAAAGCCGAAAAGTCATCCATAAAAATCTCCACAATTTCAACCATATCACTAAAAATACTTAGAACGCATCGTTGAAATGTGGCGGGTGCATTACACAACCCGAAGGGCATCCTACGAAAGGCAAATGTGCCGAAGGGACAAGTGAAAGTGGTTTTCTCTTGGTCCTCCGGGGCAATTTCTATTTGATAATAGCCCGAATACCCGTCCAAAAAGCAATAAAATTCATGGCCAGCAACCCTTTCTACAATTTGGTCAAGAAATGGCAAAGGAAAATGGTCCTTGCGGGTCATGGCATTAAGTTTCCGGTAATCTACACACATACGCCAACCGGTGGTGGTTCGCGTAGGAATCAATTCATCATTCTTGTCCCTAATGACGGTGATTCCGGACTTTTTGGGCACGATTTGGATGGGACTCACCCACCTACTATCCGAAATCGGGTAAATGATATCCGCATCCAACAATTTTAAAAGTTCATTTTTTACAACCTCTTTCAACGTCGGGTTAAGCCGACGTTGTGACTCTCTCGATGGTTTTGAGTCCTCTTCCAAATAAATGTGATGTGAGCACACTAAAGGGCTAATTCCCGTGATATCCGCTAGTGTCCAACCTATAGCCTTTTTGTGTGTTCTCAACACATCCAACAAATCGTGTTCTTGCTTAGATGTGAGGTTAGAATTTATTACCACCGGGAATGTCTCACCCTCTCCAAGGTATGCATACTTCAAATATTCCGGAAGTGGCTTTAGATCCAATTTGGGGTGCTCCGAAGATGATGGCATTTGAGGCGGGGAGTTCGTAGGCAATGTCTCGAACCTCGGAACCCATTTGGTGCTTGGTCCCGCATGCGTTTCCTGCACAAGAAAAGATTCATCAATGTGCTCACAAAAAGAGTCAAGAAAATTCAAAGCATTATCAAATTCGGAACCGAAATGATCTTCAACACATGAGTCTATAGGTTCCGAAGCCAAAAAGTCAACCATGTTAACTTCATCGTATTCCCCCTCTCGGGGTGGCAATTTGCATGCATTGAAAATATTATGTTCAAGTGTCATGTTTCCAAAAGAAATTTTTAATTGGCCACTCCAACAATTTATCAAGGCGTTGCAAGTGGCCAAAAATGGTCTTCCTATGATTATCGGGGTGTGATTCCCCGATGTGGGTCCTTGAATGTCAAGGACAATGAAGTCAACAGGGTAATAAAATTTGTCCACTTGGACAAGCACATCTTCCACACAACCCCGTGGAATCTTCACACTCCTATCCGCTAGTTGTAAAACAACCGGCGTACTTTTTAATTCACCCAATCCTAGTTGAAGAAAGACCGGGTAAGGCAATATGTTAACACTCGACCCCAAATCCAAAAGTGCTTGACCTATCCTCTTTGTGCCTATGGTGCATTCAATTGTAGGGGATCCCAGGTCTCTACATTTTTGGGGAGTGTTGTGTTGCACAATGGAGCTCACTTGCTCCGTCAAGAAAGCCTTTTTCTTCACATTCAAATTCCTCTTCACCGTGCACAAATCTGTTAGAAACTTAGCATATGTTGGAATTTGGTTAATAGCATCAAGTAAAGGAATATTAATTTGACATCGTTGAAAAATCTCCCTGATTTCCGCTTGATACTTGTCCTTGGATGGCGGGGAGAGCCTTTGAGGGAAAGGTACCGGAGTGGAATAAGGCTCGGGCTCCTTGGATGGTTTCTTCATTGTTGTGCCTTCACCTTGCTCCTCCTCTAGCACCAAATCCGGTATTTGTTCCTTCTCTCCCACTTCCTCCACTTGTGGATTTTTAGGTGGCTCCACATTTTCAAAAATTTTCCCACTTCTCAATGTCGTCACCGCTTGGCATTGCTTCATTGAACCCCCCGATGATGAAGAAGAGTTCATATTGGGGTTGGGCAATGGTTGAGATGGAAGCTTCCCCTTCTCTAGACTTGCGGTCAACTTCGCCAAGTGCTCCGCCATTTGTTGATTTTGAGTTTGTTGGAGTTGTTGGAATTGTTGGAATTGTTGGCTTTGAGCTTGTTGCACTTGGATGAGTTGTTGCAAATTCTCATTCATGGTGTTCATTTGGATCTCACTCCCTTCCTCTCTCTTTCTTTGGAAACCGCCTCCTTGGTAATTATTGTTGAAAGGAGGAGCCTTGTACGGTTGATGAGTTTGTTGTGGTGGCCCTTGATGTTACGGTTGTTGTGGCCTCCAACTCAAGTTGGGATGGTTCTTCCAACTTTGGTTGTATGTGTTGGAGTTGAAGTTTTGTCCAAACACTTGATTTGCCTCCGCATTAGGCTCTCTCAAAACCTCCTTCAATGTTGGAATGGTGGGGCAATTTGATGTATCGTGCCCCGTAGTCTCGCAAATAGCACAACTCTTCTCCATGGCTACACTCTTCACCGCTCTCAACTCCATGGCTTGGATCTTCTTTTGCATAGCTTCTAACCGGGCTTCCATAGCATCATCGGTCTTCAAAGTGTGCAAGCCACCACGAGTCGGTTGTGATGAAGAGGAGTCGCCTCTATCAAAATCCGAAGTTGTGTCCCATGTTTGTGCATTTTCCGCCACCATTTCCAAATACTCCCACGCCTCATCCGGCTCCTTATCAAAAAATCCACCATTGCACATTGTTTCCAAAAATTGCTTTGATGTCGGTAGGAGTCCTTCGTAGAAAAACCCAATGACTCGGCATTTCTCGAATCCGTGGTGTGGACATGAAAGTAAAAGTTCCTTTAGCCTCTCCCAAGTTTGGTAGAATGTCTCATTGTTGCGTTGGGCAAAACTCATGATTTGCTTCTTCAATCCTTGCGTCCTGTGCAAAGGAAAAAATTTCTTTAGAAACTCGGCTTGAAATTGCAACCATGAAGAAATTGAGCATGGTGGTAAAGCATTAAGCCAATTCTTGGCTTTATCTTTGAGAGAAAACGGAAATAATTTCAAATATATCGTGTCGGCACTTGTTTTCCCATCAAAACATGTGGAACATACGTCTTCAAACGCCTTTATGTGAAGATATGGGTTTTCCCTCTTCAACCCATGGAAAGTGGGTAGGAGTTGAATTACCCCGGGTTTAAAATTAAAGGAGTTCGCATCCGTAGGTAACATAAAGCATGAAGCCGAGCTAGACCTCGTGGGTCTCAAAAGATCCCTCAAAGACATAGGGATGTCGGCTTGAGAATTAGTGTCATGGTTACTAATATTATCATTGTTCATGTTGTCTTCCGCCATGACGTGTGTGCGTGTTAATCTATGTGTTCGAGGTGTTCGAAGCCACATAAACTAACCAAGAAATCGATGGTATGTAAAGAAAACGAAAACAAACAAAGTGAAATTTATATTCGATTATGTACGAAAAGATGATATAATCACAAAGTAAAGCTAAAAGTAGTGTAATTGTCGATGGTAAAACCGTTGTCCCCGACAACGGTGCCAAAAACTTGGCGTGAACAAAAGATTGCACGTGCTAACTCCCAAGTGTAGGAGGTCGCCAAGTAGTAAAAATCCTAGTGAGCCTAGGGTCGAACACGGGGACAACTCGCTTACAATCAACAACGGACACAATTAGCTTATGCGGTGTGAGAAATACCACCCTTTGGGGGGGAGGACCGGTTGAGTGAATTTTTAGAACGAACTTCCGTTAAGCATGCAAACAACGAAATATGTAGGATAGAAAACAAAGATGAGAAATGTGAGTGTTCATGGTTTCATGGTGTAGTCGGGCTTCAAACTTCATTTCGAATCACTACGATCCCTCATCCGGCTAAGGAGAGTGTGATCGGATAGTTTGGCATTTCATCGAACACGTTAGGTGCGCAAAGATAGTGAATGAAACATTGAGAAAATTTTACAATAAACACAATAGAGAGGGTCCACTAGGATGAACCTCTCTTTGGATTTCCCACTAGGGTTTCAAATTGAACAAGACTAACTCAACATTTCATTCACATATGAGAGTTAAAATTCAAGCTAGAAATGAAATTTGTAAGCCCAACATACAACCATCCACCATAAACACACACAATAAGACTAGCCACTCATGATAAACAAAATCACCATTTTTGATTTCAAGGTTAACATCCAAATGTTTTTACAATGAACAAAATTCAACAAGAGAAATGGAAAATATAAGCTTAAGGCAAAAACACCCCCTTGTGAGAAGATAGCTTCCCCTTTGATCTTCTCTATTTAGCTTCCCTCCTTCTCCAAGATCATTCAAGCCCTAGCAATTTCTTTGAGAGGAGAAAACCCAAGAGAACCAAAAAAACTGCCCAAAAAAAACTAACTCCCCATTGTGAAAACACTGCAGCCTTAAAGAAAAAAAACAGAACAAAATTTTGTTACAGGCCCAAGATCCTTTTCCTGTTTTTCATCTGCCCAAGAAAATCGGGCCCAAAAACAATACTGTGCAAAAGTGGGGAGCGGGATTAAATTTTCCGCCCCCCAAAACTCCTCACGCAGCCTGCTGCGTTAAACAAAATGGGGGGGCACGTGGCCCCCCCCCCCCGATACGTCAAAAAATGGGGGGGCGGGCCCCCCCTTTGATTTACGCAGCAGCGCTGCGTAAATCAAGGGGTGGGGGCGCTGCCCCCCCCCCCCCTCGTTCGCGCGCGCGCCTGCCTGGCGGGCCGGCCAGGCGGGCCGGCCCGTTGGGCAAAAAAAATGTTTATTATTATTTTTTTATAATAACCCGCAGCAGCGGCCCGCTCAGAAGCGGGCCGCGGGCCTCAAGGCCCAGTAAGGCTTTTCTCTTGTTTTTCCTCTTAATAATTCCCAGAAATTCCTAGAAATGCCCAGATTGCTCCAATAATTCACCAAAAATAGCTCCAAGCTTAGAAAAATCCTGGAAAAATTCCCAGAAAATCTGAAAAATTCCCAGGAGTACCTGAAAATTAATAGGAGCTAAAATTAGTCACTAGAAATTGTATTTTATGTATAAAATGAAGTTAGGCGTTAATAAACCATGATATTACGAAAATGCAAGTAACAACGCCAAAATTGATATGATATACACATAAAATACCCAGAAATGGGGGGAAAATAAGCAATTTATACCCCGAATCAGTGGTCGAACAACACCTTCCTCGTCAAGCTGCCTTTGTCGAGCGGCCTCTTCTTTTTCGAACTGGGGGAGGAGGTCCCACCTCATATTCGGTGGTCTTAGGGGCCTTCGAGCTGAAGGGGGCTCACGGGTCTGGTGGCGACCAAGTTCTCCATTATCTTGGTGAAGGCTGTAAAGTTCTCATGGACGCTGCGAGCCGAGGCCTGTATGAGGGCTGCCGACCCTTCAAGGGGTAGTTCCAACAGGGGAGTCCTTATGGATGAGCGAGGCTCCTCGGCCCAGTGCAGCCTCAGTGCGTCATTGATCAGTGCCTCAAATCGTCCTGGCTTTCTTGGGGGTGGCGGTGGGGTGACTTTTGGTGACTTGCCATGACGGGAGTGGCAGCGAGTATGTGTGGAGCCTGACATGAGTGTAACCCTTCGTTTCCACAGATGACGCCAATTGTTGCGGGTCAAATCCACCTTACAATGAAATTTGTTTAGTGGAGAATCAAGTGTACAATGATTACATGTAAATGGGGTTTTCGTAGAGGCTAACACGTTGAATCCAAGATCGCACGAAGATCACCGATCGCTTGGGAGGATGGCAAAACTTCCTGCACAATGAGCAGCTTGTCAGAAAGGCTGGGTTGGCTGTCAACCTATGGCCTCTCCGATGGTTATGTCAGTTGATGACTTAATAGAAGAAGGCCGGGTACGCTGGCCGATCTTGGTGTAGATCGACCTAACGGGGCGAGCTTATATGGAAGGCACAGATATGTGGAAGATATCAGACCTTGTGTGTGGATGAGAATTTTAAATTTCTACTAACCAACCCCCT
This sequence comes from Scilla litardierei, assembly GCA_030789695.1. Taxonomy (NCBI): domain Eukaryota; kingdom Viridiplantae; phylum Streptophyta; class Magnoliopsida; order Asparagales; family Asparagaceae; genus Scilla; species Scilla litardierei. The sequence continues at coordinate 318,758,523 of CM061133.1, forward strand.
TCTCGATGGCTAGAGGGGGTATTTATAGTGGAAAGAGTTGGTTGAGTGCCATCTAATCAGCTGTCGCTTCCGCTTAGCTGGAGCTCGACTGGAGCATTAATGGGGATGCGATTAGTCAGCAAGAATGTCAGAGATATTCTCGCACCGTCCTAACCTAGCATTAATTGAATGTCAGAGAATATCAGAGATATTTATGTGTTAATGGGGACGCGATGGGCGGCCATCAGTTCTCGTCTTTAACCTCTGGCATTAATTGGCCAGAGATATTTATGCCTGTTAGGTCGCCGAGGGTCATTCTTGGAGATAGCCGAGCTTGGCATCTGAGTTCGGTGCCCGAAGCTTCCTCCGTCCGTCCTTCTTGTTCAGTCAGTAGGCAAGCTTCGTCGTTTGCCGGGTGATCTCTAAGTTTGGCGACGATCTCCCCGCTCGACTAGCTGGGCGAGCCTCTCTCTCGACTTTTCGGACCAGCTCCCCGCTCATCTGGACGAGCTTCTTGCTAGGGGGTTGAGCTCTTTGTCCGGGCTTGCTCTTGTCCGGGCCAGTTGGCGGGCTTATTTGCTTGGGCTCCGACTATATTGGGCCTTCACCTTTTGGTCAGACCATCAGGTCGTAGTTCATTTTATTTTTCACGTTCCAACCCCCCAAAACACCAAATATCTGGTGAACCCAATGAATTTTACACGTTCATCCCCCCGTTACAAAAAGATCTCTTCATGCGAACCCGTTAAATTTGAGATGCATGGATAAATAGGCAGAACCCCTTGGGTTCAGATGATATTTGGTGCATTGGAGTTTTAGAATATGAAGATAAAAAAATAAATGGTTCCAGTGGCCTGAAAAAAAAAGGAGAATAGACTTTTTGAGACGCATATGTGGCTTTGCCACACATGCTTCACATATTCTTTATGTGTGTGTGGATAATGGGAAACATATGATATATGTGGCTAAACCACATATGTGACTTAAAAAGTCCAACATCTCTAATTTTTAAATTTGATCAGAATTATTCATTTTGATCTGCATAATTTAAAACTCCAAAATAACAAATATTAGGTGAACCCAATAAGTTTTGCTCCTTCAGCCACCCATCACAAATTCATTGGTTTTACATTAATAGAATTTCTTATGATGGATGGATGAAAATAAAAACTAATTAGGTCCATCAATTATTTAGTGTTTCGGCTTTTAGAATATAAAAAACAATATGAACCGTTCTAATCTTCCAAAAATAGGAGAGGGTAAAGGGTGACATTTATGGCTTAGCCACATCTGTCATATGTTTTCTATTATTCTTTATATATGTGTATGTGTGTGCACGCAGGCGTACATGTATATACATAATAGGTATCAGATGATATATGAGCTTGTAGGGAATACTAGATCATTCAGATAATGTGGATAAGCAGGCAGAAACACTAGAGAGTGATGAATAGTGCTTTATAAAATAAAAAACAATCTATATGAAATAAAATCAAAAACAATCTATATGAAATCCTCTAACTATTTTGCCTAAGAATAAAAATAGTGTTACCTTAGATAATTCTTAGTCAACAAACGTAGAATTAGCAAATAAGAGATAAAAAGATATGCAATGAAAATGAAAATAATGTTGGATCGTTAATCCAACATTGGGCTTATATATAAAATAATTATGTAATACATGCTGTCAAATTAAGTTAAGCCTAATAAAGTAATCTAATAAAGTTATTCGGTTAAACGAGCTTTAATGTATTTATTAGGGTGTGGGCCTGTAATGTGTAGATACTTATAGGCTTTCTGTTTTAATGATGGGCTAAATCAGAAACCCAATAGGCATTAGGACTTTTGTCTATATATAGGTGGTCATGGTCCCCAGGTCGCACGAACGAAGAGCCGTCTTTTCTACATCTCATCGACAGATTAGAGCCGAAAAAGCTAAATGATTTCTCTCGGGGATTCATGTAGATCTGGAAGGCCAACCACGCGGATCTAAAAATCTGGGCATTATGGATTTACGCACGTGTTAGGCGTATTTTATACCCCTTTTCCCTGCACTTTCACCCCACGTTTTCCACGATTATTTCATATCATTCTTGACATTTTGCCAGTTCTTACACACTTTTGTCTATTTTACGCTTTCGAGGTATGTTTTGTGTATTTCAGGGATTTCGTGCTTAAAATGATGCAAATTGGTGATTTTTGGAGCAAGTGAGAGAAGGCGTCAAACAATTACGAAGATCGGAGGCTAAAGCGTGAAGAGGAGGACCAAAATGCAAGCAACATGGCCGTTGAGTCATCGGGCCAGCACTCGAGGGGACTCGTTCGACGAGCGACTAAGGCCCATAGAGCTCATGAAAGAATCCCCATACTGACTCAGTCAAGGCCCGCCTACCAGTTGCCCGTTACACTCCCACCAATTGAACGTGGGATTGAAGGTAAGCTCATAAATCATGGACACGTTGGCTACGGTTTCCCCTATTAAAGGGAAAGATCATGGCACCGTAATTGGTGACCGTTATCCTCCCAACGTCCCTTAAAAGACTCAAGAGGACTATAAATACAGGAGGTTCCAATTCCTTAGGTACGAGATCTAATACTGGGACTCTACATATTTCATCTTACATTTTTTCCAACAAAGGGCTTGCGACGTCAGATCTGAGACGAGCTCCATGGGTTGATCTCAGCTGCTCTAAGCTCACTCCCTCTCTTAAGTTTCATTCTAACTTAAGTATCAGAGGGGATTTGGGTCGGGACCATATCTGACCCCCTGATGCTTCCTTGTGATACAGATCATCGAGTCTCAATCCTACGTGAGGGTTGCTCCCAAGCTTCTCAACCTCGATCGACTGACACACGATTCGTTCGAGGGTCGATCGAGCACCGCAAGTTAACAACCATCCATCAACGACACTGGTTTATCCAACCTAGTGTCCCACTCAACCAGCTGTCGAGGCTCTGTGTAACGCCCCGCTCCCCAGAATACGCAAGAAGTACGAATCCGTCCCAGGTTCTCCCAGAGTAGCGAGTGTTACACAGGAAGAAGGGAAAAAAATACAATTCAGACAGCATGCCACTGTGCATTGCTGGAGTAGTACATGTAATTTTCCCACATACACGTAACAAATTAACAACATCTACAAAACCAGACAAAGAGACCACCCAAACAACTTAGAGACAACAAAGAAATTTTGCCTTATACAAAACTTATCATGTCCATCATTTTACAACATCTATATACATCTATCATACAACATCATAATCAACTACCCAAACAAACCCAACAGTACAAAACCACTCTCCTCACCCCGCATCCTACAACATTCACAAGCCCAACTGATCACCAACTCCATCTGCTTCTAACTCCAACACCTGAATACCTGAAAAATCAACGGTGTGGCACGTCACCCCGTGACCTAGTAGGAAATCCAACTCCACCTCAAATGCCACATCCTAAAATGCAACTACGTGCAAGATATGCAGCGAACATGACATGTCAAGATAACAGTAACAAGAGTACGTAAAGCTGTAAATGTGTACGAGCGAAGGGGTTACATTAATTGGCAAAAAGTAAGAGTATACATATTAATGCAGTGGGGTGCATATAGGAAGGGGTAACAACAAGTAGCAATAAGTTCAATGAAGGTAAATGACAACGTGTTCAAGCTAAAGAAAAGAACAACAAGCAAACAACAATGAAACTACAAGAGCCATACAAATAGAAGAGAGGACATCAATAACTTTAAGTGCAAGGGAAATATTTAATTTAATTAGTTTTTGTTGTTATCAGAATCCTGGGTATCGAGTAAAATATAGGGGCATGGACCTCACCTGGTAATGTGCGTGGAAAACTAGGACTCCCTATCGCGCTAGCCCATCAAGAGCCTATGATTCCCCCCAGATACACTGTTACAAAAGGGATCCAAAACTCTGCCCACTCCCCACCTTATGGGCTACGTCAGGAGTGTGAGTGAAACCACAAAGCACGTCCATCACATATGCCTACATGGTACTCAGGTTTCCCACAACCACATGTTTGTTGATCACCCTCCTTTAAGAGGACTGAGTCGTTCTCATACATAATATTAATTCATTACAATGCTTGGGTATCAAAATATAAAGACATTGTCATGTTCATATAGGTATAGTGTCATGTTGACATGGCCTTATGATTTACTCCATATTCTTTTTCATTTCACTTTCCATTTCTTTCATTCACCCACAGCATGGGCCATGCCAATCACCATCATTTACACATTACATAATGCCATGCCAAACTTACAATACATAACCAATCTAGGCACATCCATACAATTCCATTTCAACATCAAGTAATTATCAGTGACATCATAAATCAAAAGGCTATAACAAATATTGAAGTGCTGGAATTAGCATTCAGTCTTCAAACAGGGCCATTTTCCTGAAATTGTGGTTAGAATCTGAAGAACGTGTCAAATACAAAGTTGTAGATATTGCAGTTTTACATATACCCACCAAATTGCAGAAAAACATATGAAGTGTGTGATTTATGGTGCTCAATTTAGTAACAGATAACAATTCTGCATAAAAACAGAAACAATGCATCAACTTAATCAATGATTTACTTCTAATTACAATCAGATGTGATGGAATGCAGAACATGAATATGAGTATCTTGAAGAGTAGTTATCCAAAATGTCTTTAAACACCTAATTTCATTAAGTACAGAGGTAGTTAAGACTGTTTTAGTGAAGGGTGTCAAAACTAACAGAATTCTGCTATGTTGCAAACTATCCCCTTTTTCTCCTAATTTCTGAACTGAACATATGATATATTATACATGATTATGGGGTATAATTTCATAAACTACATGAATATAAGTTTTTCAGATTTTTGGTTAACCTAGAATGAGCTAAAATCACAGTTGTACATTGGTCCAGTTTGCAGGAATTTCAGAAAACAGAACCATCCAACACTTTAGCTTAAAACCCTTAATACAAGACATTATATGAGCATGTGAGCATCACCATAGTAGCTAAATTGAACATGTAAAGGCATCACAACATAAAAAGTGCAACTTGGTCATCCAAGCATATCAATGGGAACAAATGAAGCATGTATACATGTAAAAGCTAACAACTTGCTTAACAAATGAACCCCCTTTTTTGCAATGAAACATGAGATGCAAGTAACACTTGAGTGGAGAGAAATTCTTACCTCAAGATGCTTCATATCATCCTCTTAAAAGCCAACTTTGGCTCCATGAACAACTCCCCTCAAAGCTTCATCAAAAATTCCATCTTAGCTAGCAAAACTTCCTCCTTCTTTGCTTAAACTCATCCACTTGCTAACATATTGGACTATGGACTAAAGGGAGATGAAAAGATGAAATTTTGGTGTCAAAATGAGAGCAAGAGAGATGAAGGGGAGGGGAGCACGAAATTGTCAAAGAAATAGAGGAGAAAAAATAGAGAAAAATAGAGAAATGAAATGAAATGGGTTTAAATTAGAGGGGGTTTCTCGATAGAATTCTCAACTATCTCTTTCTTTCTTCCATCTTCTTTCCTTTGTCTTTTTCTCTCTTTTGCTTTTCTGTTAATCCCTTTTATTTTTTTCTTCCCTTATCTCTTAAGAATCCAAGTAGGGCAAAGTCAACATGCTACTATGCACACACACCCTCTTCTAATTACTAAGGAGCCATCACTCTACACACACCATCCCACTTAATTACTAAAATAGCCATTACCTTGCACACTCCCTCTACTATACACACACACCACAACTAATCACAACAATGCCATCCATTATTAATACACTATTATATATATATATAGACACACACACACACACACACACACTACATCACAAATTACACATTACGCAAATACACCAATACTCATAAACCAATATGAATACACAAATACAATATAACAATATGCCATCACTACTAATAATACACTATGATACTACCTTCTACACCAAATACATACATACTACACCACATCCAAATAGGCACATTCAATAGTAATCAAATAGTATAAACTGTACACACCACTTCTAATTGCAGGTGTGTCATTACCATGTACACCCACTTCTTTCTATGCATACACACAACCAACTAATTACAACAATGTCATATTCGCTATGAATAATACTAATAATACCCCTACTAATAACATATTATCACTAATACACAATACATTACCATATAAACCAACATTAATAAATAATGTATTACCATCTGCACTACAATACATATTACTATATACACCTCGTATGTATGTACACACTACACACGCATACCAACATACATACACCAAGTAAATACAAAATCATGTACACCTTACCGTGTATATGGCATACCCAAAGTCAGACAATTACACAACCAAATAAGATACATAGTATACACTACATTGTACACATATATACTGCACTGTACACACATATACAAGGATCTGTACACACATATACACTGCATTGTATATACATATATACTGCACTGTACACAAATATAAAATACACAGATATACAACCAGATGTATATACATATCTAAATATATGTCCACATATATATGAACAGATATACACACATATTCATACTATGGACATACATATATCACTAACTGTACATACATACACACTCAGCTAGACATACGCAGAAAACCATAGAAACATGCATATAATCCCGACTACACTGTGAATACACATACAATAAAATTCAAACACTCTTATAATATTAGATAAACACACACATATTACAATCTGAACACACACATACTACAATACTTACTAGTATGCACATGCAATACTGTATTGCATTCTATCCACACTACATAGATACACACAACTATATAAGCATATACACACTTCTTAGTATATCCCACTCAGAGGTATTACATCTTATACACCTTAAAAATAAAGTTCGTCCTCGAACTTTCTAACATAGGGCTCGAGGCTAGACACTTACCCACCTTAAGACTCAACTATCCTCTATAGGAACACTACATGCACTATCCTTACACAGCCGCAATGCGGTGACCTACATGGGCCACCAAAATTGTAACGCCCCGCTACCTAGGACACCCGAAAAGTAATCCATCCTAGGTTCTCCCAGAGTAGCGAGTATTACGCAGGAAGAAGGGAAAGAAAATGCAAGTGAGATAGCAGGCCACTACGCACTGCTATAGTAGTACATGTAGTGTTCCCACATACATGCAACAAATTAACAACATCCACAAAACCAAACACAGAGACCACCCAAACTGTCACGGCGGCTTTTCGATCGTACGTCTTTCATGCGCGTACTTTCTTTCGTATGCGTATTTTTAGTTGCCTCTTCTTGTAAACCAAACGTGCAATGTGATATGTCGTTGTGACCCTCTGAGAGAGTACTTATTTGTGGGATTTTTCGTGAACGTCATTTCACGGGTCGTTCTCCCACAAAATAACTTTGTTTGAAGAGGTGTCATAGCTTTTACCTTCGTTGTTAGAACTTTTTATTTTTAGTTCCGTTTTCCGTTACCCTAGCCCTTGACCAACCTTCTTAGTCTCGACTCTCTCGTCGACATGATCGTCCGGTATTTTCTTATATTTTTTGGACACCGTTTGATTGGCCTTTCGCACTAATCACTTACAACTTGTAATTAACCCGCTTATCCCCAATTCAATCCCTAATTAAATAAGTAGATCAAACCTTATGGAATTCATACGTATCGCATGTTAACATTACCCTAGATATATGCCACACTATATCTACCCCTCCCTCTCACACTCTCTTCCATTATTCCTTAAATCCACCCTTTCTCTACCCTAAATAGCAAATACCCTAGGTTTCCTATCTCCTTCACGCGAGAACTCAATCAGCCGCCACACACATTTAACAAACCCACGGCCACCCTCATCGAGCTGACGGCCACCCCTTAGCATCGCCGGCGACCCCTCCTCAACCTCCGGCCAACCACCAGCCGTGCCCCCTCTCACTTATCTCTCCCCCCCTTGAACATAAATCTGCCATTAACTCCAGCCTCTTCCTTATAACCCATCATCTTGCCGCACAGCCAGCCATGGCCTCCCCATGCGCAGCATCTTCCCCGCCGGTGAACCTGAACAGAAGCCCTAACTCCGGTCTCATCTAGCCACGCAAACACCCCCTTCCCTACAAAATACCGCCGGAAAACCCCAAGCCTCCACAAATGTCCAGCCACCCCTACCCAAAACTATCAAACAGCCCTTCACAAAGCCGCACCACCCCTTTCCCTTTGAAAACTGCCCTTGCCCCCTTGCTCTTGCCGTGTGTCCTCCCCTTGTCGGCCCTCTCGCCTTAGCCCAACAGCCGACCGGCCATCCATCTCCACAAACAGCCCCTAGCTCACAAAATCTGTCGAACAACCCCTCTCCCCATGCCGTTGCCATGTGCAACTCGACAGCAGGCCGTAGGAACCCGCTACCCGCTGTCCACGTCTTCCCAACACCGTGGAACATCGTGCGGCTGTCCTCCCCCTCTGTGTCACTGTTCAGTGATCGTGCCGCTACCCGGCTGATCGTCGTTCGTTGCCGCTGTCGTCCACCGTCGTCACGGATCGCTGTCGTGTAGTAGATCGTTGCTCGCTTCTAATAATTTAACCCCTGACGTCGCTACATGACGTCAGTGTAGCTCTCGCGTCGTGTTAAGGTATACCTGAACCGTAGGAACCCACACCTGCATGTTAACAAGATAAAAACTATGATTTCATTGTTTGGATTAACTCACTAATCGAAGATAATAATATGGGACTGTAGCCTGGGCGATGGTTTGAGCACATATGAAGTTCTGGACCTCTCTGATCTGTGATTGCAGCACGTCTCATTCAGGCAAGTGAAACTTGCACAGTAATTTGTTAGGCCATGTTTTAGGCCATTTTGTAAAATTGTGTAAAAAAGACTAGGCGGTGAAATGATAGTCGCCTAGATGACCATATTTGATCTAGTTTGACAACGAAACTAGATTCGACACCCATACTAGATCTAGCTTGATAACGAAGCTAGATCCGACACCTTTACTATGCTATCATTTCATGCCACATGTCACGTTTACTTTCAAATTAACTGTACGCACTTTAAACTGCTTATTGCCATGTTCATGCATCTTGCCATGTCATTTCATGCATCATCTTGCTCTATCATAATTATGTTACACACGCTGCAATAAATTGTAAGCTGCGGCGAGTAGGATCTTGACTCCTACATATTGATTGAGGCTAGGTACCTGCTTTGCGGACACAACCCTATGCCAAACCAAAAACACTTTTTGGATCATCCAGAAGCGAGCACAGCGTAGTTGGAAAACCAACGCTCGATACACATGGAGGGGGTAGGGTTAAGCGATCACTTGAGCGTAGAAGTGTGCCCGTACAGCCGCTTCAGCCAAAAGGCGTAAACCCTGTGCACATCGTGAATACAAGTTAATCGTGACATCGTGAATATTGTTTAGTAGCTCTCTCTACGATGTGTCACGCATTGCAAGTATCATGTTCATGTTTAAACTGCTGCATTCATTTAAAATATCATACCATGCCATCATTAATTTAGAACTGCTAAGCTACACTTATCTTATAACTGTTGTGCTTTACGTTTCCTTGCACAAAGTCTCCTTTTCCCTCTTAAGAGATTTTTGCTGACATGTGCCCTTTTCTCTTTAGGTGTCACATGTCAGGTTTTGTGTCTGATTTAGTTGCTAAGGACGACAGTTTGCTGACATCCATTTCGAGGACACTGGAGTTCTACCCTTAGTCTCAGCCGGTGACTTTCCTTTAGTTGTTGTTTACTTCCTTAGTAGTTGTTGTTAGGTTGTTCGGTGCGTAGCACCATTTCTTGTTGTAGTTTCGGCCATGCTTAGGCCTTTTTGCTTCCAGACTCTGTACTCCTTTTATGACTATAACTCTGTAATGTTTGAAATAAAATATGTGGATGTTGACTGTTGGATAATTTTGTTTGTCTATCCCTCATTATTATTATTGTTGTTTCGTCGTAATGCAAAGAACCTGATAATGGATTAGATTACCAGACGCTTATCAGACTGTAGCTTCACAGCTCCAAGTCTGAGCAGACCTCTTTACGTCTCGCCTTCCATACTTGGGAAGCGGGGCGTGACACAAGCAACTTAGAGACAACAAAGAAATTCTACCTTATACACAACTTGTCATGTCCATCATTTTACAACATCTATATACATCTATCACACAACATCATAATCAGTTACCCAAACAAACTCAACAGTACAAAGCAACTATCCTCAATATTCATCCTACAACATTCACAAGCCCAGCTCATTACCAACTCCAACACCTAAATACCTGAAAAATCAATGGTGGGGCACATCAACACGTGACCCAGTAAGAAATCCAACTCCACCTCAAATGCCACATCCTAAAATGCAACTACATGCAAGATATGCAGCGAACATGACATGTCAAGATAACAGTAACAAGAGTACGTAAAGCTGTAAATAGGTACGAGGAAAGGGGTTACACTAATAGCACAAAAATAAGAGTATATATAGTAATGCAATGGGGTGCATAGAGGAAGGGGTAACAACAAGTAGCAACAAGCGCAATGAAGGTAAATGACAATGTGTGCAAGCTAAAGACAAGAACAATAAGCAAACAACAATGAAACTTCAAGAGCCATACAAATAGAAGAGAGGACATCAACAACTTTAAGTGCAAGGGAAAGATTTAATTTAATTAGTTTTTTTTGTTACCGGAACATTGGGTATCGAGTAAAACATAGGGGTATGGACCTCACTCGGTAATGTGGGTAAAAAGCTAGGACTTCTCGCTGCACTAGCCCGTCAGGAGCATATGATCCTCCCAGATACACTTTTAGAAAAGGGATCCAAAACTCTGCCCACTCCCCGCCTCATGGGCTACGTCAGGAGTGCGAGTGAAACCACAAAGCACATCCATCACATATGCCTACCTGGTACTCTAGTTTCCCCTAACCACATGTTTGTTGCTCACCCTTCTTTAAGAGGGCTGAGTCGTTCTCTTACATAATATTAATTCATTACAATGCTTGGGCATCAAAATAGAAAGACCTTGTCATGTTCCTATAGGTATAGTGTCATGTTGACATGGACTTATAATTTACTCTATATTCTTTTCATTTCACTTTCCATTTCTTTCATTACCCAAAACCATGAGTCATGCACCGTTGTGCCATGCCCATCACCATCATTTACACATTACAAAATGTCATGCCAAACTTACACTCCATAACCAATCTAGGCATGTCTATACAAGTCTATTTCAAGTCTCAACATCCCAACTTCAAGTAATTATCAGTGACATCATAAATCAAAAGGCTATAACATATATTGAAGTGCTGGAATTAGCATTCAGTCTTCAAACATGACCATTTTCATGATATTGCAGTTAGAATCTGAAGAAAGTGTCAACTACAAAGTTGTATGTATGGCAGGTTTACATACACGCACCAAATTTCAGAAAAACATATGAAATGTGTGATTTATGGTGCTCAATTTAGTAACAGATAATTCTGCAGGAAAACAGAAACGCTGCATCAACTTAATCAATGATTTACTCCTAATTACAATCCGATCTAGGAGGAATGCAAAACTTGAATATGCGTATCTTGAAGATTAGTTATTCAAAATGTCCTAAAACACGTAATTTCATTAAGTATAGAGGTAGTTAAGACAGTTTTAGTGAAGGGTGTCAAAACTAATAGAATTCTGCTATGTTGCAAACTATCCTCTTTTTCTCCTAATTTCTGAACTGAACATATGACATATGATATATGATTATGGGGTATAATTTCGTGAAGTACATGCATATAAGTTTTTTGGATTTTTGGTTAACCTAGAATGAGCTGAAATCACAGTTGTATAGTGGTCCAGTCTGCAGGAATTTCAGAAAACAGAACCACCCAATACTTTAGCTTAAAACCCTTAATACAAGACATCATATGAGCATGTGAGCATCATCATAGTAACTGAATTGAACATTTAAAGGCATCACAACATAAAAAGTGCAACTTGGTCATCCAAGCTTATCAATGGAAACAAATGAAGCATGTATACATGTAAAAGATAACAACTTGCTTTAACAAATGAACCCCCTTTTTTGCAATGAAACATGAGATGCAAGTAACACTTGAGTGGAGAGGAATTCCTACCTCAAGATGCTTCATATCATCCTCTTAAAAGCCAACTTTGGCTCTATGAACAACTCCCATCAAAGCTCCATCAAAAACTCCATCTTAGGTAGCAAAACTGCCCACTTCTTTGCTTAGACTCGTCCACTTGCTAACATATTGGATTATGGACTAACGGGAGATGAAAAGATGAAATTTTGGTGTCAAAATGAGAGCAAGAGAGATGGAGGAGGGAGCACGAAATTGTCAAAGAAATAGAGGAGAAAAATAGAGAAAAATAGAGAAATGAAAGGAAATGGGTTTAAATGAGGGGGGTTTCTCTAGAGAATTCTCATCTCTTTCTTTCTTCCATCTACTTTTTTGTCCTTTTCTTTCTCTTTTTATTTTCTTTTAATCCCTTTTATTTTTTCTTCCCTTACTCTCTTAAGAATCCAAGTGGTACAAAGTCAACATGCTACTATGCACACACTCCATCCCACTTAATTACTAAATAGCCATTACCTTGCACACTCCCTTCTACTATACACACACACACCACAACTAATCACAACAATGCCATCTATTATTAATACACTATTATATATATATATATATATATGTACACTACCTCACAAATTACACATTACACAAATACGCTAATACTCATAAACCAATATGAATACACATATACACTATAACAATATGCCATCATTAATAATAATATAATATGATACTACCTTCTACACCAACTACATGCATACTACACCACATCTAAATAGGCACATTCAATATTAATCAAATATTATAAACTGTACACACCACTTCTAATTGCAGGTGTGCCATTACCATGCACACCCACTTCTTTCTATGCATACACACAACGAATTAATTACAACAACGTTATCTTCACTATGAATAATACTAATAATACCCATACTAATAACATATTATCACTAATATGCAATGCATTATCATATAAACCAACATTAATAAATAATGCATTACCATGTGCACTACAATACATATTACTATATACACCACGTATGTATGTACACACTACACACGCATACCAACATACATACACTAAGTAAATATACAATCAAGTACACCCTACTATATATATGGCATACTCAAAAGTCAGACAATTACACAACCAAATAGGATACATAATATATAATATACACTGCATTGTACACATATATATTGTACTGTACACACATATATAAGGATCTGTACACACATATACACATCACTGTATATACATATATACTGCACTGTACACAGATATAAAATACACAGATATACAACCAGATGTACATGCATATCTAAATATATGTCCACATATATGAACAGATATACACATATATTTATACGTATGTACATATATATCACTAACTGTACATACATACACACTCAGCGGACATACATAGAATACCATAAAAACATGCATATAATCCCGACTACACTGTAAACACACATACAATGAAATACAAACACTCTTATAATATTAGAGGAGCATACACATATTACAATCTGAACACACACATACTGCAATACTTACTAGCATGCACATGAAATACTGTATAACATACTATCCACACTATATAGATACACACAAGTTTATAAATATATACACACTTCTTAGTATATCCCACTCAGGGCATTACACTCCGACTCAGCGGGAGAGGATCCACGTCAGCATCACATTTATTTCGGTCATTTTTAGCTTTAACAGTTTGGCACCGTCTGTGGAAAAGTTCATCAGCTCGACTTCCCAAAATAATCAATAAGCTATGTCAGCTGGACCCAGCAACATCGAACCGGACCTAGGTCCGAGCGAGAAACAAAGATCGAACATCGTCAAAGTGATGGATGCCTCATATTCTACATCCTCATCAAAACCTCCCAGAAGGGGCACCAAAGTACCTACGGTGTCCCAGGAGCAATTCGACCAATTTACAGAGCGGGTCGACAACAGTCTCAGCGTATTGGTGACTCTGGTGCGTCAAAGCATGGGAGATACACAACTCACTAATGAGCCACTACCGCCTCCAAATCTAACTCTGACACCGACAAGAGGTATGGCCATGCTTAGAGATCCAAGAGATCCGAGAGTGGATTGACAAGAGGTCACCCCACACAATACAACCCCCACATCTCACCAATATAGCAAAGGGGAATGATAATCGTACTTTCAGTTTCCAGGAAGGAAACAGTCCCTCCAACTATAAGGAAGCGACTCGCAACATCCTGGATCAGGTAATACATGGGGTCTCTCCAGGTTACAACCCTCTCAATTTTGCAAGTGGATATGGGAGGAGGGAGGAAATCTCAAACCAATCCTCAGGAGCTACATACATGCATGGTGGGGATGTGCGATTCCAACTTATCCATTCTGCACTTCGGCAGACCCCATTGAACGAGAACATCACGTCTTCTCCTTTTCCTCCGAAGTTCAAACTCCCCGCCTTGCCGGTATATGATGGTAGGGGCGACCCGTGGTCACACATCTTCAAGTACCTAAACGTGATGTTGCTTTTTAGGACCCTTCTATTGGAGCGCACCCTTACTCGGTGTACTCTTCATAAGTAGCACATATCGGATCCCTTGGAGGAGTAGGAATGTCGCTCAACCTTTGCTCAATTCTTGCAACTTGCTTAGAGAGGGTCTCAAGTTACCCATCAAGATGCATATCTACCTTTATCTCAAAATGGCCCGAACCGGTGCCTCTAGCTGTTGAGCGATCATCGCTTCATTGTTAATTATTGGAGGTCATCTGCTCCAAAAGTGACGTGGCCTCCTCAGTTAGCTTAGCCAATAATGCGCCATTTGCAGAGGCGTCAATGATCATTTTCATGTCAAGCTTCAGACCATTATAAAAACTCTGAATGAGATCCCAATCTTGGACACAATGTAATGCCCGTATGTGTGAAATACTATTGGTGTGTGTGTATAGTAATTTTGGTGTGTGTATAGTAATTTCCTACATGTATGGCTATACGGTGACTATGATCTGCTTCGGATATATGTAAGGGAATGTGTGTGGTTGGATAGTTGTCACTTTCTAGGTATCAGTGGTTTGTTATATCTGATTTTTTTTCTTTGTTGTTGGTCCTCTTGTGTTTCTGTTTGATGGAATGCTACATGTACTATCCCAGCAGTGTGCAGTGAGCCTGCTTGAGTTTTGAAAGTTTGTACTTCTCTTCCGTAGCACCCACCTCTTCGAGAATACCTGATACGGATTCGTACTTATCGGGAATCCCGGGGAGCGGGGCGTTACATTTGGTGGCCCATGCAGGTCATCACACTGTGGCTGTGTAGGATGAGTACGTGTAGTACCCCAGTGTTGCGAGTACCTTAGACATAAGGTGGGTAGAGTCCAGCCTTAGGATGGGACCAGATAGCAGAACCTTGAGACATGCACCCTGAGGTTTGATATTTAAGAATTGATTCTGTATGAATGTATGTGCATATGTATGTGTGTAAATAGGTATGCATGCGCATTTGATTGTAATATATGTACGATGATTATATGGCCATGTGATTGTATTTAAAGTGCATGTGTTAATAAGTGGTTGACTTGACTGAGATGCAGGTAGAGTATGGATGTACTGTGTTGTAGTTATATATTGTATGTGATATGCACATGTAGAGTGTACAGCTGCATGAGTGGATCCCTGAGCTTCACCCATGTATGTGTGGATATGTCTTGATAGCAATATTGTTATGAGTGGGTGCATGTGATGAGTATATGATACCTGCATGACTGTAAGCTGGTATGCTTACACATGAATATGGATGAATCTAGTTTTATATGAGTATCTATGTGTATTGGTATTGATATGGTGAATCTTATGTGCTGATACATCTATGCATGTTGGATGAATGTTAGGAGACGTACGTGAGTGTACGTCTGAGTATAAGGGTGCATGTGATTACGTGTTAATGTATGATAGCCTATGAGTAATATGTATCATGGGATTATATAATTGATTGATCCCTAGGCCGTCTATAGATATGGTGTGTTGTTTGTATATGTTTAATTTGGTAAATATGTACATAGATATGGTGTGTTGACTGTATGGACCCTTGTGTTCCACTCAGGTATGAGTGGGCATGCCCAGAGTGTATTAGAGTTGTGTGTTTGACATGTGTATATATGTAAGATGTATACGGTTGCATGTCTGGTTGTAAACGGGTATGCTTACACCAGTGTTAGGATAGATATAGTTATATCTGGGTGTATTGATGTTGATGTGTAATTTATGTATGTCATGTGTGTGTATGTTTAAATGTGTACATGGTGACATGGGTGGTTGTGTGCCTCAGGATAGCAGTGCATGTTGGCATATTTGAAATGTTATACTTGTGTGTCTTTGAACTAGTAAACGTGTTGGTATATGATAGTGCTTTATCTATATGATGGGGTAGAGTGACCCATATATCTCTATCCACCCTCAGCTATGACTTAGGTTAGAAAGTTCGAGGACGAACTTTAGTTTTAAGGTGGGTAGATTGTAATGCCCGTATGTGTGAAATACTATTGGCGTGTGTGTGTATAGTAATTTTGTTGTGTGTATAGTAATTCTACATGTATGGCTATACGGTGACTATGATCTGCTTCGGATATATGTAAAGGAATGTGTGTGGTTGGATAGTTGTCACTTTCTAGGTATCAGTGGTTTGTTATATCTGATTTTTTTTCTTTGTTGTTGGTCCTCTTGTGTTTCTGTTTGTTGGAATGCTACATGTACTATCCCAGCAGTGCGCAGTGAGCCTGCTTGAGTTTTGAAAGTTTGTACTTCTCTTCCGTAGCACCCGCCTCTTCGAGAATACCTTATACGGATTCGTACTTATCGGGAATCCCGGGGAGCGGGGCGTTACACACAATGATGTGGGCATTGTGCTGTAGATCATGAAGCGTTTCCAAGCTTCATAAAGCGATTCCTGCGGGAGTTGCTTGAAGTTTGTGATCACACCCCTAATCCTCACCGTTTTGGACGGTGGATAATACTTATTGACAAAGGCCAAGGCCAACTGCTCCCAATTCTTGAATGTATTCGTAGGGTGCGCTCTCAACCAATAAGCTACTTTATCCCTTAGAGTAAATGAGAATAGACGAAGTTTGATAGCATCTCCACTCACGTCTTTAACTTAGAAAGTGTCACACTTGGCCAAGAAGAGATCGATGTGATGATTATGGTGCTCATGAGGATGCCCATGGAAGGGATCCTGCTACATCAAGTTTATTAAGCTATTCTTCAATTCAAAGTTGCCCGCCGCCAATTGTGGTCGCAAGATAGAAGACATGCTGGAGAGATTTGGCTTCATGTAGTCTTCGACATTGCAAGTACATGGAGGAGATGAAGGAATCTCTGCCATTTGATCATCTAAAAATTTGTTCCTCTTTTCTGCTCTAAGTTGTCTCGCGGTCCTTTTATCTCAGGGTCAAAGAATAGATTGTTGGATCCCAAGGCGAGTGTTCATGCACAAGAAACAAACTCGAGAAGATGTCAGTAACAAAAAGAAAAAGAATAAAAATATGGATAGGTAAGGGATGATTAGAATAACTAACAAGTTCTTTGACTAAGAAAATAACCCAAGTAAAAAATCGTTTGCCTCCCTGGAAACGGCGCCAAAAACTTAATGTGCTCCGGATTTAACTCCGAAAACGTACCACAAGTGCACGGTGTCAAAGATTTGTAATATAGAAATATATCGATCCCATAGGGAGACAGTTGATTTAAAGGTCATGCGTTTATTCAGAGTCTTGAAACAATGTCAGTTGAGGGTATTCAATTAGTTGTCACAAATATTTTCTATCTCAAATTAACAATATAATAAAGACTAGGGCAATAGGAGTCACCATTAGGATCATCGGATGTCGATGCTAGGCAATAATTTCTACATTGAATTGGTTTTATAGGGAGAGATTGTCGCATCTAAAATATGAAATTCATGGCCAACTATCGTTGTACTAATCATCTAACGTATCACATGCTTAGCCCCACTATCGTGGATGGTCTTGCACGCGATCCGTGCATTACGAACGACAACTATTCTCAATATCTACTCACGCCACTATCGTGGGTTAGATCTTCGATCTGTGATTTGATGGCTCTTATTGATGCTACTATCGTAGATCATCAACTAGTAATATAGGACGCCGGTGGAAACCATCAAAGTGCATGTCACTATCGTGGATCACAAACTCTAATTGAATTCACTAACGAGCCTAATTAAGTTCATAGGATAGTATGGGTAGGATGTGTGCCACTGTCGTGGATCACAAACCCTAAATATAATCTCCTACGAAGTTGGTTGGATCAACCAAATCACATCCCTTTTATACCAAAACAACATAAAAATCGTAACTTTATATCTAAATCCTAATATCCTAGGGCTTTTCCATTAGCCCTAGAAACGACTACTCGCGATTCATAGAAATATCAACAAAAGCAATAATAATATCAATAGTCTTCAGCATCACAACAAAAGACATCAAAACAAGTAAAGAGAGACGAGGGATCGTTACCAAACCAATAGAGACGAAGAATCAAACTCATAGAATTAAGATCCAAAGATTCCAAAGCAAGTTGCAATAATAAAAACCAAGTCTTTGTCTCCAAACAATAATGACAGCTCTCAACTCTCTCTAAAACTAAAACTAGAGTAATAAAGCAAGCTCCCTAAACCTAGGGTAGAAAATAGGTTTATATACAAAGGGGGTGGACCCCACAAAAATCTGAAAAAGGCCCAACTTGACCTGCAAAAAGTCTGTCTGTGCCGCCCAGCTCGGTCGAGTCGCTCTGCTGCTCGGTCTAAGCTAGGGCTCCATCGATGTTGTCTTCGTTCTGAGTTTGACTTGGGGAGCTGGATGCTCGGACCGAGTGGATGTCCCACTCGGTCGAGCTACAGAGGCTACTGCTTGGCCTCGAAAAGTTGTTCTGTCTTCAGTCCAGCTCGGTCGAGTTGCTTGGCTACTTGGTTGAGTGAATCGTCTACTCGGTCGAGCTACAGACGGCTGAAAAAGGCCTCAAAATCTTTGTTTTGTTGTGCATTCAGCTCGATCGAGCAGCGGTTCTGCTTGATCAAGCAGCCTTTTCGATGTTACTCAGCGGCTAAGTGTTGGGATTGCAATGTGGCTGTCGAGTGTGCCGACCGAGTGGCGTCTCAGCTCGGTCCGAGTGACCCATGCAAAACTCCTCTTTTTGGGTACAACAGCTCGGTCCGAGTGGACAGTTCCACTCGGTCGAGCTAACTGGAAATCTGAGCTTTAAGCTTCTTTTCTCATTCTCTTCTCTTCTCCTCCTCCAATCTTCTCCTCCTCCTGGTCAAGCACCTAGTGGACCTTGCCATTGATGCTCCAGCTAGCTCGGATGTGTCCAAGTCTCGAAATTGCTCCAAATCTCTCCAAAGTTCCTGAAAAGCCATAAATCTCTACGAGAATCAAATATATCGTAAAGCACGATAATGTATAGAAAAGTGAACTTTGGACGATGAAAATGCTATGAAAATATGCAATAAAAATATGGAAAATATGGACACATCAGTCGGCCCCACAATTCGATGCAGGCAGGGGGACTGCCATTTGTTGCAGGGGGTGGTGGGTTGCTGGCTCCCCCAAAAACACAAGCGGGGGGGGGTTCCGGCCCACCCTCATATTGCAATGCCGAGAGGCTGTCGGCCCCCCTTATATCGCATCGCTAGGGGGTGCCGGCCCCCCCCCCCCCCCGCATATCGTGATGTCGAGGGGCTGTCGGCAGCCCTAGGGTTTTCAACGACCGGGGGTGCTGCCGGCCCCTCTAGTGTTTTCAGACGATGGGGGGGCTACCGGCCCCCCTAAGGTTTTCGAACAGAGTAGTGGGGGGTGGCCCCCCCTCGGATCACGAACGGAGTAGTGGGGGGGTGGGTACCCGCCGTCAGATCGCGAATGGAGTAGGCAGGGATCCCCAAAAAATATCCTTTTTCGAATAAAAATCTATTTTTTGTAGTAAAAATTTGTTTTTTATCATTGAAATATATGTTTTTATCATTAAAATTTGATTTTTTATTGTTAAAACATCGATTTTGGTCCATAAACTAGCAGATCTAAACGTATTCTCGACTAAAAATAGGTTTAGATAGTGTTTTGGCTTATTACCTCTAGATCCGTCCTCCAAATCTAGTGACGGTTGAGATGCCTACGATGGATCTGACGAATCACTCTTCGTCGCCAAAGATTGCCGAAAAGTTCCTCAGTTGATCGGAGCGTACTGATAACATATTGTGAAGGTGTCGGCTACTGAACCCGTAGCCTTATATTTATAGTAGAAAGGTTATAATTGGTGGATACCCTAACCTTATATGGGCTCTATACGGGCCTACAAAAGCCCATTCATAACATTACATGGGGTTTTTTGGAGGAGGTGGAGGCACTGTTTTTAAGCAAAAAAGGGATGTGAAGATGGAAGGGGGTGCAGCCATATTTCAGGCAAGTCATAATGATAAATTCCTTATCTTTATTTTTTGGTATATATTATTTGTGTGTGTGTGTGTGTATTCTTTGAATATGTGATGAAATGCTATGTGTTTTTACTGCAAATTTCCAACTATAACGTAATTTTATTTATTTTAATTTCATTTCTTAATCTTATTATGCCAATTTTGTTAGGAAAACGAACAACGAATAGACAAACAGTGAAAGCAGTCCCTTTCGGTGGATAGCTACCCAACAATCACTATGCTACAATATTTCAGAGATACACTACAATAGCACAATATCCAACCAAAACAAGTAATACGAAAAGGTAACGAAAGTATGAAAGCACAAATCAAGCGACACAGTGTTTACCCTGGTTCGACCCACTAACAACGCCTACGTCCAGCTTTCCGATGACGATTTCCACTAATTTGATGAGAGAGAATTACACTGACTCATTCAATCTTCTTTAACAAAAAACAGCATCAATAACTCCAAGCTTGGAGTTCAAACTCTTCTCACCAAACCCAAAGGAGATATCAAATCTCACCAAAGGAGAAGAAATCAAAGGCTCTCACAAAAATCCCTTAATCCGAAAAAAGAGAGATGACATGAAGAAGATTACAAAGAATTTCACAAAGAAATCTTAAGAAGTCACTCACCAAATCATGTCCCAAAGCTCCAAGACACGCGAGAAAGAAGAAACTTGATGCATGTGCTCTGTCCAAATAAACCATAGGTAGGATTTAAATAGCCTCATGGGTCGTGTGGAATCTCAGCCGTCAGATTAGATTAGAGTTTAGATCAAAACCCTAACCTAAATCACGTATTTGGGTCGACTATAGACGACACGGTCGTGCTAGAAAGCGGCACGACCATGTCAGACCTGCAGGAAAATATGCCGACTCTTTGTTTTTGGTGCACGGCCGTGCCGAGCTCTGCACAGCCGTGTCACAGTCTATCTAGAACTTTGCAGTCTCTGTAAAACAAGGCAAGGACGTGCTGATTGTCGCACTGCCATGTCAAGCCCAAACTACAAATTTGAAGCACATATCAACAAACTCTACCCTGCTTCCAATTTCATCCAACAAACCTTGTCATCAAAGGCTCTTCACGGCTTTACCCAGATTTCAGACATCTTCATCTGATGAAGGAAACACCATCCTGTCATCGAGAACCGTGCCCTCGGCACATTAACTCCAAGATACCTTTCGAGCCCAAACAACTCTTGAGCTCGAAGAACTGATCCATGCTTGCCGCCCTACTTATGGCGGTCACACACACACACACACACTCACTCTCTCTCTCTCTCTCTCTCTCTCTCTCTCTCTCTCTCTCTCTCTCTCTCTCTCTCTAAGGTTGACACCGTGACCTCATACTCCATGATCGACTGAACGGACACCAAACATGTGTCTCTCAAAGTACCGAAATTCGATTCATGGCCGCAATCCACAATAGTCGCCTGAGTTGTTCCGCCTATACCCTCTAAGGAAGCACCGAGCACCGCCTTCCCCAAATATGAAGTGAGAGCACCATCTTTATCTAGCTTCGACGTCCTCAACTTATTGCCTTTGGATTTACCTCTCCAATAGGACTTCATCACTGTACCACCACAATCTCTGTAAGATCCACTGATCCTGATCATCTTTGAAACGATAGGTCTGCACACTCCAAATGATTCCTTGGATGAACCACGTCTCGCCGACCTTGAGCCATGCCAACCACACCTCTTACGTAAGTGTGCATCAATGTGCTACAACTGCTCTACCCGAATATCCAACTCCTCCTTGCACTTAGAAACGCATCCTACTGAGTACTACAACTCTAACTTGAAGCCACATGCTTCCCTGTAGACAATCTGAACTGCACACAGAGTTGAACCAAGATGGGATGTACTCTGGACTCCGTTTCCTAATGATCTCTCGTTGCACACCGTAGCAATCCCATCCTGCAACCGTCCATGCTTCTCTGTCACGACGTCCCTATGAGTCCCAAGTGCTCCTCCACTAGAGCTCTCTGGTACACTAGACATCTGACTCAACATCATCTGCCCATGAAGATTATAAAGGTTTTCAATATTCCTTGTCGCCATAACAAAATGACCTCCCCTACACACCCGTATTCGCTCTCCCTTGAGCACCATGCAACACCCACACCTGTCAAGGCCCCAAGAAAAATCAACTTCTGTTGTAAATCTGGTACATGCATAACACTCGTAAGTGTTCGAATGGCTCCATCATGTATCTTGAACCAAACTGTGCCGACCCTAACCACTCTATACATTGCTCAATTCCCCATGTATACATCTGGTCAATCTCTAGGAGTATATGTCATAAAATGACTCCATAGTGGAGTCATGTGGGAATCACACCATGAATCATGAATCCATGAATCCCGATTGCCTTTCAAAGAAGACACAACTAGTATTTCTCCATTATCAGTATTAATGCATGTACCTCCAAAAGCTGCTATAGGATGAGCAGACTCTTTACCCTTGACCTTCAATAGTGCGCATTTGTTCTTTCAATGTCCTAGCTTCTTGCAATAATGGCATGTCTTGTCATTACTAACTTGACCCTTGGACTTGGGTCTCCCAAGCTTGGAGGTAGATTTGGATCGTCCACCTTGACGATCCCCAAAAAGAGCTACATCCTGATCTTCAGTACTTGTGTTGCCCCTCGACACCTTCTTTCTAAGCTCATGCAGGCGTAAAGATGCATTGACCTCCTCCAAAGAGATTTTGTCCTTTCCATGTGGCATGGTCTCGACAAAGTGTGAGTACTCCTCAGATAGAGAACAAAGCAATGCAATTACTTGGTACTCATCACTTACATTCTCTTTCACCGCTTGCAAATCCTACACCAACTGATTCAGTTGATCAAGATGATTCTGTAACGATGTCCCCTCTTTCATCTTGAGCATGAGAAACTTCTGTAATAGATACAGTCTCCCTGTGAGTGACTTAGTCAGGTACAATTATTCAAGCCTTTTCCACAATGCCTCTGCAGTCTACTCTTTTGCAACCTTGCAAAAGATATTGTCTGATACGACCATCTAAATAGCATTGTGGGCTTTCATCTCAAGCTCTGATCTCATATAGTCTGTGATAGATTCTGGAATAGATTTCTTGTCAAAGACTATCATGTAAAGCCCCTTTTGATTGAGCATAACCTTAACCCTTATGCACCATAGAGTGAAGCTATTATTTTCCGTAAACTTCTCGATCTTGTATCTAGATGTTGAATATGTATCCACCATTGTGTAACCTCCGACAACCTGAAAGTTATGATACTACTTGTTGGGGAAAACGAACAACCAATATACATACATCGGAAGTAGCCCCTTTCAGTGGATAGCTACCCAACAATCACTATGTCGCGATCTTTCAGAGATACACCACAGTAGCAAAATATCCAACCAAAATAAGTAATACGAAAAGGTACACATCAAGCGACATAGAGTTTACCCTAGTTCGGCCCGCTAATGGTGCCTACATCCAGCTTTCCGATGACGGTTTCCACTAATATGATCAGAGAGAATTACACCGATTCCTTCAATCTTCTTCAACAAAAAAGAGCACCAATAACTCCAAGCTTAGAGTTTAAACTCTTCCCACCAAACCCAAAGGAGATTAAATCTCACCAAAAGAGAAGAAAACAAAGGCTCTCACCAAAATCCATTAACCCGAAAAGAGAGATAACAAGAAGAAGCTAAGAATTTCACAAAGAAATCTCAAGAAGACACTCACCAAATCATGCCACAAAGATCCAAGACGCGCAAGGAAGAGGAAACTTGATGAAGGCATGTGCTCTATCCAAAATAAACACTAGGGAGGGTTTAAATAGCCCTATGGTCATGTGGAATCTCAGCGGTCCAATTAGATTAGGTTTTAAATTAAAACCATAACCTAAATCACGTCTTTGGATCGACTATAGGCGACACGGCCATACTAGAAAGCGACACGACCATGTCGGGTCTGCAGAAAAATACCGTTGACTCTCTTTTTTGTGGCACGGCTGTGTCACAGTCTGTCCAGAACTTCACAGTCTATGTAAAATAAGGCACTGCCGTGTCAAGCCCAAACTACAAATTTGAAGCACATATCAACGAATTTTGGTTGAATTTGAAATGAGGATTCAATTCATCAAGAAGCTACACATAAGTCTATTTAAGTTCCCCAAACCATAACCCCAATGTAATGCTCCCATCAAATTTTTCTATTAGGGGTAATTACATTGCATTAGAAAAATAAGATATTGTTTAATTTCTTTGCTCCCCAAGTTGAATGGAGCTGGAGTTAAATTGTAATGTAGAAATGGAGAGATGTTCTTAGTTTTTCTTTGTTTTTAGTTTGGTAAAAAGACAACGTCACAAAAAACATCACCCGAACTTTTAGGCATGGGGGTGGGGTTGGTATTGGGGGGGTTCCCCCTCTAGTGGGGTTGGGCTTTGGGATAGGGTTTGGGGTTATGGTTGGGGATGTTTTGATTGGGATGGGTAGGGTGTTTTGAATTCCCAAACCCTAAGAAAAAGTGTTACGAAGATTTTGAATGGGAGGGGTGGTTTGAATGTCATGCACCTTAAGGGCATGGGATATGAAGAATTTTAATGTAGAAAGAATTTTGAATGGAAGAAATTTACAATGGCATATGCTATGAGGGCACATGTTATGACGTGTGTGTGCGCGTGCACGCGTCAAAGTTAAACAATATGTGAGGAAGATTGAAAATTATCATCTTACACTCGAATGTCCTTTCCTTTCCAAGTTACTGGTATGAAGAATTCAAAGAGTATATTCTTGTTTAATAACAGATAACATTGTTATAAACAGACTTTTGTAGGCCCATTGGTATATCGGGTATCCACCCATTATATAACCCTACTTCTATAAATACATGGCTACGGGTTTCATAGCCACCAAGTTTACAACACGTTATCAGCATGCTCAAAGCTGAGCCGAACCTCTGCTGACGGACGCATCACGCCGCGAAAGGGCTTCCTTCACCGAACGTCGCTAGATCCGGCGGGTAGGATCTAGAGGTAATTTTTATTCCCTAGATCTAAACTTTTATGTGCATACGATTAGATCTACATGCTTAGATCTATGTTTGATTAGTATAGATCGGATTTTTATCTTAGATATTCATGCTAAATCAATTTTTTCAATGATAACTCGACGTTTTTATCAACAAAAATCAATTTTTTACGATGAAAACATTGTTTTGAAGACTAAAAATAGTTCTTTTTAAAATAAAAATCCTATTTTTCTGATCTTCTTCCCCAAATCTTCAAAACCTAGAGGGGATTTTTCGTCGCCACGCGGCCAGAAGCCACGAACGCACGAAACCCCCTCCTCCATTGCGATCTCCCCACCGCCAGAAGCGGTGTCGTGCCGCTGCCGCTCCGGCGGCAGCCAGCGCTGCCGCTCCCGGCGGCCGACGCCGCCGCCGCCGCCGACTAACCACCAGAAGCGGTGGCAGCGACGCTAACCCCCTCCGCGTGCGTGCGGGCAAACCCTAGCCGCCAGAAGCGGCAGTTCGACGCAAACCCTAGCAGGTTGCACTGGATCTCACGACAGATCGCCTCCAAAAACCATAACTAGGGGTTTTCCACAAAAATTTTGTTTTTATAATCTCTCTTTCAGATTTAATTAAGTTTTTTCTTTGTTAAATTCTGATTAATTATATGCTTTATAAATCATCGCATTTTTTTGGATTAATTGATTATTATATGTTTAATAATTAGGAAGATCCTGCTACCGCTCTGCCGTTAGTTAACTAACCTAACGGTGTATGACGTTGCCCAGTGGTCCAATAATTATTAAACGAAAAAATTTTCATTTCCATTATAAAATGCCTATGATGATTAATTGTCTGCGATGAAATTAAATGCCTGCTGCATTTCTTTGCAATGTGAAGTTGTATATTTTTATTGCCTCTAGCATGAATTTACGCTTAAACACTATAAATGCATGTGTAGAAAATTATATGCTTGCCGCATATTTAATGTTCTGTGATGAACATTTTATTTAGCATACTAAAATCTCTATGATATATTTTTAATGCATGTAGCATAAATATATGTCTGAGATGAAATTATTTATATACCTGCAGAATATAAATAATATGTGTATATGTTTCAATTCATGTTAGCTGAGCATACATTCTTAAGCCCACATGCTTGATTTATTGAGCATAACTTTTAGCTTACAAGCTTCATATTATGTGTATGAAAAATCATTAATTATTGCATTTTGCACCCTTATATGATCATCCCATGCTCATACTCTTGCCATGATATGACGATATTTTATGACAACAAACCAATTATGATTTCAAAAAGTTTAACATCATATCCACTTTGACAAAATGAACATGAAATTCAAAATCAAATCAAAAGTCAACTCCCTTTCATCCTAATAAAAATTAAAAAATACGATGGATTATGCGAAAAACATTTATGCGATTTCTTTTAGAGATACGCATTTTGCGGTAAATAGATCTATCAGATCTATGGTTTATATAAACCAATATTGACATCAGCAGTTGTCATAACACCGATAAACTCTTTTAGAGTAATCTCATTTTACAAGGTATGATTCTTTAATCTAGCCTTAATTTTAAGCGTACGCCAGAAGTCGTATCTTAATAGATAAATGAGAAATTATAAATTTCGTAGCTAAGTATTTGTTTCCCCTTGAGCATGATTCTCTATCCACATAATATTTGAATGACTCAATAAAAATGTCCTGTAGACCATACTTAAGCATTCAAATAGACTTTTAAAAGTCTCTCATAAATTAGACAAGTGGAAATATAGAAACTAACTCATTTCCCTTGTATATGTCTACTTCGTAAGACAAATATTCATTCTTCCTTATAAGTGACAATAAGGAAGACTGAAAACAGGGGAAGTCTTGAATATAATGAGAAAAGGAAGATATGATATACCTCGACATGGAGTATGCAATGGCAACCCAATATCAGACCAGAAGTTCTGATAAGACCCATAATGCTTTTTGCAACATGAACGGGCATTAACTTATGCCATATAAAATATATACATATCTAGTCTAAACGACGAAAGTCAATTGACCTTATGTATATTTAGCTACTCTCCGAGGACAAATAAACTTTGAAAACAAATTTGATCTGTTGTCATAACATAAGTCTAAATGAGCATAATTGTGGACGTATGTTCTCAAAAGCACACATCATATTACGAAACTTGTTGCCATAACATAATTATCAGTAGTATTCTCTTGCAGTATATATGCGTTTAAATGCATTACCACAATATTGATTTCATGCTTTTTACGCATTTCATTTTACTGTGAATGATTTGTTATCCTGAATACTCCTAAAATGAGGATGCCATGTACTCTCTGAAACTTATAAAGTTTCAAAGGATATTCGTCAAAACGAAATCCCTAATGAATCAAGAAACCAATAAAGCCTGAAGCTTTATCCAACTTTGATCCGCAAAATAGTCAATGTGAAGATGTAATCCTTCACAGTTTGAACACAGTTCACCTATTACCGGACAAAAATTAACTTGAGCATTTTAATGGACTTTCAAAAGTCCCACATAAATTCGAACAGATGAATTAATTTGGAATTCCAGAAGTGTCCAGAATCGACCAACTTTGGATCGATGTCACCCTGGATTGATGATGCAAGACATCATTAACCAGACAAACCTGAAGATTCTTCAAAAAAAGGGGTGAAACTTTCATTGTCCCATTCAAAAGAGGAAAATGATTACGAGATCATCTCCATTCACGTGGATATTGACTCTCCTCACTTCCTCAAACGAATTTAAGATGATATACTATCATCATTAGAAGAATGAGACCTTTAGGCCTCCTGAGAGTATTTGAAGGATAAAACTGGATTCACACCCTACGTATGGCTGATGATGTACCTTAGAGTACTCATCTATATATCCTCTTAAATGGTCATAATCAAAACCTTGTTATCCAACCGCAGTCCAGATTATTATTAATCACAATGGACATATTACCTTACTGGGATATTGGTTGGGCTTTTACTTACCCTCATACCACCCTCAAAAATACCGTAGTTGAACTTATTCATCTGGATTAACCATCCTGGATGAATATATTCCGAGATCTCCAAACGGGGGAGACATTATTGCACATCTTATAGATCGTGCCTTGACGGGTTCATATCCCCAGTTCTATGCTCAACTTCATTGAAGTCGAGCTTATTGCGGATTTTTTGTGGATAACATTGGGGAATCAATTATATTTAACAGCTGGAAGAGAATTGAACATCCTGAAGTTTTGTGTTCACACACAGAAATGGGTTATATGTAAATCATTAAAATGATTTAAACAGATTACTTGTCCATTAAAAATCCAGTTGTAGGTGACCATGCAGGTACATGCAATTACAATGCAAATCATCAAAACGCCTCCTTAGAACCTATTTATATGAGCCTGATCACCTCATATAAACAATTTCCGAGAACCCCTAACGGGGAAGCGTTTAGAGCACATCTTATCGATTGTGCCATGATGAGTATTCATCCATATATCACCACTATAGACCACCAAAATGCAGAACTATTTATCGGAAGTAATTACCATAGATAAATAGAGTCTGAGCACTCTGAACAGCGGAAGCATTTAAAATCACTTCTCCTAAGACGTGCATTGATGGGCCCTCTTTTAAAAGACTTGATGTGATCCTGAAGATCCTTCATAACATTAATTCCCCAGCATTAGGTTCAACAAAAATACTATAATCATCCATGAGCCTGAAGGTCAATTTGACCATTAAAAACATTAGTGCCTATGATCTGATTATCATGAATTGTAATGAGATCCTGAAAATCCACACTTATGAAACTGTTAAACATTTATCAGACATAGTTACTGACAATATAAATATTGTCAAATTCACACAGCCCTGCTAATTAAAATCCAGCTAGGATTGACATACCAAATACAATGGATGCAATCCACCAGTAGCAGAAGTGGATATCTTCAATGGATGAGAGGACATACCACGAGGCTCCAAAGCGAGAAATAACTCCTGGAGACCCTAAAATAATACCACCACAGGAAAGTGAGCTCATCTCCATATCCTCTCCCTTCCAGAACCTCCAGAAGAGATGAATCTGGAATTAATTGAATAATGTACGTACATGGAGAGGTATTTGGATAAAACACACTTGTTGACAATTACTCACAATTCATTTTGCCATTGATATCGTTTCCAATCTCCGTTTCCTGAAGCAAATGCAGAAATGTGGCCAGATTATGTGGAACGAGGCAATAATAGGTTGAGCTGGACTCACTTATGAAATGTGAAGTGTTCGGACCTGCAGTCTTGATATCAAAAGATATCAAACCTGTGGGTTACAGAGTGTTTGTATAAATAAATAAAATCGTATACTATAAGAAAAACGTTATAGCTTAGAGGTTTATTTTGCAGAAAACAGGAAGTAACCATGTAAGATGAGCTTAACTCACTTACAAAATTATTTAAACTGATGCATCAGGCTTTCTGGTCATGGTTGCGAAAACCATGCGATTGGCAAAGAAAATTTTAGGATATGTTGTTATGAATGACGTGACAATATACCCTTACGAGTTACCATCCTGAAGATGAAACTATCATCCTGAAGATGAATTATCATCATGAAGATGAAACCATCATCCTGAAGATGAAACCATCATCCAGCAGATGAATAATCATCCAGCAGATGAATAATCATCCAGCAGATGAATTATCATCCAGAAGATGAAATTATCATCCATTTGATGAAGAAACATAGATAATCACAATCCACTAATACACCTAATGGTTCTATGGATGCACATTAAGACCCCTCCCATTCGCTGGAAGAGGGGAAGGATATCCTAGGTCCTGAAGTGCCTTACTCAAGTGTCTTTTGTACACTCCTTTATCTGGTTAACTGCACGCGACTCTAGAAAGCATTGGCAGTAAACCCTTTAACCAGATACAGTGCAGCGCCTGCAGCGCCCCACTGGACCAGAGATATATAGCTTCTGCGCTACCTCCAAGGGTCAAGGATCATCCAACATGTTAAATGTATTTGCAGATACAGGTTACAGATCATCGCAATGACTACAACAAAGGAACGACCAACGCCTGGAGACCAAGAAAGCATGCTTCCAAGGCAACATATTCCACCATCCCGAGAGGCTCATCGATCCAAGAAACAAATCATAAGTACGCACAACCAGGTCCTGCAGTACCTCGCAGACACAATGACGACTGGGTCAGAGACGTGGCGCTACCTACTGACTCTGCAGACCACTCCTCTTCAGAAGAGCTCCCTCAGATTCAGTAGCTGCCATAGATGAGCGATACTTGTATAGATGAGCGATGTCTTGTATAAATGAGCGATGCCTTGTACTTTGTACTTATTATCGAAACACTGTAAGAGATTGATGTATAGTTGCCTAGAAGATCTGTAAGCCTGCAGTTTGTACAGATCAGGGGGAGTCAAATGTAATGTTGTACTCTTTTCCCTTGGCTATTGGTTTTTCCCATTGGGTTTTCCATAGCTAAAGGTTTTAACGAGGCAACCTCATTGACTCTAGATCCAGAAGTATCCACCCCTAAATACTTTCACTAATCGGGGGAAGTTATGAAAAACTGTACTCTTTTTTCTTGGCTATTGGTTTTTCCCACTGGGTTTTCCATAGCTAAAGGTTTTAACGAGGCAGTTATCCCTAACTTAGGATCCAGAAGTATCCACCTCTGGTGATATCCATCGATCAGCTGGAAGTTATAGAGACTTGTACTCTTTTCCCTTAGCCACTGGTTTTTCCCACTAGGTTTTCCATGGCAAAGGTTTTAACGAGGCAAGAACTTTTAACTTAGGATCCCGAAGTATCCATACCCCCATAGTCAGATAAGCTGTATGAACCCTAAAGCGCTCATATACGGCTTACAATAATGGATGGATAAGGGGAAGTGTTATAAACGGGCTTTTGTAGGCCCATTGGTATATTGGGTATCCACCCATTATGTAACCATACTTCTATAAATACAGGGCTACGGGTTCCGTAGCCACCAAATTTACAACAAACATTACTTATTTTCGTACATGTATTTTCCAAAAAATTAACCCACATCGTCATTAATGCTTAATACAATGCTTTTATTTAAAAAAATTTCTAATCTGTTGTATGATAATGAACTCAAGAGAGAGAGAGAGAGAGAATTTCATTGCTAAGAATAAGTCACCATGGCTAAGAGCCATGGTGCTCTATTTATATATCTCATAGTGGGGAGGCTAAAAGCCTCTAGGAGACCAAGGGTCCCCATTACTCTAAGTAATGGGGGCCTAATGAATGGGTAATGAAGGAGGGGAGGCCAAAGGCCTCCCTCATTCATAACACTCCCCCTTACACATTCATCACTTCGGTCTCAGCTACTGAGGCAAGGGGTGGATACTTCTGGATCCAGAGTAAGTGTGTTTGCCTCGTTAAAACCTTAGCTGTGGAAAACCCAGTGGGAAAACCCAACAGCTTAAGGAAAAAGAGTGCAACTCACATGTTACTCCCCCTGATCCGTACAAGCTTCAGGCTTGCAGGTCTTTCAACTGTCGCATACCAATGTTCTTTACAAGCTTTACAAAAGTACATTTAGGCAATGCCTTAGTAAAAAGATCAGCTAAGTTGTTGCATGACTGGATCTGTCGAACTTCAATCTGCTTGTCGTTCTTCTGCTCGTGCGTCCAGAAAAACTTGGGAGAAATGTGTTTTGTCCTGTCGCCTTTGATGTAGCCCTTCTGAAGCTGAGCAATGCATGCGGCATTGTCTTCGAATAGGGCAGTAGGCTCCAGATCACTGGTCTTCAGGCCAGTGGATTGGAGGATGTGTTGGACGACGGAGCGTAGCCAAAAACATTCTCTGCTCGCCTCATGGATCGCGATGAGCTCTGCATGGTTGGAAGATGTAGCAGTAGTGGTTTGTTTTACCGATCTCCAAGAGATAGCAGTACCTCCGTAGGTAAATACAAAACCTGTTTGAGATTTTGCCGTGTGCGGATCAGAGAGATAACCTGCATCAGCATAACCAAACAATTTGGGGGAGGCACCTCTCTGGTAGTAAAGTCCAAGATCAATGGAACCCTGAAGGTAACGCAGAAGATGCTTTACTCCGTTCCAGTGGCGCTTTGTGGGTGCAGCACTGTGTCTGGCTAACAGATTAACTGTAAACGCTATATCGGGACGCGTACAGTTAGCCAGATATAGAAGTGCTCCAATGGCACTGAGGTAGGGTACTTCAGGACCCAGTATCTCCTCCCCCTCTTCCAGTGGCCGGAAGGGGTCCTTATGTACATCTAGTGATCTTACGACCATATGAGTACCTAAAGGATGACATTTATCCATATGAAACTTGCGTAGAAGTTTCTTTGTATAATTAGATTGGTGTAATAGGATTCCACCTCTTAGGTGTTCTATCTGTAAGCCAAGACAATACTTTGTTTTGCCTAGGTCTTTCATTTCAAAAGTATGTTTAAGGCTTTCAGATATCTCTTTGATCTCTGCAGGAGATCCTATGAGATTTAAGTCATCTACATATACAGCTATGATGACAAATCCTGTTCCCGTTCTTTTGATAAAGATACACGGGCAGACTTCGTTATTCGTGAATCCTTGCTGTGCAAGAAAATCACTTAGTCTGTTATACCACATCTTGCCCGATTGTTTTAGACCATATAATGATCTATGTAGCCTTACAGAGAATACGTCCCGAGGTATCTCTTTCATCTCTGGGGGTAGATTAAACCCATCAGGAAGTGTCATATAGATATTTTTATCTATATCGCCATATAGATATGCAGTCACAACGTCCATGAGCTGCATTTCTAGGCTTTCCAGAGAAGTTAGGCTGATTAAAAATCGGAAGGTGATCGAATCCATGACCGGGGAATACGTATCTTCGTAATCAATCCCCGGTCTTTGGGAAAATCCCTGGGCTACAAGGCGTGCCTTATAGCGAACGATCACATTATTTTCATCTCTTTTTCTTATGAAAACCCACTTATATCCCACAGGTTTTACACCTACTGGTGTTTGGACTACTGGTCCAAAGACTTTGCGTTTCAAGAGTGAGTCCAGCTCTACTCTTATTGCCTCGTCCCACTTTGGCCAATCATCTCTGCGTTTACATTCCGCTAGAGATCGTGGTTCGACGTCATCGTCATATTCAGTGACGTGAACGGCAATATCGAACGCAAAATCGTCGTCGACGACTATGCTATTTCTGTCCAGTACTTCTCCAGTACGTACAAAATTTAATGATGTTTCTCCTATTGTTTCCTCTGCTGGGGAAATCAGGAGGGGAGAAGTAGCTGGTCTGAGCTCAGCATCCTGTGGAGGGATAATCTTAGTATCGCCAGGAGTCTTCCTCTTTCGAGGAACTTTATCTTTTGAACCTGGTGGGCGTCCTCTTTTCATTTGAGGTACAACCAATTCTGCTGCCGGTGGGCTGCATCCATCTATGGGGATGTCAATCCTAGCTGGCATATTGGCAGCAGGGACGTGTGAACGGACAATCTTCTGGTTGTCCGTGAATTTATCCGGTAAAAGATGTACTGTATTCTGGATGTGAAGGATCTTCAGGATCTCATCTTCACACAGATTAGTACGCGGATCATATAGGGACAAAGACTTCTGGTTCCAACTAATGGTCTCAGAAGCTTCTGGCTTCTTAGACTGTGTGCCCAGTTTTGGAAAAAATTTCTCATTAAATTCACAGTCTGCAAAACGTGCCTTGAATGCGTCACCCGTCAGGGGTTCAAGGTATCTGATAATAGAGGGCGAATCAAACCCAATATATATACCTAGACGACGCTGAGGACCCATTTTGGTCCTCTGCGGTGGTGCTATTGGGACATATACCGCACAACCAAACACTCTCAAATGAGAGATATCCGGAGGTGCGCCGTATGCTAGTTGCATCGGGGATAAAGTGTGACCTCCAGAGGGTCTTATCCTAATAAGTGATGCGGCATGTAAAATAGCATGCCCCCAAGCATCCACAGGCAACTGGGATTGCATAAGCAATGGACATGCAATCCATTGGAGTCTCTTTATAAGAGCCTCAGCTAATCCGTTTTGGGTGTGAACATGTGCTACCGGATGTTCAACTTCAATACCCGTTGCCCGGCAATAGTCTTCGAAGACTTGTGAAGTAAATTCTCCCGCATTATCAAGACGTAGTTTCTTGATATGGTTATCAGGGAAATGAGCACGCAACCTTATTATTTGTGACAATAGCTTTGGAAAAGCTAGGTTGCGGGTGGACAAGAGGCACACATAAGACCATTTGGTTGATGCATCAATCAGTACCATGAAGTACCGAAATGGGCCACTTGCGGGGTGAATAGGCCCGCAAATGTCACCATGAATTCTCTCAAGGAAGCCAGGAGACTCTAATCCCACTTTCAGGAGGGATGGTCTCGTTATTAGTTTTCCCTTAAAACAAGGGAGACATGGAAATTCACCCTTTTGAAGAATCTTCAGGTTCTTCAATTTGTGTCCACGGGATTCAGTGATGATGCGGCGCATCATTGCTGTTCCAGGGTGACCAAGTCTATTATGCCAGAGTTGGAATTCTGGTAGTGATTGGCACGTCTGGTGTTTAATCATATTGGCTTCTACTGGTTGAATGTATGTTTGGTATAGACCCGACGGGAGTCCCTTGAATCGCTCGTAGATGATCTTCCGGTCATCTTTTTGACGAGTTACAATTAGATATTCAACCTTATTTTTATCCCTGGTCTCTAAGTGATATCCGTTTAAACGGAAATCCTTGAAACTTACGAGATTTCTGTTTGATATAGGAGAGAATAATGCATTATTAATTTGAAGTCTTGTGTTATTTGAGAGCAATATAATTGCTTCACCAGTTCCTTCGATTATTTGGGACAGTCCTGAAATTGTGATAACAGGACCGTCATATTTGTTTAAGCTATTAAAATAGCAATGATCGCGAAGGATTGTGTGCGTCGAGGCACTGTCCACTAGGCACTCAGACATCATCTATATAAGCCAAAAAAAGAAATTTTATTTGAGGGAAAATGTAGACAACATTCATAAATAAAAGTCCGCACTAAAGCAAATAACAGATGAAGATACATCGAATTCTAAATGCATAGATAAATGATGATGCTCAATCTAGCAGATCGTCGTTCTCGAAGTCTTTAGCAGTAAAGACTGTTGGCGGCTGTACACCTGCCAAGTTTGTTTCAGGTCGAGACTTCTGGCTCGCCTGATATAGATCCTGTAGGTGGCGAGGAGTGCGACAGTTTCTGGACCAATGGCCAGTCATGCCGCATCTATGGCATTTGTCCTCCCAGGTCTTCTTTGGAAGTGACACGTGCTTGGTGTCCTTTCGCTTCCAAGTGAAGTTTCTTTTCCCTTTATTGTTTTTGTTTGTCTGGGGAGCTGCACCTCTTGGTTGCTTCATTACCGCTTTCCCTTTAGTATTTTTAGTCTTCCTCTTGTTTTTCCACTTCTGGGGAGAAACGTGGTGTGCTTCAGGGATAGGGGCAGTGCCAGCTGGACGTAAGTTATGAGTTGCTAACAGTAAATCTCGATTCTGCTCTGCTCTAAGTAGGCATGAGATCAGATCGGAGAATCTCGTGAAGTTGCGTTCACGATACTGCTGCATGAGGATTGCATCTTTCTCGTGAAACGAGGTAAATGTTTTTTCCAACATGCGCTGTTCTGTCACTTCTTCACCGCACAACTTCAGGCGTGAGGTGATGTTATGAAGTGCAGAATTATACTCAGCGACGGACTTATAGTCCTGAAGTCTGAGGTTTTCCCACTCATAACTGGCACGGGGTAATATAACATCAATTTGATGTTTATACCGTGCTTCCAGTGCTGTCCACAGGTCCTTCGGGTCCTCAACCGTTAAGTATTCGGCCTTTAAGGTCCGATCTATATGCTTCCTAATGTAGATTATGGCTTTCGCCTTATCTACATCGGATACAGTGGTTGTGGGGCTGCTGCTAGCTGTAGCAGAAGCTTCGGCCGCTGCTGGGGCCGAGGAAGGAGCCAAAATGGACCCAAGGAGGGCCATTGAACGCAAGTGGAACTTCAGGTCCACTCGCCAACTCAGGTAATTTGTCCCTGCAGAATCGAGGACCTCGAAATCGACGCTTGCCAATTTTGCCATTTATCTACGTATTTTAAAATGAGCATGAATTAATTAAAATTCAAAAATTCATGCATAAAGAAAAAAACAAGTAAAAATGCGGGGATCGGCCAGATACCCAAAATAGTACACAGTCCAAAGTTCGTTTAAAGTCCATAATAGAAAAAAAAATAATACAACTTTGGAAACCCAAACTGAACTGGGTCCCTATATCTCCGTCTTCATATGCTGTTGCATCGAGCTTTGGCTTACACAGTCATGAATCGACTCCTTGCGGTCCAGCGGACGCGGCCAGGGAATTGACTAAGCCAGGACCACTTGTTACCCAGTCAAGCTAGGTTGGTCCAGCAAACTTAGCCAAGCACATTGACCGACATCATGATCCATTGAAGGAGTTTTCATCAATTCTATGTGCTGTTGCATCGAGCTTTGGCTTTAAAATACAAATTTCCTCACTTACAAATTCTCTCAAAAGAAAATAAAAGTGCAAGGAAAGTAAATAGGTATACAATGGCCGATCCCGAAAAACACATTTTTACTTATTTAAACATCCACGCAGTTCTAAATATGCTACAGGCATAAAAATAAACAACCACGCATATATCTCAAGCATAACATATGGTAAAGGAAACTAGAAAATATGATTATCTCGTAGACCACGTGGAAACGTCATACACCGTTAGGTTAGTTGACTAACGGCAGAGCGGTCTCAGGATCTTTAAGATAATTATATTTTGAAAAATCTTAATATTCCATAAATAATTAATAATGCAAGAGTGATGTTTAACATAATTTTAGCAATATGACAAATTGGGCGTCAGGCCCATAACAAGAAATTAAAATAAATTAATATTTTCATTGGAGCTGCATGCCCATAAGTAAAATATTAATCATTTTAATAAGCAATTTTATTAACTTGGCTTCTAGCCCAATAAGCCAAATTAATTTAGTATTAATCTTTGGGCTTCAGGCCCAGTTGCAAAATTTTAATTGACATATAAAATTTGCAATTGGATTAACTGGGCTTCTGGCCCAATTTGGAAAACCAAAATAATAATTAATCGGAATGGGATTGCAGGCCCATAAAACATACAGATAGTATGATTTATTAAATATAATAGCATATAGCTCATTGCATTTTTCATTGTCAGTTTTATCTCCTTCTTCAATTATTATTATTATTATTATTTTTCAAATTTGACGTTGCTGCCTTGATTTTGCACACAGTAAGTAAGATGCTTATGCAAGGTCATGCTTAATTGCTAGTGTTAATGCACTGTATGCAAACTGGCACATATTGCTAGAATTTTAGGTCCAACAAGACAAAAGCTTTGAATTTAGCATGCCATTTAGAGGGGTTCGATGAATTTGGCTAGGCCCCACGCCATTCAAAATGGTGACAAGTGATAACATCTTAGGCATTTGCATCTTCAGATTTCCCGGCCACAAATTTCTTTTTTTTTTAAAATTTTTGTTATTAATCAGATTTATACAAGACTTTAAGATAAGCTTTGTAAAATCATGTTTATCAATATATTGTAATTTTCTACGGGATCAAAAAGTATTACCTCTAGATTAAAAAATCTAGGGACGATCGTAAAAACAGAAAATCCGTAGAAAGAGAAATCCACGCTCCTAATACGCCAAAACGGATCGCCGCAACGGAGAGCCGCAAAGGTACGCCGCAACAATAGATTCCTTCGCGCGTAGGGGATGGATTTTTGAGGGGAGACGGATGAAAAGCTCAAAGAATTTTAGAGCAAACGAGCTGATAACGTGTTGTATGATAATGAACTCAAGAGAGAGAGAGAGAGAATTTCATTGCTAAGAATAAGTCACCATGGCTAAGAGCCATGGTGCTCTATTTATATATCTCATAGTGGGGAGGCCAAAAGCCTCTAGGAGACCAAGGGTCCCCATTACTCTAAGTAATGGGGGCCTAATGAATGGGTAATGAAGGAGGGGAGGCCAAAGGCCTCCCTCATTCATAACATAATCCTCGTTTTCATCATTTAAATTTTTATGAGAATTACATATGAGATATCATTGGATACGACATGTGCTAGACATGAAGTTAGAGCGTATAAAGATCCATGCCAATAAGAATTTGTCCGATATGATGACAAATTGTTTGCCAAAGAAGCTGCAAATATTTTGCATGAAGATGACGGGTAAGGATGTTTTGTAAGTAGTTTTGGTGATTGTCTCGCAAGGGCTTACATGAAGAGTATATTGGCTAGACAAGGGGATTGATGGAGGAATAAATATGGAATTGAATCTCCATTGATATGAGGCCTTTTGGGGAGAGCCCAAGAACAAAACTATGTGGGGGGCTTGTGAAGGACCCAAAGTGGACAATATCATACCAATGTGGAGATTGATGAGTTGTGCGGCCATATTTGTACCCCAACAAGTGGTATCAGAGACAGACCCCTAACTTAGTCGATGTGGATTTGAGGCCCTATCTTGCAGAGCGGATGCTGCACGAGAGCTGCCAATGTGATGCCATATGGATCCGAATGCCATGTAGAGTTGAGCTCTCGAGTATGATTTGGACTTCACGTAAGGCGTCCGCCCATGCGCAGTGAAGATGTGACTCGATCGAGCAGATATTTGTCGCACACGTATGTGGTTCTTTCAGACAGGCGAGTTAT
Source organism: Scilla litardierei (assembly GCA_030789695.1). NCBI lineage: Eukaryota > Viridiplantae > Streptophyta > Magnoliopsida > Asparagales > Asparagaceae > Scilla > Scilla litardierei. Next base: position 318,797,902 of record CM061133.1, read on the forward strand.
ATGTATGTCCACTTCCACACAGTGAAGTTGATGTAAACGCATGTCCTCCTCCACACAGTCCAAGATGAGAGTCTGAATTGAGTAGTTTGATGTGAAACATGTGTGCCGAGTCCACACAGTTTCATGTGAGCTCCCAAGTCGAATATGTGATCGACTTGATGAGCAAGATGAACTAATCAAAGTTGATTAGTCAAAGTTTAAACTAATTAAGCTTTTAAAAAAATAGCTGATGTTCATCGACAGGGTATCACAATAATGACTCATACTAAGACAATGACATTGCATATTCTCACAAATTTATCAATGCACATTGACTAGTACAACGCTTGTCCCCAGTTTCCTCGTATTTGGTTCTATGCACACGTTCCTGCGTGTAACATGTCACGCAGCCAAGATTTTATTAAACAATACCACGCGAAGCTAACCGCCAAAATGTCCTAATTTCAGTAACTGCTTTGGTTCTGCGAATATGGGAGTTAGGTGGCTCGGTGGACCACGCACCTGTCTTGACGTCACTGCTGACCTCACAGCAGTAGCCGGCTGATTTGCATGCACAAAACAAGCAGAGTTCTATGCGGCCAACCGTGTCACCTTTTCAACTCGCATGTCAATAAATGAATAAACAGACGGAAATAACAATTATACCCTCGCATTATTCTCATTAAGACGTCTTACTGGATGATGTAACGTGCGGATTGACCAATATGGGCCAAACATGCCTTACTCTTATTTATTGTTGTGAATAGTAAATCCATGCTGGATTCTTGAGGAGAGAGAAGTAGGGTTTTGTGTTTCTTTTGGAGGAAAGTGGGTTAGAAAGTTGGTTTGAGATTTGTTTGTGGGTCCCACGCTAAAGTTTTGTGTTTCTTTGAGTTAAAGTGAGATTGCGATTGTTGGTTGATGATAGATGGGGAGTTGGTTATGGTGTTATGAGGTGAGAATACACCACATCATATATGAAGTAGAAAAATATGTAACCAATGATTTAATTAACTATTAGTTAACTAACTATTAACTATTAAATAAATGTCTATTGAATACGCATAATTAAATCCCACTACTCAAAAATAAATATTAAAAATACCGAATTTAATAATAAAAAAGAATTAACTAATTGCATTTTGGGCTATTAAATATAAACGAAGGCAAGCCAGGCAACGCAAGCAACAGAACAAGTCAGACCATTTCATATCCAACATTCATAAATTATAAAAATAATAAAATGAAAGGCATAGAACGCATGCAACCGAAATCACATTCCCATTTAACATAACACATTAATCCAGCATACATATACAAAATACTTATAGTATCCATAATACAACCTCATTATGCATAATAAACAAACAGTAATAAAGTGTTATTGTACCCGGCCTAACATCAAACACTCTTGTTTATAATCAACAATAACAAAACTAACATCAAATCTAGGAGCGTAAATGACGTGCGTTTATATTTCATATATTTGCGCACGTTTTCTTCCGTATTTTACCGCCGTCTTATATTCGTTTTCTCGTGTTTTCTTGTTTTCTTTCACTTTTCCGTGTTTTCCGTATTTTGCAGGAGTTTACTGGCATATGGGCATAAAACGATGATATCATGAGTCCCCGGAGCAACGGGAGGAGTCACGCGTGATCCAGGGGGTCAAACGACGAAGATTGCATCTTTCAGCCCCTCACCCGATCGGTTGGTCATTGTCAACCGATCGGGTGATGCACGCGTGCACCACCCGGACGCAGCTTGGAGCTCACAAGAAGTCACCCGGTCGGTTCAGCGATCGGGTCAAAAGCCCAAACTCTCTGGAATTCGAAGCTGATTGCCAACCGATCTGGTGACCTTCACCCGATCGGTTCACCTGTAGCTGAATCTCAAAAGCCAAGACACGGTCAGCTCAACCGGCCTCCTCACCCAACGGCACCAAGATCCAACCGGTCACATTCATATGCCAACCGACCGGGTGAAGATGACCAGGTGAAGTTCCGCATCGCGCTGTAAATCAGTGAAGCGGGTTACCCGATCGGTTGACTTGTTAACCGATCGGGTGATGTCGTTTTCTATATATAGAACCCTAGGTTTTCCAGATTCAGGAGTTGGTTATTTTTTACTGTTTTCTTCATTTTGTGACGGCTGTAATTTCCCGGCTTTTGTAAGTTTTCAAATCTTTGTCAAACTTTAGTATTATCTTAATTGCTTTACTACCATTGCATTTCTATTGTCTGATCATGATTTTTACGGTCGATTTCTGTTTAGATCGCTTTTTACTAAATATGTGTGAGTAGTTCCCAAATCTGAGATTTTGGCGGAAACCCCTTCGTGGGCTCTTCCCGATGCATCCATAGGGCTAGGAAATTGGTAGGGATTAGGAATCTAACGGTTACGCGGGGTGTTTTATTGTCATCGGAGGGAAAAAGACCGCCTTTGACCGTTGAGCCAAGGGGAAATAAACTTGGCGGTTGACTCCCTAGCCATAGCTCACGCCCGTAGCGTAGACACCGAATCCTAGCGCGCGGGAGCGGCATGATGAGACGTTGGGAATTATCGTTGCGAGCTTAGTGCTCCCGAAGTCGATCAGTGTTAATGGACACGGGAGTGACCACTGATCGAACCCGGAAAGTCCAGCGTATCATCCTGGGCACCGACCGGAATATCGGGCCCATGGGACGCCAGTACCACTTTCAGAGGCAACGTCTCACCATTAGACCCTAATTCCGATCGCTATCCTACCCGTAGGCCGTATCGGCGAGAGTCGATCGATAGGGTGGAAACCAAAGTCCCGGGGTTTTCCTTTATATTGTCTATACCTTGCATTCCTTTTACCGTGACAATCCATCATCTGATCCGGGCTATCTCGCCCATGGGGTGATTTTGATCCTCTTTGACACAAGCACATCCACGCCTCCCTGAGTTCGACCCCCAAGCCACACTACAACACCGTGCACTTGCGGTTACAAATATTTAAATCTCACGCCCCCCGATCGTATTATTGCACACATCTAGCACGCACCAGCGGGGGGGAGTCAAGCTTTATGGCGCCGTTGCCGGGGAGGCAACATGTTTGTTATTTTAGGATTTCATGAACCCTAGTGTCTAGCTCTCATCCCTACCTCGCGATAATTTTCGCATTCTTCTTTTTGCTTTTTATCTTCTTATTTTTATTTTTTATTTTTTATCTTATCTGTTTCTTTCCCACTTTTCGCTTCACGGGTGTTTGTTGTTTTTCATGCGCAGGAGTTCAAGAAGTCACGACGACTTGATCCCCGTTGATCCAGAGATAAATGATCGACCCCGGGCGTACACCCGGAAGAACGGTTGTAGTTTTCCCGCAAGTGCACGGTGTAGCAGCGAGCGGGATATCGAACACAGGGAGGACGAATAACCGTGCTTGTTCCAATCACCCTGGCTATTCAAGAAAAAAGATTTGCCTTTGGCGATCCTGTCACAATCGTCAGACAAAGTGCGGAAATATCAATCAAATAAAGAACATCTAGGGAATGGGGAATCCCCGCTACTCACCGTATCTCATAAATGTGGTTCGTCGGTTTCAAAATCGCTAGATTGAGATTTTGGATGGACTAGTTGCAACTGAATGTAGAACCAAGCTCACGCTCTCGCGCTGTTGCCGGTCTATAGCTATCCTAGGTTTGGGTCCAATCTCTTGCAAACCCTAGCCTAGGAAAGCTAGCATTAGGATCAACATCATCGTCCAATCGCGCACCGAGCCCAATCTCTTGCAAACTCGGCTCGCGATCTAGATTGGGATAGTTCCTACCCGTCCAATCTCTTGCAAACAGGTATTGGCACGGAATTGCAACCGGAAACCCTAGTATCGGTCCAATCTCTTGCAACCGATACTACGGAAATTCGATTCCAACCCAATTCGGATTTCTAGGGTTTCCTATCGAATCGGGATCCAATCTCTTGCAAATCCCGATCGGTATGAACTCCTAGCTAACCGTAGTAAATTGATCCCAATCTAATCCCTAGATATCGATTCTAGCAAAATTTCTACTAATTCATCACAAATATGAAGTTGGGTTTGTAGGGTTCATCCCCACGCCCCAAGACGTGGCGACTACTCACAATTCATAGCAAGATTACAAAAATAATCAATGAAATAAGCAATAGAATTCATCACAATATTGAGATATGCAATAAAAATAGAATTTTTGGGGAAGAGAAAGACAAACCAATGGAGTTCTTCAATTCATCCAACAAAAATCAAACTTTTTCTCCTCTCCAATCTCAAGAATAAAACTAAAAAGCTAATCTAAAAAGCTGCAAAAAATCTAAGGAGAGGCTCTCCAAAACTAGGGTAAAAACAGGGGTTAAATAGCCCCCAAAATCGTCCAAAAACTGTGACCAAAATACCCCTGCGCAGCCTGTTTTCCGCAATTTTCGCTACAGGCAGCGCGTCGCACTCGGCCGAGTGACAAAAGTCGCTCGGCCGAGTGAGAAACCCTGTAATTTTCCAGTAAGTCGGGGCCTTCAGGGGTCTCTACTTCGGGGGCGGCTCGGCCGAGTGAGTTGTCGTCACTCGGCCGATGGCTTCATTGTACTCGGGCGGATGGGATTCTCCACTCGGCCGAGTGGGTCTTCTGAAGCTCAGGCAGCCGAAAAACAGAAACTTGGAGATTTTTGAAGGGCTTCGTCTGGGCGCCACTCGAGCGGACGTGGTCTCTTCACTCGGCCGATGTGGTCTCCGTCGCTCGGCCGAGTGCACATAGGAATCGTGTCTGATCTGGTCGGCCGAGCGGTGTCTCGCTGGTCGGCCGAGTGGGTCCTCCACTCGGCCGAGTGGGACACTAAACATGCCCAATCTGCTTATTTTGGCCTCCTCGTCGCTCCTGCGACGTCCGTTCTTCTTCCGTTCCTCTCCAACAGCAAAATACCCCTCGGGGAGGTCGTCGGTGACCCTCTGGAGTAAGCGCATCTCGAGATCACTGCAAATCGCGCCAAATCACCTGAAATGCGACAAAAACAACAAATCGTGAAAAGCATCGCAATATCGTCGATATATCATGAAAAACATGATTTGGGCGATCTAAATGGCATGCAAAAATGCGGGAAAAAGGTGTAAAATAAGGAGTGATCAAAATCCCCCAAGCTTGCCTCTTACTCGTCCTCGAGGAAGATAAGTAAATGGCGAACCCGGTGGAATTGGAAAACGAAAATGGCGAAAAAATGAAAAATGAAAAACGGAGAAGAATGGAAAACGAAATGAAAATAAAGAAGAGAGAAAGAAGCGAAGAGGTAAGCTACTAGATCATTTTCTCAGGACGGGGGTTTCACTTACTCATATAGCATGCACCGAATGAAAAACTCATGTCAAAAGATTTTATTTTGATATCATAGTATAATAGTGCAAATAGAAATGGAAAACCCACGAACAACGATATAATCATGTAAAACGGAATAATTCTAAAATTAACATCGTCTGAATCATTTAAAGCGGTATACAAATCACAGATCACACACTTTTCAATTGAATGCTTTCTATCAGGAGTATAAGAGTATCACACAATAGAATAGAGAGAGAATAGAAAAGTATGGATTTCATGAAATGAACGCTAGGCTTAGATCTCTGGATTTCGTAAAGCTAGAAATAATCTCACCGAGTATAGAATATTACTTAGCCTAGGTTGTCGTGCAACGTCAAGTAGTCACTCTCTCACACATCAATGGATCCCCTCTCCCAAGCTTATCTATAAGCGTGGTGGCATAAAAAATATTCACATCCCCATTTTTATATAGCTCCAAATGTAATAAGAAGAAAGAAGAAAGAAAGAAAGTGAGATGGGATCTTTTATTGAGGATTTTTCCTCTTTTCTCTCTTTTTTTTTTCATATAGCATATATACACAACGATCCCAACTCAAAGAGAGATAATGATATACAAGAATGTTCTTCTCTCTTTTATTATTATTATTTTTTTTGAGAATAAGAGATTTGGAGCTAGGAATTAGTAGTGGGGGAAATGCCATAAAATAGAATCGCTAAGGGGAGATTCACCAATGATTTTAAAAGTAGAGAAATGATGTTCAAGATTTGTGGAGAAAGAAATAGATATTACTCTCGGTTCACTCTATAAGACATGCACGACAACTTCAGCAGGGTAATCTAGTCTACTCAGTTTCGATCACAAAAAAGCTAACTAATCCAGATTTATCATAGCTAACATCATTCAATCATCCTGAAGTGAAGTGTACAATTCATGCATATAGAAGTGATATAGGAAAAAGAAATCAGTACTCCAGATATAAGCATTCAATGCGTGAATCTTGGTGTGTTTTCTGTGATAGCATACATATGAATATTCAGACTCAGCTAATAATAGAATTTCATCCAATTTCATGTGGCAAAAGTGTGGGTTACTATCTCTAGATGCAAGGCAAGTCATAGCATATGATATCAGAAATAAAGTCTAAGACATGACAAATATAGCATGCATATAGAGCAAGCTAAATCCAACGTCATCATCATCGTAGAAAAGTCATCTCTAGCATGAGATGAAAAAGAAATAAAGATAAAGGGAAAAAAGGAACTATTTACAATGCGGCACACAGAAAAAATAAGAAAAACGTGATGCATGGCAAAATGAAAGAAAAATGATGAAAAATAAGTGCAAAAGCGGAGAGTGGCGTGAAAAAATAAAAATAAAGGTGGCAAATCGAAAAAGAACGTGAGAACTCACTCCCCCAAGCTAAATGGCACAGTGTCCTCAATGTGCAAAGTGTGGCACACCGAAAGACAAGAAGTGTGAGGGGAAGGTGAGGATGCATGCATGATGAAAAGAAAAATGAAAAGAAAGATAAAGACATGAAAATATGATGCGGACATGATGCATGCACAGATAGGAGTGATATAGATATATAAGAGTGTCACCAAAACTCTCCCTCTCTCCCAAAAAGATATATAAATATATGGTCGACATGAGAATCCCAAAATAAGTGAGGGGAGGGGGGTGGTCAAAAGTGCAACAGGACCCAGCAGAGACGGGCAGCACAACGGCAAAAATAATCGATGGCATCAAGGGTGCCTAGGAAGGTGGTGCTGCACCGTCTCCGTCCTGAGGCGGAAGTGGTGGTGGTGGCTGGACAGGCTGCTGAGCGGGTGTGGGTGTGGTAGTGGTAGCAGGTCGAGTGTGTGTGGAAGTGTGGGCGGGAACCTGCTGGGTGGGTGGGGGTACGCGCGGGAGACGCTCCAGAACCTGGGTGAGATAGTAGTGAATCTGCGGTAGCAGCTCGAAGCGGCCAGCCATCGCAGAGACGGTGGAGGACAGGGTCCTAAGGTCGCCTCTGTGGCCACTCACCGCCCCCTCTAGAGCACGAATGCTTTGAAGTACAGTGTCAGGGGGAGGTGGTGCAGAGGGACGCACCGGGCGGGGCTGTGCAGGGCGTGGCTGGCGTACTCGGGTAGCGTATGTGACGGGCTCAGCGGGGATGGGTACAAAAGGTGCTGCACTCGCAAATGTGGGCCTGGCCTCAGTGTGAGGCCGGGGCACCGGCTGGTGAGAAGTGGAGGCAGCAGCAGTGAAAAGAAGAGTGCAAAAGTGGCAGCGAGGCGGCCAGAGAGGTCAGTGGCACAGAAGTGTGGACAGACGCCACGACGCTCTCGGAAAATACAGCAGGGGTGGAGACAGAGGTGACTACCGCTGGGGTGGAAGTGTGTGGACCGAAAGGCGCAACCCCAGCGGAGATCATGCTAGCCATGGTCTCCACGACCACGGCAAACGAGGGCTCGCCACTCTCAACAAAGGTCGGTGGGCGCTCGGGGAGTGCGGAGCAAAGAGGCTCGACAGACAGAGGGCCAGTGGTGGTGGTGGGAGTGGTGGTGACAGCCTCGGAAGTGGTGGAGGTGGTGGAAGTGGGCTCAGCTGGGGTACTCTCGACACCGGCAGAGGTGTCAGGAGCAGCGGAAACATCAGGTATGGGCTGAGGGGCCACAGGGTCAACAGGCTCGGCGGCAGGCTCGGCAGGGGCAACAGGGTCTACAGGGGCAGCGTGGGCCTGCTCGGCCTCCTCGGCCTCGAGCACGTAAGCAGCGGGGATGAGAACATCCATCGCAGGGAGCCAGTCTGCCTGGGCTGGTGCAATCTGAGTCCGAGCTGGGCTCGGAAGAATCATGTAATCGGCCCCGTAAGGGCCGTGCAACCAGACCCAGTGACGCTCACCGTGCGGACAAAGCATCTTCATCCGGGCCATAACATCTATCGACAGAGAAGTGGGGCCCGGGATTCGTCGCAGGTCGTCGGGGAAATCCTCGCCGGTCATAAGAGCAAGCAAGGTGATCAGGCCGCGCAGCATATCGGTGAGCGAGCGCCCACTGATACGATGATGCGGTCCAAAAACCAAGCCGCGATATCGATCACGACGGCGGGGACAAGCTCATCGCCATCCCTAGATAGAGCTCTGGGACGTGTCATCACGTAGAGCATGTAGAGCTCTGGCGTAGACATCGTGCCCGGCTCATATCTGGCCAAAAAGGTCGTCGCCATAAGGCGCTGAGCAATGCGGAGGCAGGGATGGACAATGGCCGAGGCCTTGGCCCTACTAGGATCAAAGGCAGCGTGAAGACCCGTAATCCGGGCCCAGAAGGCACCGGCGTCGAAGGAAGGTGGGGGGATATGGGTGGGGCCGTAACCGCGATCGGCTCCGGGGACAGCGGGCCACGAGAAAAACGCTCTCATCATATCGAGAGTGACCTGGCACTCTTGATCCATGAACCGAAACGAGCATCCCTCGTCGGTCCGGGCGATCGAACTCAGAACCTCAAGTGTCGGGCGGGTGAACGTGTCCGCCGACACCTGGAAGAAATCTCGCCAGCCCACGTTGTCGTACAACGTGAGCATCCCCTCTAGTACCCCCAGGCGTCCTAGGTCAGCGAGGTGTGCAAACCTGGAGGGTACGATCGAGCGCTGGGAGATACGGTCGAAGACGGCGCAGTGTGCGTCGTCTCGGAACGTAATCCCGAGCGGCCCGACCAGTGGAGCCGGTGGTGGTGGCTGTGGAGCGGTAGGGAGAGGCTGTGCGGGCTGTGGGTGCACTGCAGGCTGTGCGGGGTGTGCGGGGCGTGTGGGAGACAGTGGAGGAGAGTCCTCCAACTCGTGGGAGGGGCCGGTATCATCCGACCGCTTCCGCTTGGCAGAAGCTCTCTTCGACCGCGGCCGTGTCCGGGGCGGCATATCGGCCCCGAGCGCGCTCCGAAAAGTGTAAAAAGTGCGGTGTGTGTAAAAGAGTGGAAGGAGTATACCCAGACACGCCGCGAGTGCTCAGCAATGGAAGCGTGCGAAGTCAGCGCCTCCACGAAGCTCAAATCAGTCCCGAGAAGCTCCCCTGTGCTCCCCTAAGCTCCTAAAAACAACCTGCGCGTGAAATGGAGATATCAGCGGGTAATATTCAAAACGTATGGAGCATTAGGGGTATAACAGATAAATATAGAAATTGATTTGGGTTAGGGGTTCGTTAAGCATATGGATCCTCGAAAAATACACAAAAAGAGGCGAAAAAGGCGAAATAGGGGGTACCGGAGGCGATCGGAGCGGCGGCCGCCGGCGACGACTCGGGCGAGGCGTCGGCGGGTGCTCGGCCGGCGGTGGCGGGCCGAGCAGCGGCGCGAGGTGGCCGGTCGGGCGAGTGGGGGCGCGAGCGAGGGGAATCGGGCGAGGGGAGCTGAAGAGTCGGGGCGCGGTTTGGGTTTTGCGTTTCGAAAATCGCGCCCCCCTCGGCCCTTATATAATAAAAGTTACGACTCGGCCGAGTGACATGGTCACTCGGCCGAGCGAGGTCAATGGAAATTTCCTCCTCGCCTACGCTTCGGCCGAGTGGCCTTACCAGCCTCGGCTGAGTGGAGTAAGTCCATTCGGCCGAGTGGCTCAAGCTACTCGGCATGACTCGCCCTAGGAGGGTATCCGTTTTACTCGGCCGAGTGGGAATATATACTCGGCCGAGTAGCAGTTATATTGAAATCAGGAAAATAAATAGAGAGTTGGGTACAGCAGACTTCCCTCGTTCGTGAGCGGCTCGGCCGGACGAACTTTTGTACTCGGCCGAGTGACTAGTATGCTCGGCCGAGTGAGCCTTGTGTTCTGCTGTTTGTCTTCGTTTGGGCTCTAAACTCCGTCTTTCTTCCTCCAGTCGATTTCATCTTCCTCCTAAGCGTCGAGCGCCTTCTTGGGGCGCTCCTCGTCGTCTCGTTCATCCTCCTCATGATGGATTTACCTATCTCCTCTCCTGTCAAGAAAAATAGGACCCGTTATCATAAAATTTTTTGGGCGAACGACTCAAAACACTAAAAATTTCTAAAACGAAAATAAAGAAAAAGTAAAAATAAAGCAAAAACCGTCGGGTTGCCTCCCGACAAGCGCTCGTTTAAGGTCGTGAGCTCGACCCCCTATAATTTTCAATCAATGCGGGATGTTTGGTGCATATGAGATGCACCCATCAAACTTCCCGGGGAGCGCGCTTTGATTTGGACGTGGCGGTGTGTTCTCCCTCGGTGGTCTCCCATCTCGTATAGTGTTGGGGGGAGGCTCCCCCAAGCTAGCATTTGCTCCGGTCAACGGCTTCACCGGTGATGCCGATTTCCGTACCGGCGGAGTTTTCTTTGGAGACTTTAATTTCGAGAGCTTACAGAGCTCTCGAATCCTTGCGACATCAGCGTCGCCTTCATCATCTTCAGCGGAGAGGTCGGGGAAATCATCTTTCTTCTCATTTTGGCCTAAATCCGGGCCTTCCTCGAAATCTTCATCAAATAGAGCGCCAATAGAGTGGGGGATCGCCTCCTCAATTACCTCATCAAGGAGGTCCATGTAATCAAGCTCCTCGTGGTAAGGCATGTGCTTCATAGCCTTAGGAATGTGAAGCTCCACCTCGATGTTGCCGACATTTAAAGTTAGGGTACCTTCGCGCACGTCGACAATCACTCCGGCGGTGGCGAGGAACGGGCGTCCAAGTATCAATGAAGTATCTCCCTCCTCCTTAACGTCCATGATCACGAAGTCACATGGCAAGCATATCCCCCCCGGGACTTGTAGCGGGATGTCTTCGGCGATCCCCACCGGCCTTGTTATCCGTCCATCGGCTAATTGAATGCGCATGTCGGTGGGTTTCAACTTTGTCCCGGTGTTTAGCCTTAAGAACATGGAGAGAGGCATGAGGCTCACACTAGCCCCTAGATCAACCAACGCCTTTTGAAGAGGAACGCCGCCCAAGGTGCAAGGAATCCGAAAACTCCCCTGATCTTTAAATTTTGCCGGCTCCTTCTCTCTCTTGGTGAACCAAGAGCCCTCCTCGGCTAGCATGATCTTCTCCTTCCTCTTTCTCCCCGAAATCAAGTCCTTTAAGAATTTAGCGTATGTGGGGATCTCCACGATGGCGTCGAGGAAGGGAATATTGAGGCTAACTCCTCTTAGATACTCGAGAAACTTCGCTAGCCTTTTCTCCATTTTCGCTCTAGCGAGCCTTTGGGGGAATGGGACCGGTGGCATGAAGCGCCTCTCCTCGATCAATTGCTCCGCTCTAGATTTCTCCTTTTCTTGTGGCTCTTTCTCCTTATCATCTTCAACTACTGGCTCGATTGGATCCAAGCTTTCCTCCACGGGCTCCTCGGTAGGGATCATAGCGAGGAGGTATCCTTCCCGCCTCTAGTAGTAACGGCAACTACGGCATTGATGTGGCCGGTGTTGCTCCGTGGGTTTTGCTCGGGTTGCGCCGGCAATCGTTGAGTGTTCCGATTGAGCAACGCCAATTGCTCCGATATTTGAGCCACAATGGTATTAAGGGAGTCTTGCCTCGCCTTCAAGGTAGCATTGACCTTATTTTGCTCGACCATAAACGCCTCCACTCTAGCTTCGAAGTCGGATCGTTGTTGAGCTTGTGGAGGGTTTTGATTTTGATTCCTCCACCCTTGGTTGTATCCGGGCGGCCTATATGGTGGAACTTGTTGCTTCGGTTGGAAATTTTGTTGTGGAGGCCCCCTCGGCGGATAGTTTTGTGGTTGTGGTGGTGGTGGTCGAGCTTGTTGAGGTGGTTGTTGTGGCGGGTTCAAAGCTCCTTCATTGTTGGCGTAAGAGAATCCGGGATGATTTCTTGCGGCCGGATTGGCCCAATATCCTTGGTTCCCCGCGACATATTGTACTTGCTCCAAGGATCCTTCTCCTTGCTCTCCCCCCGAGTACATGGCTTGAGATTGGTCTTGCCAATCACACATTTGGTTGGTTGGAGCGGAGGTGGAAGGGGCTCCTTGGGGCTCTGTGATAAACTTCTCCAATCTCTCCACTACCTTGTGGAGAGAATCAAACTTGCTCGTAAGCTCCGCTACGGCCTTCGCCTCGTAGATGCTAGTTGGCTTTAAGGAGGACGTAGAGTGTCCTCGCTCATCGCCCCATTGTTGATTATTTGAGGCCATCTCCTCAATTAGGGCCGTAGCTTCCTCGGGAGTCTTTGACAAGATAGCACCATTCGCCGCGGCATCAATAATTTGTTTGGTCCCCGGTTGGAGACCGTTGTAGAAGCTATGCACTAGCTCCCAATCTTCTATACTATGGTGCGGGCATTGATGCTGCAGATCCTTAAAACGCTCCCAAGCCTCATAGAGCGTCTCTTGTGGTCCTTGCTTGAAGGACATGAGAGCGCTCTGGATCTTCACCGTCTTGGATGGCGGATAGAACTTGTCAATGAATGCACTCGCCAACTCGTCCCAAGTGGTGAAGATACCCTCAGCTTGTGTCCTCAACCAGTATAGTGCCTTGTCCTTTAGCGTGAAAGGGAAGAGACGCAGTCTGATGGCATCGATGGAGACCCCCGGCATCTGGAATGTGGCGCACTTTGACAAGAACAATTGGATGTGGTAGTGGGGATTTTCATGGGCATGCCCATGAAATGGATCCTGCTGCATCAGAACCACTAGTCCAGTCTTTAGCTCGAAGCTCTTGTCAGCTGCCAACCCCGGCATGGCAATGGATGAGGTAGTAGAAGAGGTCTTAGGCCGAAGCCTATCGCGAATAGAAATTAGCCTCGCCATCCTTGCCGCCAATTGTTCAGGAGTTTCCGGGTTGGTCATAAACCGCCCTTCCGGATTTTGTCTCCTTTCCGCTCTAAGTCTCCGCGCGGTACGTTCGATCTCTGGATCAAACAATATAGCTTCAAGGTCTGCCGTAGATCTCATGTACATGCACAGGGAAAACAGAGTTTCAAAGAGATGATTAGTACCGTGGAAGGGTTAGGTAAAAATAAAAAAAAATGGAAATAATAATGATAATAATAAAAAATAAAAAAGGAAGTAGCTAGGGGTGGTAAGATCAAACGCAATCGCCTCCCCGGCAACGGCGCCAAAAACTTGATCGACCCCGGGCGTACACCCGGAAGAACGGTTGTAGTTTTACCGCAAGTACACGGTGTAGCAGCGAGCGGGATATCGAACACAGGGAGGACGAATGATCGTGCTTGTTCCAATCACCCTGGCTATTCAAGAAGAAAGATTTGCCTTTGGCGATCCTGTCACAATCGTCAGACAAAGTGCGGAAATATCAATCAAATAAAGAACGTCTAGGGAATGAGGAATCCCCGCTACTCACCGTATCTCATAAATGTGGTTCGTCGGTTTCAAAATCGCTAGATTGAGATTTTGGATGGACTAGTTGCAACTGAATGTAGAACCAAGCTCACGCTCTCGCGCTGTTGCCGGTCTATAGCTATCCTAGGTTTGGGTCCAATCTCTTGCAAACCCTAGCCTAGGAAAGCTAGCATTAGGATCAACATCATCGTCCAATCGCGCACCGAGCCCAATCTCTTGCAAACTCGGCTCGCGATCTAGATTGGGATAGTTCCTACCCGTCCAATCTCTTGCAAACGGGTATTGGCACGGAATTGCAACCGGAAACCCTAGTATCGGTCCAATCTCTTGCAACCGATACTACGGAAATTCGATTCCAACCCAATTCGGATTTCTAGGGTTTCCTATCGAATCGGGATCCAATCTCTTGCAAATCCCGATCGGTATGAACTCCTAGCTAACCGTAGTAAATTGATCCCAATCTAATCCCTAGATATCGATTCTAGCAAAATTTCTACTAATTCATCACAAATATGAAGTTGGGTTTGTAGGGTTCATCCCCACGCCCCAAGACGTGGCGACTACTCACAATTCATAGCAAGATCACAAAAATAATCAATGAAATAAGCAATAGAATTCATCACAATATTGAGATATGCAATAAAAATAGAATTTTTGGGGAAGAGAAAGACAAACCAATGGAGTTCTTCAATTCATCCAACAAAAATCAAACTTTTTCTCCTCTCCAATCTCAAGAATAAAACTAAAAAGCTAATCTAAAAAGCTGCAAAAAATCTAAGGAGAGGCTCTCCAAAACTAGGGTAAAAACAGGGGTTAAATAGCCCTCAAAATCGTCCAAAAACTGTGACCAAAATACCCCTGCGCAGCCTGTTTTCCGCAATTTTCGCTACAGGCAGCGTGTCGCACTCGGCCGAGTGACAAAAGTCGCTCGGCCGAGTGAGAAACCCTGTAATTTTCCAGTAAGTCGGGGCCTTCAGGGGTCTCTACTTCGGGGGCGGCTCGGCCGAGTGAGTTGTCGTCACTCGGCCGATGGCTTCATTGTACTCGGGCGGACGGGATTCTCCACTCGGCCGAGTGGGTCTTCTGAAGCTCAGGCAGCCGAAAAACAGAAACTTGGAGATTTTTGAAGGGCTTCGTCTGGGCGCCACTCGGGCGGACGTGGTCTCTTCACTCGGCCGATGTGGTCTCCGTCGCTCGGCCGAGTGCACATAGGAATCATGTCTGATCTGGTCGACCGAGCGGTGTCTCGCTGGTCGGCCGAGTGGGTCCTCCACTCGGCCGAGTGGGACACTAAACATGCCCAATCTGCTTATTTTGGCCTCCTCGTCGCTCCTGCGACGTCCGTTCTTCTTCCGTTCCTCTCCAACAGCAAAATACCCCTCGGGGAGGTCGTCGGTGACCCTCTGGAGTAAGCGCATCTCGAGATCACTCCAAATCGCGCCAAATCACCTGAAATGCGACAAAAACAACAAATCGTGAAAAGCATCGCAATATCGTCGATATATCGTGAAAAACATGATTTGGGCGATCTAAATGGCATGCAAAAATGTGGGAAAAAGGTGTAAAATAAGGAGTGATCAATAAACGCCACCCTAAGGCGTTTGGCCGCCGAGAAGCGAAGAAGAGAGGATCCTGAAACCATGGGGGAGAACACCCCACCTCACAAGTCCCTGCTGGAGTACTCGATGCCTTCCATCGAGTCCACCTCCGCCATCCGTCCTCCAGCTATTACGGCCCAAAGCTTCGATCTTAAGCCATCTTTGGTGACGTGGATCCAGCAGGATCAATTTTCGGGTGCACCCATGGAGTGCCTGATTGAGCATTTAGACTCCTTCTTGGAGAAATGTGACACCTTTCAGATAAACGGTGTCACAACTGAGACGATCCGACTGAAGCTGTTCCCCTTCTCCTTGCGAGATAAGGCCAAGCTGTGGCTTAGGGGGAAGGACCTGAATACATTCAACACCTGGGAGAAGCTCTCAAATGCCTTCCTGACGAAGTTCTTTCCTCCGAGGAAGACCATGAAGCTGAGGAGTGAGATCTCCTCCTTCTCCCAGGCCAGCCACGAGTCCTTGCATGAAGCTTGGACGAGATACAAGGAGATGCAGAGAAGATGTCCCCACCATGAGCTTCCCAAGTGGCATATCATAAATCTGTTCTATAATGGGTTGAGGGATGATTTAAAATCTTCCATGGACGCCACGGCTGGAGGGTCCTTTATGTCGAGAAGCGAAGAAGATGCCGGACAGATTCTTGAAAATATGGCATCCAACAATGAGCGGTGGTGTGACGAGAGAGCCACACCTAGATCTGGGGGCATACATAGAGTCGAGGACGACGACAAATTATCAAGCAAGTTTGACTTGCTATCGACCCAGATCTCCGCATTGATGGTAGGCGCCAGTGGCGCCGGTTCACAACATATTGTTGCGGTGGAGTCCGAAGTTTTTGGAGAGTTCGACGGTGGTGACATCTCACCACCGTTAGATCAGGCGAGCGCATTATTTTACAATCATAAAGGGAATGCGCCTTTTCCACCATGAACCAACTCCAACCCGGCCTACTCTCCCAACAACCGGAATCATCCCAACCTTAGCTACCGAGCACCATATCAGCAGCCGACTCAGCAGCAACAACACATATATCAGCCGGCCAGGCCCCAGCAGTAGTTTCAGCAGCAGCAACCTCCACAACAGTATCAACAGTATGCTCCTAGGAATCAGCAGCCCACCCAGCAGCAATACGGCCAGCAGAGGGCCATCTCTCCGGTTGAGTCCCTCTTGACTCAATACATCGCCAACCAGGAGAAGATAAATCTGAAGCTGGAGATGGGACAAAGAGTCCTCACTGATCAGGTGACCCAGCTGGGGTTGCAAGTGGCGAACCTTCAGAGACCGCAGAATTTATTACCGCCACAGCCTGAGGTGAACCCGAGGGGGGTAAATCGGACCTTGGCACTCACGCATGAGCATGAGAACGTGTCCGCCATCGTCTTGAGGAGCGAAACACAAATACCCACGAGAATGCCCCCCAAAGGACCGAAAGCACCGTTGGTCGTGGAACGACCAATTGAGAAATTAAATGACGACGGTGCTTCGTCGCCCAAGCCCACTACTCCGGAGGGAGTTCATAGAGAGGAGAAGAAGAAGGATGAGGAAGGGAACCTAAGAGTATTCAAGCCCGTTGTGCCTTTCCCACAACGGCTTGCCAAAGCCAAAATCGATGAGAAGTATGGCAAATTCTTTGCCATGGTGAAAGATCTGAGCTTACAAATTCCCTTCCTCAAGGCCATCGAGACAATTCCCTCATATGCCAAATTTCTAAAAGACTTGGTGACACGGGGATCTAGAAAAGAGAAGGTCGTGTTAACGGCGGAGTGCATCGCCCTTATTCAGTGCGCAAATTCGCCCAAGCTCAAAGACCCAGGAAGTTTCTCCATCCCTTGCTCTATTGGGGAAGTGCAAATCCAGAGGGCGCTCGTCGATCTAGGAGCGAGTGTCAGCTTAATGCCCCTATCGCTGTACAAGAGAATAGGGATGGGAGACTTAGAGCCCACCGGCATGACATTACAACTTGTTGACCGTTCGGTCAAGTACCCGGTGGGAGTAGTGGATGACCTCCCCGTCGATGTGAGAGGAGTACAAGTACCGGTTGATTTTGTGGTGATGGACATGCCGGAAGACAAGCATACTCCTATTATCCTGGGATGGCCCTTTATGGCAACCGCCGGAGTTTTGATAGACGTGAAGAATGGGAAGCTTTCCCTCAATGTCGGCCAAGAAAGAGTCGAATTTGACTTAGGCTTGTCGATGAAGCACCCAAATCCCCCGAACGATCCTAGTATCAGTATGTTGGAGAACGAAGAAGATAGAGCTGTTGAAACAAGTGCCTGGGAAGTACTCTCGAGGAATCCCCCCGATAGCTTGGGGGACCTTGGAGAGCAAGTTAGCTCCCCAATGAATGAAGTTGGTAATGAGGCGGTCGCGCGACGTGTGACCCCTCCCGGATTCCCTAAGGCTCCTCCTACGAGGAGAAAAGGGAAAGAACCCATGGACCTCACCGGTGATGAGGTCCAGATCCTGAAAAAGATGGCGATAGACGCCAATTTGAGGGAGAAGCCCCCGAATCCTGTCGACAAAGGGAGGGTAGTTGAGCGAATCTTCTTACAGCCACCGACTACACAAATAGCCACAAGCTCTGGAGTTGAAGAGATGCCGGATTTTGGGCATCACCCGTATCGCCCACCATGAACATCATCAACGGGCGTCGAGCTAAACGACGTTATACAAAAGCGCTTCATGGGAGGCAACCCATGCTCTAAACTTTTGTTTCAATTTTTAGGATTATTTTTAACTTTATTTTATCTATCTTTATAAATAAATTCAGCCGCAAGAACTTCCGTTGTGGAACTTAGGCGATTTGTGGGTTTTTGCAGAAAACAATGCCCCAACCGATTGGGTGATAACTCAACCGATCGGTTGGGATGTATCAGCTAATGGCCGTGTCTGTCACTGAATGAACCGACCGTGTGAGGAAAGAAGAGACCGGTTGGCAGACATGGTGACCTGGGGAAACTCTCGGGAAAATTTCAGGGATTTGTCAACCGATCGGTTGACAAGAAGCAAGACCGGTTGAGGGACCGGGTGAGAAACCCTAAACTTTCGGGAAAATCTGTAGAGCGGCCAACCGATCGGGTGAGTTCTCACCCGACCGGTTCGCCTGTAGCGCTTTTTCAGCTTAAAATTTCGACCTAAAGTCAACCGATCGGGTGACTTATCACCCGATCGATTCGACTTAAAGCCTATAAATATCCCCGACCCACCCGTTCACAGCCCCTCGCCCGATCGTTTTCTTCACCGTCGTTTCGCCTTCCAACCTCTCCCAACGGCCGAAAACTCCCCTCCCACTTCCTCCACTCCTCCATTACCCTCTCTCTCCACCTCCCCCTTGCATCTCTCCATCTATTTCTCTCTCTCCCTCTCCTATTTCGCAACTTTCTAGCCCTAATCCACAATATCCACCCCTCTTTCGAATTTTTGCTGAAAAAGAGTGCCGCGGCTCCACACTTCTCCCATTGCACGGCATTGGGTCAACTACAAGCGAAGAACTCGAATCTCTGATGGGTAACTTCGCTTCACTTCTCAATTTCAATTTTTACCCTAGATATTTAATTTGCTTGATTGTTCGTGTGTGTGCACTTCGATAATATTTTACACTCATTTGCACCACTCACACGCACACATGGCCCGGGATAAAGATAAGGGGAAGGGTATCTTGCGGGAGGAGGAACCGTCTCAAAAGAGACGTAAACAAACACGTCCTTCTCCCCACACACGTGAACTGACACTAGCCCCTTCCCCACCTATTATCCCCCATGTGGACCCCATGTTGGGCCCGCATGGGTACCTATTTAGGAACCAAGAGCACAAAGACTTTTATCATAGACTTGATGCTCGGGGGCATCTATCAACCAAGTTTGCACACACCCAATCACTCGTCGATCTCGATGTCTTCACCGAGGTCGAGACTCTTTTTGCTAACCTAAGTTGGTTGGCCTTCCTAAATGCCTCTGCGATATCCTACCCGTCACTCACCCTAGAGTTTCTTTCTACACTTGTCTGTGAGTCGGGGTCGACCGTCATCTTCCGGGTGCGTAACAAAACTATCTGCACCAACCTGAATACCATCAATGATATATTTGGTTTCCACATTCTAGGGAATGACGCTATCCGACACTACGGATACCCCCCAGAATTTGACGTCGATAACTTTTGGTTCCGCCTCACCATACTCCCTCGCTATCCCCGGGGTAAGGCCAAGGCCTCCTCCATCATCCATCCCATATTTTGTCTGGCCCATAGGATCATATCCTCTGTATTTTTCCCGCAGGATGAGTCAGGCACCGTGACTATCCCCGATCTTTTTATTCTCTGGGCCATGACTTTCCCCTATGTTCGTGATGATGATGGAGTTAGCTTTAGGGCCTCGACTGTCCCTGTCCATGCCGGCGATTGGCTTGTTTACAAGCTTCTCGAGATTAGCAGGGCCGGGAAGGGCAAGATCTGTTGTGGGGGCATTATCACTATTATTGCTTCATGCCCCCAGTTTAATATCCTTATCCCCCGTGATCTTCCCGTCGCCGCAAGAGCCTCACGTCTAGATCTTGACGTCCTGTGGCACATTCATATGATTAAGCCCCGCTCCGATGGTCGCTTCGAATTCAATTACGGCCACCCCCTTGCCCCTACACCATTCTCCCCAACCCCGCTCGCATGACTGTTGCTATCGTGGCAGATTGGACTTTTCCGCCCGATCCCGAGTTTCTAGCGGGGTTGCGCCTTCCTTTCTTTCCCCCGGACGCACGCAGACCACCTTCCCCTGCCGCTCACTTAGGCGAGCAGGATATTCCTGCGTCCCGGGGAGATATTGGGACTGGCCCGAGTCACCCTGTTTCTGCTCATGGCCCCATCACTTCTGATCATCTTTTTACGGCCATCTCTGGCCTTGTGTCCAGTGCCGGCATGACCACTGTCGCCTGCACTACTTCCACATCGCTTGCCGGCACCACTTCCGCTTCATGTCAGTCCACTTCCTTTGGTCGCTGCCAGGTCTCTGCCCGTCTTGCTCTCGAGAGGGAGGTCGCAGCCCTCCGTGATCTTGCCATGTCATCTGCCCCCTCGGACCCATCACCGTCCTCCTTTCTCACTCACCCACGCTTCCTCGCACTTGAGAGGAACGTGACCGCCATTCTTCGCCTTCTCACTCACCTCCACGGGCCACCACCACCCACACCACCACCTTCACCACCTCGACGATCTTCTCCTCCACCCTCCCACACATCCCCACCTCCATCACCTCCCCGTCACATTCTTCTCCTCCACCATCCCACCCATCCCCACCCCCACCTAGGCGATCATCTCCCCCATCCACATCTATTCCCATCCCCGTATCCACTTCTCCTCTCATGACCACTTCCGTCGCCCCCACACCACCTCCTCCCTCCTCCACCGTCACTTCATATGTGCGCCACAAGAAATTGCCGGTGCGCTCCAAATCACTCCCACCGCCATCCACTACCGTCTCCATCATTTCTTCTCTCCCCATTTCTATCCCTTCTACCACCGCTTTGATCGCCGTTCTTCCACCACCACCCACCTCCACTGACACTCCACCCATCGTTCACACCACCACTACACCTATTCCTCCACCTCTTTCCCCACTTCTCCGCACACCACCCGTCTCTCCCGACCACATTTCCACACCCTCTTCCGAGGAGGGCAAGGACTCGCCTTCTCCTGATTTTTGATTTCTCTTTGTTTTTTTGACATCCCCCTTGCATATCTCAGCACTTTCACGTTCATATCTCATTGCTAGCATTGTCATGTCTAGCTTGGGGGAAGTCTATTTTGCTGTGTTGTCGTGTTTTGTTTCCTTTGTGTGTGTGCTTGTTTTATTTTTTGTGTGTCGTGTCATTTTTCTTTCTTTCTTTCTTTTTCTATTTCTATGTCGTGTAGTGTGATTTTCCCTTTATTTTCAGTTTCGTATCTGTGTTTTCCTTGTTTTTCATTTCTTTTTGTGTCGGTGCGTACCCCCCCATTTTCATTGCCCTCCCGTACTCACTCTTATTGCATTGAAGGCAATGCAAGCTTCAGCTTGGGGAAGTCGCACTTTGTGCGTCATTTGAGTCTTTCTTTTTCGTTTTTGTGCCGTTTTCATCGTGTTTTAAATTTTTCTTTTCTTCTTTTTATCTCTTTCTCCTAGAGATGAACCCTATGATGAATTGCCACAAAATCACACACACCTAGCATGGCATCGATAATCACACTCACTAACCCTAGGATATCGAGTCCTCTTGCATTTCATGCATCGTGGGTCCACTTAGCTTTTTGTGAGTCGTGTGTCGTGCCTAGCTGTTTGGTGTGCTTCTGCTTTGTGATTTTACTTTATATACCTGTCCAGGAATGACCCCTAGATTATCACGCGTCGATATGAATAATGCGGTATTTGCTTCTCTTGTCTGTTTCTGTATGCATGATTATATATATCGTATGCTTCATTTCGCATGTGTCGAGATTCCACAATTAAGGACTAGGATAACCCAATTAGCCCATGCTCTAATTAGCGAGAATAGTTTTCTTTGCCCAAGTGTTTAGATTCCGACTTCTTTTTTGTTTTACTTGGTGCAAATCCCCTCGTCGTGTACCGTTCTCCCACTTGGGAGAGTACACATGTGTATAGCCAAAAACCCCAAAAATCCAAAAAAATGAGAAAAGAAAAGAAAAACCCAAAAAGAGGAGAAAAGAAAAGAAAAAATATATATATATTTGTATAGCCGAAAATCCAAAAAAAATTCAAATATCCAAAACCCAAAAAAATTCCCGTGTGAATATCTTTTCCTACTTGCCGAGAATAAAGGGAAGGCGAGAGTTTGCACCGAGTGTTCTTCTCCACATCATCTCAACCCCCATCGGTTTCGAAAACACTTGGCTTAGGAACTTTTTGGCTATTATCTAGGCTTTAGTGTGGTGATTTCCTTAACCCTAGTTGTGGAGCCCCTGATGCATGATATAATTTGATTCTCTCTCTCTATTCTCATGCATGCTTGAACTATATATTCACCGCTTTATTCAATTCAAATCGATATTTGGGTCATTTCCTGGATTTGTGTATATCGAGCTTTATCGCACATCGTAGATAGTGACATCGTCTGCTAGCGCACGACCACACTCACTCGCGCTTCACCGCGTGGGCCCACGGCACTTGTCTGGACTCGTATTCCTTGGTTTAGTGATGCGATTTGGCGTTTGCTTGCTTGGTGTGTCGTTTTTGATTTTGTTGGCCCTGACGGGCGATCTAAGATATAGAGTTTTCTTTTTCTCTCATTCTCTCTATTTTCCCTCTCCGAGCTCCTACTCTCACTTGTCTTCCTCGAGGACGAGGAAGAGTTCAGCTTGGGGGATTTTGACGTGCGTTTATATTTCATATATTTGCGCACGTTTTCTTCCGTGTTTTTCTGTATTTTACCGCCGTCTTATATTCGTTTTCTCATGTTTTCTTGTTTTCTTTCATTTTTCCGTGTTTTCCATATTTTGCAGGAGTTTACTGGCATATGGGCATAAAATGATGATATCATGAGTCCCTGGAGCAACGGGAGGAGTCACGCGTGATCCAGGGGGTCAAACGACGAAGATTGCATCTTTCAGCCCCTCACCCGATTGGTTGGTCATTGTCAACCGATCGGGTGATGCACGCGCGCACCACCCGGACGCAGCTTGGAGCTCACAAGAAGTCACCCGGTCTGTTCAGCGACCGGGTCAAAAGCCCAAACTCTCTGGAATTCGAAGCTGATTGCCAACCGATCGGGTGACCTTCACCCGATCGGTTCACCTGTAGCTGAATCTCAAAAGCCAAGACACGGTCAGCTCAACCGGCCTCCTCACCCGACGGCACCAAGATCCAACCGGTCACATTCATATGCCAACCGACCGGGTGAAGATGACCGGGTGAAGTTCCGCATCGCACTGTAAATTAGTGAAGCGGGTCACCAGATCGGTTGACTTGTCAACCGATCGGGTGATGTCGTTTTCTATATATAGAACCCTAGGTTTCCCAGATTCAGGAGTTGGTTATTTTTTGCTGTTTTCTTCATTTTGTGACGGCTGTAATTTCCCAGTTATTGTAAGTTTTCAAATCTTTGTCAAACTTTAGTATTATCTTAATTGCTTTGCTACCATTGCATTTCTATTGTCTGATCATAATTTTTACGGTCGATTTCTGTTTAGATCGCTTTTTACTAAATATGTGTGAGTAGTTCCCAAATCTGGGATTTTGGCGGAAACCCCTTCGTGGGCTCTTCCCGATGCGTCCATAGGGCTAGGAAATCGATAGGGATTAGGAATCTAACGGTTACGCAGGGTGTTTTATTGTCATCGGAGGGAAAAAGACCGCCTTTGACCGTTGGGCCAAGGGGGAATAAACTTGGCGGTTGACTCCCTAGCCATAGCTCACGCCCTTAGCATAGACGCCAAATCCTAGCGCGCGGGAGCGGCAGGATGAGACGTTGGAAGTTATCATTGTGAGCTTACTGCTCCCGGAGTCGATCAGTGTTAATGGACACGGGAGTGCCCACTAATCGAACCCGGGAAGTCCGGCGTATCATCCTGGGCACCGACCGGAATATCGGGCCCATGGGACGCCTGTACCACTTTCAGAGGCAACGTCTCACCATTAGACCCTAATTCTGATCGCTATCCTACCCGTAGGCCGTATCGGCGAGAGTCGCTCGATAGGGTGGAAACCAAAGTCCCGGGGTTTTCCTTTATATTGTCTATACCTTGCATTCCTTTTACCGTGACAACCCATCATCTGATCCGGGCTAGCTCGCCCATGGGGTGATTTTGATCCTCTTTGACACAAGCACATCCACGCCTCCCTGAGTTCGACCCCCAAGCCACACTACAACACCGTGCGCTTGCGGTTACAAATATTTAAATCTCACGCCCCCGATCGTATTATTGCACACATCTAGCACGCACCAGCGGGGGGCGTCAGTAAACCAACTTCATTGTGTCCATTTAACCAGTGGTCCGCTTAAATCTCTCCACGAGCGTGGCCAACCGCCCCTATCTTTAAAAGCCGCCGATCAGAGAACGTTGTGGAAGAGGAAGCATTGGTGGGGCCTTTTTCAATCTCATCCAGCAACTGCAGTATCACATATGTGGACCAGTCCGAGTGTGGTGGATCCTTCCATTCATAGAATTTGCATTTATTCACGCGGGATGTACGAATCCAAAAGTGCTTGCCGGGATTTTTTCGGGTCCATGATGTCCTCTTGGCAACCCTCAGCACACAGTTGCAAAGCTTGTAGTCATTTTCATCAGCTGCCAACTCACCCCCTGCAGCAACTCTGGGTCTGGATTGAATAGAAGAGCTAGACCCGGTGCTCATTTGAACCTAGCATGAAATAAAGATGGACAACGACGGTATGCAAAAGAGATATGATAATTAATAATGTTTTAAACAGACAAATAAAAACAATTAGAATGAATAATGATTTAAAGAGATAGAATAATTAAATAGAGGAAAATGGTTTAATAAGCGTACCTAAGAACAGTTACAACACCTGCGAAAAATGACATCATCTAGATTAAATCATAAGTAAAAGAGAAAAGGAACTACCATAACATAGACAGCGCAGAAACCCAACCAAAGAAAAGATAAAGAAAGAATCAAGAAGAGATAATTAAAATATTACTAAATTAAAGCCCTTAGGTAAACATGTTTTTTAGCACATGTATTAGGCAGTTGTTCATTATGAATGAACCTTCTCACCAAATACCACTTTTTCTTCATAACCGATGGATAAATTGATCATTATATGTTCATCATCATAGGGCTATATGAACAAATCCAACTGATAACTAACTAACGTCCACAGTAGGAACATGATACATTTGCAAAGTTCTCAAATGCTAAGTCCTTTAACTGAACATGAAACATTGGGCTGAAACATATGTGCAGGGCTCCTTGGTTCAGGTTTTGGGGCATGGCTCCTTGTTGCTGGTTGTGCTTTTGTGACAGATACATAAGCCTTTAGGAATAAATTTAATTTATCAAGAAAAAATGTTGGTCATAGACAGTTGCTCCATCACATATCACCCCCTGATTTAACCTTCACCCATCTCATATACTGATACATACAGTTCATATCAATTCATATGATTTTCAATGTCTCTCACTATTGGGTAGTAATGGAACCATCAAGCATAGTACCAACTATGTATGCATAACCAAGGGACAAATGGATCAAATAATTATCTTCATCATTGGGCTATAGGTAACCAGCAACGAGGAGCCATAAACAAAAACTGAAACTAGGAGCCATGCCCATACCACACCATATAAGACAACCAGCTACAAGGAGCCATGCCATACAAACTGAAACAATGAGCCATGCCCAGATTTTCACAAAAACACAACCAACAACAAGGAGCCATGCCCCAAAACCTGAACCAAGGAGCCATGCCCATATGTTTCAAAAAAAACACCCAACAACAAGGAGACATGCCCCAAAACCGAACCAAGGAGCCATACCCATATGTTTCACATAAACACAAACAACAACAAGGAGCCATGCCCCCAAAAACTGAACCAAGGACCAAGCCCATATGTTTCAAAAAATCACATCCAGCAACAAGGAGCCATGCCCCAGAACCTGAACCAATGAGCCAAGCCCATGTGTTTTAAAAAAATCACACACATCAACAAGGAGCCATGCCCCAAATTCTGAACCAATGAGCCAAGCCCATATGTTTCAAAAAATCACACCCAACAATAAGGAGCGATGCCCCAAAACCTGAACTAATGAGCCATGCCAATTTGTTTCACAAAAATACAACCAGCAACAATATGCCATGCCCCAAAAATAAAAATAACAAGGAGACATGCTCAAACCACCCCAAAAAACACAACCAGAATCAAGGAGCCATGCCCCCAAAACCTGAACCAAGGAGCCATGCCCATATGTTTCACATAAACACAAACAGCAATAAGGAGCCATGCCCCAAAAGCTGAACCAAGGAGCCATGCCCATATGTTTCAAAAAATCACACCTAGCAATAAGGAGCCATACCCCAAAACCTGAACCAGTGAGCATTGCCAATTTGTTTAACAAAAACACAAGCAGGAACAATATGCCATGCCCCCAAAAATAAAAATAACAAGGAGACATGCCCAAACCACCCCCAAAAACACAACCAGAATCAAGGAGCCATGCCCCAAAACTTGAACCGAGGAGCCATGCACACATGTTTCACATAAACACAAACAGCAACAAGGAGCCATGCCCTCAAAAACTGAACCAAGGAGCCAAGCCCATATGTTTCAAAAAATCACACCCAGCAACAAGGAGCCATGCCCCAAAACCTGAACCAATGAGCCTTGCCAATTTGTTTCACAAAAACACAACCAGCAACAATATGACATGCCCCAAAAATAAAAAGAACAAGGAGACATGCCCAAACCACCCCCAAAAACACAACCAGAATCAAGGAGCCATGCCCCAAAACCTGAACCAAGGAGCCATGTACATATGTTTCACATAAACACAAACAGCAACAAGGAGCCATGCCCCTAAAACTGAACCAAGGAGCCATGCCCATATGTTTCAAAAAATCACACCCAGCAACAAGGAGCCATATCCCAAAACCTAAACCAATGAGCCTTGCCAAAAACACAACCAGCAATAATATGCCATGCCCCAAAAATAAAAATAACAAGGAGACATGCCCAAACCACCCCCAAAACACAACAAGAATCATGGAGCCATGCCCCAAAAACTGAACCAATGAGCCATGCCCATATGTTTCACATAAACACAAACAACAACAAGGAGCCATGCCCCAAAAACCGAACCAAGGAGCCATGTCCATATGTTTCAAAAAAATCACACCCAGCAACAAGGAGCCATGTCTCAAAACCTGAACCAATAAGCCTTGCCAATTTGTTTCACAAAAACACAACCGACAACAATATGCCATGCCTCAAATCAGCAACATAGAGGCATGCCCCAAAAACCGAAGCAATGAGCCATGCCCATACCACCCCAAAAACACAACCAGCAATAAAGAGGCATGCCCCAAAAATTGAAACAACGAGACATGCCCATACCACCCAAAAACACAACCAGCAACAAGGTGCCATGCCCCAAAACCTGAATATATACAACAACATCGTCGTTGTTTGTGACACTTAAAATTATACTCATAACCTCAACTTAGAAAATGGCTAAACCCACCTCATTAACATCCACATCCCAACATAATACATATACCCAACCAACCGTAACACCTTTACCAACCCACCAGAATCCCTTCCCCACACCACCACCATACAATAACATATTACCCTACCATACAACACATCCCCAACCCAACCAACACTCATCACCACCCCACCAAAATGCCATAGGGCCCACCCATCCTCATATCTTTCCTTTGCCATATCCTTTTTCATAACCTGCTTCACGCAAGTCCCTATCCATCTCCGCAACTAACTCCTCAAGCATAAGCTTCCGACCCGATTGTGGCATGATAAAAAACTGTCGACCCACCATCTCATTCATGCTTAAGTCTTTAAACAACTTCAACAATAGGTCGGGAGGATACTCTGTAAACTCGTACACATGCTGCGTAAGAGTTTCTGTCCAGTGGGAGTGTGCGCTCCTTATATCATCCGCGACCTCTTTCACATTAGCGGCTATATCCCGCATTACGTTCGGATCTTCCCTCAAGGAGCATCGCCGCTATTTCTTCTTCCCCAGCGATGGTGGGGTAGCATTTCTTGTCTCCCCTTGTGAACAATTTCCTGTCGACGCTTGGGTGGGTATGTCCTCAGGGATATAGTTGGGTGGAGAAGGAATATGTGTCGGTTCAGGCGTTACGGGCTCTCCTTCCCCTCCAAAAAATGGGCCACCAAAACTATCGAACAAGGACCTTGACAAATCCCCCAGTGCAGCGTCATCCCCAATGATGACAACCAGATCGTCAAACCATGGTATGGAATGGTTCACATAAGCGTGCTTTCAATGGTTTGCCTGAACGATTAGCAGAGCATATATGAACATACCATTCATAGCTATATTTAATGTACTAGCACCTATCCTATATATAAGATAGAAGTAATTACCGCTGCCCACGTTGCATAAGTTTTCGGATCCAGTTCAATTATCTTCCTCTCCGCATTCCATTCCGCCCCGCTCATTTCCATGCACTCGTAAACATCTTTGGGACATGTTTTCAAAGCTTTCATGTGATTTTTCGCATTACCACTTGTGAACGTCTTCCCATGAGTGTTATTGATTTCAGCTGCAGCGACATTGAATGCGGCCCCTTTAAATGTCTTATCGACTTTAAGGCCCTGCTGTGCAAGTTCAGCTAGGAATGGAATACGGGTGTCATCGTGCTCGGGCTTCCATAGGTTGTTGTGTTGTGAAGATAAGGAAGGTTGCTTCTGCTTTTTCATGGGACTTGCTACAGACCCGTCGGCATCCTTGCTACGTCGGCTCGACTTCTTAGAGGAGTCACTGCTGGGAGTTCTTTCATTGCCACTTGGTGGCGTCTACATAGCAAAGGCACCATGAGACGAAGGGCTTATGAAATTGGATAGTTCTCCCCCTTGGAGCATATTCATATACCCATGGCCATTATGTGATGGCATTGACATTGGCATTTGCATTGGCAAGTTGAAATTGCCATATTGTGGATATGTCATTACATGCCCACCTGCTTGGAATCCATGCATGTAGTAGGGGTTAGGAGGCATCCTCATGCGAATTGATCGGTTGAGAAGGGGATCCACCCTTCTTTTTTCTTCTCCACGTTGTGTCCCATATACATTTTCATAAAATTGATGCATTGGATCACTCCCATCCGGGTATGGATCACCTCCATACCCTAATTTTGAAGATCCTACCATCCCTACAACATCAATATTATGATAATGAAAATGCATAATTTTAAAATAAACATCCAACCATCGTAGTATCTGAAACTATACCGCATGTGGTATAAAAATAAAGAATTGTAAAGCATTGAAGGAAAAGCCAAAGCATGAAAATATTGTCATACTCAACACAGCAAACATAATGCAATAATCAAGGTACAAGGTTAAAATGTTCAGACTTAGTATGCAATTTTTACGACCCCCTCATAGCCCATGCTCTACTGTGCTCCCGTTATTATTTATGTTACAGTAGTCCACCCACATATCCCAAGCTATCTGCTCCTTGCGCATTTTCTATTGATCCCGTTGTTCGGTTTGTTCATGAACGATCACCAGTTGGGATAGATCAATAACATCGTCATCATGATCATCGATACCCTCTATATCCTCCTCAAACCCATCACCATCTTCAGTTAGGTGGGGGTCATGAGGATCTGCAATTTGGATGTAATTATGCTAAACAGTGCACGATAGTACAATATCAACTTGACTTTTGAATGGGTAGTGAGGCTTGGATGTCAATATTTTAAACTTGTTTTTAGGATACCAAATGTCGACTCGATCTTTGATCTTAATGTAGAATGGCGTACGTTGAATAGCTCTCGTCGATTTCGAGGAACCTGACCAGTATGGTCCTTCAAATGGTATCTAACACCCCTGTATGGAGATATGAATCCTGTCATTGTAGGATATCCAGCATCGCAAAGGTAATATTTACCTACATTCGAACAAATAAACCAAGTTTATGATCCAACGCTTTCTGAGATACGTAATTATAATTTATATGTAAATTTATGCATATTACCTTCATACACTCGAAGCCCCAGTGGGGGGGGGTAAAGACAATGCATCTTCCTGGACCTTAAAATCATTTGTGGATCCTTCCCACCCGACCAGTACATATGTGAATATTTTATTTGGAGTAACAGCTGCTAGCACATTTTGCGTAACCCCCTTACGACCTCTTAAGCAGGGTACGAGCATTACTGGTAGCATGGCATCTATGTGTGTCCCATCAATGAGACCGATACAGTCCTACAACGTATTAAATGAGACCAATTTGCAATCCCCATTACGATACTTATTATACTGACACATATACAGACAATCACACATACCTTAAAAAATGGGAACCTATTAGGATTATTGACTATCTCTAGTGGCGTCTCATTAGGAGCTTGCTTCACGAACATATCCCGAAGTGCACACAGTCCCGCCATCACTTTGTTAAAATAACGGCTAACTGTCCCCCCGTCCCTTATAAAATCCACTTGCATGACTCTATTCTTTGACTTGTGCCCTACAATATGCAGAAACATGGCCACCTGCTCCTCGATGGATATATGAATAGTGTCCTTGAGAAGATCATGCTGTCGCATTAATGATGCAAGATTCATGAAAGCATGTCTTCGCATTCGTAGGTCATGCAAATAGCTACTTTCAGACCCATACAGAATTCTCCGCATGTGGGATTTTCTATGCAGATCCCGCATAGCTGAGGGCTCTCTGGGTATAGGGTCGGCCCTAGCGGAATTGTCAATTTGTAAAGCTAAGATTACAAACATTATTGCCGCCACGGCAGAGGTACATAAATCACAAGACGAATGGTCTCCTTGTATATCCATGTCCACCTTAATTGCTTCAAACATAACTTAACGCGTCAGTGATGACTGACATAGGATATTACCATAAAGTAGGGTATGCGAAAAAGATACCCGTGGCTTTCCAGCATCCTATATAACTTATGGCATGAAAAAAATTTAATCCCTTTGTTAGCCAAAATGAATTAAGTCCATATCATATGAAAATATGAAAACCCCATTTCATCTAAATTTGTGCATATCAAAAAATGTAGCAATCAGAATAAATGATTAATCATTTTCACAACTGGTTGCTTTTGCCGTTGCTCCGTCCATGTCAAACAAGAAATCAACTGTCATAAATCATGGTAAAAACCCCCACTTCGTACACATTCACATAACCCATTGTTCTCAAGTAAACAAGTGCATAATGAAACATATATCATAAATTCTTAAATTATGTAAATGTTACTTGAAATCGCCACACATAAAAATTAACACACAATCCCTTTCTTTGCATACAATTATCCAACCTGGTGAAAAACAAATTGGGTAATAAAAGGAGCCATCAATCAAGCCATCCAGCATATATTTTCACAACTGGTTGCTTTGTCGTTGCTCCTTCCATTTCAACCCAGAAATCAATCGGCATAAATCAAGTTTAAAATGTAACTTCAAAAAAATTTCCCATCACCCATTGTTCTCAAGTAAACAAGGTCAAAGTGACACAAAAATCATAAATACTAAACACCTTAAAATTAAAATGTAAACATTAAAAAAGCCAAAATTTTGATCATTTATATTGAAATCGACTCAAGGTTAAAATTTCACAACTAATCCCTTTTAATTTAGAAAAATAGCAAACACTATGATGCACAAATAGGGTATTAAACGGAACCATCAAGCAAGTCATCCATCATATATGACTTTTACACAACCACCCATACCAAATTCATTTATAATTTTTCATCATTGGTCTTTTTGGAATAATGCACACCTAAGGGCCTGTGTCTTTGCGTGGATTATGAGCATGTAGGTTTTGCATTATTTGTAAATGGGGATCATTCACTATAAAAACAACTTGGGGAATAAAAGGATCCGACAAGCAAGCCATCCATCATGTATGTCATATTCATTTCGAAGCTAACCTATTTCATATTTAAATTTACATCATTGGGCTTTTTGGCATAATGCACAATTCATATCATTCATCTAAGGGCATATTTCATTGCAAGGATTTGGTGCATGTATGAGACGTATTTTCATAGCTTGAATGTGTAAATTCAAACAAGGGATTACATACTACGCGCATACTGAAATTGGTTGCAAAATATTCATTATTGCACAGTTCACGGCTTCGAGCCACTCGAATGCAAAATACAAAGCATGCATGCTCCCAACACATATTCAACACTGCAAAGGGGTAAGAAAGCCCAAAATTTCGAAACCCTAGCATCATGCACGTAATCACAACATCAGAAAAGAAGAAATTCATTGAAGCAAAGGGGTGAGAAAGCCCAAAATTTCGAAACCCTAGCTTCACCCACCACATCACAACATCAGAAAAACAGATAATCATCGAAGCAATTGGTTGCGAAAGCCCAAAATTTCGAAACCCTAGCATCATGCACCCAATCACAACATCAAAAAATCAAATATTCATCACTGCAAAGGGGTGCGAAACCTCAATATTTCGAAACCCTATCAACATGCATCCAATTAGAACATGCGAGAATAACAAGAACCCATGGTAGCAAGAGAACCCATCAAAATTAAAAGTAGGGCTTCAGAAATTATACCGAGGCGCTCAAATCGTAGAAAAATCAGCTCGAACCTCACCGATCAGTTAAGGTTCTGCACAGAGCTTTAACGGAGCTGTAATACCCCAAGCTTGGCACACACTCAGCAAATCCACCCTTAGATCCGACCAAAAACCCTTGTGAAACCCTAGGCAATGAAGATCGACCGCTAATCCTGTCGCAACTAGGGTTTTTCAGCCAGCCATTGGCTCCCACACAATGGAAGCTGTGTTGAGAGGTGAGATGAATGAGGCAGGGCCCGAATTGAGGAATCCCTGCTGCAATCCCCTCAAAAAACCGGAGATCTCAAGGGGAGGAAAGTGCAACGCCACGTTGGAGAAGGAGGCAAGAGGAATAGGGTAAGAAGTGATGAATAGCATGGGAAAGAGAGCTTGGGAAAGTGACGAATAGGGTAAGAAGTGACAGCAAACAGTGTAAATTTTTTGGATTCTCACCTCTTTTCCCCGCAAAGAAACATGCCCTTACTTGACATGTAACCTGGATAACATAGCCAGTAAGAGCGTTAGCGTACCGAATCTGAAATAGAGTCCCACCTTCTTCTCTTTCAAAGATTATATTAGAACCTTGGAAATAAAGTATGAAATCTCAAATGGAAGATAGAGAATGAGAAGACTAGAAGGTACTCACATGCTTCGGAATGTAATGATTATATATTAAATTATGAAACGATATTTTAGTGATTTCATCCGTAGTATGTGCCTCCTCTTGAATGGGCTAGATATTTTATGGCCACTTGAGATTGGGGCCATTGTGCCTCCTCATATTGGATTTATGGATCTCCTTTAGGATGATATGACGCATAGGCATGGATCTTGGGGCGGAGGTCTTGGATATGGAAGAATTATTATGACAACTTCACATTTTACGCCCTTTCAGAGTGGATGCCGGTCTTATTGGTTGGTCAGCAGGCGGGGGTCAAGGAGGCAGCGGTCCCCTTACAAGGGTTAAAGGGGGCAGCTTCCCACTTATTGGAGCTCGGGGGAAGAGCCCCCAAATGCTAGATGGTATATCCTCCAGCATTGAGGAGCTCGCATGTGAGAGATTAGACAATATGCTTACATGTGAAGGTAGCAGGCTTGCAAGTTGAACCAATCTGTGTATGTCTCTGACATTTCATCATGCAATAAATCTGTGTAATACCATGCATCAATAAATGATTTGGTGCTCATCACTGATTGATGCATTTCAACGAACAAATGGTGTGCAAGTCATGTTCATGCTTAGTGGCCCCCACATCATAAGTTTGTGGATCCTACATATTGAAGTGATATTTGGTCTCACACCAGAGAGGCATGCATACATCTAGTAGATACATACAAGAAGTGCCACATGTAATGAAAAATGCTAGAGTTTCTAAACAATTTAGAAAAACAATGGAAGACTGAAAAATCAAAATTTTCTAAACTAACATATAAAAGCCAAGATCTACTACAAAGCTTGAATTTTATGCTGAAATAAAAAAGCTTCATTGGCATACATATTCTTATGCGATATCCATATATCCAAATCCCTTTTAGTAAAGACCCCAGTCTCATTCACTAGCTAGGCACGCTAGAAGTTTCACCTTGAAGACGTAGTCCCTTCATGATCCACGAGCCCTCCAAGAAATCGAACTGTCCCCATGTGTTGCTAGTGCAAGGAAGGCGTAGAAGGAAAAACTTTGTCTTGGACAGAAGAAATTCTCCCTCGAATAGGTATGAATTTTTCTTCTCAAAAGATCTCCAATCAAATATCTTCAATCTCTTGTCAAAGGGTAATACTTGCATGATCTATTGATTTGCACGCACGCGCATGAGAGGGAAGAAGAGAATCCCTTAAATAGGTCTAGTAATTATCCAAATCCAAATTACATTCAAAATTCAAGTTGGAACTCAATGCTATCCTTATACGTATACTTAGATTTTCTTATTCCAAAAGGATTCTAGGTTTGAATCCAAATTTTATCCAAGAACAAGGTGGGCTTATCAAACCAAAACTTCTGTGTATCTCTTAACTCTTAGAAATTCATGTTAGAATCATACTATAATTATTTGGGTTGGTTCAAGATCAAACACTTGGATTAAACCCGCACCCAATTACACACACTAGCTCATGATGGCCATTAATCGACTAATGATCAAGTGTGAGTCGACTAATTTGAAACAGAAACTCGATTCATTTTCCTGCAGTCGGATTAGTCGACTAATGCATAGTCATTAGTCAGCTAACACCAAGTTGGTCGATGATTAACACTGAGTGTGACGACCCGTATCCATCAGTACACGTATTTTCGTATTCTACGTATTTTTATATTTTAAAAGTATTTTAAAATGGTTTGTCAGGATTTTTATATCAAAAATAGTTTCAAATCAATTATAAAAGAATATTTTCGTATCATCATACTAGTTATAACATATATTTGTAAGTTAAGTGTCGTCAAAAAGTTTAAATAGTTTATATAATATTTTCTAATTAAGTATTACTGAAATGTTCTCATCAATTATTTTTCTATATAAACGTTATCAAAACGATTTAAAAATTTTACCACGTGATTATATAGTCGTTTAGTACTTTCCGCATTATTTTCATATTTTTCTGGAGTCAAATCGACCCTAGAACCCGTAAACTCGCACCCCAAACGTTTTGGCCCAAAACTCATATCATCGTTGCTCAAACTCTGAAATGGACTTCGTATTCGAGATCCTCGCAAAGATATGAACCCGTGGTTATGTTTTGGGAATTTTTCGGAGTCATGTGCGAAATCGACATAGTATTACTTCGATTTTACTTATTACATTTACTAACTACACTTACTAATTACTTTTACATTTACCTTAAACCCTTAATTAACCTTACCTCACACCAATTAATCACATCTATAGCAGGTGAGATCCAAAAATTTGGGATCTCAACAACTTCATTTAAATCTCTTTTTAATAAAGAATATTAATAATAAATAACTTATATAACACTCCCTTGGTTTTCAAAACTCAACAGCCCGACCCAAACCCTACTATCCCCTCCCTCCTTCATACTAATTGCACACCCTCTTCCCTCTTCCCTCTCCTCTGGCAGAGCCCCACCCAACACCATCGTAATCCCCTCCGGCCTCCCTCTTCCCCGCTGTAGCCTCCCCTCGCTGCCACGATCCACCGAAACTATCAACATCCAGCTGCAGCCCCCACGCTTCACCCTGTCGCCATGCCCCTCCTCCCCGCTGCCATCTGTGCCATGCCCGACGGCTCCCCAGCACCATCGAAGGCCCCACGGTGCCGCTGCATCCCCATGCGACGCCTCAGCCACTGCAGTGTATGGGACCCTGCGGGGCTACACACACTAGGGGTGAATAGTGTAATGCCAAGCAAAGTTCTTAATTAAAAGTTACTGAAATTAAAGCACAATAAGCAGGGGAAAAGAAACAGAGTGCTCAACAACAATAATCGCAAACACACAGATTTTACCCTGGTTTCCTAAAAATTAGGTACGTCCAGCCACACCCGTATTCACTATAATTCCCACACAGAGAAGTGAATACAATCTCACACAGAGATACCTCACACATAGGATTTGGATTCTCACACAGAAAACTTCTTACTCTCACACAGAGAGACCTCACATAGAGGATTTGTTCTCTCACACAGAAAGAACCAAACTCTCACAAAGAGAGTAACTTGCACAAAGAGAGTAACTAATTCCCACAAAGAGAATAAGGGGTATCACAAAGGTAAATTGAAATAACACTTACTTATGCCTTGATATGATCTTACCAATGTGAAGAAGAAGGCATGCAAGTAAAACTCAAGTGCTTGAGATGAGGCTTTGATTGCACTTGATGATCTTTTTCTCTTCTAGGAATGAATCCTAACACTTCTCACTTGAGTGTATGAACTAAAGAGAAGAAAGATGTTCTTCAAGAAAAGGAATGAGATTGAAATCCCTTGGAGAAATTTCCTAGAGCTTGATGCTATAACATAAGATTGAAGCTCTAATGAGGGAATGTGAGAGATTAGGAGTGGCCATTGATTCTTAAAGATCTTCAATATCAACCAAGAGTTCTAAATGAACTAAGCCATATCCTATATATATGAAGTCACGAAGACCCCATAAAACCAGGCCAAAACCCAAAGGGAAGAAATCTGCAACGACTAGATTTTGGGCAGAAACGTCAGCGACAATCGACTGATGCTCAAATGACAGTCGAATGACCAACGGCTAAATAAATCCCAATGGCTATAAATTGAGCCAGGACAGTCGGCTGTAGAAAACTACACAGTCGACTGTATAATGAACAGGCGACTGTATATCCTTCATCAGGCGATTGCTGCAGGGGATGAAAAAACAGAGAGATGCAACTTTCGCACTTACGCCTTTCAGACGACTGATGACCATTTCACAGGCGACTGTACATGCGACTGTAAATACTTCATCAGTCGACTGTCTTGTAAATTGGGATTTAGCCCAGAAAATGCAAGTTACGTACAGACGACTGTAGATCAATTTCCAGGCGACTGTAGAAACACAGGCTGCTGTAAATTGAACATCAGTCGACTGAGGCGAAAAGCTCAAGAAGAGTCAATAAAAATGTTGACTTGAGCTGTGCATACCAAACGACTGTAGAAGGCCGGGCAGGCGCCTGGATGTCATCCAGTCGACTGTCGTGCCTTCATCAGTCGACTGTGAGAGAGCCAAAAACTCCAGTAAGAGTTTAAGGCACGGTGAACCTAATGGGATGATATCTATGATAATCCTAAGGCTCACTAAGATGGTTAAATGCATATGCATGAATGTATGACCATCTATCAAGGCATTACAATAATCCTAGACTCAAAAAGAGAAATGCAAGTAATAGAAATTACATGGATTATATATTGCATCTCTTAGAGTCTAAGTCTTCAAGCTCATGATACCTTGAAGCTCCCAAACATATCCAAGCTTTGGCACCCCTTGATATGCTTCCCTTCATCAAGGTCCAAGCTTTGGCTTCATTAGATGATCTTCATGACATCATCCAAGCTTGAGCACTCCATCACCCTTGGAGGTCTTTAAGATATCCCTTGTAATATCCTCTAAGCATTACGCTTTGTCTCATCAACATATAATCATTAAGATAAACTGAGACTAAAACATAAAATTGATTAGCACACTAATATAATGTATTGATCATCATCAAAACAACGTTAGTCTTGAACCCAAGAACTAACACACAGCTTCTCGTCGACCTCCGACGACGACGGGTTAAGCATATGGTCATCTTCTCCTCTCCAGCGTCTGCCTCTGCTCATGGTGACCCCACGACACTGCCCCTAGCTCCTCCCTCTGTCGCAAAGTCGTCATCGTCGACGAGCGAAACCCAGACAGCCCGTAAGCAGTAGCTGCTGCTGCCGCTGCCGCATCCCTCCATCGCACGCACCTCCATGCCACACACCTCAACCATCCGTTGCTCCGACTTAGCTGCCCCTGCCTTTGCTGCTCTCCAGCACCGCCGCCCGCTCCCCACCCAACGCAGAACTGCAGCCAGCAACCCTGCAGGCTTCCCTCGCCTGCAACGCCGCCTATTGGTGCCTCAACCTGCCGCCACCGACCCCCTCCACTCTGCCTCGATCCCCTCTCTCCATCAGGTCCTCGTTGTCGCTCGTTCGACCACCCACAAGCGTCATCCGCCAGCCCGAGCGGCAACACTGCTCTTCGCAGCAAGTGCATACGTACGATAGGGAGGGAGAAGAGTAAGAGATGGCGTATATAAATACACATACATATATATTTTATATTAGATATTAAAGTTTGATCGTATTATATTCAAATAAATTGTGTAGGTATCAGAAAAATACACGGGAAGAGCCAGAAAATCCAGTTTGACGAAGCAGATGCATTAGAGCTAGTTTCATCGCCAAAAGGCCAGTATATTTCACACAGTAAATTTTTGAAGATAAACTCAAATTAAGGGATTATCACTTAAAGATGTATATCGTAAAATTTTCACGTAAACTGACGTACAAGAAAAATATATGTTGTAGTATTAAACGAGATGATCATTTTGACCCATTGTTGGAGAAATTCCGACGTATGGGTAGTCCTAAATAAATCTTTGAATATATATCTAAAAAATTAATTCTTGATTAGTTTTGCCCCTGTTAAATTATTTAAAAATGCCTATTATTAATTATAAAATCTTGAAAATTACCTACTAGCCTTAGAAAAATATTTTAATCATAATTAAACTCAATTGCTTAGTTGGAATCATTTCTGTTCTCATTTCTTTATATTATCGCGTGTTTCCACATTTCGTTTAATTGTTAAAGAGTCGTAAAGTTGTGAAATTTTGTGAGACTATCGTATGGACTATTAAGACACAGTGGATCAAATGTACGCATCTGATAAGATGCAAATGAATAGAACCGACTGAATGACTGATGCACGGTACTTTGACCCGACATTTGACTTAACCAATAGGATGGGATGGTCCACTGTAGTAAAGGTTGCTGATTGACTAGATCCACCCTACTGATATATCTTGACCATCGTCTGGATGGAGTCGGTAAGTAGAAAACTACGTGTAGCTCCCGATGTTCTGGTGCATCTTAGTAACATCCTTCCTCGAGCATTGGAATTTACCCTAGAACAAATATTAGTATCCACTTCATAGTTTTATACAGTCTTTTCCTTACAGGTTGCAAATTGCTATCAATCGTTTAACCGCTACAGGTTGCAAATCACTCTTTTTATTTCATAATGCTAATAATATCAAATGTTCTAACTGCTAGCTAATATCTTTTCAGACCTTATATACCTCACCATGCTTGTCATTACGACACTTTCAGTGGATGTAGTTTTTAAGAATTAGACTTGTTAAATGTTCATGCGATACTTATACCATGCTCTTAATTACTATGCCATGTTAGCATAACATTTTCCTACCACGTTTTAACATACCATGCTCATACTCAAGATATTCTTTAACTCATGCCTCTCTTATACTTACGCTTTTACTTTTTATTTACTATGGGTATATACTTGCCTAGTAACCCTCGCTGACGGACATTTCATTTTGTTGTCTTATAAAATGTCTGTCAGGGCTTGAAAGTGAGTTTACATAGGATCTTACTATAGAGGTCAAGCTAGTGCTCGAGGATCACGTAGATTTCCAGCCCACAGAAGACTAGTGCGTTTTCATTTGCCTTCGCTTAAGCACTTCTATTTGAATAATGTAAATTTGTTGCATCTTGTTGTATCGGCCATGTTAGGCCCAAGATGTATTCTAATTATTGTACGCTTGATATGTAATAATGTCGTTTGAGCTGTTTCTTAAATCGGCATGTAAGGATCTGGAGTTTTTATACAGATGCTTAATGTGTTTAAGACAAGGAGGGAGAAAGAAAAGAAAAAAGTACTCATCCTTGTTTTAAGCACATCGTGGACCCGCTCGCGTCCTCGCTCCCTAGTAGAATGGAAAGCGGGGCATGCCAGGTTTTAGTGACGGCCCATGCTAGTCCATACCATTGCGAATACTTTAAGATCAGTTTGAACGACATTAAGATCTAAGTGTACAACTGGAATAAATTTTCACTTAACTTACCTTGTGGTTTGTTTTACAGCATGGCAGGTCATCCCAACACTCGTAATGGAAATGGTGTCGCCGACAACGACATTATGGGAATCATAAGAGGATTGATGGAACTCCAGCATCGATTACTCTCCATGCTCAGTCGTTTCGCTTCTCATCTGGTCAAGGATCCCAAGGACCAAGCGTTCCAGTTCAGTCAAGGTTTAAAATACAACACCCAAGCATCGATGTCATTTGCTAATCTAACCTTCGATGAAAAAAATACTGGAAGCAGCACGTAACTACGAGGACGTTGATAAACTTCGTGAAACAGCCCAGGTTGGAGGAAGTAAGCGTCCTACGAAACCAACGAGAGACGCTCTTGGAGCAATACAAACTACCCTGTTTAAAAGTCCTGCACCTCTAGTCAACAAGCGATCTCAGATGATGTGCCACCATTGTAACCGACCATGGCATGTTAAGAAGAACTATCACCAGTTGCTCAACCAATGCCTGTTTTGTGGGGGCATCTGAGTACTCTACTAGGAATTTCTCTCACTATATCATCATGCGAAGGACTCCGATTGCAGCAGCTTCAGGATCGAAATGGCATAAGCCACCACTAGCTTCACAACATCGAGGCTTTCAACAAGCCAAGCTGAACCAGCCCAGATATCAAGCATTCATCACGACAACTAGAGAAGCTGAGGCTACAAAGCCACAATCACTGGTATGTCTGAAACTTCCCTTTACGTCGATTTGATGCCCAACATCTTTATTTTCATCGCCAGTATACATTATCATACTATAGGTATCATCTTAGTAGCATACCCCCTTCTTGATTTGGAAGCTTTCCATTGCTTCTTATCACAAAAGTCACAACGATCCATTTCCATTGATCCTCATTACCTTCTTCGAACTCTTGAACCCTCAACTAGGAACTCGTGTTCCATTTTGATGAATCTTATTCTAGTACCTTCCTTTGATAACTGTTGCAGGTCAAATCTGCCTAACAATGAATTTGTATATTAGGGAATCAAGGTTATGATAATTAGAGGGGGTTTACCCGTCGAGGAGAGGGATTTTGTGATGAAGACTTGGCCGGGCTAGGAGCTTTCGTCGGGCTACGGACATTGAGCAGGCCAAGCTTCAGGCCTTGAGCCGGATGACCTTGAGGGATGAGCTACAGGAGCCGGACGAGCTTTGGACTGATCACTCCACATTTTACAACCTTTTTCTGCATGTTTGCATGCCACTTTGATCGCTCATATCGTGTTTTTCACGATTATTCGACGATATTGCGATGCTTTTCACGATTTTTTGTTTTTGTCGTATTTCAGGAGATATGGTGCGATTCGGAGTGATTTTGAGATTTAGAGGATTTGCACCCACTCCGGAGTGTCACCCAAGGCTCTTTTGATGGCTATTCGGCGATGGAAGACGAGTGGAAGAAGAAGGAACTTCGTAGGAGCGACGAGGAAGCGAAATGATGAAGATTGGGTATCTACAGCATGTCACTCGGCCGAAAGAAGCACTCACTCGGCCGAGCAAGAAGACCATTCGGCCGACCAGACCGGACACGCACCACAGAAGGAAATCAGCGTGCACTCGGTCGAGTGACGATAGTCCACTCGGTCGAGTATGGAGATCCCCTCGCCCGAGTGGCACGGGAAAATCCACCCATCGAAGGAGCCGACTTACTGGAATCCGTCAGGCGATTGAGGGTTCCGACTCGGCCGAGTACCGAATGCCCCTTGGCCGAGTGAGTAAAGCCACTCGGCCGAGTCACCTCCGAAGACAGACCCCCGAAAATCCCCGACTTTCTGGAAATGTACAGGGTTTATCACTCGGCCGAGTGACATTTGTCATTCGGCCGAGTGAGCCGCTCCGCTTGCTGCGTAAAGTGCGATTTCTGGGCTGCGCGGGGGCATTTTGGTCACGATTTTCTGGGCGATTTTGAGGGGTATTTAAACCCAGTTTTTGCCCTAATTTAGGAGGACTTTTTAGAGCTTTTTGGCAGCCTTTTTTGAGAGCTTTTAGATTAATAGATTTAGCTTTTCTTTTGGAGATTAAGAGGCTACTTTTGTTGGATGCTATTGGATTCTCATTGGTTTGTCTCTCTTCTTATCAAAAACCCTATTTTTGTTGATAATTTCTCTATTGCAATGAATTGTGTTGATTTTGTTATTGATTTTCTTACGAATTGCATGACGATTAGTGAGTAGTTTTATCGTCTTAGGGCGTAGGGATGAACCATATAGACCCTATTTCTAAATTGTGATGAATTGGTGAAATTCTTGCTAGAATTGATTAGGGTTAGGTTGGGATTGATTAATTACGGATAGCTAGGGATTCATATTGATTGGGATTTGCAAGAGATTGGGTCCCAATTGATAGGAAGCCCTAGAAATTCGATTTAGATTTACGATTGGACTTCTCTAGAATTGGTTTGCAAGAGATTGGGTCAAAGCTAGGATTTTTAATCGTGTTTCTATACCAATATCCGTTTGCAAGAGATTGGACGGGTAGGAACTATCTCAACCTAGGTCGTAGCTCGAGTTTGCACGAGAGTGGGCTCGAGATACAGTTGAACGATGATGTCGTTCTTCACGCTAGTGGCTTAGGTTAGGGTTTGCAAGAGATTGGGCCCTACCCTAGGTTTGCTATAGACCGGCAATAGCGCGAGAGCGTGAGCTTGGTTCTACATTTAGTTGCGACTAGTTCACCTAAAATTCAAGTCTAGCAATGATGAAACCTATGAATCACAACGATGAGATACGATCCGTAGCGGGGATTCCCTATCCCTAGGCGCTTTATTTATTGATATTTCTATCGACATTCGAATGATTGTGACAATTTTACCCCAAATTATTCTCGACCATTTTGATAGCTAGGTGATTGGAAGGAGATACTGTCATTTTTCCTCCCTGAGTTCGATACCCGTTCGCCGCTACATCGTGCGCTTACGGTAAGACTACGAGTCGCTTGTCCCGGGTGCGTGTGTATCCCGGGGCGCGATCATGGACCTTGAGCCGGATGACCTTGAGAGACGAGCTATGGGAGGCGGACGAGCTTCGAGCCTTAATGCAGACGACCTAGAGGGACAAGCTACGGGAGCCGGACAAGCTTTGGGCCTTGAGGCAGATGACCTTGAGGGGCAAGCTACGGGAGCCGGTCGAGCTTCGGGTCATGAGGCGGACGACCTTGAGGGATGAGCTACGAGAATCGGCCTAGCTTCGGGCCTTGAGGCGGACGAACTTGAGGGACGAGCTACGGGAGCCGGCCGAGCTTCAGGACTTGAGGCAGAAGACCTTGAGGGACGAGCTACAGGAGCCGACCGAGCTTTGGGCCTTAAGGCAGACGACCTTAAGGGATGAGCTCCGGGAGCCGGACGAGCTTTGAGCCTTGAGCAGGTAGTGGACATGCGAGCTATCGATCTTCTGGTGACCTTCAGAAGAGCTTCAGGAGACATGTCCTTAGCTCCCTGCGCCACGAACAGCTCGTTAGGGAGGGTCGGACTGGGGTCCGACTAGGGTCCGACCTAATCCCCTCCGATGCTCAAATCAGTGCAAGGACTTCGAAAATGGCTCAAAGGGACGAGGCCGATCTACAAGGAGACCGGGCCAACGTTCGACCAGCTAGAGTGTGGGTGAAAGGAAATTTATCCGTAGAACTACCAGCCTCCTCTCTCCAAGGATGGATGTGGGTATTTATAGTGGAGAATGTCGGTTGGTCGCCGTCCAATCAGTTGTCACTTTCGCTTAGCTGGAGCTAGCTAGAGCATTAATTGGGGATGTGATAGG
This sequence comes from Scilla litardierei, assembly GCA_030789695.1. NCBI lineage: Eukaryota > Viridiplantae > Streptophyta > Magnoliopsida > Asparagales > Asparagaceae > Scilla > Scilla litardierei. The sequence continues at coordinate 318,841,696 of CM061133.1, forward strand.
TGCCCGTCAACTCAATCGTTTAACCTCGAGCATTAATGGATGTCAGAGATATTAATGGGTTATTAATGGCTGCCAGAGATATTTATGAGCCACCGAGTGAAGACCTTCATCAGGAGACATTTAAGGTAGGCCGCTGAGGACGACCTTCGTCAGGAGACATTTAAGGTAGGCCGCCTGAGGGATAACCTTCACCCGAGGGAGACCTTCACCGGAGATATTTAAGGTAGGCCATCTGAGAGATGACCTTCACCTGAGATAGTTAAGGTAGGCCGCCTGAGGGACGACCTTCATTGCAGATATTTAAGGTAGGCCGCCGAGGACGACCTTTTCCTGAGGGCGACCTCCACCGGAGATAGTTAAGGTAGGCCACCTGAGGGACGACCTTCACCTGAGATAGTTAAGGTAGGCCGTCTGGGGGACGACCTTCACCGCAGATATCTGAGGTAGGCCGCTGAGAATGACCTTCGTCTGAGGGCGACCTCCACCGGAGATAGTTAATATAGGCCGCCTAAGGGACGACCTTCACCTGAGATAGTTAAGGTAGGATGCCTAAGGGACGATCTTCACCGCAGATATTTAAGGTAGGTCACCTGAGGAATGACCTTCACCTGAGGACGACCTTCATGGATACATAAGCTAGGCCGTCGAAAGTGTCGTAATAATTGCCCCCCAACATTCGGTGTGGACGATCTTCAGGAGAAGGAGACACGGAATGTTGAGTACACACGTAGAAATTTTTTTAGAGAATCTATTCTTACCGTTTGTTTGGCAGTGAGCTTCGGACCATGAAGGAGCTTATGGGCGACCTATGAGAGGCGCATCTCAGAGCCTACCCCTGATCTTTGGAAGGATAGGGGCGCAGCTCGGAAGCATGCCCCAAGTCCTTTGGTGACCTTTTGGGGGGCACAGCCCGGAAGTCTGCCCTGGATCTTCTGAAGGATCAGGTCCTTTGGTGACCTATCGGGGGCACGGCCCGGAAGCCTACCCCAGATCTTTCCTTGCGACGAGGTAGCTTGCTACCAATGGTCAAGCCGAACTTGACCTAGAATTTCTCACGCGCAAGAAAAATGTGAAGAGTGTGTAAGCCGAGAGTGTGTAAGTCGAAACATAATGACATATGTCGGAGATAGAGCAAAGAAATGCGACTCCATCTTCCAGGTCGTCCCATCGATCTTGGGCTCTCAAACGTATAGCTGACCTGTGACATGTCACTTGAGGGACGACCTTCACCAGAGATATTTAAGGTAGGCCGTCTGAGGGATGAACTTCGCCGCAGATATTTTTAAGGTAGGCTGCCTGAGAGACGACCTTCACCGGAGATATTTAAGGTAGGTCGTCTGAGAGACGACCTTTGTCGGAGATATTTAAGGTAGGACGCTTGAGGGACGACCTTCGCCGGAGATATTTAAGGTAAGCCGCATAAGGGACGACCATTATCACAAATATTTTAGGTAGGTCGCCTGAGGGACGACCTTCGCTGGAGATATTTAAGGTAGGCCACCTGAGGGATGACCTTCACCTGAGAGGTGACCTTCCCTGTAGATATTTATCCGGTAGCTAGGCCGTGATCTACCCCGGAGGTCTTGGCTCGCTAACGTATAGCTGACATTGACAGGTGTGGAGCCTGACATGTGTGTAACTTTTCATTCCCACAGACGGTGTCAATCATTGCGGATCAAATCCACCTAACAGTGAATTTGTATATTAGGGAATCAAGGTTACGATGGTTAGAGGGGGTTTACCCGTCGAGGAGAAGGATTTTGTGATGAAGACACCTAGGTCACCGCTTTGGCAGGCAAGGAGCTCTTGACGGTCTACGGACATTGAGCATGTTGAGCTTTGGGCCTTGAGCCAGACAACCTTGAGGTACGAGCTACGGGAGCTGGACGAGTTTTGGGCCTTGAGGTGGATGGCCTTGAGGGACGAGCTACGTGAGCCGGATGGGCTTCGGGCCTTGAGGCGGACGACCTTGAGGGACGAGCTACGGGAGCCGGACGGGCTTCGGGCCTTGAGATGGACGACCTTGGGGAACGAGCTATGAGGGCCGGGCGAGCTTCGGGCCTTGAGGCAGACGACCTTGAGGGACGAGCTACGGAAGCCGGATGAGCTTCGGGCCTTAAGGCGGACGACCTTAAGGGCGAGCTATACGAGCTTTGGGCATTGAGTCGGATGAACTTGAGGGACAAGCTACGGAAGCCGGACGAGCTTCGGGCCTTGAGGCGGATGACCTTGAGGGACGAGCTACGGGAGTCAGACGAGCTTCGGGCCTTGAGCAGGCAGTGGGCAGGACAAGCTATTGATCTTCCGGTGACCTTCAGAAGAGCTTTAGGAGACCTGTCCTTAGCTCCCTACGCCACAAACAACTCGTTAAAGATGGTCTGACTGGAGTCCAACCTAATCCCCTCCGATGCTCAAATCTGCACGGGGACTTCAGAAATGGCTCAAAGGGACGATGCCGATCTACAAGGAGACCGGGCCAGCGTTTAGCCAGCCAGAGTTTGGGTGGAAGGAAATTTACCAGTAGACCTACCAGCCTCCTCTCTCCAGGATGGAGGGGGGTATTTATAGTGGAGAATGTCGGTTGGTCGTCGTCCAATCGGTTGTCACTTCTGCTTAGCTGGAGCTAGCTGGAGCATTAATGGGAGACATGATGGGTGCCTGTCAGTTTGTCGTTTAACCTCGAGCATTAATGGTTGTCAGAGATATTTATGGGCTATTAATGGCTGTCAGAGATATTTATGAGCCACCGAGTGATGACCTTCGTCAGGAGACATTTAAGGTAGGCCGCCGAGGACGACCTTCGTCGGGAGACATTTAAGGTAGGCTGCAGAGGACGACCTTCGTCAGGAGACACTTAAGGTAGGTCGCTTGAGGGATGACATTCACCTGAGGGTGAACTTCACCGGAGATAGTTAAGATCGGCCGCCTGAGGGATGACCTTCGCCTGAGATAGTTAAGGTAGGCCGCCTGAGGGACGAGCTTCACTGCAGATATTTGAGGTAGGCCACCGAGGACGACCTTCCCCTCAGGGCGACCTCCACCGGAGATAGTTAAGGTAGGCTGCCTAAGGGACGACCTTCACCTGAGATAGTTAAGGTAGGCCGCCTAAGGAACGATCTTCACCACAGATATTTGAGGTAGGCTGCCAAAGGACGACCTTCGCCTGAGGGCGACCTCCACCGGAGATAGTTAAGGTAGGCTGCCTGAGGGACGACTTTCACCTGAGATAGTTAAGGTAGGTCGCCTGAGGGACGACCATCACCGCAAATATTTAAGGTAGGTCATCTAAGGGACGACCTTCACCTGAGGGCGACCTTCATCGATACATAAGTTAGGTAGCCGAAAGTGTCGTAACAATAACAATTAGAGTGACCTTCTGTAAGATAGAACCATTCAATCATTGCATCACCATCATCCTTCTTGTAATGGCCTTCCGATCGTCCTACTGATTCTTAGAATACTTCCGATCGTGTTTAGTTCACCTAAACTATGGCTACACTCTTTTATAAAGAGGGTAGCATTCGAATTTTCGATCATCTGAAGTTTGATTTCGACAACGGAAACAGATCAAAGGACACTCAGAAGCGTTTGAGGACGGTGCAAGACAAATTGAGATGAACCAAACCGAGACATGCAAATGTAGGCAGTTACTTCCTCTTCATCTCTCTTGAGATCGTAATTCTCTTCCCTCACCAAACCCATCATGTGGCTTCATCGTCGCCGCGACGACACCCACTTCTTCACCATACCTATCCCCTGCGAGCCCAATCCATATCGCTTCAAGCTCATCCGGTGGCACCTGCCACACTGCTCGTCATCGTCGAGCAGTCGTTGTCGTCACACGACATGGATCGACAACAATCGATAGCCCTTCGACGATATATTTTAGGATTTTTGGGGTTAGCAACGATCCTCACCGCCATCCTCACCACCACCGCGTGGTTGAGATCTTGGGAAGTCGCGATTCTTGGGCTTCTTTTGAGCTTATTACCCTGGATCTTGCCCCTTTTGGTGTCATGCTTGGGCATCTCCTTGGGTCCGCTCATTCGGGTTTGCGGGACTGTATGTTTTTGGTTGTTGGCTTGTTTGGGGTTGATGATGAGAGTTGTGGATGTCAACAGTTGGTGTTGGCAAGGAGTATCATTGTCAATGGGTACTGGAATGTTGTTGGCCTTATGTGTTGAAGTTGATTGTCGGTCTTGTGCTTGGATTTGGATAATGGTTTCGGTGTTGGATTGTTATTGGGCGTTATGGGCATTGATAAAAAGAGCGGTAGTGATAAGTATGGTGATAAGTATCGTCCTTAGAAGTTGGCCTTGTACTTATTTATTTGTGTTGTTTTGGACGTTGGCTTGTTTTTGGGCCTTATTGGAGTTGATGTCATTTGTGCTAGGCTGGTTAGGTATAACAGCACCAATGCATATAGATTAGTCGGTACGTCTTTGTATGCTATATTATTGATGACTTCCTTGTCTATGCCTTGTTAGTCACAATTAACACGACTAGAAACTTTAAACTTTATGATCTCCCTTTTGAGGAGGTTATCTAGTTTGCTACTAGCTTAGCACCTCAAGTTCCAAGTTCGAACATATGTTGTTATCATAATAGTTCTCATTTTCTTGTGATGCCATTAGCTCATTTTAACTTTGGCTACTTGAAGTCAATGTAGCTATTATGATGACGCTAGTTTCGAGACTAATTACGAAAGCTATGGTGATGTTAATAGCAACATCTCTAGCTTTCTTGATGCTATGATATCACATTATATTTCACACTATTTACAACTTATTTTACTAGGTTGTTGTCATTCATCAAGCTTTCTCTTCGATCGTTTAAATTGCTTAGGTAATGATTGATCTTCTAAATTCCAATGACGGAATTATTTTAAGGAGGGTAGGATGCGACATCCCGTATCCATCAGTACACGTATTTTCATATTCTACGTATTTTTATATTTTAAAAGTATTTTAAAACGTTCTGTCAAGAGTTTTATATCAAAAATAGTTTCAAATCAATTATAAAAGAATATTTTCGTATCATCATACTAGTTATAACATATATTCGTAAGTTTAAGTGTCGTCAAAAAATTTAAATAGTTTACATAATATTTTCTACGTAATTATTACTGAAATGGTCTCATCAATTAATTTTCTATATAAACGTTATCAAAACGATTTAAAACTTTTACCATGTGATTATATAGTCGTTTAGTACTCTCCACATTATTTTCGTATTTTTCTGGAGTCAAATCGACCTAGAACCTGCAAACTCGCACCCCAAATGTTTGGGCCCAAAACTCGTATCACTGTAGCTCAAACTCTGAAATGGACTTTTTATTCGTGATCCTCGCAACGATACGAACCCGTGGTTATGTTTTGGGAATTTTTCGGAGTCGTGTGTGAAAACGACATAGTATTACTTCGATATTACTAATTACATTTACTAACTACCCTTACAAATTACTTTTACATTTACCCTAAACCCTAATTAATCTTACTCCACACCAGTTAATCACCTCCATAGCAGGTGAGAACCAAAAATTTGGGATCTCAACTACCTCATTTAAATCTCTATTTAATAAAGAATATTAATAATAAATAACTTATATAACACTCCCTTGGTTTTCAAAACTCAACCGCCCGACCCCAACCCTACTCTCCCCTCCCTCCTTCATACTCACACACACCCTCTTCCCTCTCCCCTCTCCTCCGGCAGAGCACCACCTAACACCACCGTAATCCCCTCCGGCCTCCCTCTTCCCCGCTGCAGCCTCCCCTCGCTGCCACGCTCCACCGAAACCAGCCACATCCAGCTGTAGCCCCCACGCTACACCCCGTCGACATGCCCCTCCTCCCCGCCGCTGTCTGTGACATGCCCAATGGCTCCCCAGCACCGTCGCAAGCCCCACGGTGCCGCTGCATCCCCACGTGACGCCTCAGCCACCGCAGCTCCCCGCCGACCTCCTCCTTCGACGAGTTAAGCCCGCGGTCATTTTCTCCTCCCCCAGCGTCTACCTCCGCTCACGGCGACCCCACAGCCCCGCCCCCAGCTCCTCCCTCCGTCGCAACGTCATCACCGTCGACGAGCGAAACCCAAACAGCTAAGAGGGCTATATATAAGGTTTTTGTAGAGGCATTTTGGTAATGCATCTTCTAGGATCGGTCTATTGTGGTGACAATGCCTTCTACACACGCGGGCCTTTATTGATACCAGGCTTGATGCCACCGTTTTGAGTGGTATATCACAACTACTATTTTTTTTCTGATGATCAGAAATGTTCCTTTTGATTTTCATATTCTAAAACAACAAAAACATCACAGAGCCCAAAGAATTTTGCTTGTTCTAACGTTCATCTCAAATTTAATGATTTTCAATTATCCACCAACCGGCAGAAGTCATTTTCATGGATGGGTGATGTTATGATGGTTAGCAAAATTTCTAGATTTCTTTGGTTAATGCAAAATGAACATGAGAATATACTTAAAAAAGTAGAGTTCCACTTCCTAAAGAGAAGGTATAAATTCATTTTGTTGTTCACACGAAGAATCTTTTTGTTTTGAAACATGTCCCTGTGTTTGAGGAGGTGGCGGCTTGGTCTTCACAAATTAACAGCCAAATGGGGTAATGGGACATCTCTTCATGGCCACAAAAGGAGCAGCCAAATTGGCATAAGCTTGGGCAATCTTTTTAAAGCTCCCTTTCTTCTTCCACATTAAAAGATGCTTCAATGATCATGGCTTCATTCTTAACCCTTTCGAATGATCATACCAAACTTTCATGGTTTTATCCTATGACGTGTCAATCTGATGGACTCAAAATATTTATTTATTTTCCATAAACATGTTGAAAACTTTACAACTATAGAACAATTGTTTTCACTTTGATGGTGCAGTCGAGTTCACCTCAAGTGTTTTTTGGACTGAATTTCGTCATCGACTCTCGTGTTCTCATGCCCATCAACCAAACAGTGTCGTTGAACGTAAACTCTGACACACTGTTTGGTGCTGGACTTGGGCATGCTATGCATGCATAATCCTTTGTCCTTGCTCATCATTTTGGATGCTGCAAATGAATCTGCAGTGTATATTATTACTAGACTTCCTAAAAAATAACGGCAATTTTACTCTTCATACGAAACCCTATTTAATTCTCCACTTAATTATTTATTTCTTGAAGTTTTCGGATGTCTTGGTCAATACTGATACAGCCCTCCTATAATGGGCCAAGACTGAACTGGCCAAGCCTGTTTCGCAAACCTTCGGGCCTGGAAAGAACGAGGCCCCCACGAAGATTCGGAGTCAGGCCGGTCTCGGACCGATACGAATGTAGCCGCTGACTCACGCCAGCGGGAGTTAACTCCTCCTCTTAAAATGCGCCCCCTTAATCACCATTAAAAGAGTATCATTACGCCCACCTTCATGACCCATGAAGGCACCATCAGAGTGGCGGATCACCGGGGCAAAATAAGGGGACGTTGAGGGGACGTGGCCGGGGAAAATTCCTATAAAGCAACTTGAAGAACAACGAGGAAAGGGACCTCTTTCTGGATACCAAACTCCGAGGTATTCTTCCTGAACGACCTTACCTCCCACCTTATAATTCTCCTCCACAGCTCGGCCCGGGTACTCGCGTATCGACCACTCCGTGAGCCAAACTGATCCCACCGAGCATCCTTCAGATCCGTTCTGACTTAGGCATCGGAGGGGACTTGGTCGGAACCAAGGTCCGACCCCCCTGACGAGCTTTCCCGTCTGTTCAGGTCAAGGAGATCCAGCTACGCCCAAACTACCCTTCGGCACCCAATCAGCCCGAAGCCGGACACGCTCGCCCCTGAGCCCGTTCATCTCCACCCGTATGGAAGCCGTCGCTTTGCCGAGGACTCCCTTCGACACTCCGACGCTCGGACCCGCACGCTCTTCACCAAGCTGAACGAGCTGCTCCCCGTCCCCGATGGCCGCACGTGTCCCACATGATCGCGTTGACCTCCGACCTTCCAGTCAACCAACCTAAGGTGAGAAAACACCCTGAAACATCTGGCGCCGTCTGTGGGAAAGAGGAAGCACCCACGTCAAAACAACCACATCACCAATATGGAATCAACTTGCAACGGAATAGGACGCATGCCCCCTATCCAGGAGTAGGGCGACTACGTCCCGCCCGAAATCGGGCACAGCCACACCACCGAGGGCACCAGCGACTCACGCTCGGTGACCCAAGAACAACTCAGTCTCTTCGCCGAAGAGACTAACGCCCACCTCCAAACACTGGCAGCATCCATCCAACAACTCATGGGCCACCAACGCTTCCCGGAGGGAGGCTCAACGACCATCCCCGACCGTCAGGAGCTTCATCCCCTGCTACGCTCGGCCATGGTCACCAACCACGGCATGGAGGTTGCCAACCCAGATCGATGGTTCAACTTGTCGAACTTTGTCCCGGTGCGGTCACTCACCCCTACCTCGCTCTAGGAGGTGGTGGATGGTAGGGTCGAATGGACCAGGGACGAGTCAACCACGGCCTCATCCAGGCGACCATGCTCGACGTGTCGACGGTCACCTAGACATCTAACTATCGAGGATCGGCGGGATCGAAGCAGAAGCCCCGTCAGAGGAGGCGTAGGGATCGGGAAGACCGCCCCAGAAGAGGAGCACTCAGTGAGTGATGCCTATTGCCATCGGGATAGCTGTCGAGGGGACTCCCCCGAACCACCGCCAACCTGTCGGGTCAACCTGGCCCTCGCGTCGAGGCACCAACAGGCCAGAGAAACGCGGGAAGCCCCAGGGACGACCGTTTCCCGTTAGCAAGGAGCATCACTGATGCATGGGTACCGTCCAGGTTCAAGTTGCCAACCTTAGATAAATACGATGGCACGGGAGATCCAGAAGATCATGTGATGGACTACGAGGGAGTCATGGCTCTCCAGAGAGCCGACGACACCCTGATGTGTCTTAGCTTCTATTCAACCCTCCGAAAATCCGCCAGGAATTGGTACAACAGCCTCTCCAACCGGTCCATCAGCAACTTCCAAGACCTCACACAAAATTTTTGCAAGCTATTCATGGCTGGCCGACAAATAAAGCCGGACTCAAAACTTTTGTTCAATGTGATACAGAGGACGGGCAAAACCCTAAGGAGCTACATGCGACGCTTCAACGCCGAGAGGCTAACTGTGGAGAGCTGCACCGAGATGGTTGTGAAAACGGCCCTGAAGAAAGGGCTCTGACACATGGGCCTAAATAAGTCACCACATAACGAACGCGTGAAGGACCTCGCCGATGTAAAATCCCGGACAGAGCGTTACATGCTGACGGAGGAGGCCTTAGCAGCGGAGGAAAGAGGTCCCCCGCGGGAACCAATCGGAGCTCCAAACGGGACGAAGGCAAGCGTCGTGAGCTGGAAGACCATAGGCGGGAGAAGAAGGCAAGGGGAAAACAGCACAGGGATGAAGCACGTCACTCCAAGCTGAACGTGACTCAGGACACCGTCCTGACGCATGCTCAGAAGGAGGGCAACATCGGCAAGCTGCCCCTAAGGATGAAGGGTGGCCTAAGGGACGAGGAAAAGTACTACTGGTACCACAAGGACAATGGTCATGACACTGACGAATGCTGGCACCTAAAGAAAGACATTGACCAGCTAATCAGTCGCGGTCACCTGAAGAACTTTGTTGACACCTCAAAGGCAACCCCCGGAGAAGGGACGTCCAAATAGATGGACAAAGGAAAGAAGGTGAACATCGTTTAGACCGCTCTGCGCATCATCCAGTGAGAAGCCGGGATAATCAGCCGCACCTCCTCCCCCAGGCGAGACTAGCTCGCCATTATCTTCCCTGTTTTTTCTTCTGAAAGTGTTCCCAGTTCTGAAAATGAAATACGAGTTCGCACAGAGTAACCATGTTTTTCCCGTTCTACCACACTGAACCCCAAGACTGGCCGTAAGGCTGGGGCAACTCTCCCAGCAGGCCAATCATCCAGTCGGCCGTAAGGCTGGCGGCAACTCCCCTAACATGCCGACCATTTCGATCGACCGTAAGGCTGGGGACAACTTTCCCAGCAGGACAATCATTCTGATCGCCCGTAAGGCTAGGGACAGCTCCTCTAGTAGGCCGATCATCCTGACGGTCGTAAGGCTGAGGCAACTCCCCCAGCAGGCCGATCCTCCGATCGACCGTAAGGCTAGGGGCAACTCTCCCAGCAGGCCGATCATCCCGATCGACCGTAAGGCTGGGGGCAACTCCCCCAGTAGGCCGATCCTTTGATCGACCGTAAGGCTGAGGGAAACTCCCCAACAGGTCGATCCTCCGATCGACCGTAAGGCTTGGGACAACTTCCCCAGCAGGCCGATCATTCTGATCGACCGTAAGGTTGGGGGAAACTCCTCTAGCAGGACGATCATCTAGCCGACCGTAAGGCTGGGGCAACTTCCCCAGCAGGCCGATCCTCTGGTCAACCTTAAGACTGTGGGCAACGCCTGCAACAGGCCGATCCTCCGGTCAACCATAAGGCTGGGGGCTACTCCCCCAGCAGGTCGATCCTTCGATCGACCTTAAGACTGGGGGCAACTCCCCCAGTAGGCCGATCATTCGATCGACCTTGAGGCTGGGGGCAGCCCCCCAGCAGGCCGATCACCCAATCGACCGCATGGCTGGGGACAGCCCCCCCAACAAGCTATTGACCCCATCGACAAAAACCTCCCGCAACTCAAACCAGCGAACTACCTCAGTATGAACAGCGGGAGGGGGCAAGACTGAGTCAAAGTCACAAAAACCCCAGAAAACACTTGGCAAAAGCATGACGGTGCACAAAAAATGTGGAAGTTTCATTACAAAAATTAACTCTTACATTCAAAAAGTTCGTTTTACAAATAGGGAGGGGGACAAAAAGGCATGCACTGCCTACGATGCCGGGGCTCGGGAAGATGCATCCCCAGGGGCCTCGCCTTGCCCCGATCGAGCAGGTTCCTTGGAACCAGCCGGAGGACGGGGAAGCGTCTGTCTGACATATTCCTCGAATGTCAAGAACCCCTCCTGAAAGGCCCATGCGATCCTCGGGGCCAGGATGTCCTCATACGCCTGGAATGCTGACCGAAGGGATTCCACGATCCTCGGGGCCAGAACATCCTCATAACCCCTCTCGACCTCCTTAGTGAGTCGAGCAGGGTCCAACGACCGCAGGGTGCCCAGCTCGGCCAGAGCTCGTTCCTCTCCCTTCAGAACGCCTCCTGTTCCTCCTTCGCGGACCTCTCGACAGCCGCCCAAGCCTCCCTCAAGCTCCTTACCTTCGAGGTGAGCTCGTCGATCTGACGCCGCGAACGACGAACCTCCAAGTGAGCATCCTCAGCTGCCTGCTCGATCGCCTCAGCCCTCAGGTGTTCCTTGAGTGTGTGTATATTTTATATATTCACGCACGTCTTCTTCGTGTTTTTCCGTTATTTTTTGACGTCCCGTATCCATTTTCTCGTGTTTTCTAGTTTTCTTTCACTTTTCCGTGCTTTTGTGTGTTTGCAGGAGATTACCAGTATATGGGGACACATAACGAAGATATCATAAGTCCCCAGAGCAACGGGAGGAGTCACGCGTGATCTAGGAGGCCAAACGGCGAAGATTGCCATCTTTCAGCCCCCACTCGATCAGTTGGACACAGCCAACCGACCGGGTGATGCACGCGTGTCCGACCCGGACTGAAGCTGAAGCGAAGTGCAAGGTCAACCGACCAGATCGCCGACCGGATCATTCCAACAGAGTTCTCGGGAAATTGGAGCTGAATTCCAACCGATCGGGTGACCTTCACCCGATCGGTTCATCTGTAGCGAATTTTACGAACGACGACCTGGAGAGCTCACCCGACGGCCCGCTGACCGTGCCAAATCGACTGAAGTCTATGTTCTTTTGGGCGATAATTCCAACCGATCGGTTGATAACTCAACCAATCGGTTCACCTGATGACCGCATCCCTTCAAATGACGACCCGCTTGCGCCAACCGGTCGGATCAAGCGAGCGGGTGAAATTTCTGAAGCTCGTAGCCGAAGCACGTAGTAGCTCACTCGATTGGTTGATTCTTCAACCGATTGGGTGAAGTCGATTTCTATATATAGCTGCCTAGGTTTTCAGAAACGGAGAATGGTATTTTTTCTGTCTTTTTCTCTATTTGTGACGGCTGGAATTTTATTGTTATCCGCAAGTTCTCTGATCTTTGTAAAACTTTAATATAGTCTTAATTGCATTGCTACTACCGTGTTTCAATTGCCTGATTATGATTTTTACGGTTGATTTTCATTTAGATTGCTTTTGAGCTATAATGTGTGAGTAGTTCCCAAATCTGGGATTTTGGTGGAAACCCCTTTGTGGGTTCTCTTGGATGCGTCAATAGGACTAGGATTTTGATAGGGATTAGGAATTTAGAGGTTACGCGGGGTGTTTCATTGTCATCGACGGGAAAAAGACCGCCTTTGACCGTAGGGCCAAGGGGGAATAAACTTGGCGGTTGACTCCCTAGCCATAGCTCACGCCCTTATCGTAGACATCGAATCCTAGCGCGCGGGAGCGGTAGGACGAGATGTTGGGAGTTTTCGTTGCAAGCTTAGTGCTCCCGGAGTCGGTCAGTGTTAATGGACATGGGAATGCCCACTGACCGAACCGGGGTAGTTCAGTGTATCATCCTGGGCACCGACCGGAATATCGGGCCCATGGGACGCTGGTATCACTCTTAGAGGCAACGTCTCACCACTAAACCCTATTTTCGATCGTATTCCTATCTGCCGGTCATAATAGTGAGAACACATGATAGGGTGGAAACTGAAGTCCTAGGTTTCCCTTTATATTGTTTAATCCTCCGTATTTACACTCCGTGATAAACCATCTATCGATCGGGATAGCTCACCCGTAGGGTGAATTGGTTCCTCTTAGAAACAAGCACAACGACGCCTCCCTGTGTTCGACCCCCAAGCCACACTTCAACACTGTGCGCTTGCGGTACAAATATTTTAAATCTGATATCCCCCAATCCAATTGCACTCTGTTACAAGACAACAAAAGCCGGGGGACGTCAAGCTTTATGGTGCCGTTGCCAGGGAGGCAACGTGTTTGTTTATTTTAGGACCTTCGAACCATTGAGTCTAGTTCATATCCATGCCTCGCGATAGTTTTCGCATTCTACACTTCTCGATTCTACTTGGACATATTGTAAATATTAGTTGTATAGAATTAGTTGACTGAGTCGCCTCACCCCCCATTCATACAACCCGTGCTATTGACGTGCTCTCTCTCTCTCTCTCTCTCTCTCTCTCTCTCTCTCTCCTTCTCCTTTTCTTACAGGTTTTCTGCTCAGGACAAGGATGTTGTGTGCCGTTTCGGGCAATATCTGGGATCATCCACACCACATCCGCTGTTTGGCACAGAGTTTGACAGAATCCCTAACTGCTTCGAACATCCTATCCCTTCTGTCTGCTGCTGTGGAAAATCAGAGGAGGTATCATGATATGCAGCAGCATCTGTCACGACAACTCCCCTTCCTGCAGATGAAGTGGCGTATATTGACATGCCCAGTTCCGAATACAGTGGGGAAGAATTGTTCACCTATGGGGAGTTTTGTCAAGAGAACTATCAGGCAGAGTCAGTCGAGTACGTTGAACAGGAATCGATCTATTCCTTGCAGACTTCTATAGAGCATCCTGGATCTTGGGACAATGAGGAAGCTGGAAGCGGTGGTGGGGAACCATCGACTGTTGAGACCTGTTTTCGCATTGAAGCCTTCTTCCCGGATGATTATTATGAACTTGAGAAAGACCCACTGATTTCCCCCGATATCCCCTCGTTACCTTGCGAGGCTTTGCCATACGAAACCATGGCTGGGAGTGAAGTTCCAGATACTAGCCTCCAGGAGACCCGGGAAGAAGTCCTTTCACTGGAGGATACTCAGCTTGAGAAATACGCGTCAGGCCCCCAAGAGGTTGAGATGAAAGAGTTACATTCGGGACTGAAATATGAATATTTAGGGGAGAATTCGACGCTGCCAATCATAGTGAACTCCTCGCTACCTGAAGACCAAATGACCAAACTACTTGGTGTTTTAAAGAGATTTAAGAATGTTTTCGGGTATGCAATCGAAGATTTGAAAGGAGTGAGCTTGGGGCTTTGCTCACATAGGATACTGCTTGAAGATGAGCAAGCCTCCTCAATTGAGCCGCAACGAAGACTGAATCCCATCATGATGGAGGTGGTCAAGAAGGAGATTGTTAGACTTCTACATGCCGACATCATATACCCTATCTCCGACAGTCGCTGGGTTAGCTCGGTGCACGTTGTACATAAGAAAGGAGGAATGACGGTAATTCGCAACGAGAAAAACGAGCTCATACCCACCAGGACCGTCACGGGGTGCCGGATGTGCATCGACTACCGTAAACTGAACAAGGCCACAAGGAAGGATCACTATCCACTGCCTTTTATTGATCAGATGTTAGAGAGGCTGGCGAAGCACTACTACTTCTACTTCATGGATGGGTACTCCAGCTTTCTCCAAATCCCCATCCATAATGACGACCAGGAGAAGACGAATTTTACTTTTCCTTTTAGGACATATGCCTACAGGAGAATGCCGTTTGGGCTTTGCAACGCCCCGGCTACATTTCAAAGATTAATGTCCGCAATCTTCTCCGACTACTCCCAGGATATAATGGAGGTCTTCATGGACGATTTCTCCGTCTACAGAACAGAGTTTGACTCATGCATCCGCAATCTAACTAAGGTCCTGGAGAGGTGTCAAGATAAGGGTCTGGTTATGAACTGGGAGAAGTGCCACTTCATGGTCCAAGAAGGAGTTGTACTGGGACACGTCATTTCTTCAATGGGGATCGATGTGGACATGGCACAAGTAGAGGTGATCGAAAAGCTTCCGCCTCCACTTAATCTACGAGGGGTCCGTGGTTTTTTAGGGCACGCGGGATTCTACCGCCGCTTCATAAAAGACTTCTCCAAGATTTCCAGGCCATTGAATCAACTCCTTGTGAAGGATGCACCTTTCGTCTTCAACGACAAATGTATGGAAGCCTTCCGCCTTCTGAAGCAAGCCTTGATTTCCGCACCCGTGATTCAGCCGTCGGACTGGAATCTACCTTTTGAGTTAATGTACGATGCTAGCGATTATTCCGTTGGAGCCGTCTTGGGGGCAGAGGAAGGATAAAAATATGCATGTTATATATTATACGAGCAAGACCCTTGATCTTGCCCAAAGAAATTATACGACCACGGAGAAAGAATTGCTAGCAGTCATCTATGCCATGGACAAGTTCTGGTAGTATCTCGTTGGTGCCAAGGTAATCGTGCACACGGAGCACGTGGCTATCAAATACCTATTGAGCAAGAAGGAGGCTAAGCCGCGGCTCATTAGGTGGATTCTCCTCCTCCAGGAATTCGACGTGGAGATCAAAGACAAGAAGGGGCGGAGAATGTCGTTGCCGATCACTTGTCCAGACTGCCTACTCTCGATTTGATTGCTACTCCGGTTGATGACTCGCTCCCTGACGAGCATCTCTTCTCCATCTCTTCCGCTTGGACTCCTTGGTACACCGACATCGCAAATTATCTGACATGTGCCATCGTCCCACACAACGTGAGCTATCAGCAAAAGAAGAAATTCTTTCACGAGGTCCGTAAATTTTATTGGGACGACTGTCATTTGTATAAGACCTATAATGATGGGGTGATACAGAGGTGCATTCCTGAAACGGAGGCGACCTCCATAATTTCCCATTGCCATGATCAGTAGTGTGGAGGACATGCGAGCGCTTATAAGACGACGGCGAAAATCCTCCAGAGTGGATTCTATTGGACGACCCTCTTTAAGGACACCCACGCTTATGTCCAGGCTTGCGACAAATGCCAAAGGACGGGAAACATCTCCAAGAGGAACGAGATGCCTCATTACTACATTTTAGAGGTTGAGATCTTCGATGTATGAGGAGTCGACTTCATGGGACCGTTCCCCTCGTCCTCTGGAAATCAGTATATCTTAGTAGCCGTAGACTACGTGTCGAAGTGGGTAGAAGCGATAGCCAGTCCTACTAATGATTCCTGGGTGGTCGCCAAGTTCTTAAAAAACAACATCTTCCTGCGGTTCGGCGTTCCTCGAGTTTTAATCAATGATGGAGGGAGCCACTTTATAGAGAAGAAATTCGAAGCTCTCTTGAAGAAGTACAGGATACAACACCGAATCAGACGTGCCTATCACCCGCAGACTAGCGGCCAAGTGGAAGTTTCTAACAGGGAGATCAAGAGCATACTGGAGAAGACGGTGGCCAATTCAAGGAAGGATTGGTCATCAAAACTTTCTGACGCGCTCTGGGCTTACAGGACGGCGTTCAAGACTCCAATCGATACGACTCCCTACCGGCTTGTCTACGGGAAGGCATGCCATCTACCTGTGGAATTGGAACACAAGGCGTTTTGGGCAATCAAGAACCTGAATTTTGACGCCAAGGAGGTTAGAGGCCACCGACAGCTACAACTTAATGAGCTCGACGAGATCCGGCTCAATGTTTATGAAAATGCCCGGATCTACAAGGAGAAGTTGAAGCGGTGGTACGATAAGCGCATCCTGAAGAGGGAATTCAAGGAAGGAGACTTAGTTCTCCTATTCAACTCGAGGCTGACGCTTTTTCCCGGAAAGCTCAAGTCAAGGTGGTCGGGACCCTTCCGCGTCACCAAGGTTTTCTCGCACGGTGCTATTGAGATAATGGGAAGAGATGAGCCGTTCAAGGTCAACGGGTAGCGCCTAAAACATAATGCGGTAGGAGAACCAGCATTCTCTCCGGTCGGAATCTCAACGACCGATGACTCGTCTTCAAACCCTCCGGATCCGAATTGACCACTAAAATGAGGCGTCGAGCAAACGACGTTAAACAAAAACGCTTCATGTGAGGCAACCCATGTTCTCAACCCTCACTTTTGTTTTAGGATTATTTTTAGGTTTATTTCTATTATTTTGCTGAATAAATTCAGCAACGGGAACTTTCGTCGAGAGACTTTGGCTATTTGTGGACTTTTGCAGGAAACAAGCCCCCAACCGATCGGTTGATCCCTCAACCGATAGGTTGGGACGTATCAGAAAGTGGCATATATCTGTTCATCTACGAACCTGTCGGGTGAAGCAAAATGAGACCGGGTGGTAGACCGTGTGAAAAGAGCAGAAGTCTCGGAAAATTTAGGATTTAATCAACCGATCGGTTGATAGAAGCTGTGGTCGTGTGACTGACCGGGTGAGCTGCACAGAAGTCTCGGGAAAATCGTGAAGCGGCCAACCGATCGGTTGAGTTCTCAATCGATCAGTTCGCCTGTCGCAACTTTTCAACGATTTTTTTCGAAATAATAATCAACCGATCGGGTGAAAAATCACCCGATCGGTTCGACTTAAACCCTATAAATACCCCCCGCCTTCACCCGTTCATTTCCCCTCACCCGATTTCGAATTCCCATCGTCATTTCGACTTCCCCACCCCTCAACCGGCCTCGTTCTTTCCCCAAACGACCTCCAACCTCCATCAATCGATCTCTCCACTCTCTCTCTTCCTTCTCTCCATCGATCTCTCTCTCTCTCTCTCTCTCTCTCTCTCTCTGGTCGCCCCCCCCGGATACACGTCCCGGAGCGGCGACACTGTAGTCTTACCGCAAGCGCACGGTGTAGCGGCGAGCGGGTATCGAACACAGGGAGGCCTAATAACAGTGTCTTCTTCAATCACCTGGCTATAGGAAAAGTCGGGAAATGTTCGCAAATATGCGGTCACAGTCGTTCATATGTATAAAAGAAATAACAAATTAATAAAGACGCCTAGGGGTAGGGAATCCCCGCTACTCGCCGTATCTCGTCATTGTGATTCGTAGGTTTCACAATTGCTAGACTTGAAATTCGGGTGAACTAGCTGCAACTAAATGTGGAACCAAGCTCACGCTCTCGCGCTATTGCCGGTCTATAGCCAACCTAGGGTAGGGTCCAATCTCTTGCAAACCCTAACCTAGGCAAACTAGCGTGAAGAACAACATCATCGTTCAATCGTATCTCGAGCCCACTCTCGTGCAAACTCGAGCTACGACCTAGGTTGGGATAGTTCCTACCCGTCCAATCTCTTGCAAACGGGTATCGATATAGAATTGCAATAGAAAACCATAGTTTCGGTCCAATCTCTTGCAAACCGATTCCGGAGAAATTCAATTGCAACCCAATTCGAATTTCTAGGGCTTCCTATCGAATTGGGATCCAATCTCTTGTAAATCCCAATCGGTATGAATCCCTAGCTATTCGTATTATAGCAATCCCAAACTAACCCTAATCAATCCTAGCAATAGTTTCACCAATTCATCACAAATTCGAAATTGGGCTCGTAGGGTTCATCCCTACGCCCTAAGACGATGAACTACTCACAATTCATAATAAAATGCAATAGAAATTCACAATCAAAATCAATAGAATTCATTGCTATATTCAAAATATCAATAAAAATGGAGTTTTTGAGGGAGAGAGAGACAAACCAATGAAGAATAAGATAGCATCCAACAAAATCTCACTTTTCTCTCCTCCCTAAAAGCTAAATCTAATCCCTAAAAAGTTAATCTAAAAAGGCTGCAAAAAGTTCTGAAAAAGCTCTCTAAACTAGGTTAAAAACTGGGGTTAAATACCCCCCAAAATCGCCCAAAAAATCCTGACGAAAATGCCCCTGCGCAGTCTCAAAATCGCAGTTTACGCTACAGGCAGCGCAGCTCACTCGGCCGAGTGACAAATTCACTCGGCCGAGTGAGAGACCCTGACGGATTCCAGAGAGTTGGGGGTCTTGGGGGTCGTCTCCTCGGAGGTCACTCGGCCGAGTGACTTCTCTTCACTCGGCCGATTGGCGTTCTTCACTCGGGCGGACGGTCTTTCGTCACTCGACCGAGTCGGTCTTTGGGAATCGACTGTACAAAAACAGTAAGTCTGGAATTTTTGTTGCCGTCGTCTTGATGCCACTCGGGCGAGTGGGTCTCCGTGGTTCGACCGAGTGACATGGCGATGCTCGGCCGAGTGCACGCTGAATATAGCTCTGTTGCGTGTCCGATCTGGCCGGCCGAGCGGGCTTCCGATGGTCGGCCGAGTGACTCCTTCACTCGGCCGAGTGAAATGCTCAAAATGCCCAAACTTCATATTTTTGCTCCCTCGTCGCTCCTACGACGTTCTTTCTCCTTCCACTACTCTCCAATAGCAAAATACCCCTCAAGAGAGTCGTCGGTGACACTCCGGAGTGGGTGCATCTCAGAATCACTCCACATCGCTCCAAATCTCCTGAAATACGACAAAAACAAATCGTGAAAAGCATCGCAATATTGTCGAATAATCGTGAAAAACACGATTTGAGCGATCCAAATGGCATGCAAACATGCGGAAAAAAGGTGTAAAATATGGAGTGATCAAAATCCCCCAAGCTTACCTCTTACTCGTCCTCGAGGAAGATAAGTAAAAAGCGAACCCGGTGGATAAAGATAAAATAAAAACGATGGAAAGGCAGAAAACGGAAAACGAAAAATAAAATAGAAAACGAAGAGGGAAGTTGCTAGATCATTTTCTCAGGACGTGGGTTTTGCTTACTCATATAGCATGCATCGAATATAAACCACATGTCAAAGACTTTTATTTTGATATCATAGTATAATGGTGCATTTGAAATAGAAAACCCAAGAATACCAATATAGCATGAAAAATGGAATAATTCTAAGATTAACATCGTCTGAAGCATCTAAAGCGGTATACAATACCGTAGATCACACAGTTTTCAATTGAATGCTTTCTATAAGGAGTATAAGAGATATCACACGATAGAGTAGAAAGAATAGAAAAAGTGTGGTTTTCATGAAATGAATGCTAAGCGTAGATTTCTGGATTTCGTGAAACTTTAGCAATCTAACCGAGTATAAAATATTACTTAGCCTAGGTTGTCATGCACCGTCAGGTAGTCACTCTCTCACACATCATTGGATTCTCTCCCCCAAGCTTATCTATAAGCGTGGTGGCGTATACAAAACAATATTTACATCCCCGTTTCTTATGAAGCTCCAAAAATCAAAGAAAACTAAAATAAAAGCAAAAGGGGGAAGAAAGAGAGAAAGGATATGAGATGGGATCGTTTTCGAACTTCTTTTCTCTTTTCTTCACTTATTCTCAAATCTTTTTCTTTTTATTTTTTCTTTTTCTTTTTCTCTCTTTTTTTCATAATGGAATATTTACACAAATGATCCCAAATCAAAGAGAAGGATATACAAGTATTTTTTTCTTTGGGTTTTGGGGAATTTGGAGCATGTGATTTTAATAACGGGGGAATGCCAATAATAGAATCGCTAAGGGGAGATTCACCAATGAATTTAAAATAGAGAAATACTGTTCAAGATATATGGAGAAAGAAATAAATGTATATCTCAGTTCACTCTATAGGACGTGCATGAAAACTTCAGCATGGTAATATAATCTACTCAGTTTAATCTCAAAAAGTAAACTAATCCAGATTTATCAATGCTAGCAGACATTCAATCAACCCGAAGTGAAGCGTACAAATCATGCATAAGAAGTGATATGAGAGAAAAGAAAGCAGTACTCCAGATATAAGCAATCAATGCGTGAATCTTGGTGTGTTTTCTACGATAGTATACATATGAATCATCAGACATCAGCTAATAATAAAATTTCATCCATTTTCATACACCAAAAGAGAGTGGGTTACTATTTCTAAATGCAAAGCAGAACATAGCATATGATATCAGAAATAAAAAACTATGACATGACAAATATAGCATGCAGATAGAGAAAAGCTAACACCACGTTATCATCATCACAGAAAAGTCATCTCTAGCAAAAGATGAAAGAAATAAAGATAAACGAAAATAAAAACTATTTACAATGCAGCACACAAAGAAAATAAGAAAAACGTGATGCATGGTAAAAAAAGAAAAAATGTGATGAAAAATGGGTGCAAAAGTGGAAAAACGTGAAAAAACTAAAAATAAAAGGGATAAAAGTGAAAAGTGTGAGAACTCACTCCCCCAAGCTAAAGTGCACAGTGTCCTCAATGTGCAAAGTGTGGCACACCGAGAGACGTGTAATGGGTGGGGGGTGGGTATGCATGCATGCATGATAAAAAGAAAAAAAAATAAAAATAAAAATAACAAAATGAAAAATATGATGTGAATGTGATGCATGCAAGGATAAGAGTGATGCAAATATGTGTGTGTCACCAAAAATACTCTCCCCCTCTCCCGAAAAAGGATATAGAATGATATGATCAAAATGTGGACAAAAATAGTGAGGGGAGGGGGGTGGGCAAAAATCATCAGGACCAAGCAGAGAATGGGCAGCATAACGACAAAAAATCGGTGGCATCAAGGGTGTGCCTAAGATGGTGGTGCTGCGCCATCTCCGTCCTGAGGCGGAGGTGGGGGTGGTGGTGGCTGGGTAACAGTCTGCTGGGTGGGTGGTGGTGGTGGCTGGGTAACGGTCTGCTGGGTGGGTGGTGGTCGTGGCAGTCGCTCGAGAATCTGGGTCAGGCAATAGTGAATGCTGGGAAGTAGCTCGAGGCGGTGCTGCATGGCGGTGACTGTGGAAGACAGGGCCCTAAAATCGCCCATGAGTCCGCTCATCACCCCCTCAAGAGCGCGAACGCTCTGAACTAAGGCGTCAGGGGGCGGTGGAGCGGAGGGATGGACAGGTCTAGGCTGAGCAGGTCGGGGCTGTCTAATACGGGCAGTGTAAGTGATCGGGACAGCAGGCATGGGTGGTAAGGGTGCTGTGCTCACTAGTGGATGCCCAGCCTCAGTGCGAGGCTGGGACGTAGGCTGGTGTGAGGTGGAAGCAGCAGCAGTGGAAGTGGAAGACAAAATCGGTGACGAGGCGGCAAGAGAGGTCAGTGACACAGACGTGGGAACAGACGTCACGACGCTCTCAGATAGGACAGCTACGGTGGAGACAGAGGGGTCAACCGCTGGGGAGGAAGTGAATGGACCAAAGGGTGATACCCCAGCGGACAACAAGCTAGACAGTTATCATACGACGTCAGGAAAGGAAGGCTCGTCGCTCTCAACTATAGTAGGTGGATGCTCGGGTAGCAGAGAGGTGAGTGGCTCAACCGACAGGGGCACATCAGTGGTAGGGGTGGTGGATGGACGGGGTGGGCGTGGAGGACGGCTCAGCAAGTGTACTCCCGACACTGGCAGAAGTGGGGACAAAAGTGTCGGGAGCCGCAGAAAGTGCAGGCTCAGGCTGAGGGAACACAGGGTCAACATGTGCAGGGTGTGTCTGCTCAGCCTCCTTGGCCTCAAGCACGTAGGCGGTGGGGATCAGGAGATCCATCGCCGGTAGCCAGTCCTCGTGTGCTGGTCCTATGTGTATACGAGCGGGGCTCAGAAGGATCATGTAGTCAGCACCGAACGGACCGTGCAACCATACCCAGTGCCGCTGGCCGTGGGGACAAAGCATCTTCATCCGGGCCATGACGTCTATCGAAAGTGAAGTGGGGCCCGAATGTCGACGCAGGTCGGCCGGAAGGTCCTCGCCGGTCATCAGGGCTAGCAGGGTGATCAGGCCGCCGCAACATATCGGGGAGCGAGCGCCCACCGATACGATGATGCGCTCCAAAAACCAGCTAGCGACGTCAATCTCAACGGCGGGGACCATCGTAACACCATCCCTATCAAGAACTCTGGGGCGAGTCATCGCGTAGAGCATGTAGAGCTCAGGCGTAGACATCGTCCCAGGCTCGTACCTCGCAAGAAAGGTGGTCTCCATAAGGCGCTGTGCTATGCGGAGGCAAGGGTGGACTATGGCCGAGGCCTTGGCCCTAATAGGGTCAAAGGTCTGTGGTAAACTCGTGATCCTGGCCCAAAAGGCGTGTGAATCGAAAGATGGTGGAGGGATGTGTGTGGGGGCGTAGGCTCGGTCAGGTACGGGGACTGCGGGCCAATGAAAGAATGCTCTAAGAATATCGAGAGTGATCTGACACTCTCGATCCATGAGTCTAAAGGAGCATCCCTCAGCGGTTCGGGCGATCGAGCTAAGTACCTCGAGTGTCGGACGGACGTAGGTGTCCGCCGACACGGAAAGAAAATCTCGCCAACCCACGTTGTCGTACAACGTGAGCATCCCCTCAAGTACCCCCAGGCGGTCTAGGTCAGCTAAATGGGCAAACTTGGAGGGTACTATCGGGCGCTGGGTGATACGCTCAAATCGGACATGCTGTGCGTCGTCCCTGAACGTGATCCCCAGCGGCCCGACAATGGGAGCCGATGGTGGCTGTGCGTGAACGGGGTCAGCTGGAAGTGGCTGTGGGTCGACTGGATCGGTAGGCTGTGGCTGTGTGGGGTGAGGTGGTGTAGGCGGAGGAGAGTCCTCCATCTCGTGGGAGGGGCCGGGCTCATCCAGGCGCTTCCACTTGGCGGAAGCTCTCCTAGTGCGAGGCCGTGTTCGGGGCGGCATGTGTGCCCCGAGTGATCACCCAACGAATGGAAAAAATGCGGCGTGCTAAAATAAATGGAACGAAGATACCTGAACACGCCGCGAGAGCAAGACAGCAGATGCGTGCGAAAACGCTGACTCCACAAGGCCAAAAGAGCGCCCGGAAGCTCCCCTAAGCTCCCCCAAGAAAGCCTGCACATCAAACAACGATATCAGCGTGTAAAATTCAAAATACATGGGGGATTAGGGGTATAATATATAGATAATGAAATTAATTTGGGGTAGGGGCTCGATAGGTGCACAGATCGTCAAAAAATAGGAGAAATTGGAGAGAATGGGTGAAATGGGGTTACCGGAGGTCGGCCAGCGGCGAGGGACGTCGCCGGCAGTCGGTGGGTGCGGCGGTCGACGTCGGTCGGTGGTGGCGCGGCGGTCGGACCGACGGCGGGGCGGGTTCGGGCGAGTAGGCGGTCGTAGTGGACGAGCGAGGGCTGAAGAGGCGTGGGCTCGGGCGCTGTGAAAGTTGTGTCGCTTCGAATACCGCGCCGAGCCCGCGTCAGCTTATATAGGATTAGTTACGACTCGGCCGAGTGACTATGTCACTCGGCCGAGTGATCGTAACGAAATTATTTTTAAAAAATCCTCACCGCTTACGAATCGGCCGAGTGGCTTTGCCACACTCGGCCGAGTGGAAAAAGTCCATTCGGCCGAGTGGCACAAGCTACTCGGCAATTCTCGCCCTAGGAGCGTATCAGTTTCACTCGGCCGAGTGAAGATATATACTCGGCCGAGTGGCAGTTTATACTGAAATCACAAAAAAGACAGAGAGTTGGGTACAGCAGACTGCCCTCGTTGGTGGGCTACTCGGGCGGACGACGTTGGTTGCTCGGCCGAGTGGCTATGGTACTCGGCCGAGTGAGGCTCTGTTTTCTGCTGTGATGCTCCGTTTTGGCTCTAATCTCTGTTTTTCTTCCTTCAGGTGGTTTCTTCCTTCTCCTAAGCCTCGAGCGCGTCCAAGGAGCGCTCCTCTTTGCCTTGGTCATCCTCCATATGATAAATATCCCGTTCTCCTTTCATGTCAAAGAAAATAGGACCCGTTGTCACAAATTTTTCAGGCAAACGACTCAGAAACACTAATAAAGTCTAAAACAAAAATAAAAACTAAAATAGAAATAATGCGATAACCGTCGGGTTGTGTAACGACCACTTTCTGACCGTTCGTATTTCCTGCGTGCACGTGCTTTATCGTGCACGTATTTTATTTGGCTTTTTCCGAGCTCCGGCATGTGCGATGCGATATGCCGTTACGATCGTTTTGGGGTGTAGAATTTTATAGTAATATTTGGGAACGTATTTTCACGGCTCGTTTTCTCGCAAAACGACTTGGAATAATAGGGGCGTTTTAGTCATTTGGCTCAAAACGCCGTTCCCAATTTTACGTGAAATTTTTGTAGACGTTACGCACGATCAGGCTCCGTAGTTCTGTGCGTCTCGTCTCCACGATCGCCCCGGTATTTTCGGATTATTTTTCTGACGCCCGGATTGAGAAATATCGCCCGGATAAACCTCGACCGTCGATCTCCCCAATCAGTTCAAATTCGAATTTGTTAGCCAAATCTGGCTGTATCTCTAATTAATCTGTTTTAACATCCTTCCTAAACTGTTTCGCAAATCTTCCCTAGCCTTACCCCAACCGGTACACCCTCTTACCCCATATCTCCCCTCCTTTAACATTAAACCTAGTGTTATATAGTTTTTACCTATTATTATAATAACCCTAGCTTTAACCCTAATCCCTAACCCTTAGTCAAATTTCCGCAGCATAACCCTAGGGGTTTTTTTTTCTGTGAGCCGCCGCCTCCATCGAGCTTTCCCCCTCCCCGATCTCTCTCTCCTTCTCTCTCACCCCCCTCTCTCGTGGTCTGCCCTCTCAGCGCAGTGGCCCCCTCATCAGCGCCTTCCCCCACGTCTCCCCCTCTCGCGCCGCCGCCGGCGGTCATCGCGCCACCGCTGCCTACCTCTCGCATCCCCGACCCCCGCCGCGCAAGGCCGATCCCCGATCCGCCACCGTGCCACCCCGACGCCGGCCCCCTCACGACCCCGCCGCGATTCTCAGCGAGGCCGTCGCCCTCGCGCCCCCACCGTGATCTACCGCCACGACCGCCGTCAACCTCATCTCCCTCCGGAGACGGCCAATACCCGTAGCCCTCTCTGCAAATCACCCCCCACCTGTGTACCGACTGCCCTCACTCCCTCATCGCTGGTGCACCCTTCTCCGGCCACCTCCCGTCATCATCGTGCCAACCCCCATCTCAGGTGACCCCAGACCTCCCTCAGGCTGCCAGCAGCCATCAACCCGCCGCTGCCTTCTTTACCAGCAGTCAACTGGGCCGACTCCCCCATCCCCGGCTGCCACATCCCCTTTCCGAGCACACACCGACCGCCGCCTGACCCCGCTCCGCGTTCCACGGCCACCCTTCACAGCTTCCGCCGTCGTGCAAGGTCGCACCGCCATCCGCAGAGCGCGCAGCCGCCGCTCCTGTGCATCCTGCCGCCACTGCAGAGACCCCGAGCATGCGGCCACTTCGCCATGACTCACCGACTGCCGCCAATGGCCCTCACAGATCCGGCCAAGCACCCCTAGGCCGGAAGCCCCTTCGGCAGCCCCTCCAAGCCGACGTCAACTCTCAGTCGTGTTCCGGCGACGTCGTATCGCTGTCCCTTCTACGTGCTCGCTATTTTGCCTCCCCGATTGCTGTCCGCCATCCCTACTCGCTGCCATCACCTCCAGCCCGCTACCAGGACGTGTCTGGCTACGCTACCCGTAGCCGAGACGTCGCGTGATGACGTTCCGCAGCCGTGATATCTCAGCTGCGCTACCCGCAGCCGTTCCGATCCTGAGGCGATCCCGAGACGACCTTCACTGCGCTACCCGCAGTCAGGGACACGAGCACCGCCACCGTTTCCAGACCCGATGTCAGATTAAATACGCGTTCCTCACACCAGGTTGGTTCCTCTAAACTCGTAGCGAAACCCGCACTGTAGCAAATTGAACCCTAAACTAAAACTGGACAACTCAACTAAATTTAATTTCAGCACCAGTAAAACGCTGCTCACTGTAGAAATCGACCATCGGACAATTTTTCTGTGCACATAGGGTAGTGGTCGATTTAGGTTGATAAAACATCAAATTGTGACTTTTGACAAATAGGATAGTCCCGAAAACCTAGAAACGAAACCTAATAGGATTTGATGAATTTGAGACCTGACACCGTCACCGTGGAGATATTTCAGACGGACTTCTGCAGATGAGACGCTTGGACGAGACGCTTCGAGAGGACGACACACTCGCCATCGCAGGCAAGTGTACCCACTTGCGTTTTTGACCGTGCTTTGGTCTTAGATTGCTAGAACTGTTAGACTGTGAATGTATAGAACCGGACGTGAAATGATAGCATCCGGGACGCCCCTGACGACTTAGACTTGACGACGAAGTCTAAGCTCGACAAATAACAACTTTTTGACACTGTAGGGCTATCTTGTGTGTGCGTGCGTGTGGACACCCTAGAATAACAATTCCTTGCACTTGTCATGTCCTGTCCCTGTTACACAAAAAGCCTGCGTGCGTTTCGGATGCTCTCCATGCGAGAGTGATCCCCGTGACTGTTATACAAAAAGCCTTCGGGCGTTTCGGATGCTCTCCATGCGAGAGTGATCCCCGTGACTGTTATACAAAAAGCCTTCGGGCGTTTCGGATGCTTTCCTTGCGGAAGTGATCCCTGTTATACAAAAAGCCTGCGGGCGTTTCGGATGCTTTCCTTGCGGAAGTGATCCCTGTTATACAAAAAGCCTGCGGGCGTTTCGGATGCTTTCCTTGCGGAAGTGATCCCTGTTATACAAAAATCCTTCGGGTGTTTCGGATGCTTTCCTTGCGGAAGTGATCCCTGTTACACAAAAAGCCTTCGGGCGTTTCGGATGCTTCCCTAGCGGAAGTGATCCCTGTACTTCTTGTCCTGAGTTCCTGGGTTGGGGTAGGGTTGAGCGTGCGCACGGCAAGAGGGTCTGATCCCCCTCGAACCGTAAGGCGTGAACCCTTCGTGTCACACTTGTCTTGTCTTGTCCCGTCCTGTTTGTCCTGTCTTGTCCCGTCACGTCCCGTCTTGTCTTGACACCTGTAGGTTAGTCCCGTAGTTGGTAGCACACGCTACGACTGCTACTTGCTACGCTTTACTTTCCTGCTGCGTTACTTCCTGTCGTGTTACCCTGCTATAACCACATCCTGTTAATCAACCAGTAAACTGTTGTGTAAAAGAACCTCAGCATGCTAATCAACCAGTAAACCATTGTTTAAAGTTCGGTGCACTTGCAGTAAAGTCTAACCCTTCTTGTAGACTTTACCTGACGTACAGTTCCTTTTTCTTGGGTGCTGTACGTCAGGTGTTTAGCCAGAGTTCGTGGACAAGGCAGACTCACTGGAGTACGAGGAGCCGAGGACGTCATCACCAGAGTACGTACCTGACGAGGACCAGACCTAGCGGTCATTTTTAGTCGTCACTTTCAGAGGTTGCTACTTTTCGGTTTGTCTTTAAACTTTTGTTGCCATGCTTAGGCTTCTTTTAGACTTTGTACCAGTTGGATATTATATCTCTATTTAATGAATGCAACTTTCTTTTCTGTACTTTTGTTGTTTCGAACTATAAAAATGCAAGAACCTGAAAAGTCTTTTAAAATGGTACCCCTACAGACGCTTATTGGGTCCGAGCTTCTAAAGCTCTGGCCTAAGCGGGCCTCGTCACGTTTCGCTTCCGTCCATTTTGGGAAGCGGGGCGTGACAGGTTTTAGTGGTGGCCCATGCAGGTCATGCAAAAGTTCGGAACAATAAAAGTACCGCATTCATTTGATATCCACTTACAAGTCTGAATTGGTTTCCCAGTCTTAGATAGTAGGGAGACTTAGGTAGACGTCCCAGTTTGATAGCTAGATGCCTTGGTTAAAACTTAGTCGTCCTCGTCCTAGACTATCTTAGCATCCCCATTTGATTCTGATCGTATTAGATATCTAGAGTCCTTCTTTTAGTTAGTCGCTCGCCCAGCTCCATCGTCTTCGGGCCCAGCAGAACGTAACCTCGATTCTCTTAGGAACCTTCTCTTTAGATCATGATTATATTCTAGCTCATTAGGAAGTATTAGAGCTGAGTTATCCTAAATCTTTAGACGACCCGATGATTAGGACCCCTGACTTCTAGCGTCCCTCTGATCATTACACTTTTGTGTTATTGGCCGTAATGTTCCATCGTAGCTCTTCACGATCTGTATCCTACACGTATTCTCCTTGAAATCTTTTCCTGTCTCCCGATTCACGTGATCGTCTCCTGACGATTATCGTAGATCCTTCGAATTCCTTCCTTGACCAATTCTGCTTCCTCAAAAAAAAAGTAATTTTCAGAATTTGTTATTAAAATCCTTCGCTCAGTTTAACTTCTTTGAAAACTCTTACTAAATATTTAAAATTTCTTACTTTCGGTTGGGTTAAAATTCTTTCGTAAATTTTTGAAACCTTCTTGATCGGAAAATTTTAAGTTACGGTCTCGTACTTATTTTCGAATCGTATCCATTGTATTTTAGTTTTGAAACTTTGTTACCACTTTGGAAAATTCAATATACTATTTTTATAAACTACGAAATCTATTTCTAATCACTTACTGTACATGCTTTCAAAATATTTTCTAAACTGGAGGGAACTCCAATTATTTTATTATTAGTATTATACCAGTTCTAGGTTCTTCTTGACCACATTTCAAAATCTTTGGGTAAACTTATTTTTCATTTGCAAAACAATCGTTTCTCACCCTACCCATCCTTCCTTCATCTTACTTTTTCCAAAACTTTGATTTGCTACATCTACTCACTTTTAAGTATATGAATATATATTTTTAAAGGTATATGATACCATATTTTACACAAAATCCTTCTTTCATCGTTCAGTCATTTTAAGCAATATTTTTGTCCTGTCCATCCGGTTATCTTCTTATCCTCGCCTTATCTGACTTCGTTCTTTCGATCTTGTTTCGTGTCGCTTTTGGTTTCGGTCTCTTTCTTTTATGTAGACATTCGTGCCTGTAGTTGCCTACGTCATCTCTAGTTAGTAGTGGGCCCTTTGGTTTGTGAGGTCATCGTGATGTATATATATATAAGTATAGTGTGTAAACCTGTATAAGTGTGTTACCTTTAGGATCTTGATGTTTGTCTTTTGTGCCTTGTATGCATACTCAATGTGGTCCATGACATACATATGGAGTTGACTGAATGATGGTATTCATATTTGTGTGGATAACGTCATAACAGGCGAATTCCTTAGACCTAGTCTCCCGTATTTTAGTTTAGCCTATTTTGCTGCTTATATACATTTCAAAAACCTATTTGTTTTCTTTAAATCAAATCATTTAAAGTTTTTGAAATTAGCACAAGATCACAAATCAATTATCCTTCCTCATCCACTACCACGACTCCACGCGGTTCTTCAAATGTTTTGAAATATGTTATTGGTCTTAAGTTTTCTTTCCCCTTCTCTCTTCTCCCTTCGAAATGTTATGTTATGGTTGTTATAGTTTTGGGACTAGCTATTATTGTTGTAGGATTTTTGTTGCGGGTAGACTCAGGGAGAGATGTGATGATTAACCGATTTCGGAACAATAGGATATTGGAATAGATTTCTTTCGGATGAGAAGATGAGCTGTCCAAAACTTATTTATGATACCGATGTGAGACGGACTCAATGGGAAATTCTGGCCGGATGAATTATCTGCGTGAAGATGAGAACTTATCAGATTTGAGGCTTAGACGAATGGTAGATAGGGATGGCTACAGAGTACGATAGGAGATTAGGGTGATCATGAGATTGAGTAGAGCTATTATTAGCATCGAGACTTGATTGTTGAGTTGACGTAAGAAGACTTTGGGAGTAACATGACGTGTGGAGATAAATGGATGATTAGGCAGTCGGACTTAAATTGGTTGGGATTAGTTATAGTGAGTAGGATGAGAGGTGATTCTGATAGTTAAATTATTTGGCGGATAAATTCATGGGGAGATATGACAAGGAATGTATTGAAGACACGACGAATGTTGATTGGTGAAGGTATTAAAGGATTGGACAAAGTTTTTGTTTTTAGATTGGCGGTTGACTAGAATCTAATTTTGGAGATTGATTAATATTGGAAAGAGATCGAGGAATTTAGAAGATATTATTGAGCGGTGATGTATGCCAGAGTGGTATGGTATGAGAAGATAATTATTATTCTTTTGTGAGAACTTGGAGTTGGAAATTTGAACAGTAGTAATGGGTCTATGGTTGAGTGTTAGGATGTGAAAATAGCCGTGGCTTTATCCAGTGAAAAGATGGATTATAATGGATTATTTGAGGAACGAAGTTGAAATTTTAGGGCTAGAGACCTTTGTGTGGAGGATGGAAGTTATAGGCTTAAGTATTTATGGAATTTATGATTAGTCTTAGTGTGAGAGATTCCGAGGGCGGAATCATTTCTAAGGTGGGTAGAATGTAACGACCACTTTCTGACCGTTCGTATTTCCTGCGTGCACTTGCTTTATCGTGCACGTATTTTATTTGGCTTTTTCCGAGCTCCGGTATGTGCGATGCGATATGCCGTTACGATCGTTTTGGGGTGTAGAATTTTATAGTAATATTTGGGAACGTATTTTCACGGCTCGTTTTCTCGCAAAACGACTTGGAATAATAGGGGCGTTTTAGTCATTTGGCTCAAAACGCCGTTCCCAATTTTACGTGAAATTTTTGTAGACGTTACGCACGATCAGGCTCCGTAGATCTGTGCGTCTCGTCTCCACGATCGCCCCGGTATTTTCGGATTATTTTTCTGACGCCCGGATTGAGAAATATCGCCCGGATAAACCTCGACCGTCGATCTCCCCAATCAGTTCAAATTCGAATTTGTTAGCCAAATCTGGCTGTATATCTAATTAATCTGTTTTAACATCCTTCCTAAACTGTTTCGCTAATCTTCCTTAGCCTTACCCCAACTGGTACACCCTCTTACCCCATATCTCCCCTCCTTTTAACATTAAACCTAGTGTTATATAGTTTTTACCTATTATTATAATAACCCTAGCTTTAACCCTAATCCCTAACCCTAAGTCAAATTTCCACAGCATAACCCTAGGGGTTTTTTTTTTCTGTGAGCCGCCGCCTCCATCGATCTTTCCCCCTCCCCGATCTCTCTCTCCTTCTCTCTCACCCCCCTCTCTCGTGGTCTGCCCTCTCAGCGCAGTGGCCCCCTCATCAGCGCCTTCCCCCACGTCTCCCCCTCTCGTGCCGCCGCCGGCGGTCATCGCGCCACCGCCGCCTACCTCTCGCATCCCCGACCCCCGCCGCGCAGGGCCGATCCCCGATCCGCCACCGTGCCACCCCGACGCCGGCCCCCTCACGACCCCGCCGCGATTCTCAGCGAGGCCGCCGCCCTCGCGCCCCCACCGCGATCCACCGCCACGACCGCCGTCAACCTCATCTCCCTCCGGTGACGGCCAATACCCGTAGCCCTCTCCGCAAATCACCCCCCACCTGTGTACCGACTGCCCTCACTCCCTCATCGCTGGTGCACCCTTCTCCGGCCACCTCCCGTCATCATCGTGCCAACCCCCATCTCAGGTGACCCCAGACCTCCCTCAGGCTGCCAGCAGCCATCAACCCGCCGCTGCCTTCTTTACCGGCAGTCAACTGGGCCGACTCCCCCATCCCCGGCTGCCACATCCCCTTTCCGAGCACACACCGACCGCCGCCTGACCCCGCTCCGCGTTCCACGGCCACCCCTCACAGCTTCCGCCGTCGTGCAAGGTCGCGCCGCCATCCGCAGAGCGCACAGCCACCGCTCCTACGCATCATGCCGCCACTGCAGAGACCCCGAGCATGCGGCCACTTCGCCGTGACTCCCCGACTGCCGCCAATGGCCCTCACAGATCCGGCCAAGCACCCCTAGGCCGGAAGCCCCTTCGGCAGCCCCTCCAAGCCGACGTCAACTCTCAGTCGTGTTCCGGCGATGTCGTATCGCTGTCCCGTCTCCGTGCTCGCTATTTTGCCTCCCCGATTGCTGTCCGCCATCCCTACTCGCTGCCATCACCTCCAGACCGCTACCAGGACGTGTCTGGCTATGCTACCCGTAGCCGAGACGTCGCGCGAC
The DNA here is from genome assembly GCA_030789695.1 of Scilla litardierei. NCBI lineage: Eukaryota > Viridiplantae > Streptophyta > Magnoliopsida > Asparagales > Asparagaceae > Scilla > Scilla litardierei. The sequence continues at coordinate 318,874,361 of CM061133.1, forward strand.
GACGTTCTGCAGCCGTGATATCTCAGCTGCGCTACCCGCAGCCGTTCCGATCCTGAGGCGATCCCGAGACGACCTTCACTGCGCTACCCGCAGTCAGGGACACGAGCACCGCCACCGTTTCCAGACCCGATGCCAGATTAAATACGCGTTCCTCACACCAGGTTGGTTCCTCTAAACTCGTAGCGAAACCCGCACTGTAGCAAATTGAACCCTAAACTAAAACTGGACAACTCAACTAAATTTAATTTCAGCACCAGTAAAACGCTGCTCACTGTAGAAATCGACCATCGGACAATTTTTCTGTGCACATAGGGTAGTGGTCGATTTAGGTTGATAAAACATCAAATTGTGACTTTTGACAAATAGGATAGTCCCGAAAACCTAGAAACGAAACCTAATAGGATTTGATGAATTTGAGACCTGACACCGTCGTCGTGGCGATATTTCAGACGGACTTCTGCAGACGAGACGCTTGGACGAGACGCTTCGAGAGGACGACACACTCACCATCGCAGGCAAGTGTACCCACTTGCGTTTTTGACCGTGCTTTGGTCTTAGATTGCTAGAACTGTTAGACTGTGAATGTATAGAACCGGACGTGAAATGATAGCGTCCGGGACGCCCCTGACGACTTAGACTTGACGACGAAGTCTAAGCTCGACAAATAACAACTTTTTGACACTGTAGGGCTATCTTGTGTGTGCGTGCGTGTGGACACCCTAGAATAACAATTCCTTACACTTGTCATGTCCTGTCCCTGTTACACAAAAAGCCTGCGTGCGTTTCGGATGCTCTCCATGCGAGAGTGATCCCCATGACTGTTATACAAAAAGCCTTCGGGCGTTTCGGATGCTCTCCATGCGAGAGTGATCCCCGTGACTGTTATACAAAAAGCCTTCGGGCGTTTCAGATGCTTTCCTTGCGGAAGTGATCCCTGTTATACAAAAAGCCTGCGGGTGTTTCGGATGCTTTCCTTGCGGAAGTGATCCCTGTTATACAAAATGCCTGCGGGCGTTTCGGATGCTTTCCTTGCGGAAGTGATCCCTGTTATACAAAAAGCCTTCGGGCGTTTCGGATGCTTTCCTTGCGGAAGTGAACCCTGTTACACAAAAAGCCTTCGGGCGTTTCGGATGCTTCCCTAGCGGAAGTGATCCATGTACTTCTTGTCCTGAGTTCCTGGGTTGGGGTAGGGTTGAGCGTGCGCACGGCAAGAGGGTCTGATCCCCCTCGAACCGTAAGGCGTGAACCCTTCGTGTCACACTTGTCTTGTCTTGTCCCGTCCTGTTTGTCCTGTCTTGTCCCGTCACGTCCCGTCTTGTCTTGACACCTGTAGGTTAGTCCCGTAGTTGGTAGCACACGCTACGACTACTACTTGCTACGCTTTACTTTCCTGCTGCGTTACTTCCTGTCGTGTTACCCTGCTATAACCACATCCTGTTAATCAACCAGTAAACTGTTGTGTAAAAGAACCTCAGCATGCTAATCAACCAGTAAACCATTGTTTAAAGTTCGGTGCACTTGCAGTAAAGTCTAACCCTTCTTGTAGACTTTACCTGACGTACAGTTCCTTTTTCTTGGGTGCTGTACGTCAGGTGTTTAGCCAGAGTTCGTGGATGAGGCAGACTCACTGGAGTACGAGGAGCCGAGGACGTCGTCACCAGAGTATGTACCTGACGAGGACCAGACCTAGCGGTCATTTTTAGTCGTCACTTTCAGAGGTTGCTACTTTTCAGTTTGTCTTTAAACTTTTGTTGCCATGCTTAGGCTTCTTTTAGACTTTGTACCAGTTGGATATTATATCTCTATTTAATGAATGCAACTTTCTTTTCTGTACTTTTGTTGTTTCGAACTATAAAAATGCAAGAACCTGAAAAGTCTTTTAAAATGGTACCCCTACAGACGCTTATTGGGTCCGAGCTTCTAAAGCGCAGGCCTAAGCGGGCCTCGTCACGTTTCGCTTCCGTCCATTTTGGGAAGCGGGGCGTGACAGGTTTTAGTGATGGCCCATGCAGGTCATGCAAAAGTTCGGAACAATAAAAGTACCGCATTCATTTGATATCCACTTACAAGTCTGAATTGGTTTCCCAGTCTTAGATAGTAGGGAGACTTAGGTAGACGTCCCAGTTTGATAGCTAGATGCCTTGGTTAAGACTTAGTCGTCCTCGTCCTAGACTATCTTAGCATCCCCATTTGATTCTGATCGTATTAGATATCTAGAGTCCTTCTTTTAGTTAGTCGCTCGCCCAGCTCCATCGTCTTCGGGCCCAGCAGAACGTAACCTCGATTCTCTTAGGAACCTTCTCTTTAGATCATGATTATATTCTAGCTCATTAGGAAGTCTTAGAGCCGAGTTATCCTAAATCTTTAGACGACCCGATGATTAGGACCCCTGGCTTCTAGCGTCCCTCTGATCATTACACTTTTGTGTTATTGACCGTAATGTTCCATCGTAGCTCTTCACGATCTTTATCCTACACGTATTCTCCTTGAAATCTTTTCCTGTCTCCCGATTCACGTGATCGTCTCCTGACGATTATCGTAGATCCTTCGAATTCCTTCCTTGACCAATTCTGCTTCCTAAGCTAGAGCTTGCTCCGGTCTTCGACTTTGTCGGTGACACCGATCGTCGTATCGGTTGAGCTTTCTTCGGAGTCCTCAACTTTGAGAGCTTGCAGAGCTCCCGTATTCTTGCGACATCCGCGTCGCTATCATCAATCGCCATGGAGATATCGGGGAGTGCTCCATCTTCTCTTCCTCAGCCAAATCTAGGCCTTCTTCGAAGCTATCTTCGTGGGGTGCGCCGATGGAGTGGGGGATCGCCTCTTCGATGACCTCATCAAGGAGGTCCATGTAATCTAGCTCCTCATGATACGACATGTGCTTCATTGCCTTCGGTATATGGAGCTCCACTTCGATGTTGCCGACGTTCAAGGTAAGGGTCCCCTCCCGCACATCGACGATGACACCGGCGGTGGTGAGGAATGGGCGTCCAAGTATGAGTGATGTATCGCCCTCCTCCTTGATGTCCATTATCACGAAATCGTATGGCAAACATATGCCTCCTGGAACTTGGAGTGGGATGTCCTCTGCGATCCCAACCGGCCTTGTAATCCGACCGTCCGCTAGTTGAATCCGCATGTCGGTAGGCTTTAAATCCGTGCAGGTATTCAACTTCCGGAACATGGAGAGAGGCATGAGGCTAACACTAGCCCCCAAATCCACCAATGCTTTTTGTAGGGGGACGCCGCCTAGAGTGCAAGGAATCCGGAAACTCCCTGGATCTTTAAACTTGGCGGGCTCCTTTTCCCTCTTTGTGAACCAAGTCCCTTCCTCCGCGAGCTTTATCTTCTCCTTCCTCTTCCTTCCTGTAATTAAGTCCTTTAAAAATTTGGCGTAAGATGGGATTTCCACTATAGCGTTGAGGAAGGGGATATTGAGGCTCACCCCTCTCAAATACTCGAGAAACTTGGCTAGCCGTTTCTCCATCTTGGCTCTAACTAGCCGTTGAGGGAAGGGCACCGGTGGCATAAATCGGCGCTCATTGATAAGCTCCTCCGTTCTAGATTTCACTTCTCCTTGCGACTCCTTTTCTTTTTCAACTTCAATTGTCGGCTCGCTCTCTTGTAGAATCTCCACCACGGGCTCCTTGACTTGAGTCATGGGGGGAGTGGTATCCTTCCCTCCTCTTGTAGTAACCGCAACGACCGCATTGATATGGCCGGTGTTGCCCCGTGGATTCGGCTCGGGTTGAGCCGGCAATTGTTGATTGTTTTTATTGAGCAACGCAAGTTGCTCCCCAATTTGAGCGACGACGGTGGCGAGAGAATCTTGTCCCGCCTTCAATGTGGCATTGATCTTTCGTTGTTCCGCCATAAACTCCTCCACCTTAGCTTCAAAATCCGGACGTGGTTGAGCTTGCGGTGGGTTGGGATTTCTCCACCCTTGATTGTACCCCGGTGGCCTATAAGGTCCCACTTGTTGCCTCGGTGGGAAGTTTTGTTGTGGTGGCCCCCTTGGTGGATAATTTGGTTGTGGTGGTGGAGCTCGAGCTTGAGGAGGTTGGTGTTACGGGGGGTTCAATGCACCATCATTATTATCATATGAGAAACCCGGATGGTTTCTAGCGGCCGGATTGGCCCAATATCCAGAATTCCCCGCGACGTATTGAATTTGCTCCAAAGCTCCTTCTCCTTGCTCTCCTCCTACATACATGGCTTGGGATTGGTCTTACCAACGCTCATATGATTCGTCAGCGTGGATGTAGAAGGGGCTCCTTGAGGCTCGGTAATGAATTTCTCCAACCTCTCCACTACCTTATGGAGAGAGTCAAACTTGCTAGAAAGCTCAGCTACGGCCTTGGCCTCATAAATGCTAGACGGCTTCAAGGAGGACAAAGAATGTCCTCGCTCGTCGCCCCACTGTTGGTTGTTCGAGGCCATCTCCTCAAGCAAGGCCGTAGCTTCATCGGGAGTCTTTGACAAAATGGCTCCATTGGCGGTAGCATCAATGATTTGTTTCGTGCCCGGTTGGAGCCCATTGTAGAAACTGTGGACAAGCTCCCAATCCTCAATGCTATGATGAGGGCATTGATGTTGCAAGTCCTTGAAGCGCTCCCATGCTTCATAGAGAGTCTCTTGTGGCCCTTGCTTGAAGGACATGAGAGCACTTCTTATCTTCACCGTCTTGGAGGGCGGGTAAAATTTGTCGACGAAGGCACTCGCCAACTCATCCCAAGTGGTGAAGATTCCTTCAGCTTGCGTCCTCGACCAATATAATGCCTTGTCCTTGAGTGTGAAAGGAAAGAGGCGTAGTCTGATAGCATCCACGGAGACGCCCGGCATTTGGAAGGTGGCACACTTTGATAGGAAGAGCTGGATGTGGTAATGAGGGTTTTCATGGGAGTTCCCATGAAAAGGATCTTGTTGCATAAGGACCACCAATCCGGTCTTCAACTCAAAATCTTTGTCGGCCTCCAACTCCGGCATAGCTATGGACGAGGTCGTGAAAGAAGTCTTAGGCCGAAACCTATCTCTTATGGAAATAATCCTTGCCATTCGCGTCGCCAATTCTTCGGGTGTCTCAGGATGGGTCATAAAGTTTCCTTCCGTAACGGGTCTCCTCTCCGCTCAGATCCTCCTCAATGTACGCTCGATCTCCGGATCGTATAGTATCTCTTCGGGGTTCGCCGAGGATCTCGTGTACATGCAAGGGAAAACAGAGTTTCAAAGAAATAGTTAGCACAATGGAAGGGTGAAACAAAAAATTAAAAAAAGATAGAACAAAAAGAAAGAAATAGCTAGGTTATATGAAACAAACACTATTGCCTCCCCGGCAACGGCGCCAAAAACTTGGTCGCGTCCCGGATACACGTCCCGGAGCGGCGACACTGTAGTCTTACCGCAAGCGCACGGTGTACCGGCGAGCGGGTATCGAACACAGGGAGGCCTAATAACAGTGTCTTCTTCAATCACCTGGCTATAGGAAAAGTCGGGAAATGTTCGCAAATATGCGGTCACAGTCGTTCATATGTATAAAAGAAATAACAAATTAATAAAGACGCCTAGGGGTAGGGAATCCCCGTTACTCGCCGTATCTCGTCATTGTGATTCGTAGGTTTCACAATTGCTAGACTTGAAATTCGGGTGAACTAGCTGCAACTAAATGTGGAACCAAGCTCACGCTCTCGCGCTATTGCCGGTCTATAGCCAACCTAGGGTAGGGTCCAATCTCTTGCAAACCCTAACCTAGGCAAACTAGCGTGAAGAACAACATCATCGTTCAATCGTATCTCGAGCCCACTCTTGTGCAAACTCGAGCTACGACCTAGGTTGGGATAGTTCCTACCCGTCCAATCTCTTGCAAACGGGTATCAGTATAGAATTGCAATCGAAAACCATAGTTTCGGTCCAATCTCTTGCAAACCGATTCCGGAGAAATTCAATTGCAACCCAATTCGAATTTCTAGGGCTTCCTATCGAGTTGGGATCCAATCTCTTGTAAATCCCAATCGGTATGAATCCCTAGCTATTCGTATTATAGCAATCCCAAACTAACCCTAATCAATCCTAGCAATAGTTTCACCAATTCATCACAAATTCGAAATTGGGCTCGTAGGGTTCATCCCTACGCCCTAAGACGATGAACTACTCACAATTCATAATAAAATGCAATAGAAATTCACAACCAAAATCAATAGAATTCATTGCTATATTCAAAATATCAATAAAAATGGAGTTTTTGAGGGAGAGAGAGACAACCCAATGAAGAACAAGATAGCATCCAACAAAATCTCACTTTTCTCTCCTCCCTAAAAGCTAAATATAATCCCTAAAAAGTTAATCTAAAAAGGCTGCAAAAAGTTCTGAAAAAGCTCTCTAAACTAGGTTAAAAACTGGGGTTAAATACCCCCCAAAATCGCCCAAAAAATCCTGACGAAAATGCCCCTGCGCAGCCTCAAAATCGCAGTTTACGCTACAGGCAGCGCGGCTCACTCGGCCGAGTGACAAATGTCACTCGGCCGAGTGAGAGACCCTGACGGATTCCAGAGAGTTGGGGGTCTTGGGGGTCGTCTCCTCGGAGGTCACTCGGCCTAGTGACTTCTCTTCACTCGGCCGATGGTCGTTCTTCACTCGGGCGGACGGTCTTTCGCCACTCGGCCGAGTCGGTCTTTGGGAATCGACTGTACAAAAACAGTAAGTCTGGAATTTTTGTTGCCGTCGTCTTGATGCCACTCGGGCGAGTGGGTCTCCGTGGTTCGGCCGAGTGACATGGCGATGCTCGGCCGAGTGCACGCTGAATATAGCTCTGTTGCGTGTCCGATCTGGCCGGCCGAGTGGGCTTCCGATGGTCGGCCGAGTGACTCCTTCACTCGGCCGAGTGAAATGCTCAAAATGCCCAAACTTCATATTTTCGCTCCCTTGTCGCTCCTACGATGTTCTTTCTCCTTCCACTCCTCTACAATAGCAAAATACCCCTCAAGAGAGTCGTCGGTGACACTCCGGAGTGGGTGCATCTCAGAATCACTCCAAATCGCTCCAAATCTCCTGAAATATGACAAAAACAACAAATCGTTAAAAGCATCGCAATATTGTCGAATAATCGTGAAAAACACGATTTGAGCGATCCAAATGGCATGCAAACATGCGGAAAAAAGGTGTAAAATATGGAGTGATCACTCTCCCTCTTCCATTTAACCCCATCCAAGCCCTAATTTCTGCCCGACTCCCCCCATTTTCGAAAATTTGTTGAGAAGAAGTGTCGCGGCTTCACACTTCCACTCATTGCACGGCGTTGGGTGATCTACGAGCAAGGATCGTCATCTCAACTGGGTAACTTCGCTCCTTAGCTCCATTTTCAATTTTGCCCTAGTATTACTATTTTGCTCGATTGCCAATGTTTGTGTGCATTCATCACATCTTGCATACACTAGCATCACACACTCACATGTCCCGGGATCAAGATAAGGGTAAGGGTATCATGCGGGAGGAGGAGCCGTCTCGCAAGAGACGGAAGTCCACACGTCCGCCACACTCACGCCCTCCTCCTACATAACCTACACAGCCCCAACCCCTACCTATCATCCCTCCTGAGGACCCAATATTGGGCCCGCATGGTTATCGTTTTCTGAGTCTAGAACAAAAATATTTTTATCATAGACTCGATGCACGGGGGCACCTCTCCACCAAGTTTGCACACGCACAAACGCTTCTCGATCTCGGAGTTTTCTCCGAAGTCGAGACCCTCTTTGCTAACTTAGGGTGGTTAGCTTTCTTTAACGCCCACGGACCCTCCTACCTCGCTCTCACACTAGAATTTCTATCTTCCCTTAAGTGTGAGTCGGGGTCGATCGTCGTTTTTCGGGTCCGAAACAAAACCGTCCGCACCCGCCTGGATACTATCAATCACATTTTCGGATTCCCCATTCTTGGGGACGACGCTATCCGTCACTCCGGATACCACCCTAATTTCGACGTCGATCAATTTTGGTTTCACCTCACCCTACACGCTCACTATCCTCGAGGCAAGGCCAAGTCCTCCTCCATCATTCACCCCGTTTTCCGTCTGGCCCACCGAATTATTTCTTGCACATTCTTCCCCAGGGATGAGTCTGGGACGGTGACTATCCCTGATCTTTTCATTTTGTGGGCCATGACATTTTATTTCATTCGTGGTGACGACGGGATCGCCTTCGAGGCCCCTCGCATTCCCATTCACACTGGCGATTGGCTTATCCACAAATTGCTTGACATTAGCAGTGCCGTCAAAGGCAAGTTCTGTTGCGGGGGCCTCATTACTATCATAGCCTCATATCCCCAGTATGGTGTCATCATCCCCTGTGATTTCCCTTCTTCCCCAGAACCCTCACATATAGATCTTGATGTCCTTCATCATATTCACATGATCAAGCCCCGCCCCGACGGTCATTTCGCTTTTTACTACGGACGCCCCCTGCTTCCAATACCATTCTGCCCAATCCCGCTCGTATGACTATCGTCTTAGTGACAGATTGGACATTCCCTCCCGATCCAGAGTTTATGGGGGGGGGGGGGGGGGTTACATCTTCCATTCCTTCCCCAGGGCGCACCCAGACCACCTTCCCCTACCGCCGACTTAGGCAAGCAGGATATCCCTGCGTCCCTGGGAGACTCCGGGACTGGCCCCAGTCATACCATCCCGGCTCCTGGCCCTATCACTTCCGAGTCTCTGAGTGAGGCCCTTTTAGGCCTAGCCTCTGGTGCCAGCACGACCACTGCCGCTGGCACCACTTCCACCTCCCATCCAGCCTTTACTTCTTCCGTCTGCCGTGCCGCCTCCGCTCGCCTCGCTATTGAGGCTGAGCTAGCTTCACTGTGTGCTTGCGCTTCGTCCTCTGCCCCCTCGGACCCATCCTCTTCGATCTTTTCTCACCCATGTTTCCTCGCACTTGAGAGAAACGTGGCCGCCATCCTCCGCATTCTTACTCACGTTCACAGACCACCTCCACCTCCACCTCCACCTTCACCTCCACCATCACACTCTTCACCTCCCCCATCACATTCATCCCCACACCCATCACCCCCTAGGCGACCATCCCCTCCCACCACCACTGTTTCCGTTCCTGCCACTTCACCTCCACTCACGACCACCGCCGTCGACCCCACAGATCCACCACCCTCCACTTCCGTCACCCCATACGTGCGCCGCAAGAAATTGCGGGTGCATTCGCGATCACTTCCCCCACCATCCTCTTCTGTCGCCGTATCTACCACATCTACCACCGTATCTACCCCATCTACCACCGCTTTGGTCACCATTTCCCTTCCACCCACCATCATCACTTCCACACCACCCATCGTCCACACATCCACACCCATCCACACCCATCTTGCACCCCTCTCCCCACTTATTTGCACACCCCCCACCTCTCCCCTCCGCACCCCTCCATCTTCTGTCGAGGAGGACGAGGATGATTCCTCTCATGCCTTTTGATTTCTTTCGCTTTTTCGATCTTCCCCTTGCATATTTCTGCATCGTCATGAGCACATCATATTGCTAGCTTTATCATGTCCAGCTTGGGGGAAGTCGACATTTTGTGTGTTCTGTCGTGTTTTTTCTGAGTGGTGTGCTTGTTTATATATGTCGTGTGGTGTGCTTTTCTATCGTTTATTTTCCGTTTTTCTTTTTCCTCTTTCTTTATTTTTCAGTTTCGTATGAGTGTTTTCCTCGTTTTTCATTTCTCTTTGTGTCGGTGCGTATTCCCCCCCATTTTCATTGCCATCCCGTATTTACTTTTATTGCATTGAGGACAATGCAAGTTTCAGCTTGGGGGAGTCGCACTTTGTGCGTCGTTTTGTGTCTTTTTCTTCGTTTTTGAGTCGTTTTCACCGTGTTTTTCTTTTTCTTTCTTTCCTTTTTCTCCTCTCTCTCCTAGAGATGACCCCAAATGATGAATTGCCACAGAATCACACACACACCTAGCATGGCTTTGATAATCACATTCACTAACCCTAGGAAGCTGAGTCCTCTTGCATTTCATGCATCGTGGGTCCATTTTACTTTTGTATGAGTCGTGTGTCGTGTTTAACTTACGGTGTGCTTCTACTTTGTGATTTTGATTTATATAACTGTCCTGGAATGACCCCTAGATTATCATGTTTCGATTTGAATATGCAGTATTTTCTTCTCTTGTCTGTCTCTATATGCATGCTATATTTATATCGTATACTTCATTTCGCATGTGTCGGGATTCCACAGTTAGGCTAGGATAACCCATTTAGCCTATGCTCTGATTAGCGAAGAAAATCTCCCTTGCCCAAGTGTCTAGAATCCGATTTCTTTTTTATTTTACTTGGTGCAAATCCCCTCGTCGTGTACCGTTCTCCCACTTGGGAGAGTACACACATGTATATACCCAAAAGTCCAAAAATCCAAAAAAAAGAGAAAAGAAAAACCCAAAAAGAGAAAAAAGAGAGAAAAGAAAAGATATATATATATATATATATCTATATCTATATCTATATCTATATCTATATATCTATATATATCTATATGTATAGCCAAACACCCAAAAAAAATACATATATCCAAAACCCAAAAAAATTCCAGTGTGAATATTTTCCTACCTATTGAGAATAAAGGGAAGGCGAGAATTTGCACCGAGTGTTCTTCTCCACATCATCTCAACCCCCATCGTTTTCGAAAACACTTGGAATAGGGACCTTCTAGCTATTATCTAGGCGATAGTGAGGTGATTTCCTAGTCCCTAGTTGTGGAGTCCCGGACACATGATACGATTCAATTCTTACTCTGTTCTATTGCATGCTTGAGCTATCTATTCACCGCTTATTTCAAATCGAATCTATATTTGGGTCTTTTCTTAGATTTGTGTATATGGAGCTCTATTGCACATTGTAGATAGTAACACCGTCTGCTAGCACGCGACCACACTCACTTGCGCTTCACCACGTGGGCCCATGACCCTCGTTTGGACTCGTTTTCCTTGGTTTAGTGTTGTGATTTGTCGCTTGCTTCCTTGGTGTGGCGTTGTTGATTTTGTTGACCCTGACGGGCGATTTAGGATTTAGATTTCTCTTTTTCTCTCTGTATCTATTTTCTCCCTCTGAGCTCCTACTCTCACTCGTCTTCCTCGAGGACGAGGAAGGGTTCAGCTTGGGGGATTTTGACGTGCGTGTATATTTTATATACTCACGCACGTCTTCTTCGTGTTTTTCTGTTATTTTCCACCGTCCCGTATCCATTTTCTCGTGTTTTCTAGTTTTCTTTCACTTTTCCGTGCTTTTATGTGTTTACAGGAGATTGCCAGCATAGGGGACACATAACGAAGATATCATAAGTCCCCGGAGCAACGAGAGGAGTCACGCACGATCCAGGGGCTAAACAACGAAGATTGCCATCTTTCAGCCCCCACCCGATCGGTTGGACACAGCAAACAGACCGGGTGATGCACGTGTGTCCGACCCAGACTAAAGCTAAAGTAAAGTGCAAGGTCAACCGACCGGTTCGCCGATCGGATCATCCCAACAGAGTTCTCGGGAAATTGGAGCTGAATTCCAACCGATCGGGTGACCTTCACCCGATCGGTTCATCTGTAGCGAATTTTACAAACGATGACCCGGAGAGCTCACCCGAAGGCCCGCTGACCGTGCCAAGTCGACTGAAGTCTCTGTTCTTTTGGGCGATAATTCCAACCGATCGGTTGATAACTCAATTGATCGGTGCACCTGATGACCGCATCCCTTCAAACGAGGACCCGCTTGTGCCAACCGGTCGGATCAAGCGAGCGGGTGAAATTTCTGAAGCTCGCAGCCGAAGCACGTAGCAGCTCACCCGATCGGTTGATTCTTCAACGGATCGGGTGAAGTCGATTTCTATATATAGCTGCCTAGGTTTTCAGAAACGGAGAATGGTATTTTTTCTGTCTTTTTCTCTATTTGTGACGGCTGGAATTTTATTGTTATCTGTAAGTTCTCTGATCTTTGTCAAACATTAATATAGTCTTAATTTCATTGCTACTACCGTGTTTCAATTGCCTGATCATGATTTTTACGGTTGATTTTCATTTAGATTGCTTTTGAGCTATAATGTGTGAGTAGTTCCCAAATCTGGGATTTTGGTGGAAACCCCTTCGTGGGTTCTCCCTGATGCGTCCATAGGACTAGAATTTCGATAGGGATTAGGAATTTAGAGGTTACGCGGGGTGTTTCATTGTCATCGGCGGGAAAAAGACCGCCTTTGACCGTAGGGCCAAGGGGGGTAAACTTGGCGGTTGACTCCCTAGCCATAGCTCACGCCATTAGCGTAGACATCGAATCCTAGCGTGCGGGGAGCGGCAGGACGAGATGTTGGGAGTTATCGTTGCGACCTTAGTGCTCCCGGAGTCGGTCAGTGTTAATGGACATGGGAATGCCCACTGACCGAACCCGGGTAGTCCGACATATCATCCTGGGCACCGACCGGAATATCGGGCCCATGGGACGCTGGTATCACTCTTAGAGGCAACGTCTCACCACTAAACCCTAATTCCGATCGTATTCCTATCCGCCGGTCGTAATAGTGAGAACACATGATAGGGTGGAAACTGAAGTCCTAAGTTTCCCTTTATATTGTTTAATCCTCCGTATTTACATTCTGTGACAAACCATCTATCGATCGGGCTAGCTCACCCGTAGGGTGAATTGGTTCCTCTTAGAAACAAGCATAACCATGCCGTCCTGTGTTCGACCCCCAAGCCACACTACAACACCGTGAGCTTGCGGTACAAATATTTTAAATCTGGTATCCCCCAATCCAACTGCACTCTGTTACGATACAACAAAAGCCGGGGGACGTCATTCCTGCACCAGGGCCGCCTCAAGACCATCCACCTGCTCCGGGACGTACACCCAAAGAACGGTTGTAGTTTTACCGCAAGCGCACGGTATAGCGGCGAGCGGGTATCGAACACAGGGAGGACGAATGACCGTGCTTGCTCCTAATCAACCTGGCTATTTAAGAATAGAGAGAATTGCCTTGGGCGATCCTGTCACAATCGTCAGACAAATGTGCGAAATATCAAATCAAATAAAGAACGTCTAGGGAATGGGGAATCCCCGCCACTCACCGTATTTCATAAATGTGGTTCGTCGGTATCAAAATTGCTAGAATGAGAATTTGGATGAACTAGTTGCAACTAAATGTGGAACCAAGCTCACGCTCTCGCGCTGTTGCCGGTCTATAGCTATCCTAGGGTCGGGTCCAATCTCTTGCAAACCCTAGCCTAAGAAAGCTAGCATTAGGATCAACATCATCGTCCAATTGCGCACCGAGCCCAATCTCTTGCAAACTCGGTCCACAATCTAAATTAGGATAGTTCCTACCCGTCCAATCTCTTGCAAACGGGTATCGGCACGGAATTGCAACCGGAGATCCTAGTATCGGTCCAATCTCTTGCAAGCCGATACTTCGAAAGTCCGACTCCAACCCAATTCGGATTTCTAGGGCTTCCTATCAAATTGGGATCCAATCTCTTGCAAATCCCAATTGATATGAATACCTAGCTATCCGTAGTAATTCGATCCCAATCTAATCTCTAATTATTGATTCTAGCACAATTTCTACCAATTTATCACAAATACGAAATTGGGCTTGTAGGGTTCATCCCCACGCCCCAAGACGTGGAGACTACTCACAAATCATAGCAATAGCACAAAAATAATCAATGAAATAGGCAATGGAATTCATCACAACAATGATATAAACAATAAAAATAGAGTTTTTGGGGAAGAGAGATGCAAACCAATGTAGTTCTTCAATTAATCCAACAAAAATCCAAGTTTTTCCTCTTCTCCAATCACAAATAATAAAGCTAAAAAGTAATCTCAAAAAGCTGCAAAAAATCTAAGAGATGGCTCTCAAAACTAGGGTAAAAACAGGGCTTAAATAGCCCCAAAAATCGTCCAAAAATCCTGACCAAAACGCCCCTGCACAGCCTGTTTTCCGCAAATTTCGCTACAGGCAGCGCATCGCACTCGGCCGAGTGACAAAAGTCGCTCGGCCGAGTGAAAACCCTGTCATTTTCCAGTAAGTCGGGGGCTTCAAGGGTCTTCAGTTCGGAGGTGGCTCGGCCAAGTGAGTTGTCGTCACTCGGCCGATGGCTTCACTGCACTCGGGCGGATGTGGTTTGCCACTCGGCCGAGTGGGTCTTCTGAAGCTCAGGTGGCCGAAAAACAGAAACTTCGATATTTTGGAGGGGCTTCGTCTGGGCGCCACTCGGGCGGACGTGGTATAGTCACTCGGCCGATGTGGACTCCGACGCTCGGCCGAGTACACATGGAAATCGTGTCTGAACGGGTCGGCCGAGCAGTGTCTCGCTGGTCGGCCGAGTGGCTCCTCCACTCGGCCGAGTGGGACACAAAAGATGCCCAATCTGATTGTTTTGGCCTCCTCGTCGCTCCTGCGACGTCCATTCTTCTTCCGCTCCTCTCCAACAGCAAAATATCCCTCGGGGAGGTCGTCGGTGGCCGTCTAGAGTAAGCGCGTCTCGAGATCACTCCAAATCGCGCCAAATCACCTGAAATGCGACAAAAACAACAAATCGTGAAAAGCATCGCAATATCGTCGATATATCGTGAAAAACATGATTTGGGCGATCTAAATGGCATGCAAATACACGGAAAAAAGGTGTAAAATGAGGAGTGATCAAAATCCCCCAAGCTTGCCTCTTACTCGTCCTCGAGGAAGATAAGTAAAAGGCGAACCCGGTGGATTCGGAAAACGAAAACGGCGAAAAACGAAAAAAATGAAAAACGAAGAAGAATGAAAACCAAATGAAAATAAAGACGAAAGAAAGAAGCGAAGAGGTAGGGTGCTAGATCATTTTCTCAGGACGTGGGTTTCACTTACTCTTATAGCGTGCACCGAATGAGAAATACATGTCAAAGAATCTTATTTTGATATCATAGTATAGTAGTGCAAATAGAAATAGAAAACCCACGAACAATGATATAATCATGAAGAACGGAATGATTTTAAAATTAACATTGCCTGAATCATTTAAAGCGGTATACAAATCACAGATCACGCACTTTTCAATTGAACGCTTTCTATCTGGAATATAAGAGTATCACACTATAGAATAGAGAGAATAGAAAAGTTTGGATTTCATGAAATGAATGCTAGGCTTAGATTTCTGGATTTCGTGAAGCTAGAAACAATCTCACCGAGTATAGAATATTACTTAGCCTAGGTTGGCGTGCAATGTCAAGTAGTCACTCTCTCACACATCAATGGGTCCCCTCCCCCAAGCTTATCTATAAGCGTGGTGGCACAAAAATATTTACATCCCCATTTTTATATAGCTCCAAAAGCAAAGAAGAGAAAGAAGAAAGAAAGAAAGTGAGATGGGATCTTTTATTGAGGATTTTTCCTCTTTTCTCTCTCTTTTTTTTTTCTCTTTTCTTTTTTCTTCTTTTTTTTATAAGCAATATATACACAATGATCCCAACTCAGAGAGAGATAATGATATACAAGAATGTTTTTCTCTCTTTTATTATATATATATATATATATATATATATATATATATATATATATATATATATATATATATATATATATATATATATATTTAGAAGAAGGGATTTGGAGCTAGGAATTAATAGCGGGGAAATGCCATAAAATAGAATCACTAAGGGGAGATTCACCAATGATTTTTAAAAGTAGAGAAATGATGTTCAAGATTTGTGGAGAAAGAAATATATATAACTCTCGGTTCACTCTATAAGACATGCACGACAACTTCAGTAGGGTAATCTAATCTACTCAGTTTTGATCACAAAAAAGCTAACTAATCCAGATATATCATAGCTAACATCATTCAATCATCCCGAAGTGAAGTGTACAATTCATGCATATAGAAGTGATATAGGAAAAGAAATCAGTACTCCAGATATAGGCATTCAATGCGTGAATCTTGGTGTGTTTTCTGTGATAGCATACATATGAATATTCAGGCTCAGCTAATAATAAAACTTCATCCATTTTCATGTGGAAAAAGTGTGGGTTACTATTCTAGATGCAAAGCAAGTCATAGCATATGATATCAGAAATAAAATCTAAGACATGACAAATATAGCATACATATAGAATAAGCTAACTCCACGTAGACATCATCACAGAAAATTCATCTCTAGCATGAGATGAAAAAGGAAAGAAATAAAGATAAGAAAAATAAAAATATGCAATGCGGCACACAGAGAAATAAGAAAAACGTGATGCATGGCAAAATAAAAGAAAAATAAAGAAAAATGAGTGCAAAAGTGAAAAGAAACGGTGTGAAAAACTAAAAATAAAGGTGGCAAATCGAAAAAGAACGTGAGAACTCACTCCTCCAAGCTAAACCGCACAGTGTCCTCAATGTGCAAAGTGTGGCACACAGAGAGACAAGTAATGAGAGGGGCAAGTGAGGGTGCATGCATGATGGAAAGAAAAAGATAATAAAACGAAAAATAAGGAAATGAAAATATGATGCGGATATGATGCATGCACAGATATGAGTGATACGAGTATAAATGGGTCACCAAAAGCTCTCCCTCCCTCCCAAAAAAGATATATAAAGATACGGCAAATGAGAATCCCAAAATAAGTGAGGGGAGGGGGGTGGATAAAAAGGCATCAGGACCCAGCAGAAACGGGCAGCACAAAGGCAAAAGGAATCGATGGCATCACTGGTGCCTAGGAAGGTGGTGCTGCGCCGTCTCCGTCCTGAGGCGGAGGTGGTGGTGGTGGTGTAGGCTGCTGAGCTGGGGTGGGCGTGGAAGTGGAAGCAGGTCTAGTGTGTGTGGAAGTGTGTGTGGGAACCTGCTGGGTGGGTGGGGGTACGCGCGGAAGACGCTCTAAGATCTGTGTCAGGCAGTAGTGGATCTGAGGGATCAGGTCAAAGCGTACAGCCATCGTAGAGACGGTGGAGGACAGGGTCCTAAGGTCACCTCTAAGACCACTCACCGCCAACTCAAGAGCACGTATGCTCTGCAGTACAGTGTCGGGCGGGGGTGGTGCAGAGGGATGAACCGGTCTAGGCTGCGCAGGGCGGGGCTGGCGTACGCGAGTGGAGTACGTAACGGGCTCAGCAGGGAAGGGGACAAAAGGTGCCGCGCCAGCAAATGTGGGCCTGGCCTCAGTGTGAGGCCGGGACACCGGCTGGTGAGAAGTAGAGGCAGCGGCAGCAAAGGAAGCGTGCAAAAGTGGCAACGAGGTGGCAAGAGAGGTCAGTGGCCCAGAAGTGTGGACAGACGCCACGACGCTCTCAGAGAATACGGCGGCTGTGGAGACAGAGGACTCTACCGCTGGGACGGAACTGTGTGGACCAAAAGGCGCAATCCCAGCGGAGATCATGCTAGCCATGGTCTCCACGACCGCGGCAAACGAGGGCGCTCCACTCTCGACAAAGGTCGGCGGGCGCTCGGGGAGTGCGGAGCAAAGAGGCTCCACGGACAGAGGGCCAGAGGTGGTAGCGGGAGTGGTGGGGACAGCCTCGGAAGTGGTGACAGTGGTGGAAGTGGGCTCAGCAAAAGTACTCTCGACACTGACAGAGGTGGGGACAGAAGTGTCAGGAGCAGCGTAAACGTCAGGAACAGGCTGAGGGGCTACAGGGTCGACGGGGTCGGCAGCAGGCTCGGCAGGGTGTGCAGCAGGGTCTGCGGGAGTAGCCTGGGCAGCGTGGGCAGCGTGGGCCTGCTCGGCCTCCTCGGCCTCGAGCACGTACGCAGCGGGGATGAGGACATCCATCGCTGGGAGCCAGTCAACGTGGGCCGGTGCAATCTGGGTCCGAGCTGGGCTCGGGAGAATCATGTAGTCGGCACCGAAAGGGCCGTGCAACCAGACCCAGTGACGCTCACCATGCGGACGCAGCATCTTCATCCGGGCCATAACATCTATCGACAAGGAAGTGGGGCCCGGAACGCGTCGCAGGTCGTCAGGTAAGTCCTCGCCGGTCATCATGGTAAGCAGGGTGATCAGACCGTCGCAGCATATCGGTGAGCGAACGCCCACCGACACAATGATACGGTCTAAAAACCAAGCCACAATGTCGATCACGACGGCGGGGACAAGCTCGTGTCCATCCCTAGATAGAGCTCTGGGACGTGTCATCGCATAGAGCATGTAGAGCTCTGGCATAGACATCGTGCCCGGCTTATATCTGGCCAAAAAGGTGGTCGCCATAAGGCGCTGGGCAATACGTAGGCAGGGGTGGACAATGGCCGAGGCCTTGGCCCTACTAGGGTCAAAGGCGGCGTGGTGGCCTGTGATACGTGCCCAGAAGGCACTGGCGTCGAAAGAGGGTGGAGGGATATGTGTGGGGCCGTAACCGCGATCGGCTCCGGGGACGGGGGGCCAAGAGAAAAATGCTCTCATCATATCGAGAGTGACCTGGCACTCTCGATCCATGAACCTGAATGAGCATCCCTCATCGGTCCGGGCAATCGAACTCAAAACCTCAAGTGTCGGGCGGGTGAACGTGTCCGCCGACACCTGAAGGAAGTCGCACCAACCCACGTTGTCGTACAACGTGAGTATCCCCTCTAGTACCCCCAGGCGTCCAAGGTCAGCGAGGTGTGCAAACCTGGAGGGTACGATCGAGCGCTGGGAGATACGGTCGAAGACGGCGCGGTGTGCGTCGTCTCGGAACGTGATCCCGAGCGGCCCAACCAGTGGAGCCGGTGGTGGTGGCTGTGCAGCGGCGGGGAGTGGCTGTGCGGGCTGTGGGTGCGCTGCAGGCTGTGCGGGGTGTGCGGGGCCTGCAGGCTGTGCGGGGTGTGTGGGAGAAGGCGGAGGAGAGTCCTCCACCAAGTGGGAGGGGCCGGGCTCGTCCGACCGCTTCCGCTTAGCGGAAGCTCTCGTCGACCGCGGCCGTGTCCGGGGCGGCATATCGGCCCCGAGCGCGCCGAAAAATGAAAAAAATGCAGTGCGTGTAAAAGAATGGAAAGAGTATACCCAAACACGCCGCGAGTGCTAAGCAGTGGAAGCGTGCAAAGTCCGCGCCTCCACGAAATCCTGAGCAGCCCGTAGAAGCTCCCCTGAGCTCCCATAAGCTCCAAAAAGCAACCTGCGCATGGAAAAGCGATATCAGCGAGTAATAATCAAAATGTATGGAGCAATAGGGGTATAACAGATAGATATGGAAATTGATTCGGGTTAGGGGTTCGATTAATACACGGATCCTCGAAAACTACGCAAAAAGAGGAGAAAACGGGCAAATCAAGCTATACCGGAGGTGATCGGAGACAAGGCCGTCGGCGGCGACTCGGGCGGGGTGCGGCGATGGTCGGCCGGCGGTGGCTGGCCGAGCGGCGGCGCGCGCGGGCTTGGTCGGGCGAGTGGGGGCTGGGTGAAGCGAGATCGGGCGATGGGAGCTGAGGGGGCGCGGGCGGATTTGGGATTTGCTATTTCAAAATCCGCGCCCCCCCCTCGCCACTTATATATAAAAGAGTTACGACTCGGCCGAGTGACGTGATCACTCGGCCGAGCGAGGCAAATAAAAATTTTCTCCCCGATATCGCTTCGGCCGAGTGGCTTTGCCAGCCTCGGCCGAGTGACGTAAGTCCATTCGGCCGAGTGACTCAAGCTACTCGGCATGACTCGCCCTAGGAGGGTATCCGTTTCACTCGGCCGAGTGATAATGTATACTCAGCCGAGTAGCAGTTATATCGAAATCAAGAAAATAAACAGAGAGTTGGGTACAGCAGACTTCCCTCGTTCGTGAGCGGCTCGACCGGACGAACTTGTGTACTCGGCCGAGTGACTAGTATACTCCGCCGAGTGAGCCTTGTGTTCTGCTGTTTGTCTTCGTTTGGGCTCTAAACTCCGTCTTTCTTCCTCCAGTCGATTTCATCCTCCTCCTAAGCGTCGAGCGCCTTCTTGGGGCGCTCCTCGTCATCTCGTTCATCCTCCTCATGATGGATCTACCTATCTCCTCTCCTGTCAAGAAAAATAGGACCCGTTATCACAAAAATTTTGGTCGAATGACTCAAAACACTAAAAATCTCTAAAACGAAAATAAAGAAAAAGTAAAAATAAAGCAAAAACCGTCGGGTTGCCTCCCGACAAGCGCTCGTTTTAGGTCGTGAGCTCGACCCCCTATAATTTTCAATCAATGCGGGATGTTTGGTGCATATGAGATGCACCCGTCAAACTTCCCGGGGAGCGCGCTTGGATTTGGACGTGGCGGCGTAGCGTTCTCCCTCGGAGGTCTCTTGTCTCGAATAGTGTTGGGGGGAGGCTCCCCCAAGCTAGCATTTGCCCCGGTCAACGGCTTAACCGGCGATGCTGATTTCCGTACCGGCGGAGCTTTCTTTGGAGACTTTAATTTCGAGAGCTTGCAGAGCTCTCGAATCCTTACGACATCAGCGTCGCCTTCATCTTCATCAGCGGAGAAGTCGGGGGAATCATCTTTATTCTCTTCATCTCGGCCTAAATCCGGGCCTTCTTCAAATTCTTCATCAAAAAGGGCGCCAATTGAGTGAGGAATCGTCTCCTCTATCACCTCATCGAGGAAGTCCATGTAATCAAGCTCCTCGTGGTAAGGCATGTGCTTCATTGCCTTAGGAATATGGAGCTCCACCTCGATGTTTCCGACGTTTAAGGTTAAGGTACCTTTGCGCACGTCGACGATGACTCCGGCGGTGGCGAGGAATGGGCGTCCAAGTATCAATGAGGTGTCTCCCTCCTCCTTAACGTCCATGATGACGAAGTCACATGGCAAGCATATTCCACCCGGGACTTGAAGTGGGATGTCTTCGGCAATCCCCACCGGCCTTGTTATCCGGCCATCGGCTAATTGAATGCGCATGTCGGTGGGTTTCAACTTTGTCCCGGTGTTAAGCTTTAAGAACATGGAGAGGGGCATGAGACTCACACTAGCCCCAAGATCGACCAACGCCTTTTGAAGAGGCACGCCGCCCAAAGTGCAAGGAATCCGAAAACTCCCCGGATCTTTAAATTTTGCCGGCTCCTTCTCTCTCTTGGTGAACCAAGAGCCCTCCTCGGCTAGCATGATCTTCTCCTTCCTCTTCCTCCCCGAAATCAAGTCGTTCAAGAATTTAGCATACGTGGGGATCTCCACGATGGCGTCGAGGAAGGGAATATTGAGGCTAACTCCTCTTAGATACTCGAGGAATTTCGCTAGCCTTTTCTCCATTTTCGCTTTCGCTAGTCTTTGGGGGAATGGGACCGGTGGCATGAAGCGCCTCTCCTCAATTAATCGCTCCGCCCTAGATTTCTCCTTGTCTTGTGGCTCCTTCTCCTTTTCAATCTCAACTACCGGCTCAACCGGCTCCAAGCTTTCCTCCACGGCCTCCTCGGTAGGAATCATAGCGGGGGTGGTGTCCTTCCCGCCTCTAGTAGTAACGGCAACTACGGCATTGATGTGGCCCGTGTTGCCCCGTGGGTTTTGCTCCGGTTGCGCCGGCAATCTTTGAGTGTTCCGATTGAGCAATGCCAATTGCTCCGATATTTGAGCCACTACGGTATTAAGAGATTCTTGCCCCGCCTTCAAAGTAGCATTCACCTTATTTTGCTCGACCATGAACGCCTCGACTCTAGTTTCGAAGTCGGATCGTTGTGGAGCTTGTGGAGGGTTTTGATTTTGATTTCTCCACCCTTGGTTGTATCCGGGAGGCCTATATGGTGGAACTTGTTGCTTCGGTTGAAAGTTTTGTTGAGTAGGCCCCCTCGGTGGATAGTTTTGTTGTTGGGGTGGTGGTGGTCGAGCTTGTTGAGGCGGTGGTTGTGGCGGGTTCAAGGCTCCTTCATTGTTGGCGTAGGAGAATCCCGGATGATTTCTTGTGGCCGGATTGGACCAATACCCTTGGTTCCCCGCAACATATTGTACTTGCTCCAAGGATCCTTCTCCTTGCTCTCCTCCCGAGTACATGACTTGAGATTGGTCTTGCCAATCACACATTTGGTTGGTCGGTGCGGAGGTGGATGGGCTTCCTTGGGGCTCCGTGATAAATTTCTCCAATCTCTCCACCACCTTGTGGAGAGAATCAAATTTGCTCGTGAGCTCCGCTACGGCCTTCGCCTCGTAGATGCTAGTTGGCTTTAAGGAGGATGTGGAGTGTCCTCGCTCATCGCCCCATTGTTGGTTATTTGAGGCCATCTCCTCAATTAGGGCCGTAGCTTCCTCGGGAGTCTTTGACAAGATTGCACCATTCGCCGCGGCATCAATAATTTGTTTGGTCCCCGGTTGGAGACCGTTGTAGAAGCTATGAACTAGCTCCCAATCCTCTATACTGTGGTGCGGGCATTGATGCTGCAAATCCTTAAAACGCTCCCATGCTTCATAGAGCGTCTCCTGTGGTCCTTGCTTGAAGGACATGAGAGCGCTCCGGATCTTCACCGTCTTGGATGGCGGATAAAATTTGTCAATAAATGCACTCGCCAGCTCGTCCCAAGTGGTGAAGACACCCTCAGCTTACGTCCTCAACCAATAGAGTGCCTTGTCCTTTAGCGTAAAGGGGAAGAGACGCAGTCTGATAGCATCGTTGGAGACCCCCGGCATCTGGAATGTGGCGCACTTCGACAAGAATAGTTGGATGTGGTAGTGGGGGTTCTCATGTGCGTTCCCATGAAATGGGTCTTGTTGCATCAAAACCACCAATCCAGTCTTTAGCTCGAAGTTCTTGTCAGCCGCCAACCCCGGCATGGCAATGGACGAGGTGGTAGAAGAAGTCTTAGGCCGAAGCCTATCTCGAATAGAGATTATCCTTGCCATCCTTGCCGCCAATTCTTCAGGAGTTTCCGGGTTGGTCATATACCTCCCTTCCGGATCTTGTCTTTTTTCCGCTCTAAGTCTCCGCGCGGTACGTTCGATCTCGGGATCAAATAATAAGTCTTCTGGGTCCGCCGTAGATCTCGTGTTCATGCACAGGGGAAACAGAGTTTCAAAGAAATGATTAATACCGTGGAAGGGTTAGGTAAGAATAGTAAAGGAAATAATAATGTTAACAATAAAAAATAAAAATAAAAGAAAGAAGTAGCTAGGGTGAAAAAGAATCAAACGCAATCGCCTCCCCGGCAACGGCGCCAAAAACTTGATCGCTCCGGGACGTACACCCAAAGAACGGTTGTAGTTTTACCGCAAGCGCACGGTATAGCGGCGAGCGGGTATCGAACACAGGGAGGACGAATGACCGTGCTTGCTCCTAATCAACCTGGCTATTTAAGAATAGAGAGAATTGCCTTGGGCGATCCTGTCACAATCGTCAGACAAATGTGCGAAATATCAAATCAAATAAAGAACGTCTAGGGAATGGGGAATCCCCGCCACTCACCGTATTTCATAAATGTGGTTCGTCGGTATCAAAATTGCTAGAATGAGAATTTGGATGAACTAGTTGCAACTAAATGTGGAACCAAGCTCACGCTCTCGCGCTGTTGCCGGTCTATAGCTATCCTAGGGTCGGGTCCAATCTCTTGCAAACCCTAGCCTAAGAAAGCTAGCATTAGGATCAACATCATCGTCCAATTGCGCACCGAGCCCAATCTCTTGCAAACTCGGTCCACAATCTAAATTAGGATAGTTCCTACCCGTCCAATCTCTTGCAAACGGGTATCGGCACGGAATTGCAACCGGAGATCCTAGTATCGGTCCAATCTCTTGCAAGCCGATACTTCGAAAGTCCGACTCCAACCCAATTCGGATTTCTAGGGCTTCCTATCAAATTGGGATCCAATCTCTTGCAAATCCCAATTGATATGAATACCTAGCTATCCGTAGTAATTCGATCCCAATCTAATCTCTAATTATTGATTCTAGCACAATTTCTACCAATTTATCACAAATACGAAATTGGGCTTGTAGGGTTCATCCCCACGCCCCAAGACGTGGAGACTACTCACAAATCATAGCAATAGCACAAAAATAATCAATGAAATAGGCAATGGAATTCATCACAACAATGATATAAACAATAAAAATAGAGTTTTTGGGGGAAGAGAGATGCAAACCAATGTAGTTCTTCAATTAATCCAACAAAAATTCAAGTTTTTCCTCTTCTCCAATCACAAATAATAAAGCTAAAAAGTAATCTCAAAAAGCTGCAAAAAATCTAAGAGATGGCTCTCAAAACTAGGGTAAAAACAGGGCTTAAATAGCCCCAAAAATCGTCCAAAAATCCTGACCAAAACGCCCCTGCACAGCCTGTTTTCCGCAAATTTCGCTACAGGCAGCGCATCGCACTCGGCCGAGTGACAAAAGTCGCTCGGCCGAGTGAAAACCCTGTCATTTTCCAGTAAGTCGGGGGCTTCAAGGGTCTTCAGTTCGGAGGCGGCTCGGCCGAGTGAGTTGTCGTCACTCGGCCGATGGCTTCACTGCACTCGGGCGGACGTGGTTTGCCACTCGGCCGAGTGGGTCTTCTGAAGCTCAGGTGGCCGAAAAACAGAAACTTCGATATTTTGGAGGGGCTTCGTCTGGGCGCCACTCGGGCGGACGTGGTATAGTCACTCGGCCGATGTGGACTCCGACGCTCGGCCGAGTACACATGGAAATCGTGTCTGAACGGGACGGCCGAGCAGTGTCTCGCTGGTCGGCCGAGTGGCTCCTCCGGTCGGCCGAGTGGCTCCTCCACTCGGCCGAGTGGGACACAAAAGATGCCCAATCTGATTGTTTTGGCCTCCTCGTCGCTCCTGCGACGTCCATTCTTCTTCCGCTCCTCTCCAACAGCAAAATATCCCTCGGGGAGGTCGTCGGTGGCCGTCTAGAGTAAGCGCGTCTCGAGATCACTCCAAATCGCGCCAAATCACCTGAAATGCGACAAAAACAACAAATCGTGAAAAGCATCGCAATATCGTCGATATATCGTGAAAAACATGATTTGGGCGATCTAAATTGCATGCAAATACACAGAAAAAAGGTGTAAAATGAGGAGTGATCACCACACCAGGGAGTCTGCCAGACCTTTGGAACGGGCCCCCCTCTAACAAAGAGGGGTCCCTCGGGAGGACGGAGCTCTGTGCCAGCTAGACGGCCACATCACGATCGGTGAAAACCGATCCTCCGGATGGGACCTTCGGGCCAGCCCCAAGCACAGACGGGGCGTCCCTGCCCAACCAGGGCCCGCTCTACTCGACGGATAGAGGAGGCCACCTCCACCACCTGGAGGATCGCCCCAGAGACAATCGACAAATCAAGTGCCACCGAAGGTTTGCTCTCCCCTTCCTCTTCTTCTCTTCAGGCCTTCCAGACTCCAAATGGGGGTGTTTCTTCGCTCCCCCTGACTCCCTGCCGGTGCTCAAGAGCCCTGCTTAGTGCCCCCTGCAGACCCCTCGCCACGGGCAAAACCAGGGTGGGCACCGGTTAAGTCCCCTGCCACGGAGGGCCCGACAACGACCTGTGGCAGTGGCAGAGGAACGTCCACCAGCACCAGGGTCCCAACCGCGGCATCGGCCATGCGAATCTCTTCTTCTACCATGCGCCGCGGCGTGTGGTCAGAAGGACTCCCACACCCTCTATGGGCTCCCGGGCGAATGAGTTCGTGCATGTCGCGGCTGAACTTTCGACCCGCCATCTTTGTAGAAGGAAGGAAGATCGTGGTAAGAAATAGAGAAGGGCAAAAAGAAAAAAGCACCTACCAGGGGACCATATGACATTCATGAGGAGAAGATCATCCAACAAGGACCAGACCGACCTCTCCACTAGCTGCAACGCCGACAAGTTCCTGACCGCAGCCCGATCAGCCTCGAAAAGAGACAGTGCCAAATCATACCGACATAGGCTCTCCCAACTAGTCAGAATCACAGCGTCTTCCGAAAAGGTGACGAAGACGTAATTATTACTCCAGCCACCAACCCAGTGGGGCAGTCACAGTAAACACTCTCTCCCCGCCCGAGCTCGGATATGCTGCCATGACCCCTAACCAACCAACTGAACCCTGAAATAGTAGAAGAAGAGAGGCAGGGTTGGCTCCAACCCATGCACGTTACA
Source organism: Scilla litardierei (assembly GCA_030789695.1). NCBI lineage: Eukaryota > Viridiplantae > Streptophyta > Magnoliopsida > Asparagales > Asparagaceae > Scilla > Scilla litardierei. The sequence goes on from CM061133.1 coordinate 318,900,321, forward strand.
AATCATGATGAATCCCACCAAAGCCGAGATCAAATACGTGGCCAGCTGACATAGGGCCACCACCAAGAACTCCATGACCAGGATAATGAAGGGGCGGAGAGGAAAGCAGAGCCCCATACGGAACATTTCGATGTACACACCGACCTCGCAGCTCCCTGAAACAGATCTTTCATCGGCAAAGGGAACCTGAACATCATACGGGTGACAAAGGTATCTCGCCCTAATCTCCTCTGTAGTGGAATAGGAAACGGTGGATGACGATCGAAGGATCATCGGAGGGACATCGAACTACTCCGTCGAAAGGGCATCATCCCGACGAGCCGAGTCCTCAAATAGTAGACACTTCCCCTTATCGAGGAGCAGCCGAGGCTCGGAAGAACTACCAGACCCAGATGAGGGAGTTCCTATCCTCAACACCGCCATTAAACAAATCAAATAGCAGAAATGAAAGAAGGAGATTACGTTGAAAGGATTTGAAGAGGAATAAGAATTTGCTAACAAAAGGAGGAGCAAAATCAGATTAGAAAGCGTAAAGGAAAAATCTGAAAGAACGGCGATTTTATATGAGAGACGATTTCAAATCTAGTTCGTTCATGGAAAGACGTGTGGCGACATCCTACAGCATGTGGCACTTCAAATTCCGATCCTATGGGCGGGAGAAGTCCAACCAGGCAGCATTATGATGGTCCTCATTCAATGCCACTACCTCGCCTGCACTCCTGTCAACTCCACACGGATCACATCCATTGGGCTAAACCGTCAGAATCCGAACGGCCCGAGCGATGGGGCACTAAATGAGCCAAGCCCGTGTCGTGAACCTACGGGCCTGGGAGAACGAGGCCCCCACGAAGACTTGGAGTCAGGCCGGCTCGGACCGATACAAATGTAGTCGTTGACCCACGCCAGTGGGTGTTTACCACTCCCCTTAAATCGTGCCCCCTTAATCACCATTAAAAGAGCCTCATTACACCCACCTTCATGACCCATGAAGGCACCATTAGAGTGGCAGATCACCGGGGCAAAATAAGGGGACATTGAGGGGAAGTGGCCGGGGAAGATTCCTATAAAGCAACTTGAAGAACAACGGGGAAAGGGACCTCTTTCTGGATACCAAACTTTGAGGTATTCTTCCTGAATGACCTTACCTCCCACCTTATAATTCTCTTCTATAACTCGGCCCAGGGACTCGCGTATCGGCCACTCTGTAAGCCGTACCGATCCCACCAAGCATCCTTCAGATCCGTTCTGACTTAGGCATCAAAGGGGACTTAGTCGGAACCAAGGTCCGACCCCCTTGACGAGCTTTCTCGTCTGTTTAGGTCAAGGAGATCCAGCTGCACCGAAACTACCCTTCGGAACCCAATCAGCCCGGAGTCGAACACACTCGCCCCGAGCCCATTCATCTCCACCCGTATGGATGCTGTCGCTTTGCCGAGGACTCCCTTTGACACTCCGATGCTTAGACCCACGTGCTCTTCACCAAGCTGAACGAGCTGCTCCCTGTCCCAGGAGGCTGCATGTGTCCCACGTGATCGCGTTGATCTCCGGCCCTCTAGTGAACCAACTTGTGGTGAGAAAACACCCTGAAACATATACAATTCTACTAAATTACAATTTTTTCCTCTGCTTCTTGTCTATCCAAAGTTATCATGGTTGTTGTTTGTTGAATTTTATGCTTCAAACTCTCATTCCATATTCAAATCGAACGACCTACCGGGCATGACACGATCGTGTCTGGAAGAGCTAAGGAGGAACACGACCGTGCAGACATGGTCGAGAGGAGTAGGGCTAGTGACACGATTGTGTCAAGTTTTACTCTATGGTTGGCACGTTGGCAGTGAGGAGCATGGCCAGTGACACGATCATGTCAACTTTACACTATGGTTGGCACGATCATGTGGTGTTGGCAAAGACTTCAGGTTTTGAGCAGCACAGTTGACACAATCGTGCCATATGTGACATGATCGTGTTAGACAGGTTTTGTTTTGAAACGTGTTTTGTTTGAGACGTTGATCTAATACTTGATCAGATCAAACGACTACGATGTAAAAAGGCCTCTTTAACCCTAATGATGGATTCCTACTAGAAACACATGGCATTTTGCATGGCAAGAGTTCTTTGAGATGGCTACAAGCTTTGGCAGTGGAGATATTCTGTGTTCTAGGGGTTTTTGGTAAGATCTATCAATTGTTGAGGGTGCATGGGACGTTGTATTTGCTAGAGTGCTAGAGTTGCATTGTTAAAAAGGTTCACGTGTAGTTGGAGGAGATCTTGGTAGTCGGTGTAATCTCTTGTGCTACATATTTGATCTAGTGGAAAACATAACAACAGAAAACTGGATGTAGACGCCACATTGGGGCCGAACCAGTATAAATCATGTGCCTCTCTGTGTGATTGCTTGATCTGTGATTGTGGTAGTATTTCTTTGTGTTTTTTATAATTTCTTCAAGATTCTACTCTGTTTGCAGTTGGTGATAAATTCTCTCTTTATTCTGCTACGTGTACATCACGTGTTCGACGTAATCTCCCAACGATTGTCCCCTAACAAGTGGTATCAGAGCATTGGTGAGAAAAAAGTAAAAAGTCAAGATGTCGTCCTCTACAACATCGTTCAAGTTGGATAAGTTTACTAGAAGAAATGACTTTAGTTTATGAAGACTGAAGATGAAAGCGTTTCTGATGAGTGACATGTGTTATCAAATTGTCTTTGAGAAAGACAAGATGGACGAGGAGATCACAGAAGCTCAGAAATCAGAGATGGAGAGGAAGGCATTAATTGCGTTGTAGTTATCATTGTCAGATGATGTACTTCGAAAGGTGTCCAGGGAAGGAACTACAGACAAGCTTTGGAAGAAGATGGAGGAATTATATGCGACGAAGAATTTGACAAGCCAGCTGTACTTGATGCAACACTTGTGTGTATTAAAGATGAGGGAGGGCACTCATGTTAATGATCGCATTGATGTGTTCACAAAGATCGTACCAAATTTGCAGAATATGGGAGTGAACATAGTACGAATGGTTGACAATGATATTGTTGTGTTCTCTGATAGATGACTTCAACCCATTGGTCTGGTCTATGGTATATGGGCAGGACACATTATCCTTGGAGGAAGTTGAATCTGTGGTACATTCCAAAGTTCTCCGTATGAAGGTGACTGACTGGGACAATAGTGATCAAGGAGATGCTTTATTCATTAGAGGACGTCAGGATTCTAAAAATGTCTATGGCTTAAGAAAGGACAATGGTCAGTCGAGAATAAAGTCACGTGGGCACAAGGATATATGTCATTTGCGTAAAGAGACTAGACACGGGAGAAGAGACTGCTCCAAGTTGAAGAGAAATGTACAGAGAAAGGACGAAGCTTTCGGTTCTGCTTCTATAGGGATTAGTAGCAACGATAGCGATGATGGAGAAATTCGGATGGCAACAACATCTGGAGATCATGGGATTCATGGCTCTTGGATTCGGGATGATCCTTCCACATAACGCCATATAGAAGCTGGTTTAGTTCATATTGTTTTAGAGAAGGTAGAAACGTGTTGATAAGGAACAATATGGCTTGTAAAAAGTGGGAGTTGGAGAAGTGAGAATCAAAATGCATGATGGAGTTATCAGAACAGATGTTCGTCATGTGCAAAAATTGAAAAAAAATGTTTGATTTTTATTAAAGCTCTATCTGGATTAGGACGAAGGACAGTTATTGAAGGTGTCTTGCTAAAGGTGTCAAAATGGTCTCTGATCATGATGAAAGGCAGAAGGGTACGGAATCTATATGCAATATAGGGACATACTGTGGAGGGTGAAACCAGTATCTCTCAGGGCTTGACTGGTGATGGGTCGGCCAAGTTGTGTCTTCTTCGCCTTGGATATCCGAACGAGAAGTCGCTTGAAGTGCTTTGTAGGAGGAAGCTGATTGAAGCCACTAATAAGAGGTTAGAATTCTGTGGGAAATGCATTGAAGGCAAGCTGACAAAGACACAGTTTGGCACTACAGAAAACAGCAGCAAGGGGCCACTGGATTACATGCATTTAGACGTATGTGGGGCCAACATCTATATCTACCATTGGTGGAGTGAAGTATTTCGTGTCCTTCATCAATTACTACACGAGGAAAGTCTGGATCTACTAGATGAAGTCAAAGGGTCAGGTCTTGAAGAAGTTTAAAGTTTGGAAAGCCTGTGTTAAGAAGCAGTCTGGGAGAGCCATCGAGATATTGAGGTCAGAACGTTGAGGAAGAACATTAAGAGTATTCAAGGATTTCTACAGATCAAATGATATTATTGTTGGGATCCTATAATATGGATGGACAAATAGAAAACTAGAGGAGGGATTAGAAATACAAATTCTCTAGTGATCTGCCTAGGTTATCAAATGGAATTACCCAATTATAACCTAATCAACAAATAAATATCTTGCAATAATCAAATTAGATGCAGAAGCGAAAACACAATGCAAGCACAAATCACAATCACAAAGAGAGACAAGGTTTACCATGGCTCCCCAAACTTGCGTACATCCAGCAACACGTCCTCAAAGAGGACCTAATCTACTATTACTTTGGGATTACAACACGTCTCAAATGAGACACACGTTTCAAGTGGAACAGCATGTCCAAAGCAATGGACAACACCTCTCACAGAGAGATAAGAAAATAAATAAAGATTACAACTCTTAATTTTTTTACCTCCTGTTACATATAGCCTTAGATGAAGCTCTTCTTGTGATGAAATGAAGACTATAATGATCTCCAAATGAATTCTAGGTGAAGCTTGTTGGAGATTAAGGAGTTTTTGCCAATTGGATTTAGAAGATGAAAGCTTAATGGCCAATGAGTATAATTTGGTGCGTAAAAGCTTTGAATGAGGAAAATGAGTTTTTCTCTTGAAAAATTGATCAATTAAAACCTCAATAAATTCTACACCAAACCCATATTTAAAGAGCCCAAATTATGGACAAAACAATCCCCAAAATACCATTCAAACAGCTAGAAAACGGCTAGAAAACGAGGATAAAAATGAACTTTTTCTGCGCTGTGAATAGTAACTTAGTTAACCGCTGTGTTAGAATTATTCGATCGATGTGTTAGAATTAGTCGACAACTTTGGGGTCCAGAGAGCAAAGCTATTCTCCCATTCAAATCAGTCAACTAAAATCAAAATTCAGTTGACTACTTTTTTATGTAGGGTCTTTAAGCTATAAAAATTTGTCAAAACTATTTTAAAATATTTTTAAATTATTTTGTATGTGATCCTAAGTGTATGTAAGCTTCATCAAAGACCTTACACACTATCAAGACTCAAAAGAAGATTACATCAAAAGATAATAAAATTACAATAAATTCTTGATGTAAACTCCATCTTCAAGCATATGTCTTGATGGCTTTGAACTCCAATGTCTTTGATGGCTCCATATTCCCTTGAATTGATCTTTGAAGTACTTTAATCTACAATACACTCAATGAAATAATTAGTACCAATATGTTGTACATCATCAAAACTAGCTAGGGATACCCAATATCCTATATTCTCCCCCCTTTTAATGCTGACAACATATTGCATAAAAATATTAAAATTTCAATGCAATACATGAGTGTATGTGTGCATCTCTCATTGTTCTTCCTAACACTTCACACCCTCATTATCAAAAATAAATAATATTCATTCTCCCCCTAGATACATGCATATAGGGATTCAATATCCAAAAATAATATGTCACTCTCCCTAAATGTGATACCATGTGTTATGCATCAAAGGGATAATACTATATGTAGAGATAGAATTTTCTTACAAAATGTTTGCCCAAGATCCCCTAAATATGTGCATCGTTTGCAATTTGATATCTCCCCCTTAATTTATGCACTTTCTTGAAATTTACTTGGAGCAAGCTATTAACCCCTTCAAATTTGAGAACCTACAAATCAAACACATAATTGTGGTCCTCTTTTCTTTTCGAGTCCATGGGGTTAGATGCAAAAGTAGAGAAAACCATACATTGGGTAACCAAACAAATGAGAATAAAAAAATAGACATTAAGCATGTATATTCAAATATTGGGTTCAAGAAAGATCATCCAATATGAACCCAAACCCATTTAGGTTTAGATTTCCTAGAATAAAAAGAATTTCTAGAGTCATGCATATACTTCACAACATTATGTAAAAATGCATTTCTATCAATAAGGCTCAGATGCTTTGGAACCCAAAACATATTATCATGTAATCTATGTATGGACATGTAATTATTCTTAACATAAGGATGCATAATCATATGATTATTGAAATATAATTTATGATGAGTACTAATAGAAGCATTGGATTTCTTCTTGCATGCAAATACATGAATGCATAATTTTTCTTTCTAGCATGCAAATGCTCAACATGATTCTTTTTATGTCTAACAACATTACTATGCATAGAATTATGACTACAAGAAGAATCAATACTTAAGCAAGCATTACTTTTAATCTTATCAAGCATACGAACAAATTGATCATGCTTTTGTTTGCGTAAAGATAAATCACTCTTGAGCACATTAATCCTAACATTTATACTATCACAATCTTTCAAGAGCAAAGCATTTTCTACTGCTAATTTATCGTTATCAATCCTATTCTTCAATAATCAACGTAGCATTATTCAATCTAACAAGAGATTCATCAAGCTCACTAAGCAAAATATCATGATCATGCATTAAAGAATCATATTTAACTTTCAAGCATTCATGATCAAGCTTTAATGAACTAAATTTATCTTGCAAAATCTTATATTTATTTTCTAACTCATGATAATCTTTACTGGAATTAGAGATTACCTCATTTTTATTTTCACTAGCCTTTTCCTTTGGACGTTCCTCTTCTTTATCATTTGAGGTTGAGTCAATGTTGGATTCCTCAAAATCATCAAGCATGTGCCATTTTTAATTTGCACTAATAGCTCATAACATAAAAATTAAAGCCTTGTTAGATAGAGAGGAATGTAAAATTTTCATTACCTCATCATGAAGAGTGGCCATTCTTTTCTCTTCATTTGACCACTTGGAGATGTGTCGTGTAGGTTTGCAATAAGGCTTCTCCATGAGACTCCACATATCAAAATCAATGGATTTGATGTAGATCTTCATACGAAACTTCCATAGACCATAGGGAATATTGTTAAAACATTGGTGGTCTCGATGTGTCATCTCCAAAATTCATGTCGCTTGTTGATGCCATCCTATAACGAGACTCTGATACCACCTGTTGGGATCATTTACTCTGGATGGCCAAATAGAAAACTAGAGGTGGGATTAGAAATAAAAATTCTCTAGTGATTAACTTCGGATATCAAATGGAATTAACCAAGTATAACCTAATCAACAAATAAATATCTTGCAATAATCAAATTAGATGTGGAAGCGAAAAAGGATATCAAATGGAATTAACCAAGTATTACCTAATCAACAAATAAATATCTTGCAATAATCAAAGTAGATGTGGAAGCGAAAACACAATGCAAGTACAAAACACAATCACAAAGAAAGACAAGATTTACACTGGTTCCCCAATCTTGCGTATGTTCAGCAACACGTCCTCAAAGAGGACCTAATACACTATCACTTAGGGATTACAACACGTCTCAAATGAGACACACGTTCCAAGTGGAACAACACGTCCAAAGCAATGGACAACAAGAGAGAAGAAAAATAATAAAGATTACAACTCTTAGTCTTTTACCTCCTTTTACCATAGCCTTAGATGAAGCTCTTCTTGTGATGAAGTGAAGACTACGGTGATCTTCAAATGAAGTCTATGTGAAGCTTGTTGGAGAAGAAGGAGTTTTTGCCAATTGGATTTGGACGATGAAAGCTTAATGGCCAATGAGTCTGAATTTGGCGCTTAAAAGCTTTGGGTGAGGAAAATGAGATTTTCTCTTGAAAAAATTGATCAATTAACACCTCAATAAATTCTGCACCAAACCCCTATTTAAAGAGCCCAAACTATGCACAAAACAGTCCCCAAAATATCCTTCAAATGGCTAGAAAAATGAGGATAAAATGAACTTTTCTGGGATGTGAATAGTAAATCAATCGACCGCACTGTTTAGAATTAGTCGACCGATGTGTTAGAGTTAGTCGACTACTTTGGGGTCTAGAGAGCAAAGCTATACTCCCATTCAAATCAGTCAACTAAAATAAAAACCAGTCGACTACTTTGATGATATATGGTCTTTAAGTTATAAAAACTTGTCAAAACTATTTTAAAATATTTTTAAATCATTTTGTGTGTGATCCTAAGTGTATGTAAGCTTCATCAAAGACCTTACACACTATCAAGACTCAAAAAGAAGATTACACAAAAGAGAATAAAATTACAATAAATTCTTGATGTAAACTCCATCTTCAAGCATATATCTTGATGGCTTTGAACTCCAATGTATTTGATGGCTCCATATCCCCTTGAATTGATCTTTGAATCACTTTAATCTACAATACACTCAATGAAATAATTAGTACCAATATGTTGCATATCATCAAAACTAGCTAGGGATACCCAATATCCAATAATTATGAGGCACTACACTATGCGTGGTAATCCACACACAAATGGTGCAATAGAAAGGTTAAAACGGATGCTGAAGGAAAAGTGGCGTTGCTTAAGGCTGATTGCTGGACTCCTAAAGGAATATTGGGGTGAAGCTATGACAACCATTGTGCATCTCATGAATAAACTACCATGTTCAGCGATCAGGTTCAAGATTCTAGAGGAGTGGACAGGGAAGACTATCGATTACTCCTACTTATGGGTATTTGGTTGTCTTGCGTATGAACTACAAAAGGAGGACAAGCTTGATTCGAGGGCCAGAAAGGCCATACTGCAAGGATACCCTGAAGGAATGAAGGGATACATGTCACTAGGATCATGTGTCTAAGAAGACATTTGTTAGCAGACATGTTACATTTGATGAGTTGTCGATGGTCTGGCTAGATATGACTCGGTCAAATGTTGAATATAGGTCTGAGGAGCCCATCACTATGGTCGATCTATTTTCGCATGATATTGAGAGGTAAGATACGGAGATAGGTCAGAATCTGATTAAATAGAGAATCAGATTACACAGACAGGTCAGAATCTGATTAATATACAGAATCAGATTACACAGACAGATTCGGTTCAGACTCAGGATGAGGTTAATATCCAAGATCAGATGGAGGTGTGACGGTCAACAAGGAATAGTAGAGCACATGAGAGACTTGGAGAATGAAACTACTCTACTATGACGTTTATAATCGAGGATGTGCAAGTGTATGCCCTGAACATTAAGCATGAAGAGTCGCTGATTTTTTTAGGAAGCCCAGAAATCGAGCACAGTTACATAGTGGCGACTTACGATGGAAGAAGATATGCAGTCTCTTTATAAGAATAGCACTTGGAAACTCATAAAGTTACCTAAGGATCGGAAGGCCATTGGATGTAAGTGGGTGTATAAAGTCAAGGAAGGCAATGGTGGCGATGTGAGATATGTAAGGACCCTGTGATATGAGAAAAACACTAGAAGGGGGTTGAATAGTATTTGTAAAATTAAAGAGGAATTTACTCCTAATTAAAATCCTAATCAAACAACAATGCGGAAATACTAAGTAACAATAATAAGAAGAAACCAAACACAATATGTTTAAGGGTTCGGATTACCCAAGTCAACCCCGACTTATTCATGGTAATCCTACGTCCTTACCACCCAGGATACCACCCGGATACTTAAGCTAAAACCTTAACTTGTATTTCCAATAAACCCACTTGTAGAAACCCTACAAGTGTAATCAATACAACTATTGATGTCATTGTCTCCCACAAACCGGGAACAAGCAAATACCCTCACGACCGAGAGTAAATCAATAAGAGAGAGATATAATGAAATATAAAATCACACTTACAAACTCTTATGCCTTGAAGTGTAGAACTTGAAGTGAGGAGTGAGTGGAGTGTGTTGATCTCTTCCTTGAAGAGTGAAAAGCCCTTGCACTTGTCTTCACCAAAGCTAGATAAATGAGATTTGTTTCTAGTTGGAAGACAAGCTAAGATTGTGAGATTTAGAGCTTTTAGGGCTTTGGAATCAAATGTGAGAGAGTTGAATTCCAAGAGAGAATTGGAGTGTCTACGATTTTTCCAATGGAATAGTAAAACCCATATTTATAAGCTCTCTTAAAACCCCCATAAGGTTACCCAAAGACCCCTTTCAAGAACGTTTTTGATAGGCCAAAGGATTAAAAATCCAAACAGGACAGGCGACTGAAGAAGCACGAGCAGGCGCCTATCGCACTTTGTCAGAGGGTTTGTGAAAGTACAAACAATAACTTACCATTGGGATAGGTGACTGCTTAAGGTTGGACAATCGCCAGTATAACGTGCAGGAGCCTGTAAAATTAAGGGCAGGTGCCTTAATGGCAGAAGTGCAAAAGTGCACAAAATCAAGAAATTGGATAAGCTAGGACATGCGACTGATGTGGGTTACACAGGCACCTGTGCCATGGGCATGCGCTTGTATAACCAACGTACATCGCCTGAAAGCACAAGGGCAAAACTTGTCAAAATGAGAAGTTTAGGTAAGGAAAGACATGCGACTGTAGTAGAATGGACAGACGCTTGTGCCTTGGGCAGGCGCTTGTAAAACCGACGTACAACGCCTGAAAGTGCACAAGTATGTAACTTGACAAAATGTGATTTTTGCTCAAGAGTATACATACGACTGATTAACAATGCACATGTGCCTGAATGTCGGACATGCACCTGTACTTTGTCCAACCGTCACCTGTTAGAAATGAATAATAAAAGCCCAAAAGCCTGGCAAAAATGTGTGCATTACAGACGACTGAAGAACAAAACACAGGCGGCTGTAACGAGTCAGTTGCCTGAATATTATACAGCAGTCAGCTGTCAAACACTCAAATTGCCTATAAAGAGTTTTATGTTCTAGAGTACTGGGAAAATGATTCTAAGTGTTTCCTAGGATAAAGTGAGTGAAGTGTGTGTGCTCCAAGATGACTTTACTTCAAGACTACAATCTAAGAGAAAGAAATAAAAGTATAAAAAGATTTACAATGAATGCTTGCTTCTTTTATTTATTTTGATTGATCTTGAAGTCTTTGAGTCTTCTCTCTTTGTCTTGATCACTCAATCATCTCTTTGAGCTTTGATTGATCTTGATTGTCATTCATTGCAATTGATCTTCATGATTAGATTTGGCAATGACTTAACTGCATGGAGGGGATTAGTCACAAGTATTTATGTTTACTCATCATCAAAACCAAGTAGGGAGAAGTCAATACTCAACATTCTCCCCCTTTTGGTGATGACAAACAATCATTAACAAAAATAAATAATTGTGCTTTAAAAATACTTACTCCCCCTACATAGATGCTAATCAAGTTAGTCAATAGAGATATGGGCATCCAATGATCAATTGAAGATATTGTATGATAAGTGAGAGTATGGAATAAATTCAAAGTTTTTGAATTTAGGATATTTGAATCCAAATTCACTATTTCTTACTCCCCCTAAATCTAAGGATATATCAATATTAGATTCAAGGTAATGTTTAACTTCTACTTAGTACAAAATTATGAGTTTGTTTATTTATCTCCCCCTATGGTAAGTGGGAGTAGAGAAACAACAACTATGGCTAAATAAAAGAAAAACAACATGTGAGTATAAAGAGTGGGAAAGGTATTTAATGTGATACCAAATGAAAACTAGAATACATGAAGGTGTATCACAAAAATACTTATCAAAATCATCAAAAAACATAGTTGACTAGAGGAAGAGAAGTCCAATAGCAATACACATGCCATGAAATAAAGAGATTGCAATATCATACATCTCAACATTCAACATATATAATCAAGAGCAAAAAAAGTAAAGGATCACATAAGAGTCGCCATATAGCCAAAAGAGTCAACATCTATATATTAATGTAAAGAGGAGTACAAAAGATGATACTAACTCCATATATCAGAGAAATGTACAAACCACCTATGAGTACAACCCAAAAAGGAAGTACAATCACCAAGTCATTCATACAAAAAAATTAATACCATGTCATATTGCATCACAAACACATAGTCCAACATCAAAATAACACCTAGAATCTCAAACCATAACAAAAAAACTAAGCCCTAGGGTGAGAAATCTCCAACTAGCATCAAGCATCTGGCTGGGTGATGATGGTGGAAGCATCAGGAGTGAAGAAGGAGGTCTGTGGAGCTCTCATCTCCACTGTGAAGTCCTGAGTCTCCAACTCTGAAGTAGTAGTAGCAACATCATCAGAGGTCTCAACTGTAGGAGTGATGACATGTAGAGCCTGAGTAGGGTCAACAGAAGCATAGGGAATCTGAGTGTCATCAGCATGAGGAATCTGAGTCTCATCAGCAGGAGGAGCAATAGTAGATGGGGTAGCCTCAGTGGGATGCCGCAAGGACTGGAGGATTGATGGAAGAGGTATACCATGATGCTCCAAGGAAGAGCTGAGCATCTCTAGAATCAAATTCACCTTCTTATCCAACTGGATAAAGAAGGTGTCCAAAGCAGATGTAGCTGATGATGATGATAGAATGGTAGTATCAACAGGAGGCACTAAAGATGAGGGATCAGAAGCTAATTTCCTCTTCTTGGATGCAACGTGCAGAGCTGTAGATGACTTTAGCTCTGCAGATTCATCCAAGAGAGGACCAAGAGGAACAAGCTCGTAAGACTTAAGATCAATTTTGAAATGACGAAAGACAAGAGCAGCTGTAGGGTAGGTGTGAAAGAGTAGGAGTGATCTCAACGGAGTCCATCTTATCTAAGATAACTCCTGCCCAATTCATATCCATCATGGAATGAGATGGCATACATGCACTTGAGGATATCATGGGAGGGTTGATCAGAGGAGCCAGACCTGGGAAGGATGTTCAATTTCACTACATGGTGGACTGCCCAGCCACGCTTAGAGAACATACTAGTCTTGACCCCAGAAGTGAGTATATGAGAAATAGATTTGAACATGTCTTCAAGAACGGCTTGATCAAGATCTAAATCTTAGCAATGCTAATATCTGCAGGAAGGGCCCCTGATGAAGGAATACCAAGAATGGGAGCTTGGGGTCTAGTTTTGATGGGGATTCCCTGAACAAATGTATCAATCATCCAAGAAGTGTTGTACTCACCACGAATGCGATTGTCATAGAAAAGTTTGACAAGCTTAGGATATGGTTTTGGTGAGTCAGTGGATGAGTAACAAAATAGATCAATAAGCTTACTCTTGATCATGAGTTGAGATAAATTCTCAACTTGAAAGTCCTCATAGACAATGAATCTCTACTTCAATATTTTTACATACATTAGGGCATTAAATTTCCCTAGGCACATATCACCACGACAAACATGGAGAGTGGCTGAAACCAAGGATGGCGGGGATAAGCCATAGGAAGCACCAGCCCGTGGCCCCAAAGCAACCACACCCAAACTCCCCAAACCAACAACAACATCCCATCCAATACCAAATGCCAAGGGAGGAGAGATTGAGGGGGCACTGCCTGAAACAACACAAGTAGTAATGGGGGAATGGGGAGAGGTGGTGGAGAGGAGGGGAGGAACACACAGTGGAGGAAACGTCGGACACAGCATAGGATGGGACTCCACCCTCAGCCTGACGGGAGGAGGCCAGCGAATGCACATAAGGCATCGCCGATAACAGATGCAGGGAAGCTAAGGAAGGAACAGGCTTAGAGGGTTATGGCATCGACAGAGGCTACTGCGAAGAGGCAACAGCAGGCAGCAGCGACGGGCCGGTGGTCGTCGGGCAGTTAAGGGAGGCACACTGCAAAAGATCATGGCTAAAGCAACGGCAATGCATGCAAAGAGAATGCCGCCACTCGTACTCGACAGGCATAGACATGAAATCCCTACCATCAACACGAACCGAAACAGAGTCGGGAAAGTTAGACGAGGAGTCGACCTCCATGAAGCATCGGGCGTAAGAGAGCCTCGACACATTAGCCATCACCTCATCAGTGAAGAGTGGCCGGCCAACCATGCTCGTGAGCTTACCGAGGATGGTCGTCGACCAAAACTGGACTGGGAGCTGTGGGAAATGGTTCCATATCAGAATGTTAGAGAGGAGATCCCGGTGAAGACCAATGTCGGTCGCCCAATACCGGAGCACCACCATACAACCTTCAAACATCCACGGGCCACCATGCAGGACCTCAACGTAGTCAGTTTCTGAATCAAACTGAAAGAAGAAGAAGCTATTCTCCCTAGTGTGGAGATAGACTTTCCCTTTTGTCTTCCAATCGCGGCCCACCCACAAGCGGAGGTGGACGTAGAAGGGGCGGCCCCCACCACATAACCAACAGGCGAGTTGCTTCAATGGCCAGCAACAGTAGTAATATCAGCGAGGGGGCTGTCGACGAAATGGCTAGTCACCGAGGAAGAGGGAGGGGTGAAGAGCATCTCGTAATTAGGGGCAACAGGGTGCCTTAAGGCATAGATATCACTGTAAGAAGTGGAGGATGCATAAGAAGTATGCGGCACAGGGCTGGCATTGCCCTTAGGCAATCTGTTGAGCACCTGGGGGCACCAAAATAAGGTGTGTGAGACTTGGCCACATGTGGTCTGCCACTACGAGGGGGAAGATAGGAGGGCCCCCCAAGCTTCAGAGTAGCTTGATGACTGATCAGAGTATGCCCAAGGGGGTTTCGATCAGCAGCAACCGAAGAGGGGGAGAGGCAGGACCCATTGCATGCTCGTCGCCTAGCCCACACCGTAATCCAATCCTCAGGCCCAGCCAAGCCACCACTAGCCGCCACCGCAACCACGTCATCCGTCGTCGCCAGTAGCCCATGATCAACATCACCTGAAGATGAGAGTGTGGGACATAACCAGAGCTAAAAGAGGCCATAGGGCCAATCAGCCTGGGAATCGAAGAGAGGAAGGTGAATCAAGAGAAGCGCCATGCAAACTCAGGCGAAGGGGCGCAGCTAGAGGCCGCTGGCAAGCCAACGGCCACTGGAAACACAAATTGCCCAAATATCGCCGATGCAAGAACAGTGGCAAGAGTGTATGTATGTATGTACGTATATTTATACGTGTGTGTGTATTATGAGGAAAACAATTTATAAATTATAATAAATTATATAAGCATCAGGAAAATAAACTCAGACCACCGAAAAATCCAGCACATCGCCACGAACGCGTAAGCACCGTCTCATGACTTTCAGGCAAGTATTTCTTTCATAGTAGATTTTTACAGTTAATTGTTATTTATGTCATTTTCACTAAATAAATTATTTCCATCAATTTTCACGTAAACTTAGGTGCACAAAAATTATATGTGATTCTACACATTAAGACAAATATTTTATCATTTTGTGCATAGAATACTATCGTATAGTTTTCCCTAAATAAATTGTGGAACATCTTTAGAAATTTATTTTTAAATTCAAAAATTAGTTTTTTGCTATATAAAATTAAGAAAAATGCGTAATTATGGTTTAAAAATTATGAAAAATGCATGTTACACTTGGAAACATATTTCATGCTTAGATGTACCTATATGATTGGTTTTAAATATTTCTGACTGTATTTTCTTACAGTAACTACCTGATTTAAAAATAGTAAAAATTGTGAAATTGTTATATTATGAGTTGGCGCCTTGTCACTCGCCGTGAAATTATATTGAACTGATATATGATCTTATGAGATACTATGGAAATTTAGATGCATTTGATATGATGCAACTATACAGATATGATCAAATGACTAATGGAACTATATAGTGATGCACACTATCAATCGATAAAACACAGACTATTGACCAGGCACTTGACTTGACCTGTAGGTATTGGGGTAGTCCAGTTGTTATAGAGGGCGTGGGAGTGACTGGATCCAGATTACAACTTTACCTACACTTATACAAAGTGGAGGAAAGTACTTGACCGTCGCCCAAGGGAAGAAGTCGGTAAGTAGCGCCATAGAGAGCTCCCGATGGCAGTGTGCATTTTAGTTACATATTATGCACTCGGACATGGACTTAGCACTAGAATATATGGTTGTAATAGTGATGACTGCAGGTTAGAATTACATACTATCTTTTCATATTATGTTTATCTCATTCTTAATATGTCTCCATGTTAGTGATACCCTTGAAATATTAAATACAGCTTCCTTTAATCATATGGTGATAAACTGTCATTACTTGGATAATAATAAATTTATTGGTTAACGATCCCGCTTGTTCGATCATTATCAGTACTACACATGTGCAGTAGCTAAAATATTCAACTGCTAGTCCTACATATGCTTTTTCATTAAATTCAATATTTACTCTATTCATGACATAATCTGTTAAATTGTTTAACAGCTAGTTAATTTTACACATGCTCCTTTAATCATACCATTATCGTGTTGTTTCCTTACCATGCTCTTTATATGCTTATGTATAATTCTTATTATAGTAAATACTTGCCGAGCAATCCTTGTTGACAAGCATTTCATTTTGTTTTGTCTTATAAAATGTTTGTCAGGCTTTAAGAGTAACTATTCAGAAGAGCTTAACAGGAAGTAGACATAGTAGCCAAGAACTATGCTAAGCCTGTCGAGTATTAGAACAGATTTCGTTAAAAAAACTATTTCCTTTCATACCATTTTTATGTAAATTATTGTAAAAGTCATGCTAGACCAAATGTTGTACTTCACTCTTAGACAGTTGAATTGTAATGATAAATATCTGTGTTGTTGTAAGAGATTGTATTTTTAGTCGTGTTTTAGCTGTGTGCGTGTATTTTTACTTCGTTCATCCAAATATTTTCGTCCGAGTGATCTTCGTCCGCACGTCGATGCGAGCGCGTCTTTATTTTTAGTTTTACCGTAGCGTAACTTTTGGCCTATTAACCATAACTAATTACATTAATTAAAAGTTAATTACTAATTAACTTATTACTATTAGCTAATTAAACTACTAATTACCATTACCTTCCTTAATTACTCTTACCAAATTACATTTACCCCCAACCCCCCAACCGTACCCACCTACACTAATCAAACCTAACCCTACTAATTCAATCCCACCAAAATACTGGTGAGATCCAACATCACAATAATTCAGCCATCCCTTACCTCCAGCCAACCTCTTCAAGATGTCTCCCCCTCCACTTTGTTTTTAAACTTACATGAACAAGCAACGGCAACATCGTCAACATTCCACCTCCCTGCCACATTACACCAATTCCACAACCCAAACCAAAATCAGCCATCCACCTCCTCCATTCAACCCAAATCAACAAAACCCAGAAATCGAAACCAAAAATCAGGAATTAGGGGTAATCAGCAATCGAAATCAATCAACCCTATTTCAGATCCAACAAACCCCAAATCATCTCCCCTCCTCTTGGCCGCCGTCGCCACAAACTGCATCCCCACTCGCCTGCGCATGGAACGCCGTCGATCAACACTGATCCGCCACCGCCGTATGCCGTGACCCCAAAGCCGCTACCACCGTGTGCGCTCCGCCGTCGCATCCCAGGCGCCGCCGCCCCCGATCCGCCCTGCCGGAGCCCCAATCTGCCCTCCCGGAGCCCCGATCCCCGCCGGCCTCCTCTGCAGACCCCGCCCCGTCGAGTCTTGACCTCCGTGCGCCGCCCCCGAGCCCCTAGCGTCGTTCGCCCTTTTACCGCTGAGCCCTGCGAACAAAAAAAGAGAAGAAAGAAACAGAGAACGAAGAAGAAGAGTCAGAGAGGGGTAAGTAATGGTAGGTTAATATAAGTTAAGTTAAGTTATATTATATATATATATAAGTTAAGATTATTATATTATAAGTTAAGTTAAATTATTTTATAGAATATTAAGTTAATGGTAGTATTTTTGTTATATAAAGTTAAAGTATTTATTATTATTAGTTTAAAGTTATCATAAAGTTATAGTCACATTAGTTTAAAGATAATAAAGTTAGTTTAAGTTATATTAAAGTTACTTTGAGTTATATAACTTATTTTAAGTTAATAAATTAAGTATAAGGCTAAGTTATTATAAATTAAGTTAATAGTTTGATGTTAGTTTTTAAGTTAACATTATTTTATAGTAAGTCAATTTAATATATTTTAACTGGTTGGTAACTATTAATCTAATACCACAAATCTATTGACGCAGATAAAATGTGTCTCACGTTACCACCACCTGGACACCCAAACCCACATCAAGCCAAGTATTTGTGGTAAATGAATTGGGAATCGAACCGTTCAAACTTAGTGCTAAATCTGATTTCAATGTGCTTGTCGACTTTT
Organism: Scilla litardierei; assembly: GCA_030789695.1. Taxonomy (NCBI): domain Eukaryota; kingdom Viridiplantae; phylum Streptophyta; class Magnoliopsida; order Asparagales; family Asparagaceae; genus Scilla; species Scilla litardierei. The sequence continues at coordinate 318,918,614 of CM061133.1, forward strand.
GGTAGCCAAATAATATGTTTTCATTTTGCTTGTTGCCTTCTAATTTAATTGGACTACTTTTACTACCTGCATGATATCAAGTTGAACAAATTTGGAAAGAGGGTGTGTTATAACTCGAAACATATATGAGATGAAACCATCGAATACAGATGGGATGAAACCTAGTCGGTGACTAGAAAGACACTTTGGGTGGGGTTGGTTCATGTAGTAGAGTCCGTAAATGTTGCTTGATCATCTTACAGCTGCCTCCAAACCACACTAATGGAGGCAAGCATCTTGGCCATCTTCTAGGTTAGGAATGGCAAGAAGCGTCACGGTAAACCCCCGGTGATAGGGTGTATCGAGAAAATTACCTACTCAGACATGGACTTATCACGAGCACAAACAATCAAATACTCAACTTACAACTGTTTTACTTTTAAACTTCAAATCCATGCATGCTCGCACTTTACTTTTCTGAACTTATTATTTATAACTGTGTAATAACGCTCTTTTGTCCTTTTATAGTTGTTCTTCGTTTCATTACTTTAAATATCTTGCCGAGCTTATCGCTGACATATAATTCAATGTGTTGATGAAATATATGTTAGGTTCAGAGACAGAGTACCTCGAGGAACCTACTTTTGAGGATCCCATCTTAGAGGTGGACCCCGCAGATCAGAGCTACGAGGACATTGAGATCCTCCCTGCGGAAGGCTAGAACAGGCTGTTTCCATTCAGTTGTATTAATTTAAATTGTTGTTTTCAGGTGTGTTTGCTTTCAGCCGATTGTACGGCCATGCTAGGCCTTAATTGCTTGTGTACTTTGCTTTGGACGCTGGTATTTGTAATGTAATGACTATTTATTCTGCTTCTAAGAAATTCACATGCAAGGACCTGCTTTTGCTAATTAACGATTATTGTGCTTAAGTCAAAGAAGAAAGAGAAAATAAGTACCTCTTCTTTGCTTTAAGCACATGTGGACCCGCTCGCGTTCTCGCTCCCAAGTATAATGGAAAGCGGGGCGTGGCAGGTTTTATTGGTGGCACATGCAGGTCCTGCTCCTCTCTGCGAAATACTTCAGAAGCAGTGTGAATGTCATTACTAACCAGATCGTTTGAATAACTTTGTACACAAATGTTTAACTTGTTCCTTTTGCAGCATGGCAGGAAAACCACACACTCGCAACGGACATGGAACGAGCAGGAATGGTGTTCCCAACCTCCATGAACTCATGAGTATCATGAGAGGAATGTTGGAGACCCAACATCAGCTGATCCAGCAGAGTCAGCAGCCTGCACCACCTGCACCACCCCCACCTCGAGCTGAGCCCGGAGCAAAGTAATTTCGGGAGCTGAACCCGAAGAGCTTTTCTGGGAGAGAATGCCCGCTAGCAGCAGAAGAATGGGCCCGAACCACAGAAGAGGACCTGAGTCTTACCGCATTGACCAGGTAGGCTGGGTAGAAGTTGCCAAGAAACAACTGACTAAAAACGATCAGAACTGGTGGGACACTGAAGAAGCTCGTTTTATTAAGCCCATTAACTGGACCATGTTTCGAGAGCGTTTCGACGCCCAATACTTTCCTCAATCATCCAAGAGGGAACTGCAGCAACGTTTTGTCAACCTGGAACAAGGCAATCAGACTGTTGACGAATACGAGGCAGAATTTTCGATGCTTAGTCGATTCGCCCCACATCTGGTGGCAGATCCCGAAGACCGTGCTTACCAGTTTCTCCAGGGACTAGACCTGGATATTCAGGCTTCAATGTCTTTGATGTATCTGACTGTACATCAGGAAGTGTTAGATGCTGGTAAGAATCATGAACTTATTGTGAATCGTAAGAAGGCGCTTCAGATTGGAGGAAGTAGGCATCCACCGGAGCCACCCAGGGCAACCTCCGACCTACTCAAACTGCACAGTTCAAGAGGCCTGCTGCCCCGGCCAACAATCGACCCCAGCTAATGTGCTTCCACTGCAAGCGCAGGGGTCATGTCACGAAGGAGTGCAGAGAGCTACTGAATCAATGCCTGATATGTGGAGCATCTGCATATGCTACCAGAGACTGTCCTCGCCGCACCAAAAAGCCGATGACTGCTGGACCTTCTGGGTCTATTCAGCGTGGAGCTCCTGGACCTACTCAGCATGGACCACCTATGGCTCCACAACAGAAGGCTTTTGCATTGGTGAGACAGAACCAGCCGAGACGTCAGATTTTATCCATAACAGCCACGGAGGTTGAGGCGGATGGACAAGTGATTTTATGTATTATTTAAACCCTTCTTTTATAATGCTTATGATATATGCATGTGTTACTTGTTTATCTTTTAGCTAAGATATTTCCTATGTACTAGGTGTTGTCTTGATAGCCACTCATCCAGCCCTATCTCTTTTTGATTCTGGAGCCACTCACTGCTTCATATCCTGGGGATTTGTAGAAAAACATTCTATTCATGTTGACTCTCTACCAAATCTCTTAAGTAGCACTACTACGAGTGGAGTAGTGAGGACTTCTAGTGGCTGTCGATCTTGCCCTATAGTGATTTGTAGACACGAGTTGTTCACAGATTTTATGATAGTCGACATGTCCAACTTCGATGCGATATTCGGCATGGATTGGTTAGGAAATTCCTACGGTACTATCGATTGTCACAACAAGACAGTAGTGTTTCAAATCCCTGATCATCATATGTTTGAATTCATGAGCGGAGACCGTTCACTTGGGCCTATCAAGTTTCGGGCCAAGCCGAACGAACTAATCATTGCATCGATGTTAGTTGAGCCCGAGAAACCTAGAGTGGTTTGAGACTTTGCAGACGTATTTTCTGAAGATATTTCAGGATTACCGCCTGATCGAGCTCTCGAATTCACTATCGACCTTATGCTGAACACTCAACCTATTTCGAAGACTCCTTATCGCATGGCTCCTGCTGAACTGGAAGAACTTCAGAAACAACTCGACGACCTATTGTAGAAGGGATTGATTCATCCCAGCATATCTCCTTGGGGTGCACCAGTTCTTTTGATCAAGAAGAAGGATGGGTTGAGAAGGACGTGTGTGAACTATCGAGAACTAAATAAGGTAACTATAAAGAACAAGTACCCGTTGTCGCGCATCGACGACATCTTCGATCAACTTGGCGGATCAAGAGTATTCTCGAAGCTGGATCTCTGAAGTGGTTATCATCAAGTGAAGGTCAGAGGTGAAGACATCCTAAAGACGGCATTCCGGACTAAGTATGGGCACTATGAATTTGTAGTCATGCCATTCGGTGTGATTAACGCCCCAGCAGTATTCATGAACCTTATGAACTTGATCTTCTATGAGTTCTTGGATAAGTTCGTGGTAATCTTCATCGACGACATCTTGGTCTACTCGAAGGATGAAGAAGAGCATGCCGAGCATCTGCGGATCATATTAGAGACCTTGCGACATCATCAGTTATACACCAAGTACAACAAATGTGATTTCTGGCTAGACCAAGTCGCCTTTCTTGGGCATGTTGTATCAGGAGAAGGTATCTCTGTCGATCTGGAGAAGGTCATTTCAGTCAGGAACTGGCCGACTCCTCGATCAGCAACCGACATCAGGAGTTTCTTAGGATTAGCTGGTTATTACCGTCGATTCATCAAGGACTTCTCGAAGATTGTCGAACCCATAACCCGCCTGACGAGGAAGGATGTCAAGTACGTATGATTAGACTCTTGTGAGCAGGCGTTTGGGATATTGAAGGCCAAGCTGACGACTGCACCAGTATTAGCTATACCAGACAGGACTGGAGGATTTGAAGTCTTTTGTGACGCATTTGGCAATGACCTTGGATGTGTCCTGCATCAGCATGGTCATGTGGTCGCGTAAGCTTCTCGACAGTTGAAGATTCACGAGAAGAATTATCCGACTCACGGCCTGGAGTTGGCTACTGTCATATTTGCTCTAAAGATTTGGAGGTATTTTCTTTTGAACGAGCAAGTCAAGATCTACACCGATCATAAGAGCCTGTAGTATATTTTCTCTCAGAAGGAGCTCAATACGAGGCAACACAAATGGTTGGAGCTTATAGCTGATTACAACATCGACCTCCAGTATCATCCAGGGAAGGTGAACGTCGTACCAGATGCATTGAGCAGATTACCAGCGATCATGACTCTCTCAGCTCAATGGAGACTTCAGCAGGCTATACGTGAGATGGAGGTTGAAGTTATTTTACCCGGGACTTCCGCATCATTGATGAATATGCAAGTTCAGTCTACTATCGTAGACCAAATCAAAGCTGCTCAGACTGGAGATGCGAAGTTACAGAAGATCCGGGAGCAAGTTGAAGCTGGACTCTGGACGGATTTTCTGATTCATGAGGATGGTTCCCTGAGACACGGCAGTAGGATCTGCGTACCTTCAGGTGATATCAGAGAGGAGCTGATGAATGAGGCTCATAGCTCTTCCTACTCCATTCAACCTGTTGGTACCAAGATGTACAAGGATCTTCGTCTGAACTTTTGGTGGCATGGAATGAAGAGAAGCGTGGCTCGAAGCATTGCGAAGTGCCTTGTATGTCAGCAAGTGAAGGCTGAACATCATCGTATTGTTGGACTGCTTCAACCCCTGCCGATTCCAGAGTGGAAATGGCAGCACATCACTATGGATTTCATGACTGGACTACCTTGGAGTACTAAGCAGAATGATGTGATTTGGATGATCGTTGACTGATTAACCAAATCAGCACATTTCATACCCTTCCAAGTAGGACAATCTACAGAAATACTTGCTAAGAAGTATATGGAGGTAATGATCTATCCTCTACCTTTAATACTTCCTTCTAGTATACATTGCAATGTGATCGATAACCGTGCAGGAGATTTTTCGGTTGCATGGAGTTCCGGTGAGCATCGTCTCTGACCGGGACACTAGATTCACATCTCAGTTTTGGAAGAGTCTGCAATCCAATTTGGGTATCAGTCTGAGTTTAGCACTGCGTATCACCCGCAGACGGATGGCTAATCAGAGCATACGATCCAGATATTGGAGGACATATTGCGAGCTTGTATGCTGGATTTCAAAGGCTCGTGGGAAGACCATCTACACCTAGTAGAGTTTTCCTATAACAATAGCTACCAAGCCATCATTGGCTTGGCCCCATTCGCAGCACTCTATGGGAGGAAGTATCGATCCCTGCTGAGTTGGGATGACATTGGTGATCGAGAATTATTGGGCCTGGAGATGATGGTTGAAACTGTGGATGTAGTGTGTAACATCAGAGACAAGTTATGCATTGCAGAAGACCGATACAAGCATTGGGCTGATGCCAAGCATCATCACTTGGAATATCAACCAGGAGATCATGTTTTCCTGAAAATATCTCCAAACCGAGGAGTGATACGTTTTAGGAGGCGAGGCAAGCTCAGTCCTAGGTTCGTTGGACCCTTTGATGTGTTAGAGCGAGTTGGAGAGGTAGCTTATCACCTAGCTCTACCGCCATCATTGGAGGGAGTACATAATGTTTTTCATGTCTCCCAGCTGCGTCGTTATATCAGTGATCCTACACATGTGGTTGATCATTCGGAGATCACGGTGTGACCAGGCCTTACCTATGAGCAGCAGCCAGTTTAGATTCTTGATCGACGTCATAAGGCGCTCAGGAACAAGGTCGTCGAACTCGTGAGAGTGATATGGCGACATGACTCGCCAGGAGAATCCACCTGGGAGCGAGAGGATGAGATGCGAAGACGTTACCTCTATCTTTTCCCTGCCCAGTAGAGACTTCCGGAGACGAAATTATTCTAAGGAGGGTAGGATGTAACGGCCTGTATTTTTAGTCGTGTTTGACTGTTGTGTGCATGTATTTTTACTTCGTTCATCCAGATATTTTCATCCGAGTGATCTTCGACCGCACGTCGACGCGAGCGCGTCTTTATTTTTAGTTTTACCGTAGCGTAACTTTTGGCCTATTAACTATAACTAATTACATTAATTAAAAGTTAATTACTAATTAACTTATTACTATTAGCTAATTAAACTACTAATTACTATTACCTTCCTTAATTACTCTTACCAAATTACAATTACCCCAACCCTCCCAACCGTACCCACCTACACTAATCAACCCTAATCCTACTCATTCAATCCCACCAAAATACTGGTGAGATACAACATCACAATAATTCAGCCATCCCCTACCTCTAGCCAACCTCTTCAAGCTGCTCCCCCTCTACTTTGTTCTTAAACCTACAGGAACAAGCAACGGCAACAGCGTCAACATTCCACCTCCCTGCCACACTCATACACCAATTCCACAACCCAACCCAAAATCAGCCATCCACCTCCTCCATTCAACCCATATCAACAAAAACCAGAAATCGAAACCAAAAATCAGGAATTAGGGGTAATCAGCAATCGAAATCAATCAACCCTATTTCAGATCCAACAAACCCCAAATCATCTCCCCTCCTCTTGGTCGCCGTCGCTGCAAACCGCATCCCCGGTCGCCTGCGCATGGAACGCCACCGATCAGCACCGATCCGTCGCTGTCGTACGCCGTGACCCCAAAGCCGCCGCCGCCGCCGCCTGCGCTCCACCGTCGCATCCCAGGCGTCGCTGCCCCTGATCCACCCTGTCGGAGCCCCGATCCCCGCCGGCCTCCTCTGCAGACCCCGCCCCGCCGAGCCCCCAGCACCGTCCGCCCTTTTACCGCTGAGCCCTGCGAATAAAAAAAGAGAAGAAAGAAACAGAGAACGAAGAAGAAGAGTCGGAGAGAGGGGTAAGTAATGGTAGGTTAATATAAGTTAAGTTATCTTATATTATATATATAAGTTAAGATTATTATATTATAAGTTAAGTTAAATTATTTTATAGAATATCAAGTTACTGGTAGTATTTTTGTTATTTAAAGTTAAAGTATTTATTATTATTAGTTTAAAGTTATCATAAAGTTATAGTCACATTAGTTTAAAGATAATAAAGTTTGTTTAAGTTATATTAAAGTTATTTTTAGTTATATAACTTATTTTAAGTTAATAAATTAAGTATAAGGCTACGTTATTATAAATTAAGTTAATAGTTGATGTTAGTTTTTAAGTTAACATTATTTTATAGTAAGTCAGTTTAATATATTTTAACTGGTTGGTAACTATTAATCTAATACCACAAATCTATTGACGCTGATAAAACGTGTCTCACGTTACCACCACCTGGACACCCAAACTCACATCAAGGCAAATATTTGTGGTAAATGAATTGCGAATCGAACCGTTCATACTTAGTGCTAAAATCTGTTCAATGTACTTGTCGACTTTTGGTTGCCAAATAATCTGTTTTCATTTTGCTTGTTGCCTTCTAATTTAATTGGACTACTTTTACTACCTGCATGCTATCAAGTTGAACAAATTTGGAAAGAGGGTGTATTATAACTCGAAAAATATATGAGATGAAACCATCGAATACAGATGGGATGAAACCATCGAATACAGATGGTGTGAAACCTAGTCGGTGACTAGAAAGACACTTTGGGTGGGGTTGGTTCATGTAGTAGAGTCTGTAAATGTTGCTTGATCATCTTACTGCTACCTCCAAACCACACTAATGGAGGCAAGCATCTTGGCCATCTTCCAGGTTAGGAATGGTAAGAAGCGTCACGGTAAACCCCTGATGATAGGGTGTATCGAGAACATTTACCTACTCAGACATGGACTTATCACGAGCACAAACAATAAAATAATCAACTTATAACTGTTTTACTTTTAAACTGCAAATTCATGCATGCTCGCACTTTACTTTTCTGGATTTATTATTCATAACTGTGTACTAATGCTCGTTTGCCCTTTTATAGTTGTTCTTCGTTTCATTACTTTAAATATCTTGCGGAGCTTATCGCTGACATATATTTCAATGTGTTGATGAAATATATGTTAGGTTCAGAGACAGAGTACCTCGAGGACCCTACTTTTGAGGATCCCATCTTAGAGGTGGACCCCGCTGATCGGAGCTACGAGAACGTTGAGATCCTCTCTGCAGAAGGTTAGAACAGGCCGTTTCCATTCAGTTGTATTATTTTAAATTGTTGTTTTTAGGTGTGTTTGCTTTCAGCAGATTTTACGGCCATGCTAGGCCTTAATTGCTTGTGTACTTTGCTTTGGACGCTGGTATTTATAACGTAATGACTATTTATGCTGCTTCTAAGAAATTCACATGCAGGGACCTGCTTTTGCTAATTAACGCTTATTGTGCTTAAGTCAAAGAAGAAAGAAAAAATATAAGTACCTCTTCTTTGCTTTAAGCACATGCGGACCTGCTCGCGTTCTCGCTCCCAAGTATAATGGGAAGCAGGGCGTGACAGTTGTTCTTAAGTATGCATGCAAGATCCTGCGGGTTTACATCACAGACGTTTAATGTGTTTAAACCAAGGATGAAGAAAGGGAAAAAATAAGGAAAAAAAGAAAAAAAGTACTCCTCCATATTTTAAGCACACTATGGACCCGCTCGCGTCCTCGCTTCCGGTAGAATGTGAAACGGGGCGTGACAACTATTGATTGTCTACTTGATAAGGATAAATCCAGCTTTCTCATCAAGTGAGTATCGAATCCCAACAACTGATATCAAAGAAAGTTTCGTGAATCAATATCAAGGTAATGGCGAAGAATTCTCCAAAAAGCAATTCAACCAGATGAGCAATTCTTTTCAGCTCATATACAAGCGGTTCATATGCTATAATTGGTTGATTGCAATACAAGATTAAGAAATTTGATGGTAAGAAAAATTTTGCGATATGGCAATACAAGATTAAAGCAATCTTGAGAAAGAATCATGTCCAAATAGTAGAGCAAATAGGCTAATTGTGTGGATCAGCTAGTCTACCGCTAAAAAATAATGTCCACAGCCCAAATTTTACAGTCCTTTTTACATAAATGAAAAGCTACAATTTTGAAAACCACATAGGTTCCATAAAAAACTTCTTCATTAGATGTGGCTTCTACGTTCATGGAAGTAGACGTCGATCTTGTGCATTACATTATATTTCTCACTACATTTTCTCTCATAAAAAAGGGCAGTGGGACTAAGGCCGGTCCAAAATCACAATATAGTCATTCAGGAAAAAATTCTGCGCATTACATTTTCATCACATATCACATATTAGACATAATATTTACAGGATATGAATATTCAAATATTTTATGCTTAATAGTTAACTGGACCGCGAGGCAACGTCATACACCGTTAGGTTAAGTAACTAACTGCAGAGTAGTCACTGTATCCTCATAATTATTAAGGAAATGCTTATAAGACTAAGCCAAATATATCCCAGAAACATGCTAGAAAATACGTGATATATAGGATATTCACATGACCCTAAAATAGGCATCACATTTAAGAAATATGCTTAAAATATATGCATTAGCAACGTTGTTGGTTCAGAAAAAATTTGAAAAACTAAGCAATGACCTATTAGTTTTATTTATTTTCTATCCCCTCCCTCCTTTTTTCTTTTCTTTTTCTTCCTTTCTCAATGAGGGAGGCTTTTGGCCTCCCCTCATTCATTACCCACTCATTGGTCCCCATTACTATGCGTAATGGGGACCCTTGGTCTCCTTGAGGCCCTTCATCTCCCCCTCTCTAATTTAATATATAGAGAACCATGGCCTATGGCCATAGTTACTCTTTCTATCTCTAAGAAAACTTATCTCTATTTCCTCTTGAGTTTGATTACTCTCTAACACGTTATCAGCACGTGTTCTTCCTTGAGCACAAATCCAAGCCAAAAATCCCCACCAAATTGATCCTCTACGCGCTAGGAATCTTTGGTTGCTGCGGCGATTCGTTGGAGCGTTGCGGCATTCTCGAAGTTTTCGGGAGCTAGGATTTTTATTTCTACGGATTTTTTTCTTTTTCCTCTACGGTCGTCCCTAGATCATCGATCTAGAGGTATATTTCTAATTCCTGTAGATAAACAATTTATATTTTAGGCATGGCTCATGACAAACCCCCCCGGCAGCAGGGGGGCCACAGGCAAAACCCCCCGGCAGCAGGGGGCGCAGGCGAAACCCCCCTGGCAGCGGGGGGGGCTTGTGACAACCCCCCCGGCAGAGGGGGGGCGCAGACCAACCCCCCCCCCCCGGCAGCGGAGGGGTGCAGGTAAACCCCCCCTCCGGCAGAGGGGGGCGCAGACCTATCCCCCCAGCAGCCGGGGCGGCGCAGGCAAACCCCCACTCCGGTAGAGGGGGGGTGCAGGCTTCAACCCCCCCGGAGTCGGGGGGGCTCCAGAATGATCCCCCCCCCCCCCCCCGCAATTGGGGGGCATGCGGCAACTTCCCCCGGCTGCGAGGGGGCTCCGGCTGTAACGCATCCCCGACATTTGGGGTACTCCGGCAGGGGGACTCGGTAAACGTGGCATGGCTGATGCTACAGTTTTTGTGATTTGGGGAACGTTTTGTTTTAGGGTATAAGTTAATATTGCCTTAAATTAATTTTTTTAACGGTAGATGGGCTGTTTATTGGGCCTGAAGCCCAGTTAATCCTATTGCACACTTAAAAATTAAACTAAAATTTTACTAATGTGCCTGAAGTCCACATATTGAATTGACTTATTGGGCTAGAAGCTTTGTTACTACAATTGCTTATTAATTTTATTAATATTTTTCTGATGGGCCTGGAGCCCCAATCATAATATTAATTTACTCTACGCCAAATTTGTTATTTTGCTAATATTATATTAAACATTACTCTGGCATTATTATTAAATTATGGAATACTAGGATTCTATTTTTTAAAATATAAATATCTTAAAGATCCTGAGACCGCTTTGCCGTTAGTCACCTAACCTAACGGTGTATGACGTTTCAACGTGGTCTACGAGATAATTATATTTTCTAGTTTCCTTTACCATATGTTATGCTTGAGATATATGCGTGGTTGTTTATTTTTATGCATGTAGCATATTTAGAACTGCGTGGATGTTTAATTAAGTAAAAATGTGTTTTTCGGGATCGGCCATTGTATACCTATTTACATTCCTTGCACTTTTAATTTCTTTTGAGAGAATTTGTCAGTGAGGAAATTTGTATAAAAAGCCAAAGCTCGGTGCAACAGCATATGAAGACGAAGTTTCAAAATGCAGATATAGGGACCCACTTTGGGTTTCCGAAGTTGTATTTTTCTTTCCTTTTATGGACTGTAAACGAACTTTGGACTGTGTACTTTTTTGGGTATCTGGCCGATCCCCGCATTTATACTTGTTTATTTCTTTATGCATGAATTTTGAATTTTAATTAATTCATGCTTATTTTAAATTGCGTAGATAAATGGCAAAATTAGCAAGCGTCGATTTCGAAGTCCTTGACTCTGCAGGGACGAATTACCTGAGTTAGCGAGTGGACCTGAAGTTCCACTTGCGTTCGATGGCCCTCCTTGGGTCCATTTTGGCTCCTTCCTCGGCCCCAACAGCGGCCGAAGCTTCTGCTACATCTAGCAGCAACCCTCCAACCACTATATCCGATGTAGATAAGGCGAAAGCCATAATCTACATTAGGAAACATATAGATCGGACCTTAAAGGCCGAATACTTAACGGTTGAGGACCCAAAGGACCTGTGGATAGCGCTGGAAGCACGGTATAAACATCAAATTGATGTTATATTACCCCGTGCCAGTTATGAGTGGGAAAAACTCAGACTTCAGGACTATAAGTCCGTCACTGAGTATAATTCTGCACTTCATAACATCACCTCATGCCTGAAGTTGTGCGGTGAAGAAGTGACAGAACAGCGCATGTTGGAAAAGACATTTACCTTGTTTCACGAGAAAGATGCAATCCTCATGCAGCAATATCGTGAACGCAATTTCACGAAACTCTCCGATCTGATCTCATGCCTACTTAGGGCAGAGCAGAATCGAGACTTACTGCTTGCAACTCATAACTTACGTCCAGCTGGCACTGCCCCGATCCCTGAAGCCCACCACGTTTCTCCCCAGAAGTGGAAAAACAAGAGGAGGGCTAAAAACACCAAAGGGAAAGCTGTAATGAAGCAAGCAAGAGGTGCAGCTCCCCAGACAAACAAAAACAATAAGGGAAAAAGAAACTTCACTTGGAAGCGAAAGAACACCGAGCAAGTGTCACTTCCAAAGAAGAACTGGGAGGATAAATGCCATAGATGCGGCATGACTGGCCATTGGTCCAGAAACTGCCGCACTCCTCGCCACATCCAAGATCTATACCAGGCGAGCCAGAAGTCTCTACCTGAAACAAACTTGGCGGCTGTTCAGCCGCCAACAATGTTTACTGCAAAAGACTTCGAGAACGACGACCTTCTCGATTGAGCATCATTTTTTTATCTATGCATTTAGAATTCTATGTATCTTCTTCTTTTATTTGCTTTAGTACGAACTTTTATTTTCGAATGATTGTCTACATTTTCGCTCAAATAAAATTTCGTTTTTGCTTATATAGATGATGTCTGAGTGCCTAGTGGACAGTGCCTCGACACATACAATCATTCACGATCATTGCTATTTTAATAGCATAAACAAATATGACGGTCCTGTTATCACAATTTTAGGACTGTCCCAAATAATCGAAGGAACTGGTGAAGCAATTATATTGCTCCCAAATAACACAAGACTTCAAATAAATAATGCATTATTCTCTCCTAAATCAAATAGGAATCTCGTAAGTTTCAAGGATTTCCGTTTAAACGGATATCACTTAGAAACCAGAGATGAAAATAAGGTTGAATATCTGATTGTAACTCGTCATAAAGATGACCAGAAGATCATCTACGAGCGATTCAAAGGACTCCCGTCGGGTCTCTACCAAACATACATTCAACCAATAGAAGCCAATATGATTGAGCACCAGACGTGCCAATCACTGCCAGAGTTCCAACTCTGGCACAATAGACTTGATCACCCTGGAACAGCAATGATGCGACGCATCATCACTGAATCACGTGGACACAAATTGAAGAATCTGAAGATTCTTCAAAAGGGTGAATTTCCTTGTCTCCCTTGTTTCAAGGGAAAACTTATAATGAGACCATCCCTCCTAAAAGTGGGATTAGAGTCTCCTGGCTTCCTTGAGAGAATTCATGGTGACATTTACAGGCCTATTCACCCCGCAAGTGGCCCATTTTGGTACTTCATGGTATTGATTGATGCATCAACTAAATGGTCTTATGTGTGCCTCTTGTCCACCCGCAACCTAGCTTTTCCAAAGCTATTAGCACAAATAATAAGGTTGCGTGCTCATTTCCCCGATAACCATATCAAGAAACTACGTCTTGATAATGCGGGAGAATTTACTTCACAAGTCTTCGAAGACTATTGCCGGGTAACGGGTATTGAAGTTGAACATCCTGTAGCACATGTTCACACCCATAACGGATTAACTGAGTCCCTTATAAAGAGACTCCAATGGATTGCACATCCATTACTTATGCAATCCAGTTGCCGGTGGATGCTTGGGGGCATGCTATTTTACATGTCGCATCACTTATTAGGATAAAACCCTCTAGAGGTCATACTTTATCCCCGATGCAACTAGCATATGGCGCACCTCTGGATATCTCTCATTTGAGAGTGTTTGGTTGTGCGGTATATGTCCCAATAGCACCACCTCAGAGGACCAAAATGGGTCCTCAGCGTCGTCTAGGTATATATATTGGATTTGATTTGCCATCTATTATCAGATACCTTGAACCCCTGACGGGTGACGCATTCAAGGCACGTTTTGCTGACTGTGAATTTAATGAGAAAATTTTTCCTAAACTGGGCACACAGTCTAAAAAGCCAGAAGCTTCTGAGACCATTAGTTGGGACCAGAAGTGTTTGTCCCTAAATGATCCGCGTACTAATCTATGTGAAGATGAGATCCTGAAGATCCTTCACATCCAGAATACAGTACATCTTTTACCGGATAAGTTCATGAACAGCCAGAAGATTGTCCGTTCACACGTCTCTGCTGCCAATACGCCAGCTAAGATTGATATCCCCATAGATGGATGCAATCCATCGGCAACAGAATTGGCTGTACCTCAATGAAAAGAGGACGCCCACCAGGTTCAAAAGATAAAGTTCCTCGAAAGAGGAAGACTCCTGGAGATACTAAGACTATCCCTCCACAGGATGTTGAGCTCAGACCAGCTACTTCTCCCCTCCTGATTTCCCCAGCAGAGGAAACAATAGGAGAAACATCATTAAATTTTGTACGTACTGGAGAAGTACTGGACAGAAATAGCATAGTCGACGACAACGATTTTGCGTTCGATATTGCCGTTCACATCACTGAATATGACGATGACGTCGAACCACGATCTCTAGCGGAATGTAAACGCAGAGATGATTGGCCAAAGTGGGACGAGGCAATAAGAGTAGAGCTGGACTCACTCTTGAAACGTAAAGTCTTTGGACCAGTAGTCCAAACACCAGTAGGTGTAAAGCCTGTGGGATATAAGTGGGTTTTCATAAGAAAAATAGATGAAAATAATGTGATCGTTCGCTATAAAGCACGCCTTGTTGCCCAGGGATTTTCCCAAAGACCGGGGATTGATTACGAAGATACGTATTCCCAGGTCATGGATTCGATCACATTCCGATTTTTAATAAGCCTAACTTCTCTGGAAAGCCTAGAAATGCAGCTCATGGACGTTGTGACTGCATATCTATATGGCGATATAGATAAAAAAATCTATATGAGACTTCCTGATGGGTTTAATCTACCCCCAGAAATGAAAGAGATACCTCGGGACGTATTCTCTGTAAGGCTACATAGATCATTATATGGTCTAAAACAATCGGGCAAGATGTGGTATAACAGACTTAGTGATTTCCTTGCACAGCAAGGATTCACGAATAATGAAGTCTGCCCGTGTATCTTTATCAAAAGAACGGGAACATGATTCGTCATCATAGCTGTATATGTAGATGACTTAAATCTCATAGGATCTCCTGCAGAGATCAATGAGATATCTGAAAGCCTAAAACATACTTTTGAAATGAAAGACCTAGGCAAAACAAAGTACTGTCTTGGCTTACAGATAGAACACCTAAGAGGTGGAATCCTGTTACACCAATCTAATTATACAAAGAAACTTCTTCGCAAGTTTCATATGGATAAATGTCATCCTTTAGGTACTCCTATGGTCGTAAGATCACTAGATGTACATAAGGACCCCTTCTGGCCACTGGAAGAGGGGGAGGAGATACTGGGTCCTGAAGTACCCTACCTTAGTGCCATTGGAGCACCTCTATATCTGGCTAACTGTACGCGTCCCGATATAGCGTTTACAGTTAATCTTCTAGCCAGACACAGTGCAGCGCCCACAAAGCGCCATTGGAACGGAGTAAAGCATCTTCTGCGATACCTCCAGGGTTCCATTGATCTTGGACTTTACTACCAGAGAGGTGCCTCCCCCAAATTATTTGGTTATGCCGATGCAAGTTACCTCTCAGATCCGCACACGGTAAAATCCCAAACGGGTTTTGTTTTTACCTACGGAGGTATTTCTATCTCCTGGAGATCGATAAATCAAACCACAACAGCTCATCATCCAACCATTCGGAGCTCATTGCGATCCATGAAGCAAGCAGAGAGTGTTATTGGCTACGATCCGTCGTCCAACACATTCTTCAATCTACTGGCTTGAAGACCGGTGATTTGGAGCCTACCGTCCTGTTTGAAGACAACGCTACATGCATTGCTCAACTTCAAAAGGGCTACATCAAGGGCAACAGGACGAAGCATATACCTCCTAAGTTTTTCTCGACACATGAACTAAAGGAGGACAAGCAGATCGAAGTTCAGCAGATACAGTCCTGTAACAATTTAGCTGATCTTTTTACTAAGTCTTTGCCCAAATGTACTTTTGTAAAGCTTGTAAAGAACATTGGTATGCGACAATTAAAAGACCTACAAGCCTGAAGCTTGTACGGATTAAGGGGAGTAACCTGTAGGTTGCACTCTTTTTCCTTAAGCTGTTGGGTTTTCCCACTGGGTTTTCCACAGCTAAGGTTTTAACAAGGCAAACACACTTCCTCTGGATCCAGAAGTATCCACCCCTCTTTACCTCAGATGCTGAGACCAAAGTGATGAATGGGTAAGGGGGAGTGTTATGAATGAGGGAGGCTTTTAGCCTCCCCTCCTTCATTACCCACTCATTGGTCCCCATTACTATGGGTAATGGGGACCCTTGGTCTCCTTGAGGCCCTTCATCTCCCCCTCTCTAATTTAATATATAGAGAACCATGGCCTATGGCCATGATTACTCTTTCTATCTCTAAGAAAACTTATCTCTATTTCCTCTTGAGTTTGATTACTCTCTAACATTTCTTCCTTTCTCTTTTTTTCTGTTATTTGGTTTGGTAGGCTCACGGGCTGAAGCCCGTGGCCTGGTGATGCGGGCTTCTGCCTGCAGCCTTTTCACTTCTCTCTTTTTTGATTTAAAAGCCCACAGGTCGAAGGCCACGGCCTGTCGCTGCGGGCTTTGGCTCGTAGCCCATTTTTTCTCCACTTTTTTTTGACTTTTGAACATGCCTGCGGGCCAAAGCCCACGAGTTGTCGTTGTAGGCTTCGGCCCGCAGTTGGGGAAAAATATTTATTTATGTGGGTCGAGGCCCACAATAATTGCTGCGGGCTTCGGCCTGCCGGGCCAAACCCTGATTAGGGTTTGGTTAGGTAGGTGCCACCGCAAGCAGCGACAGTGTACCGCCACTGCAGCACACCGCCGATGTGGCAACGGCTGGGGGTCGAGAGGACGATGCCTCCCGGGAGGAGTGCGGCAGCCTTGGGGGGCGCCGGCCGATGAGGAGGGGTTTTTTTCGTCGGAATTTATTGGAAGGCAAGGGCCGATTGGCCGCCGCCCCTGCAGTTAGGGAAGGCGACCAATCAGCTGCTGGCCCTGAGGGATCGGTGGCTGATGGCCACTGCCTTTACCCCCTAAATATTTTTTTTATTTTTTTGTTGTGTTCTTGGGTTTCAATACACAATGAAAATCATAATCATGATTAAATTTACTGGGTTTTTAAGTTTACCTCAAGATCAATTGAAAGAGACGCTTAATTTCGTTGGCCGTCTGCGTGCGAACAAAGTTTGGTTCTTCAACGTTCAACGGCAACGATGTCAATAATACAGTCGACTGTCTATTAGCCAGGCGACTGTAAAACCATAATCATTCGTCTGCTGTATAAGATGGAGAAACAACATAGAGATGCAGAGAATGCACTTACGCTATACATGCGACTGATGACCAATCTCCAGGCGACTGTAATAATACATGCGACTGTAAACTGATCGACAGATGACTGTGTGTAAAGCTCAAGTTTGATTCAATTGAAATGTTGACTTGAGCTGTGCATGTCAGGTGACTGTAGAAGGATCTACAGTCAACTGGAAATCACCCAGTCGACTGTGTTTCCTTCAGCAGGCGACTGACGGAAAGCCAGAGACTCCAAATGAGTCTTTGGACAGAGTGAACCTATTGGGTTGGATTCTACGATAATCCTAAGGCTCACTAAGATGGTTATGTGCATATGCATGAATGAGTAAACCATCTAACAAGGCATTACATTAACCCTAGACTCAAAAGAGAGAGAAAGCAATAAAGTAAATTACATGGATTACAATGCTTTTCTTAGAGTCTAAGTCTTCAATCTTGATGCCTTGATTGCTCTCCATCATCTCCAAGCTTTGGCACTCCTTGAGTCCAAGCTTTGGCTCTTCTTCACTTGATGTCCATCCTTGCACCAAGTGATTAGTCTCAAAGAAAGATATTCTTGAGATAAAACTGAGAGAATAAAACATGAGAGTCATTAGCAACAACATAATGTTGTGATCATCATCAAAATAAGATTGGTATGAAACGCCAATACTCAACATGTCGGTGGCTCTCGGTGACGCAATGGCGGTAGCCGTCAACGTAGCGATATAGTTCGTCGATGGAGCCCCTCAAGGCACGAGCCGTGCATGGTCACGAGCCTTGGTTGGATCCGCCGATTTCCTTATTCGAAACCTAAGGATACCCCTTAAGCACATCAATTCCACAGACCGTGGGCATGATCTCAGTACGGGTTATCCTGGGGATTCGGTAGGATCAACTGAAATACTCCCATTTTATCCCCAATTCAACCTAGGGATCCGGATCTACATCTCCCCCTAGGGTCTTAGGGCTAACCTGTCAACCCTAGAAAAGACTACTCACTCATGACGTTATTGACGAATAAAAATACAATTTTTAGGAGAGAAAACATCATGGCAATTTGATCGAATGAAAATCAAGAAACTTACAGCGAGAAATGAAGAAAAATAGCGAGCAATATATCCAAAGAAGAATCAAAGATTCCAATACGCAAATCGCAATCGAACACCAAATTAATAATCCAATAATCTTCAAGAAATCATACAAGTATTTCAAAAATCCCTAATCTCCTCTCCAAAATTAATTCAAAAAACACAGAATGAATCACCCCCTAAATGCAGTCGCAGCTCCCAGACTTCACTCCCCCAAAACGAGCAACAGTCGCAAACAAAATCTTTCCAAAAATGGCCTTCAGCATCGTCGACCGAGTGGGTGACTCGGTCGAGTAGTGTGTTGCTCGGTCGTCCGCTCGGTCTGAGCAGATGTACTACTCGACCGAGCACGACAGTAAATCATGCTCCTCCAAAATATTTACTCTATCTGCACGGGCCGATTCAGCTCTGCTTGGTCCGAGCAAACAGCTGACTCGGTCGCTGAAGAAGCTGCTCGGGCCGTGCAAGGAGTAGTCGAGCTTCGGAATGAAAGGCTGATCGATCGAGCACTATGAGTGCTCGGTCCAAGCAGGCTACGTATCTGCTCTGTTGTTCTTCTGTGCATCTGCTCGACTGAGCAGCTGCTCTGCTCGGTCGAGTCATCTGGGAAACTCTCTCCTGCAGCATCTGAAGCTCCTCCTCTCCTCTTGCTCTCTCCTCCACTCCTTCCATGGCTTCGAAAACACAGCGAACTCCTGTAGAGCTTCACCAATGAGCTCATGGGCGTGTCAGATGTGTCCATACCCAGATCGGGTCCCAAATCGATCCTAAATCCCTAAAAACTCATAATACACTATGAAACTCGAATATAACGTTAGAAATGCGATATTGTAGGAAAATATGGGATTTGGATGCGAAAATGGCATGGAATGCGATGTCATGATGCAATGAAAAAGGGGTAAAATATGGACACATCAATAAGATGAACGCGGCACAGGGCTGGCATTGCCTTTAGGCAATCTGTCGAGCACCTGGGTGGCACCAGAATAAGGTGTGTCAGACTTGGCCACATGTGGTCTGCCACTACGAGGGGGAAGATGGGAGGGCCCCCAAGCTTCAGAGTAGCTTGACGACTGATCAGAGTACGCCCGAGGGGGTTTCGATCAGCAGCAACTGAAGAGGGGGAGAGGCAGGACCCATTGCATGCTCGTCGCCTAGCCCACACCGTAATCCAATCCTCAGGCCCAGCCATGCCACCGCTAGCCGCCACCGTAACCACGTCATCTGCCGTCGCCAGTAGCCCATGATCAGCATCACCTGAAGATGAGAGAGTGTGGGACATGACCAGAGCTAGAAGAGTCAATAGTAGGGGAGAGCACGGTCTCAAACCGGCGGTTTGGGACCTAAACCGAACCAGACCGTATCAGTAGCGGTTTCTCACAGGCCAGACCAAACTAGACCATCAGACCGACGGTTTCTGAGCCGACGAAAACCGCTTGGAGCGGTTTGGTTCAGTTTGGAACCGCTGTTTAGACATATGATGACAGAAGATCCCCTCTTATACCCAATTTTGCTAAATATAGACTTTGTCTTTAAAATAATTTCATGATATGGCTTTATTAAACCATAACCAGCAGATCTGAGATCCGAATCAGCAGCTTAAATGACTCATTACCTCAGTTCCTCATTCCCCCATCGAACTCACTGCGACCACCGAAGACGGGTAGCGAGACTGCGTCGGACAGCTTCTCAATGCCGGCGTCGGACTGCTTCTCAACTGAAAGAGAAGAATGAAAGAGAAGAATAAATAAGAAGATGAATACGAAGAAAAACAAGAAGAAGAAGAAAGAATAAGAACGAGGAGGAGGGGTTTACCTGGTCCTGGTGTTGGCGATGGCCGATGGGCTGACCGCTGATGGAGAATTAGCGATGCTCAAACGGGAAAAAAACGAATGAAGTCTGAACTCTTAAGAGTGAAGACTGGAGATTGAAGAAGGCAGATAGCCGAATAGGGCCGGCGCGGCGCCGCTCAGTCTAAAGGCCTTAGTCTAGGGTTCCTAGGGACTAGGGTTAAAATCCCAACAGATTTCCAGCACAATATATAATATATGTTAGGAGTCGGTTCGGTTCGGTTTAAGCGGTTTCGACAGTGTGAAACCAAACCAAACCATATAAGTGGCGGTTTCCAACGATTGAGACCAAACCAGACCGATGGAGAGCGGTTCGGTTCGATTTTTGGTTCGGTCTGGTTCGGTCCGGTTCGGTTCGGGCGGTTTGAGCAAACCGTGCTCACCCTTAGTCCATAGGGCCAATCAGCCTGGGGATCGAAGAGAGGAAGGTGAATCAAGAGAAGCGCCACGCAAACTCAGGCGAAGGGGCGCAGCTAGAGGCCGCTGGCAAGCTAACAGCCACTGGAAACACAAATCGCCCCAATATCGCCGACGCAAGAACCATGGCAAGAGTGTATGTATGTATGTACGTATATTTATACGCGTGTGTGTATTAAGAGGAAAACAATATATAAATTATAATAAATTATATAAGCATCAGGAAAATAAACTCAGACCACTGAAAAATCCAGCACATCACCACGAACGCATAGGCACCGTCTCATGACTTTCAGGCAACTATTTCTTTCATAGTAGATTTTTACATTTAATTGTTATTTATGTCATTTTCACTAAATAAATTATTTGCATCAATTTTCACATAAACTTAGGTGCACAAAAATTATATGTGATTCTACTCATTAAGACAAATATGTTATCATTTTGTGCATAGAATACTATCGTATAGTTTTCCTTAAATAAATTGTGGAACATCTTTAGAAATTTATTTTTAAATTCAAAAATTAGTTTTTGGCTATATAAAAGTAAGAAAAATGTGTAATTATGGTTTAAAAATTATGAAAAATGCATGTTACACTTGGAAACATATTTCCTGCTTAGATGTACGTATATGCATGGTTTTAAATATTTCTGACTGCATTTTCTTACAGTAACTGCCTGATTTAAAATAGTAAAAATTGTGAAATTATTAGATTATGAGTTGTCGACTTGTCACTTGCCGTGAAATTATATTGAACAGATACATGATCTTACGAGATACTGTGGAAAGTTAGATACATTTGATATGATGCAACTATACAGAAATGATCAAATGACTGATGGAACTAAACATTGATGCACACTATCAATCGAAAAAACACAGACTATTGACCTGGCACTTGACTTGACCTGTAGGTATTGGGGTAGTCCAGTTGTTATAGAGGGCATGGGAGTGACTGGATCCAGATTACAACTTTACCCACGCTCATACGAAGTGGAGGAAAGTATTTGACCGTCGCCCAAGCGAAGGAGTCGGTAAGTAGCGCCATAGAGAGCTCCCAATGGCAGTGTGCATTTTAGTTACATATTATGCCCTCGGACATGGAGTTAGCACTAGAATAGGTGGTTGCAATAATGATGACTGCATGTTAGAATTACATACTATCTTTTCATATCATGTTTATCTCGTTCTTAATATGTCTCCATGTTAGTGATACCCTTGAAATATTAAATACAGCTTCCTTTAATCATATGGTGATAAACTGTCATTACTTGGATAATAATAACGTTATTGGTTAACGATCCCGTTTGTTCGATCATTATCAGTACTACACATGTGTAGTAGCTAAAATATTCAACTGCTAGTCCTACATATGCTTTTTCATTAAATTCAATATTTACTCTATTCATGACATAATCTATTAAATTGTTTTAACAGCTAGTTAATTTTACACATGCTCCTTTAATCATACCATTATCGTGTTGTTTCCTTACCATGCTCTTTATATGCTTATGTATAAATCTTATTATAGTAAATACTTGCCGAGCAATCCTTGCTGACAAGCATTTCATTTTGTTTTGTCTTATAAAATGTCTGTCAGGCTTTAAGAGTAACTATTTAGAAGAGCTTAATAGGAAGTAGACACAGTAGCCAAGAACTATGCTAAGCCTGTCGGGTATTAGAACAGATTTCGTTAAAAAACTATTTCCTTTCATACCATATTTATGTAAATTGTTGTAAAAGTCATGCTAGACCAAATGTTGTACTTCACTCTGAGACAGTTGAATTGTAATGATAAATTTCTGTGTTGTTGTAACGGCCTGTATTTTTAGTCGTGTTTGCCTGCTGTGTGCGTGTATTTTTACTTCGTTCATCCAGATATTTTCGTCCGAGTGATCTTCATCCGCACGTCGACACGAGCGCGTTTTTATTTTTAGTTTTACCGTAGCGTAACTTTTGGCCTATTACCATAACTAATTACTTTAATTAAAAGTTAATTACTAATTAACTTATTACTATTAGCTCATTAAACTACTAATTACCATTACCTTCCTTAATTACTATTACCAAATTACATTTACCCTAACCCCCCAACCGTACCCACCTACACTTATCAACCCTAACCCTACTCATTCAATTCCACCAAAATACTGGTGAGATCCAACATCACAATAATTCAGCCATCCCCTACCTCCAGCCAACCTCTTCAAGCTATCTCCCCCTCCACTTTGTCCTTAAACCTACAGGAACAAGCAACGGCAACAGCATCAACATTCCACCTCCCTGCCACATTCATACACCAATTCCACAACCCAGCCCAAAATCAGCCATCCACCTCCTCCATTCAACCCAAATCAACAAAAACCAGAAATCGAAACCAAAAATCAGGAATTAGGGGTAATCAGCAATCGAAATCAATCAACCCTATTTCAGATCCAACAACCCCCAAATTATCTCCCCTCCTCTTGGCTGCCATCGCTGCAAACCGCATCCCCACTCGCCTGCGCGTGGAACGCCGCCGATCAGCACCAATCCGCCGCTGCCTTACGCCGTGACCCCGAAGCTGACGCCGCTGCGTGCGCTCTGCCGTCGCATCCCAGGCGCCGCAGCCCCTGATCCGCCCTGCCTGAGCCCCGATCCCCGCCGGCCTCCTCTGCAGACCCCGCCCCGCCGAGTCCCAACCTTTGTGAGCCGCCCCCGAGCCCCCAGCGCCATCCGCGCTTTTACCGCTGAGCCCTGCGAACAAAAAAAAAGAGAAGAAAGAAACAGAGAACAAAGAAGAAGAGTCAGAGAGAGGGGTAAGTAATGGTAGGTTACTATAAGGTAAGTAATGGTAGGTTAATAATATTATAGTATGGGTACTTCCGGGCCTTTCGGAGGGGCGAATTCGGGCGATTCTTCCGTTCTTTTGGGTGACGGCGGCGGAGGGCACTCAGGTGGCCAAGGCGATCAATCAGGTGGAGGAGGTGATCCGAAGGATGGGGTGGCAGCGAAGAAATGTCCTGGCGGCGCATCAGGCGAGGGCTCTGATAGTCCTTCAGGTAATTTACAACATCTCCGCGCTCATTCTTCTTCAGCCATAGAGAAGGAAAAATCAACATCGATTGGAAACACGACTGGACCCAATTTTTCCGATCATGAAGCGAAGTGGGTTGATGAGGGATGGAAAGTGGTTTCCAGGAAAAAGGTTGGTGATAGATTGGGAGGCATCTGGATTCAGGGAGGACGGAATTCATCGCTAAACCGTGGCCATCGTGGTAGGGTCCTTCATCCTAACAGACATAGGCTCGAATCGGGTGCTCGCAAAGTGTTCGAAAGAAAGCCACTGAGGCCGAGTGCTGAAATCAAAATCGTCAAGTCTGGGCAGAAATTATCTTGGGCGGATGTGTGTGCTAACACACAGAAATATGCTGATGAGCTTACTATGGACTATATTCCCCCCCACTGTAAAGGAAGATGGGTCTGAAATTGCTTTTCTAGCAAACTCGTTGGTGGATAAAGGTGGGGAGCAATGGAAAAATACCCTTGTGGGGTACGTGTTAGGAGATGTGCCGTACTACAGACAAATTTGCTCTTGGGTTGACAGATTCTGGAACCTAAAGTCCCGGGTCCGCACTTTCAGCCGAGAGAATGGCTTCTTCTACTTTAAATTTGAAGATGGGGAGGAATGCGATCGAATTTTGCAAGGTGGGCCGTGGTTATTCGATGGGAGATTGGTTGTATTACAGCGTTGGACTGCAAATGTTACACATGAGAGAGCTATTCTATCATCGGTGCCTGTATGGGTTCAGCTCCACGGATTGCCGTTGAATTGGTGGACAAAGGATATCCTTGACACTATTGCATCCATTGTTGGGAGACCTCTTTGTATGGATAGGCTAACTACGAAGCTTGAAAGAATATCATATGCACGATGCTTGGTGGAGGTCGTGGCCACTAAACCCATTAGAAAGTCTGTGAGGGTAGAGGTAGAAGATGGCTCCTCACATACAATTGAGGTGAAGATCGAGGGGGAACCGCCTCGCTGTCCCCTATGTGTTTGCTTCGGACATACGGAAAAACAATGCACAGATGGAGAGAAGCTCCCTTCAATCCAACTTGAAAAAACTACTGTTTGGAGGAAGAAAGGTAAGGAGAAGTTAGAAGTGACACAACAACCATTGCTGTAATGGAGGCGGGTATGAGCTCATGTATTAATGAAGAAGATAATCAGGGAGTGAACAAAGGTTCTGATGTGGAGAAAAATGGGGCTGGTCAACATATAGATGGCAAATTCTCGGAGGATACGACAGCTAATCCGAAGCTGATGTATGAGGAGCAAATGCAGCTTGCAAAGCCTGCACTCATAGAGCATGTAGCTCTTGAACACACAGACCCTCCAGATGCTAGTACATCTAATGCTTCAGATATAGCAGATAATGCCTCAGGAGCTACTGCGTCAGGAGGGGACTTACCCCTGAATTGCAGCCCGGAGGAGCCGGTGTCTGACGTATTGCCAACAGAGCTCTCATATGATAATGAGGAATGGGAGGAGGAAAAAGAAATACTGGAGAAAAAAGCAAGCAACAAAGTAACCAAGAAGGAGATTCAGGCAGTTGTGGGCAACAGGAAGAGCACCAGACTAGGTAACTAAACCCGGTCCCAACTCCAAAATTAGTCAATGTCTGTGCTTATTTGGAATGTTAGAGGTATTAACAATAATATTAGAAGGCGGGATATGCGGGATAGAATTAGAGAACTGAAGCCATCCATAGTTGCTTTACTGGAAACTAAGCTTAAAAATTGTGCTGGGAGAAATAAATGGCTACCGAAAGATTGGAAGCTGTTACATAATTTTGAGTCGAGCAAGGGAGGGCGTATTTTGATTGGGTTTGACCAAGCAATATGGAGTTGCGATATGATTACGTCTTCTCCCCAACACATATCCTGCAAATGCGTGAATGCTGGTGGATACATTTTTTTCTTCACGGCCATTTACGCTTCCAACTCCAAAATTAATAGGCAAATTTTATGGGATAATTTGATCTCTGATGCTGCAAGCTTTAAAGGCGAAGCGTGGGGGGTGATTTTAACTGTGTCCAACACTCGTCTGATAAAGTGGGTGGTAGGAAGCTAGACTATCGCTCAACTAATGAGCTTAACTCTTGTATGGACAAGGCCAGGCTGCTTGCAATTAAAAGTGTTGGAAACCGCCGCAGTTGGACTAATAACAGAGTGGGTGATGGATGTATTGCTGCTCAGTTGGACCGTGTACTTTGCAGTATTAAGTGGCTCTCTCAATTTCCAATGGCTTTTGTGGAGTATCTTGATCCCTTAACTAGTGATCACTCGCCTATGTTGGTCAGTCTCCACCCAAAGGTACCATCCGAACCTAAGCCATTTAAATACTTTACTCATTGGTTTAAAATAGAAGGATGCAAGGCTCTAATTGATGCAAATTGGTCTGAATATGCGCACGGGACTCCCTTGTTTCGTGTGGTCTGTAAGCTAAAGAGATTAAAGCATGAATTAAAAATTTTCAATCTGAAGCATTCTACTGAAATGGGCCATTTCCGCACAATGCTGGAACGTATTAGAGCTAATCCGAATATAAACATTGATTCGCAACTTCAGGAAAGAGAAAGACATTTGGCTCGCAAATATTCCGATCATCTTATGTTGGAGGAAGAAATGCTAAGACAGAAGAGTCGACAGAATTGGATGCATTTGGGAGACAGGAACACTAGATTTTTCTACACTGCCATGAACTCCCGTCAGGGGTATAATAATCTCGGTCACCTTATTGGCTCTGGAGGGGAACGGAGTAAAACTTTTGACGAATTGAAGGTATCGGCCCCTAATTTCTACAGATCTCTTTATCATCAAGATACCTACTGGAATGTTTTCCCAAGAATGGTTACTAAAAAGAATCTTACGGTGGATGCGGTAGGTTGGTTGGATAGGCGAATCTCATGTGAAGAAGTTAAGGAAGCTATATTCCAAATGAATCCCAATAAATCTCATGGTCCAGATGGCTACAATGGGAGTTTCTACCAACAAAATTGGGGTACTATTGGCGGTGATATCACGGAGGCAGTAAAATCCTTCTTCTATACTGGATCCATGCTGAGGCAGATTAACCTTACCTTCCTTACTCTTGTTCCCAAGAATTCAAATGCTAGCGGCCTGGGGGACTACAGACCTATTGCCTGTTGCAACGTGATTTATAAGGCTATTAGCAAGGTAATTTGCAATAGAATCAAAGCTGTGATTCATGAGTTGATTTCGCCAAACCAAGCTGCTTTCATCTAGGGCAGGCTTCTTGTTGATAATGCCCTCCTAGCCCATGAACAGATACGGGACTTCAGTAACCCTATGGGGGATCACGTGCCTGCATCAAATTGGATTTGAAAAAAGCCTTTGATAGTGTAAACCGTGAGTTTGTCTACTACATTCTTCATCAATTTGGCTTCAGTTGTAACTTCATCCAATGGATCATGGAATGCATTTTCACACCCACATTCTCAGTGATGATAAATGGCTCTCCTCATGGGTTTTTTGGTGGCAACAAAGGGCTTCGCCAGGGAGACCCCCTCTCACCATATCTATTTGTTATGGTCATGGAGGCTTTCTCTATCCTCATGGACCGGGCTATTGCTGCTAGAACCATCCAACCAATGAGGCGATCGGGGTCTGTTTCCCATCTTCTATTTGCAGATGATTTACTAGTTTTCTGCCGTGGGAATGCTAGATCTCTAGAAGGCCTCAGAAACTTATTGGAAGATTTTTCTCATTTCATTGGACTCCAAATAAATTGGGAAAAGAGCGTGGTTATCTTCAGTAAAGGAACTAAGTACCCAGTAGACCTGGCTAGTTCTATGGGTATTAAGCGTGCTATGGCTTTCACTACCTACCTTGGTCTTCCTCTTTCAACCAACTATCCGAAGTCCTCAATGTATGGCAGATTGGTGGATAAATGCCAAAAGCGGCTTGCGGGATGGACCTCGTCTTCACTCTCCATCTCGGGTAGGATTGAGTTGGTAAAAACTGTGATTTATGGAATGGTTAGTTTTTGGATGCAAGCCTTTCGCATTCCAAGTACGGTAGTGCGCACTATAAATTCAATGTGTAGGAAATTCATCTTTGGGGCTACTAAAATCTGGGCATTGAAAGATATCTGTACACCCAAGGAAGAAGGGGGAGTTGGAATACGCCATCTAAAGGATCTGAATGCTACGTCAGGTATCAAATTGACTTGGAGAGTGCTAACAAGTACTAGTCTTTGGGCACAACATATGAGAAATAGCTACCATGAGCTGAATCATTTCTACGCCACTAAAAGCAAACCCACTCAATCTGGCACTTGGAAATGCTTGCTTCATTGCAGGAGTATTTCTACCAAACTTATCCGGCGGAAGGTTAGAAACGGCACTGCTACACTATTCTGGCATGACAACTGGCTCCCATGTGGGCCGTTAAAAGATTTATATAACATCCCTCCTGAAGATGGCGGGAAAATGGTCAGCGATTACTGGGATGGGAGATCTTGGGCGGTGGATCCTAATATTAATCAGTTTCGGCCTATTCTTCAACAAATTAAACTGCGAGTCAGAAATGATAAATGGGAATGGGTACCCGGTGAACCATTCAGATTCTCAGATGCTTGGAATGGAGCTAGACAACATGGTACTAATTTCCGCTATCACCCTTTAGTATGGCACAAAAATCATGTCCCAAAGTTCTCTGTGCTGCTGCTAAGAGCTCTCCAAGGTAAACTTTTAACCAAGGACAAGCTCTGCAAATGGTACCCCACGGCTCCTGCACATTGTGTGCTGTGCGATGGCGGTAGCTGCGAAACATTGGCACATCTCTTCTTCACTTGTGAATACTCCGGCTATTTGCTAAAGCGCAGTCTTCTCAAGCTCGGGATCTCTCAGCCGATAGGAGTTGATTTACAGGCTATTGGAGATTATTTTGTGGATCATTTCAAGAAGAAAGATGGCATGAGTCATCTTGCAAAATTTGTAATTGCAGTGATCGTTTGGCACATTTGGAAGGAGCGTAATAGGCGTATTTTTGAGGGTGCATCCAAACCAAAAACTCTTTTGTTTGATGGAGCCGCAGATGATATTAGGCTTGCTGTTGGTATGATAGAAGCTAAGGATCCGGCCACAGCTAACATATTATCCAACTGGGGTGTTCTCGACTATGGTTGACGGCCTATCCACTCTCTTCTGGGCATGCCTCTTTGCCGAACTGAGGCTTCTGTACTTTACTCAGGCTGATGAATGTATTTTTGTTATAGCTTTGGGTTGGCGTTTGGGGGCGGATAATTTAGTGACGAGTGACGACGCCTGTGTACTCTCCTCGTCCTACTGCGTCTCAACCCATTCCCACCCATGTACATTTAGTTCATAATTATAGATTATTTTTACTTTCCAAAAAAAATAATATATATATATATATAAGTTAAGATTATTATATTATAAGTTAAGTTAAATTATTTTATAGAATATTAAGTTAATGGTAGTATTTTTGTTATATAAAGTTAAAGTATTTATTATTATTAGTTTAAAGTTATCATAAAGTTATAGTCACATTAGTTTAAAGCTAATAAAGTTAGTTTAAGTTATATTAAAGCTATGTTTAGTTATATAACTTATTTTAAGTTAATAAATTAAGTATAAGGCTAAGTTATTATAAATTAAGTTAATAGTTGATGTTAGTTTTTAAGTTAATATTATTTTATAGTAAGTCAGTTTAATATATTTTAACTGGTTGGTAACTATTAATCTAATACCACAAATCTATTGACGCAGATAAAATATGCCTCACGTTACCACCACCTGGACACCCAAACCCACATCAAGGCAAGTATTTGTGGTAAATGAATTGCGAATCGAACCATTCAAACTTAGTGCTTAATCTGATTTCAATGTGCTTGTCAACTTTTGGTAGCCAAATAATATGTTTTCATTTTGTTTGTTGCCTTCTAATTTAATTGGACCACTTTTACTACCTGCATGCTATCAAATTGAACAAATTTGGAAAGAGGGTGTGTTATAACTCGAAACATATATGAGATGAAACCATCGAATACAGATGGGATGAAACCATCGAATACAGATGTGATGAAACCTAGTCGGTGACTAGAAAGACACTTTGGGTGGGGTTGGTTCATGTAGTAGAGTCCGTAAATGTTGCTTGAACATCTTACGGCTACCTCCAAACCACACTAATGGAGGCAAGCATCTTGGCCATCTTCCAGGTTAGGAATGGCAATAAGCGTCACGGTAAACCCCCGATGATAGGGTGTATCGAGAACATTTACCTACTCAGACATGGACTTATCACGAGCACAAACAATCAAATACTCAACCTACAACTGTTTTACTTTTAAACTGCAAATCCATGCATGCTCGCACTTTACTTTTCTGCACTTATTATTTATAACTGTGTACTAACGCTCTTTTGTCCTTTTATAGTTGTTCTTCGTTTCATTACTTTAAATATCTTGCAGTGCTTATCGCTGACATATATTTCAATGTGTTGATGAAATATATGTTAGGTTCAGAGACAGAGTACCTCGAGGACCCTACTTTTGAGGATCACATCTTAGAGGTGGACCCCACTAATCAGAGCTACGAGGATGTTGAGATCCTCCCTGCGGAAGGCTAGAGCAGGTTGTTTCCATTCAGTTGTATTATCTTAAATTGTTGTTTTCAGGTATGTTTGCTTTCAGCAGATTGTATGGCCATGCTAGGCCTTAATTGCTTGTGTACTTTACTTTGGACGCTGGTATTTGTAATGTAATGACTATTTATGCTACTTTTAAGAAATTCGCATGCAGGGACCTGCTTTTGCTAATTAACGCTTATTATGCTTAAGTCAAAGAAGAAAGAAAAAATAAGTACCTCTTCTTTGCTTTAAGCACATGCGGACCCGCTCACGTTCTCGCTCCCAAGTATAATGGGAAGCGGGGCGTGACAGATTTTAGTGGTGGCCCATGCAGGCCCTACTCCTCTCTGCGAAATACTTCGGAAGCAGTGTGAATGTCATTACTAACCAGATCGTTTGAATAACTTTGTACACAAATGTTTAACTTGTTCCTTTTGCAGCATGACAGGAAGACCACACGCTCGAAACGGACATGGAACGAGCGAGAATGATGTTCCCGACCTCCATGAACATATGAGTATCATGAGAGGAATGTTG
Organism: Scilla litardierei; assembly: GCA_030789695.1. Lineage (NCBI taxonomy): Eukaryota > Viridiplantae > Streptophyta > Magnoliopsida > Asparagales > Asparagaceae > Scilla > Scilla litardierei. The sequence continues at coordinate 318,949,317 of CM061133.1, forward strand.
GAGACCCAACATTAGCCGATCCAACAGAGTCAGCAGCCTGCACCACATGCACCACTCCTACCTCAAGCTGAGCCCGGAGCAAAGCAATTTTGGGAGCCGAACCCAAAGAGCTATTCTGGGAGAGAAGACCCGCTAACAGCAGAAGAATGGGCCCGAACCACAGAAGATGACATGAGTCTTGCCCGCATTGACCAGGCAGGCTGGGTAGAAGTTGCCAAGAAACAGCTGACTGGAAATGCTTGGAACTGGTGGGACACTGAAGAAGCTCGTCGTATCAAGCCCATCAACTGGACCATGTTTTGAGAGCGTTTCGACGCCCAATACTTTCCTCGATCAGCCAAGAGGGAACTGCAACAACGTTTTGTCAACCTGGAACAAGACAATCGGACTGTTAACGAATACGAGGTAGAATTTTCGATGCTTAGTCGATTAGCCCTACATCTGGTGGCAGATCCCGAAGACTGTGCTTACCAGTTTCTCCAGGGACTAGACCTGGATATTCAGCCTTCAATGTCTTCGACGTATCCGACTACACATCAGGAAGTGTTGGATGCTGATAAGAATCATGAACTTATTGTGAATCGTAAGAAGGCGCTTCAGATTGGAGGAAGTAGGCGTCCACCGGAGCCACCCAGGGGTAACCTTCGACCTACTCAAACTGCACAGTTCAAGAGGCCTGCTACCCAGCCAACAATCGATCCCAGCTAATGTGCTTCCACTGCAAGCGTAGGGGTCATGTCATGAAGGACTGCATAGAGCTACTGAATCAATGCCTGATATGTGGAGCATCTGCACATGCTACCAGAGACTGCCCTCGCCGCACCAACAAGCCAATAACTGCTGGACCTTCTGGGACTATTCAGCGTGGAGCTCCTGGACCTACTCAGCATGGACCACCCTTGGCTCCACAAAAGAAGGCTTTTGCATTGGTGAGACAGAGCCAGCCGAGATGTCAGATTTTCACCATGACAGCAGCGGAGGCTGAGGCGGATGGACAAGTGATTTCAGGTATTATTTAAACCCTTATTTTATAATGCTTATGATATATGCATGTGTTACTTGTTTATCTTTTAGCTAAGATATTTCCTATGTACTAGGTGTTGTCTTGATAGCCTATCATCCAGCCCAATCTCTTTTTGATTCTGGAGCCACTCACTGCTTCATATCCGGTATTTTTAGAGAAACATTCTATTCATGTTGACTCTCTACCAAATCGCTTGAGCATCACTACTGCGAGTGGAGCAGTGAGGACTTCTAGTGGTTGTCGATCTTGCCCTATAGTGATTTGTGGACACGAGTTGTTTGCAGATTTTATGATAGTCGACATGTCCAACTTCGATGCGATATTCAGCATGGATTGGTTAGGAAATTTCTACGCTACTATCGATTGTCACAACAAGATAGTAGTCTTTGAAATCCCTGATCATCCTGTGTTTGAATTCATGAGCGGAGACCGTTCACTTGGGCCTATCAAGTTTCGGGCCAAGCCGAACGAACTAATCATTGCATCGATGTTAGTTGAGCCCGAGAAACCTAGAGTGGTTCGAGACTTTGCAGATGTATTTTCTGAAGATATTTTAGGATTACCGCCTGATCGAGCTCTGGAATTCACTATCGACCTTATGCCGAACACTCAACCTATTTCGAAGACTCCTTATCGCATGGCTCCTGCTGAACTGGAAGAACTTTGGAAACAACTCGACGACCTGTTGTAGAAGGGATTGATTCATCCCAGCGTATCTCCTTGGGATACGCCAGTTCTTTTGGTCAAGAAGAAGGATGGGTCGAGAAGGATATGTGTGGACTACCGAGAACTGAATAAGGTAACCATATAGAACACGTACCCGTTGCCACGCATCGACGACATCTTCGATCAACTTGGAGGATCGCGAGTATTCTCGTAGCTGGATCTCTGAAGTGGTTATCATCAAACGAAGGTCAGAAGTGAAGACATCCCGAAGACGGCATTCCGGACCAAGTATGGGCACTATGAATTTGTAGTCATGCTAACAGTATTCATGAACCTTATGAACTTGATCTTATATGAGTTCTTGGATAAGTTAGTGGTGATCTTCATCGACGACATCTTGGTCTACTCGAAGGATGAAGAAGAGCATGCCAAGCATCTACGGATCGTATTGGAGACATTGCGACATCATCAGTTATACGCCAAGTACAACAAGTGTGATTTCTGGCTAGACCGAGTCGCCTTTCTTGGGCATGTGGTATCAGGAGAAGGTATCTCTGTCGATCTGGAGAATGTCATTTTAGTCAGGAACTGGCCGACTCCTCGATCAGCTACTGACAACAGGAGTTTCTTAGGATTGGCGGGTTATTACCGTCGATTCATCAAGGACTTCTCGAAGATTGCCGAGCCCATGACCCGCCTGACGAGGAAGGATGTCAAGTACGTATGGTCAGACTCTTATGAGCAGGCGTTTGGGATATTGAAGGCCAAGCTGACGACTGCACCAGTGTTAGCTATACCAGACAGGACTGGAGGATTTGAAGTCTTCTGTGAGGCATCTAGCAAGGGCCTTGGATGTGTCCTGCATCAGCATGGTCATATGATCGCGTATGCTTCTTGACAGTTGAAGATTCACGAGAAGAATTATCCAACTCACGACCTGGAGTTGGCTGTTGTCATATTTTCTCTGAAGATTTGGAGGCATTTTCTTTTGAGTGAGCAATTCAAGGTCTACACCGACCACAAGAGCCTGAAGTATATTTTCTCTCAAAAGGAGTTCAATATGAGGCAACGCAGATGGTTGGAGCTTATGGCTGATTACGACATCGACCACCAGTATCATCCAGGGAAGGTGAACATCGTACCAGATGCATTGAGCAGATTACCAGTGATCATGACTCTATCAGCTCAATGGAGACTTCAGCAGGCTATACGTGAGATGGAGGTTGAAGTTATTTTACCCGGGACTTCCGCATCATTGATGAATATGCCAGTTCAGTCTACTATCGTAGACTGAATCAAAGCTGCTTAGACTGGAGATGCGAAGTTACAGAAGATCCGGGAGCAAGCTGAAGCTGGACTCCAGACAGATTTCCTGATTCATGAGGATGGTTTCCTGAGATACGACAGTAGGATCTGCGTACCTTCAGGTGATATCAGAGAGAAGCTGATGAATGAGGCTCATAGCTCTTCCTACGCCATTCATCCTGGCGATACCAAGATGTATAAGGATCTCCGTCTGAACTTTTGGTGGCATGGAATTAAGAGAAGCATGGCTCGAAGCATTGCTAAGTGCCTTGTATATCAGCAAGTGAAGGCTGAACATCATCGCATTGCTGGACTGCTTCAACCCCTGTCGATTCCAGAGTGGAAATGGCAGCACATCACTATGGATTTCGTGACTGGACTACCTTGGAGTACAAAGCAGAATGATGCGATTTGGGTGATCGTTGACCGATTAACCAAATCAACACATTTCATACCCTTCCGAGTAGGACAATCTATGGAAATACTTGCTAAGAAGTATATGGAGGTAATGATCTATCCTCTACCTTTAATACTTCCTTCTAGTATACATTGTGATGTGATCGATAACCGTGCAGGATATTGTTCGGTTGCATGGAGTTTCGGTGAGCATCATCTCTGACCGGGACACTAGATTCACATCCCAGTTTTGGAAGAGTCTGCAATCTAATTTGGGTACCAGTCCGAGTTTCAGCACTGCGTATCACCAGCAGAGGGATGGACAATCAGAGCGTAGCATCCAGATATTGGAGGACATGTTGCAAGCTTGTATGCTGGATTTCAAAGGCTCGTGGGAAGACCATCTACACCTAGTAGAGTTTTCCTACAACAATAGCTACCAAGCCAGCATTGGCATGGCCCCATTCGCAGCACTCTATGGGATGAAGTTTCAATCCTTGCTGAGTTGGGATGACATTGGTGATAGAGAATTATTGGGCTCGAAGATGATTGTTGAAACTGTAGATGTAGTGTGTAACATCAGAGACAAGTTACGCATTGCACAAGACCGGTACAAGCATTGGGCTGATGCCAAGCGTCGTCAGTTGGAGTTTCAACCAGAAGATCATGTTTTCCTGAAGATATCCCCAAACCAAGGAGTGATACGTTTTGGGAGGTGAGGCAATCTCAGTCCAAGGTTCGTTGGACCCTTTGATGTGTTAGAGCGAGTTGGAGAGGTAGCTTATCACCTAGCTCTACCGTCATCATTGGAGGGAGTACATAATGTTTTCCATGTCTCCCAATTACGTCGTTATATCAGTGATCCTATGCATGTAGTTGATCATTCGGAGATCACGGTGCGACCAGACCTTACCTATGAGCAGCAGCCAGTTCAGATTCTTGATCGACGTCAGAAGGCGCTCAAGAACAAGGTCGTCGAACTCGTGAGAGTGATGTGGTGACATGACTCGCCAGGAGAATCCACCTGGGAGCGAGAGGATGAGATGCGAAGACGTTACCCCTACCTTTTCCCTGCCCAATAGAGAATTCCGAGGACGGAATTATTCTAAGGAGGGTAAGATGTAACGGCCTGTATTTTTAGTCGTGTTTGACTGCTGTGTGCGTGTATTTTTACTTCGTTCATTCAGATATTTTCGTCCGAGTGATATTCATCCGCACGTCGACGCGAGCGTGTCTTTATTTTTAGTTTTACCGTAGCGTAACTTTTGGCCTATTAACCATAACTAATTGCTTTAATTAAATGTTAATTACTAATTAACTTATTACTATTAGCTAATTAAACTACTAATTACCATTACCTTCCTTAATTACTCTTACCAAATTATATTTACCCCAACCCCCCAACCGTACCCACCTACACTAATCAACCCTAACCCTACTCATTCAATCCCACCAAAATACTGGTGAGATCCAACATCACAATAATTCAGCCATCCCCTACCTCCAGCCAACCTCTTCAAGATGTCTCTCCCTCCACTTTGTTCTTAAACCTACAGGAACAAGCAATGACAACAACGTCAACATTCCACCTCCCTGCCACATTCATACACCAATTTCACAACCCAACCCAAAATCAGCCATCCACCTCCTCCATTCAACCCAAATCAACAAAAACCAGAAATCGAAACCAAAAATCAGGAATTAGGGGTAATCAACAATCGAAATCAATCAACCCTATTTCAGATCCAACAAACCCCAAATCATCACCCCTCCTCTTAGCCGCCGTCGCTGCAAACCGCATCCCCGCTCGCCTGCGCGTGGAATGTCGCCGATCAGCACCGATCCGCCGCCGCCATACGCCGTGACCCCGAAGCCGCCGTCGACGCGTGCGCTCTGCCGTCGCATCCCAGGCGCCGCAGCCCCCGATCCGCCCTACCAGAGCCCCGATCCCCATCGGCCTCCTCTGCAGACCCCGCCCCGCCGAGTCCCGACCTCCGTGCGCCGCCCCTGAGCCCCCAGCGCTGTCCGTCCTTTTACCGCTGAGCCCTGCGAACAAAAAAAATAGAAGAAGGAAATAGAAAACGAAGAAGAAGAGTCAGAGAGAGGGGGTAAGTAACGGTAGGTTAATATAAGTTAAGTTAAGTTATATTATATATATATAAGTTAAGATTATTATATTATACGTTAAGTTAAATTATTTTATAGAATATTAAGTTAATGGTAGTATTTTTGTTATATAAAGTTAAATTATTTATTATTAATAGTTTAAAGTTATCATAAAGTTATAGTCACATTAGTTTAAAGCTAATAAAGTTAGTTTAAGTTATGTTAAAGTTATTTTTAGTTATATAACTTATTTTAAGTTAATAAATTAAGGAGAGAACTACATGCACCTCAAACTGAGGTGCATGTAAGTGACGTTTTACCCAAAATAACAAAAACATATCATATCAAACTTCATTTCATTCTCTCTTTCTCCACTTTTATTTCTGTTTTAAGCTCAGTTCACCTCCATGCACCTCAGATTGAGGTGCATTTAGTCCTTCCCTAAATTAAGTATAAGGCTAAGTTATTATAAACTAAGTTAATAGTAGATGTTAGTTTTTAAGTTATAATCTAATACCACAAATCTATTGACGCAGATAAAACGTGCCTCACGTTACCACCACCTGGACACCCAAACCCACATCAAGGCAAGTATTTGTGGTAAATGAATTGTGAATCAAACCGTTCAAACTTAGTGCTAAATCTGATTTCAATGTGCTTGTCAACTTTTGGTAGCTAAATAATATGTTTTCATTTTGCTTGTTGCCTTCTAATTTAATTGGACTACTTTTACTACCTGCATGCTATCAAGTTGAACAAATTTGGAAAGAGGGTGTGTTATAACTCGAAACATATATGAGATGAAACCATCGAATACAGATACGATGAAACCATCGAATACAGATAGGGTGAAACCTAGTCAGTGACTAGAAAGACACTTTGGGTGGGGTTGGTTCATGTAGTAGAGTGCGTAAATGTTGCTTGAACATCTTACGGCTACCTCCAAACCACACTAATGAAGGCAAGCATCTTGGCCATCTTCCAGGTTAGAAATGGCAATAAGCGTCACGGTAAACCCCCGATGATAGGGTGTATCGAGAACATTTACCTACTCAGACATGGACTTATCACGAGCACAAACAATCAAATACTCAACTTACAACTGTTTTACTTTTAAACTGCATATCCATGCATGCTCGCACTTTACTTTTCTGCACTTATTATTCATAACTGTGTACTAACGCTCTTTTGTCCTTTTATAGTTGTTCTTCGTTTCATTACTTTAAATATCTTGTCGAGCTTATCGCTAACATATATTTCAATGTGTTGATGAAATATATGTTAGGTTCAGAGACAGAGTACCTCGAGGACCCTACTTTTGAGGATCCCATCTTAGAGGTGGATCCCGTCGATCAGAGCTACGAGGACGTTGAGATCCTCCCCGCGGAAGGCTAGAGCGGGCTGTTTCCATTCAGTTGTATTATTTTAAATTGGTGTTTTCAGGTGTGTTTGCTTTCAGCGGATTGTATGGCCTGCTAGGCCTTAATTGCTTGTGTACTTTACTTTGGACGCTGGTATTTGTAATGTAATGACTATTTATGCTGCTTCTAAGAAATTCACGTGCTGGGACCTGCTTTTGCTAATTAACACTTATTGTGCTTAAGTCAAAGAAGAAAGAAAAAATAAGTACCTCTTCTTTGCTTTAAGCACGTGCGGACCCGCTCGCGTTCTCGCTCCCAAGTATAATGGGAAGCGGGGCGTGACAGTTGTTCTTAAGTAGGCATGCAAGATCCTGCGGTTTTATATCACAGACGCTTAATGTGTTTTAACCAAGGATGAAGAAAGGGAAAAAAAGAAGGAACAAAGAACAAAAAGTACTCATCTTTATTTTAAGCACACTGTGGACATGCTAGCGTCCTCGCTCCCGGTAGAATGTGAAGCGGGGCATGACAATTATTGATTGTCTACTTGATAATGATAAATCCAGCTTTCTCATCAAGTGAGTATCGAAGCCCAACAACTGATATCAAAGAAAGTTTCCTGAATCAATATCAAGGTAATGGCGAAGAATTCTCCAAAAAGCAATTCAACCAGATGAGCAATTCTTTTGAGCTCATATACAAGCGGTTCATATGCAACAATTGGTTGATTGCAATACAAGATTAAGAAATTTGATGGTAAGAAAAATTTTGAGATATGACAATACAAGATTAAAGCAATCTTGAGAAAGAATCATGTCCAAATAATAGAGCAAATAGGCTAATTGTGTGGATCAGCTAGTCTACCACTAAAAAATAATGTCTACATCCCAAATTATACAGTCCTTTTTACATAAATGAAAAGCTACAATTTTGAAAAGCACATAGGTTCCATAAAAAACTTCTTCATTAGATGTGGCTTCTGTGTTCATGGAAGTAGACGTCGATCTTATGCATTACATTATATCTCTCACTACATTTTCTCTCATAAAAAAGGTTAGTGGGACTAAGGCCGGTCCAAAACCACAATATAGTCATTCAGGCAAAAATTCTGTGCATGACATTTTCATCACATATCACATATTAGACATATAATATTCACAGGTAATGAATATTCAAATATTTTATGCTTAATAGTTAATTGGACCGCGAGGTAACGTCATACACAGTTAGGTTAAGTAACTAACTGAAGAGTAGTCATTGTATCCTCAAAATTATTAAGGAAATGCTTATAAGACTAAGCCAAATATATCCCAGAAACATGCTAGAAAATTCATGATATATAGGATATTCACATGACCCTAAAATAGGCATCACATTTAAGAAATATGCTTAAAATATATGCATTAGCAATGTGGTTGGTTCAGAAAAAACTTGAAAAACTAAGCAATGACCTATTACTTTTATTTATTTTTTATCCCCTCCCTCCATTTTTCTTTTCTTTTTCTTCCTTTCTATTTTTTTCTGTTATTTGGTTTGGTAGGCCCACAGGCCGAAGCTCGTGGCCTGGTGCTGCGGGCTTCTGCCTGCAGCCTTTTCACTTCTCTCTTTTTTGATTTAAAATCACACGGGTTGAAGGCCGCGGCCCGACGCTACGGGCTTCGGCTCGTAGCCTATTTTTTTCTCCTCTTTTTTTGACTTTTGAACATGCATGCGGGCCGAAGCCCATGGGTTGTCGATGTGGGCTTCGGCCCGCAGTTGGGGAAAAATATTTATTTATGTGGGTCGAGGCCCACAACAATTGTTGCGGGCTTCGGCTTGCCGGGCCAAACCCTGATTAGGGTTTGGTCGGGTAGGCGCCACCGCAAGCGGCGGCGGTGTACCGCCATTGCAGCACACCGCTGATGTAGCGACGGATGGGGGGTCGAGAGGCCGATGCCTTCCCGGAGGAGTGCGACAGCCTTGGGGGGCGCCGGCCGACGAGGAGGGGTTTTATCGCCGGAATTTATTGGAAGGCAAGGGGCTGATTGGCCGCCGCCCCTGCAGTTGGGGTGGGCGACCAATCAGAAGCCGGCCCTGAGGGATCGGTGGCTGATGGCCACCGCCCTTACACCCTAAATATTTTTTTTATTTTTTTGTTGTGTTCTTGGGTATCAATGCACAATGAAAATCATGATCATGATTAAATTTACTGGGTTTTTAAGTTTACCTCAAAATCAATTGAAAGAGACGTTTAAATTCTTTGGTCGTCTGCACGCGAACAAAGTTTGGTTCTTCAACGTTCAACGGCAACGATCTCTCGTTCCTCCGTTGTCCGTTAAAGCTTTCGCAACGTCCGTTAAAGCTTTCCATGTGAAGGGGTCTCTTTCACATGGATCTACGAGTGCCAACATAATACCATTCATAGCAACAAGTCAGATATTCCCAGCAGGACATCAAAAAAAGAGTTTTGATACCACTAACCTCAAACCGTGGTTGATTTGTGACCAAACGACTAGCAGCGAGAAGGAAAAAAGAAGCCCGTTGACCTCAAAAAATTGCATGATAATTGATTGACTTTTTTTAAAATAAAGAATCATTAAAATTACACACGCATAAGACGTAGTACTCGCCGTTAGGGTTCGGGTGAGCCGTTAGATGTCGACTTCATGAGCAATCACAAGCTCGTAATCGTTCCGACAAAGGCCTGCAACACCGCCACATCGTGGTTGTTGGTTCCCCTGTGAGATATTTTGTGATTTTTCCTCTTAAACATGCTCTTTTTTTATAGGAGACCATCGGGTTTGATTTTTTCTTGTGATTTTTCGAAACCAAATTCAATCCAAATTATAAAGAGATATTATAATCTTTAGGAAGAGGGGGGCCAATTGCAAATATCAAAATGTTCTCAATAATGCATGCTGCCTGACCCTTGGCTGTGGGGTTCAGCGACGAGAGAGATGTCGGTACATTGAATCTGGACAGATGCTGTCTTTTTGACTACCCGCGGAGTCGGCGGCTTTGTGCACTGGTTAAGGGTTAATCGCTAATCCGGCTTATTGTAGCCGGCTGCTCAAAAGCCCAGGCCCACCACAGCGAAGCCCAAACTATGTGCCATACCCCTTCCCATCATTCCTTGTGAAATCTTTGCAGCCCATACATTCGACCAAGCCCATAGTTAAGCCCATGCAAATATAACCCCATTAGATCTGTACTGAGCTCACCCCTGGAGATTTGACACGAGTGGTATAAGATAGATGAAGATCGTACACTATTTAGAGAAAATTGGCAAAATAACATCGGTCAACCGTCACTTTTAATTTCTAACACCCTATTTAAAAAGTTTGCTAGAATACCACCCTCTTAGAAAAGAGACCAAAATACCCCCTTCGTTCCCAAACATTAAAACTCAACAAAATTAAATCCCCCTGCGAAAACAATTGCAGCCAACGACGTTCTCCCTCCGGCGAGCGAAGCCCAGTACCTCGCACAGCCTCCAACTCCCCTCGACAGCCTCGACACCGCTCATCACCGCCAACCCACAACCCAACGCCGACAGCACCCCCATCTACGTCGACGTCGAACTCCGACCACCCCGCTTTGCCGTACTCCGACTACCCCACAACTACGGCAACGCCTCGCCGTACTCCGACAAAGCCCTATGAGCCAATATAACCCAATTTGCGCCAATTTGCGCTAATATGCGCCAATATGCGCCAATATACATCACGTATATTGGAGTATATTGGCGCATATTGACGCAAATTGGCGCAAATTGGGTTATATTGGCTCATAGCGCTTTGTCGGAGTACGGCGAGGCGTTGCCGTAGTTGTGGGGTGGTCGGAGTAAGGCGAAGCGGGGTGGTCGGAGTTCGGCGAACTGGGGTATTTAATTTTGTTGGGTTTTAATGTTTGAGAACGAACGGGGGTATTTTCGTCTCTTTTTTAGTTGGGGTGTTATTCTAGCAAACTTTTTAAAGTTGGTGGTAAAAATTAAAACACATGGTTGACCGATGGCATTTACCCAATTTTCTCCACTATTTATGTGTTAATAATATGAATGACAAGATTGATTTCACTATAGGATGAGATTTTGAAGGAACAAAAAAAGTTTGGACAGAAATTTATTTTCTTGGCTTAAGATGAGATAAGAAGTCAAAGCTATATATTTGCCAAAGTGTTGTATTTTTTTTCTTGCTATTGTTGCCCTAAAAAACGAGGATTGAGTTCCTATTTGTAGAGCAGAAATTCAGAGAGATTAAAAACTAGCCATTACAATGGTTCTGGAAAATCAATGCAGCCATCGGGACTATATTCGACTAGTATAATCATTAGTCGACTAATGGTTCAAATAAAAGAAGAGTGCATTCTGTAATGTTCAATTATTGAGTGTATTAATCGACTAAAATATTCCTTAGTAGACTATTACTTGCATCAGTTGACTAGAGGCAGAAAGTTTGAACTAATATAACAGCATTAGTCGATTAGGAAAATGGATTAGTCGATTAATCAATGAACTGATGAAGAAATACGTTACTTATTAATCGACTAATTATCATGTTAGTCGACTAATGGAAGATGAATTTTGAACATTAAATATTTGAGATATGTTAGTCGACTAGAACACTTTATTAGTTGCCTAATTAACACGTGAATACGCCAGTTAAGCTTAGAAATAATGAGTTTCGATATGGTTTAATGTTATGGATATTCTAAGTCTTAAACCTATTATTTGATATGTGTGTGTCTTCAAGGCTTTAACATCATATCTATGATAAGAAAATAAAATATACATCATTAACCAATATTACACATCTTTGAGACTTTAAGGTGTGGATGAGTTGAGCTCGATTGAAGTCAAAAATGTCTATGTCCTTGTCATATGATATTAAGTCCATTCTTAGGCCTTGACACCTCATCAAATATTTCCTACACAAATCATATTAGTACAAGCAAATAGTTTGTTCCTCATCAAAATACATATTGAAGTGATCGAATATCTAACATTCTCTCCCTTTTTATGATGAAAAACATATTATACAAGTTTTATAAAAAATCAAGAAAGTGTTAAATTTGAAATTGCTCTACCCTAAATTGATGCATGTTAGTATCACAAAATTACACATTTTTTATTCAGAATTGCCCACATGCATCAATACATGTTAGTAGCATAATTTTCAAAGAGATATGTACCTAATCACGCATACCCCTTGTTGTGTCATAATATATAAAACACATTCATGTCATACAATGCCATGTATTTTTCTCCCTCTTGATATCGCCAAAAAGGGAGTGATGATACACTCAAATTTGAAAGACACAAAATACTTCTCTTAAAATTAAATAAGATGTCTTAGTATATAACTCTGTTTTTACATCAAAATAAAAACAAAAACATGAACATAAATCATATCATAGAACCTAGAACAGAGAAACTGTTGGGAAATGTATGCTCTGAAGGCCAATTATTTATAACTGGACATCTTGTACAAAATGATAGTATAATATTTGGTACTGTTTATCTGAGTATGATTATAAATGTTTGTCTGTATTTTATACTTAGATAAAGTTCTGAGACTAATGTGAGGTCAAACATGTATCGAAATGAAGATCTCGATCATGGAGAAGTTATTCGGCCATTTGTAGCATAAGTCTAAAACTGTTCGTAGTCGTAGATGCATCGAGAAAGGACATCGATGCATCAGATAGACTAGTATGTGATCTGTCTTTACCAAGTGTTCATGTCGATGATCTCATGATCGTTCAATTTGGAGACATCAGAGACGAGACACATGTGCTCATGAGAGACTGAGTTCACTGAACGAACCAACGAGAGCTGCTACATGGATATCACATACAAAACTGTCAATGACAGCTCTCAAGTGATGATAGACAAACTGTTTATTTGACTTGCTGTCATGGTACGAGTCTATGTATGAACGGTTCACTTAGATCTCTGACCTAACTTCGAGGCAGGGCATGTCAAAAGGTCTTTGGTTGTGTGACACTTGAAGAGTACGAGGGGAGTAGTGGCCAAGATAGGATTCGTCACTCTCGTACGTGGGGAGTTAGTGTCGCAGAATCAATATGGTCCTTAGTAGAAATCCCAGGTCGAAGTGTGTTAGATATGATCCAACAAGAACAAGATAAGACCGAACGATGCTGATTGATCATGAAGCTATTAGGGGTTGACAGTCAACCATACCCTAGGCTTCGCAGTGGCATGGTGTTGACGAAGGGATTAAAACTTCCTCACTGACATAGCCAAGTGTAATCCAGACAATGTTTATGTCAAGGGGTAGACCAAATAATGATGACACCGAACCAGAGTCGACAACTGCTGCTTGCGGTCACTGTCGTCTGGGGCTATGATTCCCACCTGTAGTATGGATAGGTAGGGTCTCACACAAGCTGAGATCCTCATCCAAGTAATAAGAGGAATATGCATAAGATGCATGTGAATTAAAATGGTCGTAATTAGTTACAAAGAGGATTTTGGTCACATATAATGTGATGCAAAAATCGAGCAATTCAAAAAGCATAGAAAACCCAAAACATGGTCCTGATATCAGTGCATAAGCTCGAGCACAGACTCAGGCTAGCACAGGCCTTTAGCTTAGGCTAGCCCGAGTATAACCCCGACTAAGCCAATGAAATGTATGTAGGATCTAAGGAAGATCCTGCGCTACTAGGCAACATAACTAGAGGGTGGTGAATAGTGGAATGGCAAATTTAAAGCTAATTAAACCGTATGCGGAATTATAAAGTAAGCCAATTAGCAAATCCACAAGAAACAAATACAATCGTAGACACGATATATCCTGGTTCGACAAATGCATACTACAGTCCCACACTTTTTCCAGAGTCTTGTGGATTTTCCACTATCAAGCCTTTTTCAAGGCAACCTAAATACAGTTCACATTTTTCTAAGTGCCACATTCTTTTCCAATAGCCTATCTTTTCCAAGATAGCACACATAGTATTTTTCAAGATTGCAAACCATATTCCTAGGGTATCACCTCTCTTTCCAGAGAGAACACTTCTACGGCCTAGAAGCTAAGTTTCACAAATAAAACCAAAAAAGAAATTACAGTCTTCCTATTGTCTTGATTAAATTTACTTATTAAACATGAAGTGCAGAGGCAATGAAGATTGATGTCCACGTGCTAGATTGAGGCTTGATGCACTAGTGGACTTCTCTTAAGCTTTGGAGTTCAATGCAACATCAAAGAAGCTCTAAGGGAACGAGAGAGATGAAGAGATGAAAGATTTGCTCTAGTTTTGGTTTACAAATGAATCTCTATTCTGTGTGTATTGGTGCCAAAAACTCCCTCACAATTAGCTATAAATACTCTCTCAATTGTGCACAAAAACCAAGAAAACGGCCCAAGAAATTCGTAGCCTAATGGTTATAAACGAGCGGAATTCTAGTCATCAAACGTCTAGAGAAAGGTTACCAGATGATTGATCAACTATTTAGTTTTCTGGTCCTCCTTCTTCATACGGCTGACAATGAGTTGGTCATGAACAAACTAAAGTCCAATCTCCAAGCAATCGGATGTTTGAAGAACACGTGTTAGACGGTTGATGCCGGCAAGTCTTCTTCAAACGGCTGGACATAATGGGTGAAAAAGACAGAGAGTTCAAAAGAAATCATTCACCATGTTTAGTCGACTGAAGTTCATTGCTCAGATGTCTGGAACACTGTTCAGACGACTGGTATTTGAATTACAGATAGCTGGTCAAACCTAGGTTTTGGCCAACTAAAACACATATGCTAGAGTCTGGTGAAGGGCTTCCAGATGCCTGGTCCTGGGCAAAAACACACATTCAAGAGTGTTTTGGCCCATGAACCTATTGGGATGGGTTCTAGGAAGTTCCTACGGATCTCTAAGATGGAAATAGATATGAAAGAGTGTGTGTGTCCAACTAATCAAGGCATACAAATATTCTACTAACAAAAGAGCAAAAATACATAAAGAATCAAAAATGATATACAATATGATACTTGATTATTCTGGCTTCTATTCTTCTATGCGACATGACTTGAGTCCATCGACCCATCACCAATTGTTTTGTCTCCCCTTGATATAATCAATGTTAATAATATGAGACTAAAACACTTTGAGACATTAGTTAACATAATGTGGTGATCATCACCAAAACTATATTGGGCTTAAAGTCCAATATCCAACAATCTCCTCCTTTTTAATGATGACCCCCATTATGTAAAAATAAACATTAAAATTATACTAATGCTCCCATACTTATATGTATACCAATTATAAACAATTTAAATACCAATTGTAGGTTAAAAATATATAACATCATGCATATAATAGGCCATATGTAAAAACAATGCTCAAGGTATCAATTGTAAGAATTGCAATGATGCAATACATACAAGCAGTCATTCTTACATAGTCACTTCTCACCCCCTTGTCATTGTCAAAAAGGTGGACATAATAGTCTCTCTCCCCAAAAAATGTATGACAATAGACCTAAGAGATGGAGATGTTTGATACCAAATATAAAAATTTAAGTGGATATCAATTCACTATGACATACTCCCCGAGATCATAGAATATGTAAAAATTTGACTGTATGAACCAACATACAAATTGGAGGCATGGCCCTAAATGTATCAATGCATTAATATAAAACATCAAGCATATACATTGATACATGACATTGTTGTATAATAATAATCATACCAAGAATCAACAATGCAAAGATGAAATTGGAAAAATATCCAACAATGTTTGGAAATATTTCAAAATCATCAACGATATGAAATTATGTATCAAATTAATTTTGAAAACTACATGTAGCATAAAATCTTCAATATGTCATATACATGGACAAAAAGTGCATATATGACATAGAAACCCCCCAGGTCTCATTTTCATGCGAAATATTTGAATTTTTTTTCCAAAAAGATGAAAGTCACACAATAATGAATCATTATGCCCATGCAATAAATTATCATACAAGCATAATGCACATGCAATCAAGCATACGTGTTGGGAACATAAGCATCAGGGAACCAAGCCCAAGAGGAGTTTGATTTCCTAAGATGATCACATGAGATGATCACATCCCTAACTAAATTGTTGATGAAAATGTCCCTCTTTTGCACACCAACAATAGTGAGAATCCAAAAACTCATGGATTTCCTAGGCAAGAATTTTTTGCCTTAGAAAGATGGGTGGATGTGGCATGCTTTAGCGTGGAAAATTTTTTCTTGATGTGAGGGGCTTGCCTCTTGACATGAAATGATGCATTATCATTTTCCATCGCCACCTTGTATTGTACATGCTTCGTATGAGTATTATTGTTATATAAGAAAGCCTGATGTTTCTTCTTTGGTGTTTTTGCAATAGGTCTTGATTTGACCAAAAAGAAGTTGAAGAGCTTGGTTTAGATTCCACATTTGGCTCAAACCCAAACCATGCCTATGATTTGACAGATGTTGTTTTTCAAGAAAATCGTGGAGTGAATCCCTAGAACTAACGAAGCTTTTGAGCTTACAGGATTCATCTTTGCATTTCAACACAAGTTGTTGATTGTGAGTTTCTGAGCTAAGTTTTTGAACTTTCAAAGCATCATTAAGTTTGTTCAATTCTTTAACTTGAGAGAGTAATGTGCCTATCTCACTAGTATCACATACATGCATGAAATTATCATTAACACTAATAGAAGTAATAGCATTAACATTGGATGCCTCAAAATTAAGCAATTTTATAATGAAATCATCATATTTAGATTGCAATGAAGACTAAGCTTGCATGAGTTTATTTATACCTTTGACAAGCTCGTCACTGTGCTCATCCTTTGATAGTTCGGGCTCTTCCTCTTCTTCTTCATCCATAGAGCTTGAGCTTGAGTACTCTTCATCGTCATTAAACACCATGAAAGCTACATGCTTGGTGGGTTCTTTGGAGTTTGTCCTTGCATTCATGCTACCATTATCGATCGTAGAAGGGATGTCATTCTTCGTGTTGACCCATTCTTCTACTTCCTCATCGGTAAAGCATGAGCAAATTGCTTCCTCAATCATCATGAAACACATGTGGACCTCCTCATTCTGGGTTCCATGCCTATCCTCTTCATCACTTGAGCTACCAGACGATGATGAATCTGTAAGGACCATGTGCTATGAGGAAAACACTAGAAGGGGATTGAATAGTGTTTATAAAATTAAATAGGAATTAACGCTTAATTAAAATCCTAACCAACAAAGATGCGGAATTATAATGTAACAACAATAAGAACAAGCAAACACAAGATGTTTCAAGGGTTCGGATTACCTGAGTCAAACCCGACTTGTTACTAGTAATCCTATTCTCTACCATACGAGATACCACCCGAGATACCACTCAGATACTCAAGCTAAAACCCTAGCTTGATTTTTCCTTTCAACCCACTTGTAGCAACCCTACAAGTGTAATCAATACAATGATTGATGACCTTGATTCTCACAGCTTTGGATCAAGCAAACTACTCTCACAAACCGAGAGTAAAATTAATAACGAAAGTTATATGAAATTTGAAATACACTTACAAATCACACATGCCTTGAAGTAGAACTTAAAGGAGCAAAGTGAGGAGTGTTTTGATCTCTTCCTAGAAGAGAGAATAGCCCTTGCACTTGTCTTCACCAAAGCTAAAGGATCAGATTTGGTTCTAGTTGGAAGACAAGATTAGAGTTGGAATTCTAGGGCTTTGGATGAGAGAATGAAAGTTTGAACACTTGAGCTTGAGAGATGAATGCAAGATTGTCTAAGGGTTGCCCACAGTAGCAACACATTTTATATCTCAAATCCCTAAAGAAAATACCCAAAAGCCCTCTCAAAATCCGTAGAAGAAAAGCCAACAGATTGATTTTACGCACAGGACAGGCGACTGATGAAGGAACGACAGTCGCCCACTACACTGGATCAAAGGGTAGGTGAGAATTCATAGGGTAACTTACCACACAGGACAGAAACTGATGAAGGTTGGACAGGCACCTGAAAACAAGCAGGCGCCTGAGAAACCTTCGATAGGCGTCTGAGTGAAAAAGTGCGAAAGTTACCAAAACTCAAGAATTCTGGGAAGCAAGGACAGGTGACTGATGAAGGTTGGACATGCGCCTGAAAAACCTTCGTCAGACGTCTGTGTGCACAAGTGCAAAACTTGCCAAAATGTAAGATTTGGGCAAGGGATGGACATGTGATTGTAGCGATATACACAGTCGCCTGTGCCATAGGCAGGTGCTAGGAAAACCTACTAAAGGCGCCTGGATGCACAAGTGCAAAATATGACAACCCTTAGGATCTTTGGGCAATCTGATACAGAGAACTGACTAACAAGTCACAGGCACCTAGAACTAGACAGGCGCATGTACATTGTACATCAGTCACCTGTTGAAAGTTAAGAATGAAAGGCCCAAAATATGTAACGGCCTGTTTTTAGATGTATATATTTCGTACGTATTTAATTAGTATAGTGATTTAATAGAGGTTTTATAATATGATTTTATCATTATTATCTTTCAACTTCGTAACTCGACGCGTTATTAATTTCTTTAACTTGTGGTTGATTTTGATTGCAGGGGCGAAATCGTACTAATCCGATTGATTCTTTAAATTTCTTGATCAAATAGAATCTTCATCGTACTTAGCTAGATTTCGAAATCAGATTTAAATCCTATCGTACTCAAATCATCGTATCTGATATTTCCTAACTAAATTGATCTCATCAAATTGTATAATATCATAATTAACCTAATTATCCAACTAAACTTATCATATGCTAAAGATTTCCTATAACCAATTATATTCCAAATCAGTTCGTTTATCAACTAAACCTATTAAATGGTATCCTAAACCTTTTAATTAAAAAGGTTGTATTAGAATCCTAACAATATCCCCAGATCCCTCCACCAAAGACAAAACGAATCAAATGAAATCAAATGAAAAGCTCCAGCTGCCCAACCCTCTGCAAACGTAACAAACAAAGGAGAACAAACCATATATCTCAACCACTCCCCACAATCTCTCCACGATTTCCACGAGGCATCTCAACAACCCACAATGCCTTGATCTCATCAACTTCTCCCCACGTCCCCTCTCACCACCTGCTCCAACACCAATCCCATGTATCTCTTTGTTCTCTCAGCCTTACAAATACTCACGCAAAGATGATATCAAACAAAACAAAAATAAAAAACAAGAGCCATACAAACATCTCCCCTGACTCTCTCTTTATCCCTCTCTCTCTTCAAAGACCCAAAGGAGGATAGCCTCCTTCCCTCCTCAAGAACACAACGTCAGCCGTCCTGTTCCTCCTTTCATCAGCTCGCAGCCCGAAACCCCACACCTTCGGTCACGTCCCCGACCCAACACACCACCGTGACGTTCTCCACCTCCCTCCATCCCGAGGCAGCGACCCCCGATTCATCCGTTCAAAACCGCCGCGCTCTCCGAGCTTTCGAATGCCAGCCACCCCTCTCCTGATTGAACTCTGATCTTCACCGTCTCCTCCACACAACCCCGACCCAGGCGAAATATTTTCACCTCAAACCCGGGCTCTCCGACCCCTCCTTTCGTTCCGTTGTACCCCCAGTCACAAACCCCGCAACCGGCCTCCTCGACGTTCCGACTCCCCGAGCCCACCGTCCGAACATGCCACGGCTCTCCCTCTCTCTCCCCGGAACAGATCCGACCCCATCTCCGACCAAGCTTCAACAAACCCCATTCCGGCAACCACCTCCGACCCAAGCCACCCTCCCTCCCTCCATGTCACTGGAGAACGAAACCCAGCCCCTCTCCGACTTTCACCGCCCCGCCGTCTCCAACTGCCCGCAAAGACCCTCTTCCTAGCCGCATCACCTACCTCCAGATCCCCCTCCCCTGTCCTGAATTTCCCCGGCCTTGAAACCACCTCCCCAATTTCCCCCTTTTCCTCACGGCGACAGGAACTTGCCGGCTATCTCCGCCTCCCCGCCGTCCCTCGCAACACTCGGACCCACCACTCAGTCTGACTCCCTCACCGGTGACCCCCCAGTCCACCGACCTCACCTCCCTCCTCTCAACACCAGCCCGAAACCCAACGGCCACCGCCCCGTTCTCGACTCAGCTCAGCACCTCCACACCTCGTTATGAACCTCCAGATCCCTCCTCCCATCCGACATCGCACGCGCCGCCGAATCAGCCCGGAGACCCGCCGTCGTCTCCCTTTTCTGACAAAGCCGCACACTGCACAGCCCTCATCCGCCCTTTGCCACAGTTCCCGACGCCCCCTCACCTCCGATCTCACGGAAACCCACTCCTGTTGGATCCTGTGGATGGCAAACAACACTAGAAGGGGGGTTGAATAGTGTTGTATAGAGATAAACTTTTTCGTTCTTTACAACACAAAACAAATCCTTCTAATGTTGCCTAAGAAACCAAGTAGAGTGATCTACGCTTGGTCTTAATCAACAACGTAAT
Source organism: Scilla litardierei (assembly GCA_030789695.1). Taxonomy (NCBI): domain Eukaryota; kingdom Viridiplantae; phylum Streptophyta; class Magnoliopsida; order Asparagales; family Asparagaceae; genus Scilla; species Scilla litardierei. The sequence goes on from CM061133.1 coordinate 318,969,626, forward strand.
CTAATAATCACAGAGTAATTTCACAGCAGGTAGTCGACTCTCTATGAACAGTAGTCGACTCCCAGAGAATTTATAAGCACAGTTAAGATAAGATTACGAGAAAGACAAATATTATATCGTTATTCACGCGGATAAAGTAAAGTTAATCTTTGTAATAGATGAACAACAATAAGCAAATAAAGTAAGAGCAAAGATAAACAAACACAGATAAACAATCGCAGACATAAGGATTTTTATCCTGGTTCCCCACAACTTTTGGGTACGTCCAGTCCCCGACCAATCCGGTACGAGATTTTCCACTATCTGCCTTGGTAAATACAAGTACCTAACTCCACTCGTTAGGATTTCCAACAACCTAGTCTTGACTAGGATTTCCAATGGCAACACCTAGACTTGTCTAGGGTTCCAACAACAACACAATAAAAATCAATATCCAATTCACCACAATAAATTGGTGGAGATTGGTTTTACACCCGGATTCTATAGCTAAATGGTAATAGACGAGATTACGTGTAGTGGCTTGATAGAATAAGATTCTAGATCACACAAAGATATGAATGAATTCTTTGTGATCTAGATCTAATGTTTTTCAAAAATCCTTTAAATAAAAATCAAGAGAAAAGTAATACGGATTTGAAAAACAGTTAGCCAATAAAACGAGATTATGATCTTCAAAAAAATAATAACAGAATTTGCAAGATCACGAATAAAACAGAATTGGCTAAAGAGAGAATGAGAGCTTAGAACTTTAGAGCGTTTGCACGAGAGAATTTGAATTCAATAGTTGTTGTATTTTTCTTAATGAAAATGGTCCTCTATTTATAGGAGAAATCGGAGAATTTGAAATTCAAATTACTTTGACTTTTGTCCCGAAAATCATGGGAGAAAATCGCTCAACGATATTTCAAAATTCAAGTCAAAACGACAAACTTCGACAGCTGGTAGTCGACTCCCTAGGAGTGGTAGTCGACTCCCAGTGTGTTTCAGGAAATCTTGATTCTCAGCTGGTAGTCGACTCCCTACCTTTGGTAGTCGACTCCCAGAGGAGTTTTTCCTGCAACACAACTAGTCAAATAAGTAGCTAACTCCAGGGTGTAGTGTTGTTTCACTATGGAATTACAAAACGACTAGCGAAAGCTCTCAAAATCATTTTTGAAGATGATTTAAAAGATATTCAAAAACATTTTAAAATCGTTTGTGTGTGTGTGTGTGATTGTCTATACGATTTGGCTTTAACAATACCCTAAAAAGACATAACACACTCACTATAGACTAGGACACGTCTTCGGAAGCTTGACCAATTTGATGGAGTAGATGTGAGCTTCACTTGAGCTTTTTGTTCTATTTGAGCTTTGCGCTTCATCATTTGATCTTAGCCACGTTCGTCCTTGTCTTTGAGCGTAGATTGCGCTTCTTTGAGTATGAATAAAGCTTTTCATTTGTCGCATATCCTGCACACTTATTTGTAGTGTAGTTAGTACACTAAGCTTCATTTGGTGTGCTCATCATCAAAATCACTTGGGGGTGGAATTCAATTTCCATCACTCTCCCTCTTTTTGATGATGACACCCAAATGAAAAAATGAAGTAAGTTGAAATATGAGAATACATGAAAAGTATACTTATTCCCCCTGCTTTGATGCGGTTCTCCCCCTGCATTGAAGCCGTTAGCAAAACAATACAATACATATGATTTCATTTTTGCATTTCATATTCTTCTCCCCCTTGTCATCAACAAAAAAAGTAATTCAACGACAAAGTAATATAACATATGAATCATAATATGATTAGGAGGGGAATTTAATTTCCTATTCATGCAAGAGAGATGTTAGTTATAAGCGCAACTAATATATTGCATAATGGATAAGTTCATAGTAAGCATCGCACAATTAAAGAGTTATTACAAACCATAAGTTCGAAATCATAGTTTTTGGGAACCATTGTTTTAAAACCATTGTTTTTAAGAAAAGCTAAGGATGACCGACGTTCTTCTTCAGTTCCTTGATCTCATCAAGGATCATGACGAGCGTGTCCTCCGTCATTTTGTTGCTTTTCATGACGATCTCCTTAAGGTCGTCTACCTTTTTGTTAAGGTCTTCAAACCCTTTTTCCTGTGATATCTTTAATTTCCCAATTTTCTTCAGAAGCATCTCTTGAAGTTCAAAGATATATGCCGGTGCTTCTTCTTCTTCCTCGCTTCCTTTTTCCTCTGCTCCTTCTTCTTCTTCCTCAGAATCTGAAACAACAATTTGCTTACCTCTCCTGGAGGATGATGATCCTCCTTCAGCTGCAAGTTTTTCTTCGGGAATGTTCTCATCAAGATCATGGTGTAGATTCATTCTTCCAAGTGCATGAACATCAAAGACTCGAGCCGGTTCTAGAATTGAGGTTTCATGATCCAAAGGCACATTATAACTAATAAACAAGATTGTGAGATAATGACCATGAGCTAAGGTGGATGAGGGTCTATCAGAAGAAGCTGAAGCAAGAATAGAGTCCATGATGACTTTGGTCCAATTGATGCAGATGTTACCTAATATAGCATAGATACATTTGGCCTGCTTTTCAGATATGATAGAATGACTTCCAGGTTTTTGAGTGATGTTGTAGGATAATATATTTGCCAGAATTCTTGCCGGATAGCGAAGATCGCTACAGGGAAGTTTAGTCTGAAAATGCCTTCCTGGCAAATACATTCTCTCTAAAACACTTCCTTCAGTCATTTCTATTTTATCTAGTAACATGCCAGAATAGGAAATGCCTAGGGCTTCTCCAAGAGATTTGACGGTAATGGCAAGTTTTGTATCAAGAACTTTGGTGACAAATCGGCTTTTAGCAAGATCGTAATCCATATTAGCATAAAATAGGTGCACAAGCCTGGGATAGCAGAGATAAGTGTTTTCAGAGGAAAATAGGTTGGCCAAGTTCTGAAAATCTAGTAAGCTATCAATGCCATAGTTTACTACATCATCGAGTTTAACAAATCTTTTATGGAGGATGGGTTTCTTAGAGATTTTAACGAAGTGTTCATATGTGGTGCTCCTAAACAGATAGGGTAAAATGGTTTCTTTCTCAGAATCAATTTCAGTGGAGGTTTTTCTCTTCTTGGAAAATATTTCCTTGATGGGCATCTAGATAGAGTAAAAAAATAATTTTACATTACTAGATAAGCAAGGAAATCATGAAGTAAAATGATGAAGAAAAAACATGAAGTAAAAAAGTTTTTACCTTGAGTAAATTTGAGAAAGAGATGAAGTTGAAAGAGCTCCAAGCAACCCAAAGCACCAAAAAAATTTCAAGAGAAAGAGATGAATGGGGTAGTCAGCTACCCTAGGGTTTCTCTTGGGGTTTTTGACTTAGAATGAAAGATGGTGAAGAATAAGAGGCATTGGATCAAGGAATGAAGGGCTAGGATAGAGTTTAGCTTATTGGGTATAAGTTGCCTTTGTGGATTTGAACCCATAAACTCTATAGAACCCAATAGGAGTTAGAAAACAAACAAACCCAGAAATCCGCACACGCGCTGGTAGTCGACTCCCTCATGTAGGTAGTCGACTCCCTACTGGGTATAAGTTGCCTTTGTAGGTTGAGTCGTTTTCTCTTCCCGATGGGTTTTGATCCAAGTTTGAGTGCGTTTTTCTGAACAAGAAATGTTTTAAGAGTATATCATAAACATATAAAAGTCATTAACTTATTTAAATAAATTTAAACATGTATATTTTGCAAAAAAAAACGATTAAGTCGTAAAAGAGCGCTTTTGATGCTGATTCAGTTATCAATTGTTTGGATCTTGATTTCTCCTCTTTGTTTCTTTAGAGTACCTGAAAAATAAACGTTTATGGTACTCTTTGGCTTTTGAGTCCGAGGAGTTAGTCTTTAGGAAGCCAAACCCAGTATGGTTTAGTTCCTTCATGAATAACATATTTATAATTTTTGTTTAAATGAATTTGTTGAACAAAGTCTATAGCGTACCTTTTCTTTCGTTGATCGGACAATTTCTTTGGTATCCAGATGCTCAAAAAATTATTGTTAGAATGATGCATCCTAGTTGCTTAACCCGTTTCTTGGTATGATGTGAATCATAACCAAGTCCGGTTTTGCTAGATGAGGCTTTTTGATCATTTATTATACTATTAGCTTCCTTTTTTCTTTGTTGAAATTCTCAATAATTTTCATCGTAGCGTCGTATTTATCTTTGACAGATATGAGAAGATTATTCAGATTATCAACCTTTTCATTTACCAATGAAATATCTTTTTGCAGAAAATCATTCTTTTCTTTAAGGAGACTATTTTCTTTAATGATTTCTTCTTTTTCTTTAGTATCCTTTTTAATATTTCTAAGTGTTCTTCTATATTCTTTTATGAGCTTTTCATGCATTTTGCATAGCTCCTTATATGCTCCCCTATAATCCATGTCTTCATCATCACTTGATGACGAATCATTGTCGCTAGATGAATCATGATGCGAGCTTACCTTGGAGGATGTGGATGCCATGAAGCACATGTGTGTTGTTTCTCTTCTTTCATCGTCATCTTCTGCTGCGGATTCATCAGACGAGGAATCGTCGCTCTGGTCGAAGGCTGCGTAAGCTTCCTTCTTTGGTCGTCGGAATTTGTTTCTTCCATTGTTTCGCTTTTCATTATTGTCTCTGTTCTTCCCACGATCTCTGGAATCACGATTGTTTCTCTCCAATGGACAGTCTCTCTTGACATGCCCTGGTTTATTGCAACCAAAACAAATAATACCGTTAGTAGGTCTAAAAGAGCGTTTACCATACTTACTTGTGATGAACTCTTTAAAGTTCTTTGAGATGAAGGCGATATGGTCTTCTTTGTCCGTGTAATCAGAATCTTCCTCTTGGGCTTTGAACGCGAGATTCTTCTTCTTTGGTTTTTTCTTCGATCTTCTTATCTTCTTCAAGCTCAATCTCATATGCCATGAGATTTCCCATTAGTTCTTCGATGGTGAGGTCCTTTACATTAGAGCTTCTCGAATGGCAGTTGTCTTTCCCTTCCACTCGGGTCAGAGGGATCTTAGTATCTTCATTACCTGCTCATATTCAGAAAGTTTCTTTCCTAATCCTGCAAGCTCATTTGTAATATTAGTAAAACGAGTATTCACATCGGTGATACTCTCTCCGTCTTCCATTTTAAAAGATTCGAATTTTGAATGTAAAACATTTATGCGGGATTCCTTTACCTGTTCAGTTCCTTTGTGACTTACCTGAAGAGTGTGCCATATTTGGTGTGCTGTCTCACATTGAGAAACTCGATTGAACTCATTTCCTGTTACGGTGCAAAATAGTGCATTCATTGTTTTTGCATTGAGATTAGCTCTCTTCTTGTCGTCGACAGACCATTTCCCAAACTCAACGTCGGTAGGTGCGATGTACGGGACTTTAGTAACTGTCCAAGCTTCAATGTCCAATGACTCTAGGTGAGTCTTCATTCAGATCTTCCAGCTTGCATAGTTGGTTCCGCTGAACAATGGTGGTCGCATGGTATTCAGTCCTTCAGAATGGAAAGATGTTAACGCCATCACTTTTGTAGCCTCGCTCTGATACTAAGTGTTGGATCCTGTGGATGGCAAACAACACTAGAAGGGGGGGTTGAATAGTGTTGTATAGAGATAAAAATTTTCGTTCTTTACAACACAAAACAAATCCTTCTAATGTTTCCTAAGAAACCAAGTAAAGTGATCTACGCTTGGTTCTTAATCAACAACGTAATCTAATAATCACAGAGTAATTTCACAGCAGGTAGTCTACTCCCTTAGAACAGTAGTCGACTCCCAGAGAATTTATAAGCACAGTTAAGATAAGATTACGAGAAAGACAAATATTATATCGTTATTCACAGCGGATAAAGTAAAGTTAATCTTTGTAATAGATGAACAACAATTAGCAAATAAAGTAAGAGCAAAGATAAAAAAACACAGATAAACAATCGCAGACACAAGGATTTTTATCCTGGTTCCCCACAACTTTTGGGTACGTCCAGTCCCCGACCAATCCGGTACGAGATTTTCCACTATCTGCCTTGGCAAATACAAGTACCTAACTCCACTCGTTAGGATTTCCAACAACCTAGTCTTGACCAGGTGATCACTCCGTGTTTTACACCTTTTTTCTGCATGTTTGCATGCCATTTGGATCGCTCAAATCGTGTTTTTCACATTTATTCGATAATATTGCGATGCTTTTCACGATTTGTTGTTTTTGTCGTATTTCAGGAGATTTGGAGCGATTTGGAGTGATTCTGAGATGCACCCACTCCGGAGTGTCACCGACGACTCTCTTGAGGGGTATTCTGCGATTAGAGAGGAGTGGAAGAAGAAAGAACGTCGTAGGAGCGACGAGGAGGCAAAAATACGAAGAATGGGCATTTTCAGTATGCCACTCGGCCGAGTGAAGGAGTCACTCGGCCGAGCATAGACAGCCCGCTCGGCCGGCCAGATCGGACACGCGACAGAGCTAATATCAGCGTGCACTCGGCCGAGCATCGCCATACCACTCGGCCGAGCACCGAGTCACCCCTCGCCCGAGTGGAGCCAAGACGACGGCAACCAAAAACGTCCAACTCTCTGGAATCCATCAGTCAGCCCCAAAGACTGACTCAGCCGAGTGAGCCGCGCTGCCTATAGCGTAAACTGCGATTTTGAGGCTGCGCATGGGCATTTTCGTCAGGATTTTTTGGGCGATTTTGGGGGGTATTTAACCCCAGTTTTTAACCTAGTTTAGAGAGCTTTCTCAGAACTTTTGGCAGCCCTTTTTAGATTACTTTTTAGGAATTAGATTTAGCGTTTTGGGAGGAGAGAAAAGTGTTGATTTGTTGGATGCTCTTTTGTCCTTCATTGGTTTGTCTCTCTCCCTATCAAAAACTCCATTTTTATTGAAATATTGAATATTGCTATGAATTCTATTGATTTTGATTGTGAATTTCTATTGCATTTTATTATGAATTGTGAGTAGTTCTATCATCTTAGGGCGTAGGGATGAACCCTACGAACCCTATTTCTAATTTGTGATGAATTGGTGAAATTCTTGCTAGAATTGATTAGGGTTAGTTTGTGATTGATTTAATACGAATAGCTAGGGATTCATACTGATTGGGATTTGCAAGAGATTGGATCTCAACTCGATAGGAAGCCCTAGAAATTTGAATTGGGTTGTAATTGAATTTCTCCGGAATCGGTTTGCAAGAGATTGGACCGAAACTAGGGTTTTCGATTGCAATTCTATACCAATACCCGTTTGTAAGAGATTGGACGGGTAGGAAATCGTAGCTCTAGTTTGCACGAGAGTGGGCTCGAGATACGATTGAACGATGATGTTGTTCTTCACGCTAGTTTGCCTAGGTTAGGGTTTGCAAGAGATTGGACCCTACCCTAGGTTTGCTATAGACCGGCAATAGCGCGAGAGTGTGAGCTTGGTTCTACATTTAGTTGCAACTAGTTCACCCGAATTTCAACTCTAGCAATTGCGAAACCTGCGAATCACAATGATGAGATACGGCAAGTAGCGGGGATTCCCTATCCCTAGACGTCTTTATTAATTTGTTATTTCTTTCGTATAATTGAACGACTGTGACCGCATTACTGCGAACATTTCTCGACCATTCTTATAGCCAGGTTGATTGAAGAAGACACTGTCATTAGGCCTCCCTATGTTCGATACCCGCTCGCCACTGCACCATGCGCTTGCGGTAAGACTAGCGAGTCGCGTCATCCCGGGACGTGTATCCGGGGAGCGACCAAGTTTTTGGCGCCGTTGCCGGGGAGGCAATAGTGTTTGATTCTACCTACCTAGCTATTTTTCTTTTTTTGTTCTATTATTTCTATTTTTATTTTGCCCTTCCGTTGTGCTAACTATTTCTCTGAAACTCTGTTTTCCCTTGCATGTACACGAGATCCTCGGCGAACCCCGAAGAAATACTATACGATCCGGAGATCGAGCGTACATTGAGGAGGATTCGAGCGGAGAGGAGACCCGTTACGGAAGGAAATTTTATGACCCATCCTGAGACATCCGAAGAATTGGCAGAGCAAATGGTGTCATGCCCCGCTTCCCAAAAATATGGAGGCGAAGCGTGAGAAGGTCCGCTCAGACTTGAAGATGCAAAGCTGCAAGTCCGATAAGCGTCAATCAATCTTTAAATAGCAGGTCCTTGCAACGCGAAACGAAACAAAGATAATAATAATAAAATGAGACAAAAGAGACATCTCAGAATATCCATAAAATAAGTTTCAACATCACAGAAAAAGCCACCAGGCTGAAAAGAAAAAGAGTCTAAAGGCCCAAACATGGCCAACAAAAGTACAGCGTACAAAACCAAGGTGCCACGCACCGACAACTAACAACAAAACCTAAAACAAAAGAAACTCAGCAAGGTCACCAAGAAAGGTCTCTGGTGTCCACAAAACTCATCCTGGGCAAACATGGACTCAGACTCAGCGTCAGCAAAGCATCATGTACACAGCAACGGTCTCTGGCTCAGGGTCTAACATTTGACACCCAAAAGAGCAAGGGGCACATGTCGGCAAGTCTACAAGAGACTTGTGCAAGGAAACTGAAAGTAGGTGAAGCAACCTAGCAGTTCTAGCATGAATGCAATGACATGGCAGTTTAAAGTATGAGTGCAACAAGTAAAGTAAAGTAAGGTACGAGTATGGCATTTAAACATTGCATGGATGACAAGTTATACAAGTAACACTCACTAGTGCAAGACAAGTAAAGTAAGCACCTCGTGCACAGAGATTCCGCCTTCTGGCTAGAGTGGCTGATCGGGCTGAAGGATCCTGCCAAAACAGAGTTAGGATCGATAAATGAAGTTGAGACTTACGCTTGCGTATGCAGCACGGTAGTCTACGAACTTCGCCTTCGGATTCGCCACGACGGATCGAGTCTTCTCACGAACGGAGTAAGGCTACTAAATCCACAATCTAAATCTCTACTTTTAGATTAAGAACTTGGATAAAGGGAGAGGAAGTATTTCGGCAGAGCTTCGCTAGAATGAAGATGCATGCATGAATGCCATGCAAAAGTGTAAAGAAATGGCTTACCCTTGGGTCTTATTTATAGCCCCCAAGGTAGTTATTTTAGGGTAAGTTGTTCCTTTGGAACAACTTAATTAAGGTGTACCATGATACATGGCACATTATAAGCTTAAGTTGTACCATATGCATGGTACAACATAAGCTTAAGATATTCCCCCTTTATTAGCCATATGTCGCATGCACTTATGCACATATAATGCGACTTTCCCATCAATCTAGAGATCCTCTCCGAAAGGGAACATATTCCCTTTGCGCACGACTTCGTGTACGCGACGTTCGAGGTCCGTATTCCCTCGTACATCCCCCACAAGGGTGTACTAACGTCTTCCATATCCAACATCTCCCACTCACACTTGAGGGGATTGTAAGAGAACGTCTTTCTCTTAGTTCTTTCATCTATCATACCGAGAAATAGACCGTGCGACCGTCATGCGCGTAGAGTCTGTTGTTGTGCACTTGTTAGAGATACACAACGACCTCGAAGGTGCAAAGTTGAGTAGTTCAACGCATGCTTTACCCTAGATTATTTCTGCACATTTCTTATACTTTATATTCAACAATTGAATCCCATCTGGATTACAATTGGCTGGCCAGCTTTGAATCATTAAAGTCCAAATGCGAATATGAAATCAATCTTCCTCTTCTTGCGAACCTTCCGATCTTGACTAGACTCTCTTTTCTAACGTGCCCCGCCGAGCCGAATTATCATAGCCCATAAGTAACACGCTAAGATAGCGATCATTTCGTCAAATCTAAAGGAACCAATTGGAGTCCTTGAGGGTAAGAGTTAAGACCCGTATGGCCTTTGAGTCTCACATAATAGCAAACACTATTGCTACTAACTCAGTGGTCGAAATGCATACGTGGTATGAACACGTATTACAACATCACTCCTTTCCCAGGGAGAGTATGTCTTAATGATGTTGTACGGATGAAAGATCAGACACCACAGTGCCTATCTTTTGAGTCCCCTTACTACTCATGAAATATTCCCAGACTCTCATCCTGCATAAGACAGATAGGATTTAAAAAATCCAATGAGATCTTTATATCCTTGTGATACAGATCTCAGATCTTTTGTAAGCATCCAGATGATGCAGATCTTTCATTCGACTATCTTGTTAAAGTCATGACTCTAAATCATTCGTCTAATGATTTTGACTTTAAACTAGTCTCATCTCTATCTTATCCATCTGATAAGATAAGGCGGTTGCTCATGTGAGAGAGCCAACCTTAATCTGTCTGACATACACACAATTCAGCTGAGATTTCAAAAATGTACACAAACATTTCTTAAGAAATTCATATGCAATGTTGGAAAAAGAACTTATTCTTTTATTAATTTTGATCATTTACAGACATGGGAATTTACATTGGTACAACTCAGCTCTTACGCAATCCTTGAGATGATAAGTGTTTGTAAAACACATCTTTGGGGATCGCCTTCGTAAGCGGATCCGCTATCATCTCATGCGTAGATATGTACCTTATGTCTACCTTCTTGGTCTTATCATAGTCTTTTGCAAATTTATAGCGGATATCTATGTGTTTGGTCTTACAATGGAATTTCGGATCTTTGACATAGGCTATAGATGCTTAACTGTCGCTGTGTATAGGTACAGCACCTGAGTCACTTGCATTAATTAGCCTGTCTAAGAACTTCCTAAGCCAAACAGCCTCTTGAACTGCCATGCTAAATGCTACAAACTCGGCTTCCATGGTTGAAAGTGCGATGCAGGATTGTTTCTTGCTACTCCAGGATATTGCACCAGATCCGAGTAGAAAAACATATCCTGAGGTCGATCGTCGCTCATCGAGATCACCCGCCCAATCAGCATCAGTGTAGCCTTCGAGCCTCAAGGCATCTCCTTGATAGCATAAAGCAAAGTCTGCAGTTCCTTTGAGATACCGCATTATCCTCTTAACCGCTTTCCAGTGTACTTTCCCTGGGTTGGATTGGTAACGACTTACCATTCCAACTGCAAAACAGATGTCCGGTCTTGTACACATCATAGCGTACATTAGACTACCAACTGCACTGGAATATGGAACTTTTTCCATAATCTCCTGCTCTTTTTGGTTCTTCGGACATGATTTCAGACATAAATTGTCGCACTTGCTTATTGGAGTATCAATGGACTTGCAGTCCTGCATATTAAAACGTTCTAGAACCTTCTTTATATAAGTCTCCTGTGAAAGAGAAAGAAGTTTCTTCGAACGATTCCTTGAAATCTTAACTCCAAGGATATATACGGCTTCTCCCATGTCTTTCATCTCAAAAACTGATGAAAGCCAAGCCTTGATATCCATCACAAAGCCCTTGTCATTTCCGGCTATTAAGATGTCATCTACATATAAAGACATAATAACATACTTGTTCTTATTCCTCTTGATATATACACAGTTATCTTCATCAAGCATGGAAAATCCATTTGATAAGACAACCTCTTGAAATCGTATATACCACTGCCTCGAGGATTGTTTAAGACCATATATGGATTTAAGAAGTTTACAAACCTTATGTTCGTTTCCTTCTTTTACAAACCCTGTTGGTTGTTCCATATAGATCTCCTCGTCCAATTCTCCATTGAGAAAGGCAGTCTTTACATCCATTTGATGTAATTCGAGGTCTAAGCAAGCTACCATTGCCAGAATCAGGCGAATTGAGGTAAAACGAACAACAGGTGAGAAGGTCTCTTCGTAGTCTATCCCTTCCTGTTGCGTAAAACCTTTCGCGACAAGGCGAGCTTTATATCTGTCAATAGAGCCATCAGCCTTATGCTTGATCTTGAGAACCCATTTGTTCCCAATAGCTCTACGTCCTCTGGGTAAGTCAACTAAGTCCCAGACTTGGTTAACTTTCATGGATTCTAACTCCTCTTGCATCGCTTCCATCCATTTGTCTTTAGCAGGGCAAGATACGGCCTGTTTGAAAGTAGCAGGCTCGTCATCTTCTTGTAGTAAAGTCATAAAGGTTTGCAGAAATTCATCCTCAAATCTTAGAGGAGCCAACCTTGTACGACTACTACGTCGTATTTGAGATTCTTCAAGTCCTTGTTGACTTGAGTTTAGATCAATTCTAATATCACTCCCACTTGGAATGTTGTTAGAATTGCTCCCACTTGGATCATTATTCCCGTATGGAATAGGATAATCCTCATTCGTATAATCCATTGGTGAAGTTTGAAACGTATTTTCATTTTCACCAAGAATTCTCCCACTCGAATGAGGTAATCCTTCTTGATCATAAATCTCAAATAGAGATAAGTCCTGACTTATCTCGCCCTATCTTGGAAACTCGTTTTCCAAGAAAGTGACATCCCTCGACTCAAACTCAATTAGCCCACCATTGTCTTCCTGATTAACAAAAACATAACCTTTGGAGTTTTCTGCGTATCGTATAAAGATACATTTCCTTCCCCTTGGCCCAAGTTTGCCATACTTATGGGAGGAAATATGTGCGTAGGATGCACAACCCCAAGGTTTCAAAATGTTTAAGTCAGGAGACCTTTGGTTCCACAACTCATAAGGAGTGGAGCTAACTGATTTCGAGGGTACACGGTTTAAAATGAAAGTGGCCGTCAATAATGCATCTCCCCAAAAGGTGATTGGCAAGTTAGCTTGCGCCATCATTGAACGGACCATTTCCATTAAAGTCCTATTTCTCCTTTCTGCAACACCGTTTTGTTGAGGAGTATAAGGCATAGTTACCTGATGTACTATGCCTTTTTCATCACAAAGTTCCTTAAAACTTATTGATTGATATTCACCGCCCCTATCGGTTCGCAAGACCTTAATCTTGCGATCTAATTGATTCTCCACTAAACTCATATAGTTTTTAAAGCAAGCCAAAGCTTCACTTTTGTGGGATATCAAATAGATATGTCCGAATCGGGTGAAATCATCAATAAAAGTGATGAAATAGGACTTTCCGCGTCTTGTCTTGACATTCATCGGACCACATATGTCCGAATGGATAAGCTGTAATGGAACCTCGGCCTTTGTGCCGGTTCCAAACGGCTTGCGACAAGATTTCCCCACAAGGCAATGTTCGCAGGTCGACATTTCAACCTTTGAAACATTGGATAGAAGGCCATGTTTGGCAAGTCTATCCATACGCGTTGGTCCAATATGACCAAGCCTTGCGTGCCAACAATTCACATCAGACTCATAAGTCTTAGAATTTGCAATAAGGAAATTTTCATTACATGAGGAATCATACATTGTACTCATTACAATAAATCCTTTAAATACAAACCCAGTACCAATAAGAGTATTATTACAACTTAAGTCCACATTACAATCATGAAAAAACCAGTTATAGCCAAGACCCATTAATACAACCACAGAAATTATATTCCTTCGAATATCTGGAACGAAGAGGACATCATGAAGTAGGAGAGTGCGGCCGTTGTCCAAGACTAGCTTGCAAGTCCCAACGCCTTTCACTTCAACACGTGTGTTGTTTCCTACATAGATCCACTTCGTTCCTTGGGGTATCCGGTGATACTCCACGAAGGACCGTCTGTCCCTTGCTATGTGGTCGGTGGCACTTGAATCAATTATCCAAAACGGATTAGATTCCACAAGAAATATCGAACTAGAAACACATATGTAACTAGTATATTTACAAGTTACCTCGTCCCCTCCACTCGTACACGAACGAGCATAGTGACCGAGCTTGTTGCACTTGAAGCACTTGATCCTCTTCAAGTCTTTCTTCTTGTGCCATTTCTTGTGCCCACCCTTATGTTTGGGTTTCTTGGTAGACTCAGGTTGCTTATTACGTTCATTAGTGAACTTCGAACGATTTTTCCGTTTCTTTCCCCCGTGTGAGGAACTAGCAACCATGTGTACTTCTGCACTTGGCTTGGCAGCCGCAAGCCGCTCTTCCTCTAATTCGAGGTGCTTGGAAACATCGCTGAAGGTCTTGATGCTCTCATTGTGAGTGAGATGCATCTTCATTTGATCCCACCCATTTGGTAGGGAACGTATAACTGCTTGGATTTGTTGCTCATCAGTGAGCACATGACCTGCGTCCTTTAACTCCGAGATAAGGTTCGCCATATGTCACAGATGTTTCCCCATGGAATGATCTGGACGTTTCTTATATGTATCGAACCTTATAGTTAAGGCGCGAAGTTTGGACACCGATGTGCCACCGAACTTCTCCTCTAGCTTGGACCATATGTCCATGGCTAGGTCATGTTCTCGGAAGATGCGCATTATGTCATCAGCCATACTGCTTAATAACGTAATGCGCGCTATCTTGTTCTTCCGAGACCAAGCATCAAAAGCTTCCTTGTCTCGTCGGTGTTGGGCCGTAGTGCCCAACTCGGGTTCAATCATAACGTTCTTTAGAGTTTCGAGCACTTCTTGCTCCTCTAGAACGTATTGTATCTTTATGGACCAAAGTTTGTAATTATCGTCGTTGAGTTTTTCACCTTTGTTTAACTCAGCGACGATATTCTTTGAAGCGGAAGACATTTTACTTTTAAAATGCTGCGAAAAGACATAAAACCAAAGGTTTGATCAAAAAATTGCATTGAAAAATTCTTAAAATACAATTCCCATTTGAAGTGAAAGTAGAATATCTCATTTGGATGGTTCTAATTTCAACTCCCACTTGGAATGATATTTATAATTTGATAAGTTACTTTCGAAAAATATTGAAGATGTTACTCTAGAATCGGAAAGGTCACTATGTTTCCAATCACCATCTAGATTAACTTTCAATATTTCTCCCTCACTTTATCAAAAGTTAGTACTCTTATAGTACTTCGTAGCGGAAAAGCGTTTTTGAAAACGTATTTTTCAAAATGTATGAAAACGTATTTTTCAAAAAAAAATTATATTTCAACTTAGTACCCTTATGATACTAGTGAAATATTCGACACATCCTTACCATTTGTCGGGAATGAGTCGTAGCCGTGCCTAAGTCGGATCCCCCTTTTGGGGATTCTTCTGCAAATTATCGTCGCCGGCTCCCGTATGGATCCAGGCGTTTCCTCCCGTATGAGAGAATTTTGATGCAGACGACTGTTGTTTGGCCCCGTATGGGCTAGTTGGCACGTTCATGTTCAACCAAGGCCTTTTGCCGAATTGGTCTGAATCACTGCCGGCCAATGCCGATCAGTCCGGCCCCTGGCCAGACCCTGACCGCTGCCAGGGCCGACCGTGGCCCTGGTAGCGGCCAGGGCCGGCCATCGGCCAGGCCATGGTCGAGGCCAGGTCTGGCCAGATCCTGGCCTCTGCCAGGGCCGGGGCTGGCCAGGCCCTGGCTTGAGGCCAGGGCGCCGCCCTGGCCTCTGCCAGGGCGGCCAGGCCCCTGGCCGGGGGCCAGGGCCCCTGCCCGGGCCGCGGCCAGGCCCCTGGCCGGGGGCCAGGGCCTGGCCCCGGCCAGGGCGGCCAGGCCCTGGCCTGAGGCCAGGGCCTGGCCCCGGCCAGGGCGGCCAGGCCCTGGCCTGAGGCCAGGGCGCCGCCCTGGCCTCTGCCAGGGCAGCCAGGCCCCTGGCCGGGGGGCCAGGGCCCCTGCCCTGTCCCCGGCCAGGGCGGCCAGGCCCCTGGCCTGAGGCCAGGGCGCCGCCTTGGCCTCTGCCAGGGCGGCCTGGCCGTGGCCTGGCCGCGGCCAGGGCCTTCTGGCCCTGGCCGTGGCCGGCCAGGGCCGGCCGGCCATGGCATATTGGCCTTGACCGGCCATGGCCCTTTGGCCATGGCCGGTTTCCCCTTTCATGGGGTGGCCGCACACCCCCGCCGGAGGGGGTTGCCGCGGTGGTTATTGGCCGTAGCCAACCCTCTCCGCATGGGGAGAGGGGTGCATGGTCTTCATAACCCATTTGGCCATGGTGCACATGCACTAAAATTCATCTTCCCCGAGGGGAATAACCACCACCTTCTTCTCCGGTGAAGCACCCGTTCGTCGAGGAAGTAGTTGTCCTCCAATGGCCGTGTGCCAAAAAAATTGAACCCACTTCAAAAATTCGTAAACTACGCGCTCCACATGAAGAGAGCGCCCATTCCCTATGAATGGAGACTCAGCATCCATGAAGAGAGCGAGTTTGACGTTATAAACGGTCGGTTCTTCCCGTCACGGAGAGTTCCTGCCATATCCGTAATGACAGAAGACCCTAACGTGAAAAGAACAACCGATGTGTTCTCTCCGTCACGAAGCGTTCCTACCATATCCGTAATGGTAGGATACCCATCCGTGAAAAAGACAACAACTCGTTCATAGTTTCTTCGGGGCGAACCCGTATGGCTCCGATACCAATGAAGGATCCTACCAAAACAGAGTTAGGATCGATAAATGAAGTTAAGACTTACGCTTGCGTATGCAGCACGGTAGTCTACGAACTTCGCCTTCGGATTCGCCACGACGGATCGAGTCTTCTCACGAACGGAGTAAGGCTACTAAATCCACAATCTAAATCTCTACTTTTAGATTAAGAACTTGGATAAAGGGAGATGAAGTATTTCGGCAGAGCTTCGCTAGAATGAAGATGCATGCATGAATGCCATGCAAAAGTGTAAAGAAATGGCTTACCCTTGGGTCTTATTTATAGCCCCCAAGGTAGTTATTTTAGGGTAAGTTGTTCCTTTGGAACAACTTAATTAAGGTGTACCATGATACATGGCACATTATAAGCTTAAGTTGTACCATATGCATGGTACAACATAAGCTTAAGATATTCCCCCTTTATTAGCCATATGTCGCATGCACTTATACACATATAATGCGACTTTCCCATCAATCTAGAGATCCTCTCCGAAAGGGAACATATTCCCTTTGCGCACGACTTCGTGTAGGCGACGTTCGAGGTCCGTATTCCCTCGTACATCCCCCACAAGGGTGTACTAACGTCTTCCATATCCAACACGGGCAACTCCTAAGCTCAGGTGATCGTTTATCCCTACCCCTCCACGTGTATCGAGCCAGGGCCTTACCCCCGAACGGTAATGCTCGCTTCTGGATCACGAGCCAGGAAGTGTTTTTAACAAGTATGGCATAGGGGTGCACCTAGCCGGACAAGGAAACCGGGCATTGGCTTTTGACCAACACATGAGGCCCGTTCCCAGGAAGTAGTATTCAAGAAGTACAAGTACAAGTATTGTAGCGTGTGCTACGAATGCAACAATCAACTGGATGACATGTAAAATGCAATGCATGGCAGTTAAGAGTGCGTACAGTTAAGGAATTTAAACGTGACAGTTTAGTATGCATGATTAACAAGTTTAAAGAGTTGGATCTAGCTTCGTTGTCAAGCTAGAACAATTAGGTGACGGATCTAGTTTCGTTGTCAAACTAGATCAAATAGGCGTCTAGCCAGCTATCATTTCACTGACTAGTCTCTTTTGCGCTAAAAGCAAGGAAGTGGCCTAAAAACATGGCCCTACACAAGAGTTGGCAAGTTTCACTTGCCTGCAAGTACAACGTCTGAGAAACACCGTCCAAGAGAGTCCAAGTCACAAATAACCTACGTGCACAAGTCCACCGGCCTAAAGTCCATATTATTAATCTTGATTAGTGAACTTAAAACATTTAAAACATTTTAAAATCATCAATTTTATTCTTGATTAATCGGCAATAGGTTGGGGGGTCCTAAAGGTGCAAAGCGTTACCTCAACACGACGCGAAAGCTACACCGGCGTCGGGTAGCGACGCCGGGGGTTGGAATAAGAGAACGCGCTCCAAGTCCTGATTCCAATATAGATTCCTCGCTGGAAAGTTCAGAGCATCAACCGGAGCAACAATCCAGATTCCAAAGCTAGCACGTGCGACGACGGGCTACGACGTGTCGCAACGTCGTACGCGGTAAATCGTCAGAGAGAAAGCACATAGGTGGGGCCCACAGTAGTCCTAGGGACCTATGGGGGACCCATAATACATCTGGAGAACTTGGGGGGCCCACAGTGGCAAGTGGTGCGACGGGCGCGGGGTTGCGACGTTTGGCTCTCGGTTGTTCAGCCTTGGTGCGGGGGTCGGGCTCGGTCAGACACATGGGAACGGGGCTGTGCAGCGCTTGGGTCGGTCGCAGCAGCGTGTGCGAAGAGTTTTCTCGGTCGGTACGGGCGAGAGCGTCGGTCGGGCGCTGCAGCGAGCGTTGCAACATTGCAACGCTGCAACGGAGCGGGGAGCGGGCGGGCGCCTCGGTCAGACACGGGGAGAAGCAGGGTGCGGAGCGGGCTTGGTGCGGGCGGCTGTGCGGAGCGGGGTGCGGGCTTGAGCTCTCGGTCTGACCGAGAGCTCCTCTTGGTCGGTGCGGAAGAATGGAGCGGAGCGGTGCAGCGGTGCGGGCCAAGCTGGGTGCGGGGGCGGCTAGCGGTCGGTGCGGAGGAAAATGGCCTGTTCTCTCGGTCGGTGCGGGGAAAGTTCGTCGCAACGTTGCGACGATTCGTCGCAACGTCAAATTTGGGTTTTGGAAGCGGCTAGGGTTATTTTCTTGCGAAAATAGGTCTTCCTATGGGTTGTTTATATAGTGTAGATGGGTTGACTTGGTTTAGGGCTAAATCTAATAGGATTAGAAGTTCAAAAATATTTAAAATTTGAATCTCAACTTCTCCAACTCACACAAGGATTTGACGCGGTCCAAATGAGCTGGAAATTGGCTCAAAATTCTTTAATATGTTTAAAACTCAAATAAATTTTATTTGGCCGAAAATAATTTAAAAATTAATTATTAAAAATATTTTAAAGCATGTTAAAAATATAAAAGTGGTCAAATAAACTCCAAAAATTATAAAATAAATACCGGGGTGATCGTGATGACGAAAGTGAGCTAACTAAGAAGACGAATCTCAATTTCAACATCGGACGACGAAACTAAAAATAGAAACGTCTCCCGTCAAAAGTGAGAATCGCAACGTCTCATCGAATAAGATTAAATTGTGGGAAAACGACTCGAGAAACGTCGTTCCAAATTAGTGCCACTATATAATACTCTCAGAGACGTTCACAACGGCATATCACAACAAAGTGTTCACAAACAAATAAAGTCTAAAATAAGCACGTGCACGGTCAAAAGCACGTGCACGAACAACGTACAACGAAAAGTGGTCGTTACAAATGGCGAGGATCATTTCCATTAGAGATAGGCTTTGGCCTAAGACTTCTTCCACGACCTCGTCCATAGCCATGCCGGAGTTGGCGGCCAACAAAAATTTCGAGTTGAAGACCGGATTGGTGGTTCTTATGCAACAAGATCCTTTTCATGGGAACTCCCATAAAAACTCTCATTACCACATCCAGCTCTTCCTATCAAAATGTGCCACCTTCCAAATGCCGGGCGTCTCCGTAGATGCTATCAGACTGCGCCTCTTCCCTTTCACACTCAAGGACAAGGCCTTATATTGGTTGAGGATGCAAGCTGAAGGAATCTTCACCACTTGGGATGAATTGGCGAGTGCCTTCGTCGACAAATTTTACCCGCCCTCCAAGACGGTGAAGATAAGAAGCGCTCTCATGTCCTTCAAGCAAGGACCACAAGAGACTCTCTATGAAGCATGGGAGCGCTTCAAGGACTTGCAACATCAATGCCCCCATCATATCATTGAGGATTGGGAGCTTGTCCACAGTTTCTACAATGGACTCCAACCGGGCACGAAGCAGATTATTGATGCCACCGCAAATGGAGCCATTTTGTCAAATACTCCCTATGAAGCTACGGCCTTGCTAGAGGAGATGACCTCCAACAACCAACAATGGGAGGACGAGCGAGGACATTCTTCATCCTCCTTGAAGCCCACAAGTATTTATGAGGCCAAGGCCGTGGCGGAGCTAGCCAACAAATTTGATTCTCTCCACAAGGTAGTGGAGAGATTGGAAAAATACATCACCGAGCCTCAAGGAGCCCCTACTACATCCGCACCGACAAATCATAGGAGCGATTGGCAAGACCAATCCCAAGCCATGTATGTAGGAGGAGAGCAAGGAGAAGGAGCTTTGGAGCAAATTCAATATGTTGCGCGGAATTCTGGATATTGGGCCAACCCGGCCGCTAGAAACCATCCGGGTTTTTCTTATGCTAATAATGATGGTGCCTTGAACCCCCCGCCTCAATAACCTCCTCAAGCCCGAGCTCCACCACCACAACCGAATTATCCACCAAGGGGGCCACCGCAACAAAACTTCCCACCGAGGCAACAAGTAGGACCTTATAGGCCACCCGGGTATAATCAAGGGTGGAGAAATCCCAACCCTCCACAAGCTCAACAACGTTCGGATTTTGAAGCTAAGGTGGATGAGTTTATGACGGAACAAAGAAAGATTAACGCCACGTTAAAGGCGGGACAAGATTCTCTCGCCACCGTCGTCGCTCAAATTGGGGAGCAACTTGTGTTGCTCAATAGAAACAATCAACAGTTGCCGGCTCAACCTGAGCAAAATCCACGGGGCAACACCGGCCATATCAACGCCGTGGTTGCGGTTACAACAAGAGGAGGGAAAGATACCACCCCCCCCATGACCCAAATCAAGGAACCCGTGGTGGAGAATCTACAAGAGAGCGAGCCGACAATTGAAGTTGAAAAAGAGAAGGAGCCGCAAGGAGAAGTGAAATCTAGAATGGAGGAACTTATTGATGAGCGCTGATTCATGCCACCGGTGCCCTTCCCTCAACGTCTAGCTAGAGCCAAGATGGAGAAACGGCTAGCCAAGTTTCTTGAGTATTTGAGAGGGGTGAGCCTCAATATCCCCTTCCTCGACGCTATAGTGGAAATCCCATCCTACGCCAAGTTCTTAAAGGACTTGATTACGGGAAGGAAGAGGAAGGAGAAGGTCATGCTCGCGGAGGAAGGGACTTGGTTCATAAAGAGGGAAAAGGAGCCCGCCAAGTTTAAAGATCCAGAGAGTTTCCGGATTCCTTGCACTTTAGGCGGCTTCCCCCTACAAAAAGCATTGGTAGATTTGGGGGCTAGTGTTAGCCTCATGCATCTCTCCATGTTCCGGAAGTTGAATACCGGCACGGATTTAAAGCCTACCGACATGCGGATTCAACTAGCAGACGGTTAGATTACAAGGCAGGTTGGGATCGTAGAGGACATCCCACTCCAAGTTCCGGGAGGCATATGTTTGCCATGAGATTTCGTGATAATGGACATCAAGGAGGAGGGCGATACATCGCTCATACTTGGACGCCCATTCCTCGCCACCGCCGGTGTCATCGTCGATGTACGGGAGGGGACTCTTACCTTGAACGTCGGCAACATCGAAGTGGAGCTCCATATACCGAAGGCAATGAAGCACATTCCGTATCATGAGGAGCTAGATTACATGGACCTCCTCGACGAGGTCATCGAAGAGGCGATCCCCCACTCCATCGGCGCACCCCACGAAGATAGCTTCGAAGAAGGCCTAGATTTGGCCGAAGAAGAGAAGATGGAGCACTCCCACGATATCTCCATGGCGATTGATGATGGCGACGCTGATGTCGCAAGAATATGGGAGCTCTGCAAGCTCTCGAAGTTGAGGACTCCGAAGAAAGCTCCACCGATACGACGATCGGTGTCACCGGTAAAGTCGAAGACCAGAACAAGCTCTAGCTTGGGGGAGCCACCCCCCAACATTACCCGTAACGAAGGGGTGCTGAGGAAGACCACACACCACCATGATCCAAATCCGAGCGGTCTTCCCGAAAAATTCGACGGGTGCATCTCATATGCACCCAACATCCCGCGCTAAATTGAAAATTTAAAGGGGTCGAGCTCAAGACCTTAAACGAGCTCTTGTCGGGAGGCAACCCGACGGTTATCGCATTATTTCTATTTTAGTTTTTATTTTTGTTTTAGACTTTATTAGTGTTTTTGAGTCGTTTGCCCGAAAAATTGTGACAACGGGTCCTATTTTCTTTGACAAGAGGAGGAGGAAAGGATATCTATCATATAGAGGATGACCGAGGCGAAGAAGAGCGCTCCAAGAATGCGCTCGAGGCTTAGGAGGAGGAAGAAACCACCTGGAGGAAGAAAAACAGAAAGTAGAGCCAAACAGAGCCCCGAAGCAGGAAACAGAGCCTCACTCGGCCGAGTACCATAGTCACTTGGCCGAGCAAAGAAAGCCGTCCGCTCGAGTGGTGCACCAACGAAGGAAGTCTGCTGTACCCAACTCTCTGTCTTTTTTGTGATTTCAGTATAAACTGCCACTCGGTCGAGTACATTTCCTCACTCGGCCGAGTAAAACTGATACCCTCCTAGGGCGAAAATTTCCGAGTAGCTTGTGCCACTCGGCCGAATGGACTTTTTCCACTCGGCCGAGGGTGGAAAAGCCACTCGTCCGAGTCGTAAGTGGCGGGGAGAAATTTAAAACTCATTTTTTGTTACGTCACTCGACCGAGCAACATAGTCACTCGGCCGAATCGTAACTACCCCTATATAATTAGCTGCAGGGTCGGCGCGATTTTCGAAACGCCCAAAATCTAATTCACGCCCGAGCCCCGCGATCTTTCGACTTCCCTCGCCCGCGACAGCCCATCCCTCACCTGATTCACCTCACCGCCGCCACCGCTCGCCGTGCCACCGCCGCCGACGCATCGCCTGACCGCCGCCGACCGCCGCCAACCCTCCTCGCCGCCGGCCAAGCTCCGGTGATCCCCTATTTCGCGTAAAATCTCTTTTTCTCCCCATTTTTGACGATCCGAGTACCCATTGAGCCCCTAACTCAAATCGACTTCTTTACTTATCTGTTATACCCCATCTCCCCCATGTATTTTGAATTTTATACGCTGATATCATTGTTTTATGTGCATGCTATCTTGGGGGAGCTTATGGGAGCTTTCGGACGCGCTATTGGCTTCGTGGAGGCAGCGTCTTCGCACTTATCCGCTGTTTTGCTCTCGCGACGTGTTCAGGTACCTTCGTTCCATTTTTTTAGCACGCCGCATTTTTCATTAGTTGGGTGAGCACTCGGGGCACACATGCCGCCCCGTACACGGCCACGCACTCGGGGAGCTTCCGCCAAGCGGAAGCGATAGGATGAGCCCAGCCCCTCCCACGCTAGGGAGGACTCCCCTCCACCTTCACCACCTTACCCCACACAGCCATTACCAGCCGACCCCGTACATCTGCAACCACTTCCAGCCGATCCCATTCACGCACAGCCACCACCGGCTCCAGCCGTCGGGCCGCTGGGCATCACGTTCAGAGACGACGTACAGCGCGTCTGATTTGAGCGTATCGCCCAGCGCCCGATAGTACCCTCCAGGTTCGCTCATTTAGCAGACCTAGACCACTTGGGGGTACTTAAGGGAATGCTCACGTTGTACGACAACGTGGGTTGGCGAGATTTTTTGTCTGTGTCGGCGGACACCTACGTCCGTCCGACACTCGAGGTACTGAGCTCGATCGCCCGGACCGCTGAGGGATGATCCTTTAGACTCATGGATCGAGAGTGTCAGATCACTCTCGATATGCTTAGAGCATTCTTTCAGTGGCCGCAGTCCCCGCGCCCGACCGAGCCTACGCCCCCACACACATCCCTCCGCCATCTTTCGATTCCCACGCCTTTTGGGCCAGGATCACGGGTTTACCACACGCCTTTGACCCTAGTAGGGCCAAGGCCTCAGCCATAGTCCACCACTGCCTCCGCATAGCACATCGCCTTATGGCGACCACCTTTCTAGCGAGGTACGAGCCTGGGACGATGTCTACGCCTGAGCTCTATATGCTCTACACGATGACTCGCCCCAGAGTTCTGGATAGGGATGGTGTTGTGATGGTCCCCGCCGTTGAGATTGACGTCGCTAGCTGGTTTTTAGACCGCATCATAGTATCGGTGGGCGCTCGCTCCATGATATGTTGCGGTGGCCTGATCACCCTGCTAGCCCTGATGACCGGCGAGGACCTTCCGGTCGACCTGCGTCGACCTTCGGGCCCCACTTCACTTTCGATAGACGTCATGGCCCGGATGAAGATGCTAGGTCCCCACGGCCAGCGGCACTGGGTATGGTTGCACGGTCCCTTCGGTGCTGACTACATGATCCTTCCGAGCCCCGCTCGGACACACTTAGGACCGGCACACGAGGACTGGCTTCCGGCGATGGATCTCCCGATCCCCGCCGCCTACATGCTTGAGGCCGAGGAGGCTGAGCAGGCACCCCCTGCACCTGTAGACCCTGTGATCCCTCAGCCTGAGCCTGCACTTTCTACCGCTCCCGACACCTCTGTCCACACTTTTACCGGTGTCGGGAGTACACTTGCTGAGTCATTATCCACTTCCACCACGCCTACCACCACCCCCACCACTGATGTGCCCCTGTCGGTTGAGCCCCTCACCTCTTTGCTACCAGAGCGTCCACCTTCTATTGTTGAGAGCGGTGAGTCTTCCTTCGCTTCCGTCGTGGAGACCCTATACACTTTGATCTCTGCTGGGGTCTCACCTTTTGGACCCCGCACTTCCTCCCCAGCGGTCGACCTTTCTGTCTCCACGGCAGCCGTCCTATCCGAGAGTGTCGTGACGTCTGTTCCCACGTCTGTGTCACTGACCTCTCTTACTGCCTCGTCACCGATTTTGTCTTCCACTTCCACTACTGCTGCTTCCACCTTACACCAGCCTGTGTCCCAGCCTCGTACTGAGGTTGGGCATCCACTAGTGAGCACATCCCCTTTTCCACACATGCCTACTGGCCCGATTATTTACACCGCCCGTGTCCGACAGCCCCGACCTGCTCAGCCTAGACCTGTTCGTCCCTCCGCTCCACCACCCCCTGACGCCTTAGTTCAGAGCATTCGTGCTCTTGAGGGGGCGATGAGTGGACTCAGGGGCGATTTTAGGGCTCTGTCTTCCACAGTCACCGCCATGCAGCACCACCTCGAGCTACTTCCCGGCATTCACTTTTGCCTGACCCAGATTCTCGAGCAACTGCCACGACCACCACCACCCACCCAGCAGACTTTTACCCAGCCACCACCACCCCCCACCTCCGCCTTAGGACGGAGATGGCGCAGCACCACCAGCTTAGGCACACCCTTGATGCCATTGATATTTTTTGCCGTCATGCTGCCCATTCTCTGCTTGGTCCTGATGATTTTTGCCCACCCCCTCCTCCCCTCACTATTTTTGTCCACATTTTCATCATATCATTCTATATCCTTTTTCGGGAGTGAGGGAGAGTATTTTTGGTGACACACACATATCTGCATCACTCTTATCCTTGCATGCATCACATCAGCATCATATTTTCATTTTGTTATTTTTATTTCTTTTTATCATGCATGCATCCATACCCACCCCCACCCATTACACGTCTCTCGGTGTGCCACACTTCGCACATTGAGGACACTGTGCACTTTAGCTTGGGGGAGTGAGTTCTCACGCTTTCCGCTTTTATCACCTTTATTTTTAGTTTTCCACGTTTTTTCCACTTTTTGCACCCATTTTTCATCACTTTTTCATTTTTTAACCATGCATCACGTTTTTCTTATTTTCTTTGTGTGCTGCATTGTAAATAGTTTTTATTTTCTTTCGTCTTTATTTCTTTCATCTTCTGCTAGAGATGACTTTTCTGTGATGATGATGACGTGGTGTTAGCTTTTCTCTATATGCATGCTATATTTGTCGTGTCATAGCTTTTTATTTCTGATATCATATGTTATGATGTGCTTTGCATTTAGAAATAGTAACCCACTCTCTTTTGCTGTATGAAAATGGATGAAATTCTATTATTAGCTGATGTCTGATGATTCATATGTATGCTATCGTAGAAAACACACCAAGATTCACGCATTGATTGCTTATATCTGGAGTACTGCTTTCTTTTCTCATATCACTTCTTATTGCATGATTTGTACGCTTCACTTCAGGTTGATTGAATGTTTGCCAGCATTGATATATCTGGACTAGTTTGCTTTTTGAGATCAAACTGAGTAGATTAAATTACCCTGCTGAAGTTGTCATGCGCGTCCTATAGAGTGAACTGAGAGATACATTTATTTCGTTCTCCACATATCTTGAACATAATTTCTCTATTCTATATTCATTGGTGAATCTCCCCTTAGCAATTCTATTATTGGCATCCCCTGTTATTATATCACATGCTCCAAATTCCCCAAAACCCAAAGAAAAAATACTTGTATATCCTTCTCTTTGATTTGGGATCATTTGTGTATATATGAAAAAAAAGAGAAAAGAAAAAAAAGAAAAAGAAAAAGAAAAAGATTTGAGAATAAGAAAAGAAAAGAGAAAAGAAGTTCGAAAACGATCCCATCTCATATCCTTTCTCTCTTTCTTCCCTCTTTTGCTTTTATTTTTGTTTTCATTGACTTTTGGAGCTTCATAAGAAACGGGGATGTGAATATTGTTTTGTATATGCCACCACGCTTATAGATAAGCTTGGGGGAGAGAATCCAATAATGTGTGAGAGAGTGACTACCTGACGGTGCATGACAACCTAGGCTAAGTAATATTTTATACTCGGTGAGATTGCTAAAGTTTCACGAAATCCAGAAATCTACGCTTAGCATTCATTTCATGAAGACCACACCTTTTCTATTCTTACTACTCTATCGTGTGATATCTCTTATACTCCTTATAGAAAGCATTCAATTGAAAAGTGTGTGATCTACGATATTGTATACCGCTTTAGATGCTTCAGACGATGTTAATCTTAGAATTATTCCATTCTTCATGCTATATTGATATTCTTGGGTTTTCTATTTCAAATGCACCATTATACTATGATATCAAAATAAAAGTCTTTGACATGTGTTTTATATTCGATGCATGCTATATGAGTAAGCAAAACCCACGTCCTGAGAAAAATGATCTAGCAACTTCCCTCTTCGTTTTCTGCTTTGTTTTTTCATTCTTCATTTTCCATTTCTCCATCGTTTTCTTTATCTTTATCCACAGGGTTCGCTTTTTACTCATCTTCCTCGAGGACGAGTAAGAGGTAAGCTTGGGGGATTTTGATCACTCCGTGTTTTACACCTTTTTCTGCATGTTTGCATGCCATTTGGATCGCTCAAATCGTGTTTTTCACGTTTATTCGACAATATTGCGATGCTTTTCACGATTTGTTGTTTTTGTCGTATTTCAGGAGATTTGGAGTGATTTGGAGTGATTCTGAGATGCACCCACTCCGGAGTGTCACCGACGACTCTCTTGAGGGGTATTTTGTGATTTGAGAGGAGTGGAAGAAGAAAGAACGTCGTAGGAGCGACGAGGAGGCAAAAATACGAAGAATGGGCATTTTCAGCATGCCACTCGGCCGAGTGAAGGAGTCACTCGGCCGAGCATAGACAGCCCGCTCGGCCAGCCAGATCGGACACGCGACAGAGCTAATATCAGCGTGCACTCGGCCGAGCATCGCCATACCACTCGACCGAGCACCGAGTCACCCCTCGCCCGAGTGGAGCCAAGACGACGGCAACAAAAAATGTCCAACTCTCTGGAATCCGTCAGTCAGCCCCAAAGACCGACTCGGCCGAGTGAGCCGCGCTGCCTGTAGCGTAAACTGCGATTTTGAGGCTGCGCAGGGGCATTTTCGTCAGGATTTTTTGGGCGATTTTGGGGGGGTATTTAACCCCAGTTTTTAACCTAGTTTAGAGAGCTTTTTCAGAACTTTTGGCAGCCCTTTTTAGATTACTTTTAGGAATTAGATTTAGCTTTTTGGGAGGAGAGAAAAGTGTTGATTTGTTGGATGCTCTTTTGTTCTTCATTGGTTTGTCTCTCTCCCTATCAAAAACTCCATTTTTATTGAAATATTGAATATTGTTATGAATTCTATTGATTTTGATTGTGAATTTCTATTGCAGTTTATTATGAATTATGAGTAGTTCTATCGTCTTAGGGCGTAGGGATGAACCCTACGAACCCTATTTCTAATTTGTGATGAATGGGTGAAATTCTTGCTAGAATTGATTAGGGTTAGTTTGGGATTGATTTAATACGAATAGCTAGGGATTCATACCGATTGGGATTTGCAAGAGATTGGATCCCAACTCGATAGGAAGCCCTAGAAATTCGAATTGGGTTGTAATTGAATTTCTCCGGAATCGGTTTGCAAGAGATTGGACCGAAACTAGGGTTTTCGATTGCAATTCTATACCAATACCCGTTTGCAAGAGATTGGACGGGTAGGAACTATCCCAACCTTGGTTGTAGCTCGAGTTTGCACGAGAGTGGGCTCGAGATATGATTGAACGATGATGTTGTTCTTCACGCTAGTTTGCCTAGGTTAGGGTTTACAAGAGATTGGACCCTACCCTAGGTTTGCTATAGACCGGCAATAGCGCGAGAGCATGAGCTTGGTTCTACATTTAGTTGCAACTAGTTCACCCGAATTTCAACTCTAGCAATTGTGAAACCTACGAATCACAATGATGAGATACGGCAAGTAGCAGGGATTCCCTATCCCTAGACGTCTTTATTAATTTGTTATTTCTTTCGTATAATTGAACGACTGTGACCGCATTACTGTGAACATTTCTCGACCATTCTTATAGCCAGGTTGATTGAAGAAGACACTGTCATTAGGCCTCCCTGTGTTCGATACCTGCTCGCCACTACACCGTGCGCTTGCAGTAACACTAACGAGTCGCGTCGTCCCGGGACGTGATTCCGGGGCGCGACCACCAGGATTTCCAACGGCAACACCTAGACTTGTCTAGGGTTCCAACAATAACACAATAAAAATCAATATCCAATTCACCACAATAAATTGGTGGAGATTGGTTTTACACCGGATTCCATAGCCAAATGGTAATAGACGAGATTACGTGTAGTGGCTTGATAGAATAAGATTCTAGATCACACAAAGATATGAATGAATTCTTTGTGATCTAGATCTAATGTTTTTGAAAAATCCTTTAAATAAAAATCAAGAGAAAAGTAATACGGATTTGAAAAACAGTTAACCAATAAAACGAGATTATGATCTTCAGAAAAATAATAACAGAATTTGCAAGATCACGAATAAAACAGAATTGGCTAAAGAGAGAATGAGAGCTTAGAATTTTAGAGCGTTTGCACGAGAGAATTTGAATTCAATAGTTGTTGTATTTTTCTCAATGAAAATGGTCCTCTATTTATAGGAGAAATCTGAGAATTTGAAATTCAAATTACTTTGACTTTTGTCCCGAAAATCGTGGGAGAAAATCGCTCAACGATATTTCAAAATTCAAGTCAAAACGTCAAACTTCGACAACTGGTAGTCGACTCCCTAGGAGTGGTAGTCGACTCCCAGTGTATTTCAGGAAATCTTGATTCTCAGCTGGTATTCGACTCCCTACCTTTGGTAGTCGACTCCCAGAGGAGTTTTTCCTGCGACACAACTAGTCAAATAAGTAGCTAACTCCAGGGTGTAGTGGAGTTTCAATACGGAATTACAAAACGACTAGCGAAAGCTCTCAAATCATTTTTGAATATGATTTAAAAGATATTCAAAAACATTTTAAAATCGTTTGTGTGTGTGTGTGATTGTCTATACGATTTGGCTTTAACAATACCCTAAAAAGACACAACACACTCACTATAGACTAGGAAACGTCTTCGGAAGCTTGATCAATTTGATGGAGTAGATGTAAGCTTCACTTGAGCTTTTTGTTCTATTTGAGCTTTGCGCTTCATCATTTGATCTTAGCCACGTTCGTCCTTGTCTTTGAGCGTAAATTGCGCTTCTTTGAGTATGAATAATGCTTTTCATTTGTCGCATATCCTGCACACTTATTTGTAGTGTAGTTAGTACACTAAGCTTCATTTGGTGTGCTCATCATCAAAATCACTTGGGGGTGGAATTCAATTTCCATCAACTCTGACCCCGCAAAGAACTCGATCGCCTCCGACACCCGTGTCTCCGACCCACAGCCACTGTTGAGTATTGGTGTTTCATACCAATCTTATTTTGATGATGATCACAACATTATGTTGTTGCTAATAAATCTAATGTTTTAGTCTCTCAGCTTTTTTCAAGGATATATTTCTTGGAGACTAATCACTTGGTGTAAGGATGGACATTATGTGAAGAAGAGCCAAAGTTTGGACTCAAGGAGTGCCAAAGCTTGGAGATGATGGAGAGCTTTCAAGGCATCAAGATTGAAGAACTTAGACTCTTTTGAAAGCATTGTAATTCATGTAATTTACTTTATTGCTTTCTCTCTCTTTTGAGTCTAGGGTTGATGTAATGCCTTGCTAGATGGTTTACTCATTCATGCTCATGCATTTAACCATTTAGTGAACCTTAGGATTATCATAGAATCCAACCCAATAGGTTCACTCTTTCTGTCAGTCGCCTGTTGAGGGAAACACAGTCGACTGGGTGATTTCCAGTCTCCTGTAGATCCTTCTACAGTCGCCTGATATGCACTGCTCAAGTCAACATTTATATTGACTCAAACTTGAGTCTTACGCACAGTCGCCTGTCAATCAGTTCTCAGTCGCCTGTACATTTACAGTCGCCTGAGATTTGGTCAACAGTCACCTGTCTAGCGTAAGTGCAATCTCTGCATCTCTCTGTCTTCTCTCCATACTTTACAGTAGTCGACTGATGAAGAATATACAGTCGCCTGACTATTCGACAGTTGACTGTAGTATTAACATCAGTCGCCTGTGCGAAGAATTGGAGAAAGAGTACAGCTCTCTGTTTCGATCCATCCCCTGCAGCAGTCGTCTGCTGAAGGATTTACAGGCGCCTGTCCTGTTTGTCAGTCGACGGTATTGACTTCGTCAGTCGACTGTCCTGGCTCAGATTATAGCCGTTGGATATTTTCTAGCCGTTGATCAGTCGACTATCTTATGATCATCAGTCGACTGTTCCTGTCGTTTTCACCCAGTTTCTAGCCGTTGCAGATTTGTTTTTCTGGCTGTTTCTTTGGGTTTTTGGGCTTGATATAGGATTCATATATATATGAGTGTGCTTCCATTCTTGAGAACTCTAGACAACATTTGAAAAACTCTTGATTCTATAGAAAATCTCAAGAGATCATTAAGCCACTCTCAAGCTCCCTCATTTCCCTCTATTGAGCATTCATCTTTCTTCATGCATTGAAGTCCAGCTCAAGGGAAATCATCCAAGTGCTCTCAAGCATATTCCAACACTTGGAGATCCTCTTCCATGCCTTGCATTCATTCATGAGTAAGCATCTCAAGGCATAAGTAAGAGTATTTACTTTACAAGGTGTAAATTGCTTTCTTATTTCTCTTTGTGGGATTAGGACTTTCTCTCTGTGTGAGTCTCTCTTTGTGGGAGGTTGTCTCTTTGTGGGACTTAGGATACTCTTTTTGTGGGAGTAACTCTCTTTGTGGGAGTTTAGTGTCCTAGTGTAGGACTAACCCTAATTCTCTGAGTGGGAGTTAGTGATTCTCTGTGTGGGAATCTTGATCCTTGTGTAGGATTGGTTGGGTCCTTGTGTAGGGCATAAATCCTCTTTGTGAGGTATCTCTTTGTGGGATTTGTATTCACTTCTCTGTGTGGGAATATATAGTGAATATTGGTGTGGCTGGATGTACCCAAGTTTGGGGAACCAGTGTAAAACTTTGTGTTTGCGTTTGGATTGATTGTGCCATTTAATTCCTCTTGCATTTATAATTCCGCATTTGCAAGTTAAATTTTATTTGGACAATTTTATTGCCATTACACTATTCACCCCCCCTCTAGTGTGTGTTGTTAGTATTGCAAGGGTTAGACGATCCCTACTGCCACCGCAACCAACCGCGAGCTGCTGCATCTAAGGTCGCCATCGTCACCTCTGTAAACAAACCCAGGCATTTTATAAAACAGGCATGTACAGCTATGTCCTTTCATTAAATGGTAAACTGTTATATAATAATTTTCATATACAGTAATATATATATAAATGTGGTGAACCAATGATGTTATTTATCAGGGAATCAGTAAATCACATAAAACGATAGTTGTAGATTAACAAGATCAGTGCATATATTTTGTTAAGTTAGTAGCATATTGGTTGGTTGTAATACACTGTATGTTGTATGTTGGCCACTGATTATATAAATGTATATAGTTGTGGTTATTTATGTAAGTGACTGTTAAGTAAGTGACTATTAGTATATAAAATATGGTGAATAATTCAACTAGCATTGTAAAAAGGTTAATACTGTAACTACTAGTCATAGGTTGATTAGTCATATAAAATCAGTAGGTTAATCCTTATAAAGATAACATGTTAATTGTTAGTAAATTAGTTAGCATACTAAGGACAGTATACTTGTATCCATAATTTAATGTCTTTAATCAAGTTTTACTCATTTAGCTTATACCATAAATACATGACGCAGATTTAACCGCGTCTCTCACCCGGACACCCGAAACCAGCTACAACAGGCAAGTGTACATCTTTACATATTGTATAACAGTTACAGTTAAATTGTTTAAACTGAGATATTATGAAATGCAAGTTGTGCACGTTTTAACTACCGTTTCGTCTAAAATTGCACATGCTTACTTTTTATGTATTGCAAGATACTATCTGTGTGTGCGTGTGTGTGTGGACACTTTCATTAAGTCAGTTGACGAGGTAAAACCCCGTGTGTGTGTGTGTGTGTGTGTGTGTGTGTGTGTGTGTGTGTGTGTGTGTGTGGACATGTTAATAGTAATTGGTTAGTGCCTTGTAAATTGCAAAAGACACATCATAGACAAGCTGCCTGTTTGGCAAATCATATAACATGCGACATGTTTGGAAAATCATAGAACAAATGGTCTGTTTGGCTACTCTGGCTCGTGCCAGAACTATAACTCCTGATGGCTGGTTGGTGGTATCTAGTTCGTGGTCCAGACTAAAGTACACTTGGGTGGGGTTGGGTTCATAGGCACTAGCCAGTAGTAAACGGACTACCTCTCGGGGGGCACCTGAAGGTAGATCCACTTACTAGCCGTCTAACGACGTGAACCTTAGTCACAAACTTGCACACACTATCGAATAGATTGGAATGGAAATATTGGACATGTTAAACTGCTCATGCTTTCCTTAAAATAGTCTGCCATGTTGGTTACTTTGCACACTACTCTTGCCATGCCACTACCTTGTACACTACACATGCTATGTTTGTTACTTTGCACACTACTCTTGTCATGCCACTACTTTGCACACTACTCTTGCTATGCCACTGCTCTGTGCATTACGCTTGACATGCTCATACGTTTATTACGATCCCATGTTTTAATTATTGAAATCATTTTATGTCATTCATATTGCCATAATTAATGCTTTCGAAAACCTTGCCGAGGGTCAACTTCTTAATATTTTAAATCTTGCCGAGCGACCCTCGCTGACGTATATTTCCTTATTTTCTATCTTGTGAGATATGCGTCGGGTATTAGATAGATTTGTAGAGGAGCGAGCCTATAGATTGAGCAGGTTGACCAGGAGTGCCTTGTCGCTAAGTTCCCTCGCGGAGGAGCAATGTGCCTTCGCAGCATCTTCGTACTTGTTGTTTCTTCAAAAATTTGTATGGGCTTTATGACCCTCTCTCTGTTCATTCTTTCACTGTTGTAATCCTTTGCAAACTTGAGATTGTAATAAAAATCAATTATCTGTGTTGTTTAAGTTGCATGTAAGAATCTGCAAGTTGTTATGACAGACGCTTCTTGTGCTTAAACCAAGGAGAAGAAAAGAAAAAGTACCTCCTCCTTGTTTTAAGCACATGCCGCTCCCGTCATCACTCCCAAGTATAATGGAAAGCGCAACGTGACATGTTTTAGTGGTGGCCCATGCAGGTCCTGCGTGCAAAATACTCTAAAACAACATAGGTAAGATTACAATCTTGATTCTCAAGAACACTCCTCCTTGAATTCTATCCCAGCTTTGTTCCTTAGAAAATCATGGTCTTGAAGTCCCTAAAACATTAGTTGGCCAGTAAGCCACCCACAATTTTGAACTATCATCGACATTATAATCTTAGGTCGACGACCATAAATTCCAGCATTGTTGATTCACTACCCTATTTTCCTCGACATCGTCACCTTTCGATTTTCCTTATTATTGATTCACTTGCTTCCCATCGTGACATATATGCCATCACCTTTCTACTTCATGTTATCCATTTGAATCCTCCACATTTTTGCTTATCTTAAAACTCGGTTCTGTCGGTCATTACATCTCCTTAGCGTTATTAAATTCCGAGGACGAAATTCAAATAAGGTGGGTAGGATGTAATGGCCTGTTTTTATATGTACGTATTTCATACGTATGTAATCAGTACAGTGATTTAATAGAGGTTTTATAATATGATTTTATCATTATTATCTTTAGGCCTCGTAACTGAGTACGCAATTTAATGATCGCGTTATTAATTTCTTTAACTTGTGGTTGATTTTGATTGCAGGGGCGAAATCGTACTAATCAGATTGATTCTTTAAATATCTTGATCAAATAGAATCTTCATCGTACTTAGCTAGATTTCGAAATCAGATTTAAATCCTATCGTACTCAAATCATCGTATCCGATATTTCCTAACTAAATTGATCTCATCAAATTGTATAATATCCTAATTAACCTAATTATCCAACTAAACTTATCATATGCTAAAGATTTCCTATAACCAATTATATTCCAAATCAGTTCTTTTATCAACTAAACCTATTAAATGGTATCCTAAACCTTTTAATTAAAAAGGTTGTATTAGAATCCTAACAATATCCCCAGATCCCTCCACTAAATACAAAACGAATCAAATGAAATCAAATGAAAAGCTCCAGCTGCCCAACCCTCTGCAAACGTAACAAACAAAGGAGAACAAACCATATATCTCAACCACTCCCCACAATCTCTCCACGATTTCCACGAGGCAACTCAACAACCCACAATGCCTTGATCTCATCAACTTCTCCCCACGTCCCCTCTCACCACCTGCTCCAACACCAATCCCCTGTATCTCTTCATTCTCTCAGCCTTACAAATACTCACGCAAAGATGATATCAAACAAAACAAAAATAAAAAACAAGAGCCATACAAACATCTCCCCTGCCTCTCTCTTTATCCCTCTCTCTCTTCAAAGACCCAAAGGAGGATAGCCTCCTTCCCTCCTCAAGACCATAACGCCAGCTGTCCTGTTCCTCCTTTCATCAGCTCACAGCCCGAAACCCCACACCTTCGGTCACCTCCCCGACCTAACACACCACTGTGACGTTCTCCACCTCCCTCCATCCCGAGCCAGCGACCCCCGCTTCATCCATTCAAAACCGTCTTGCTCTCCGAGCTTCCGAATGCCAGCCACCCCTCTCCCGATCGAACTCCGATCTCCTTCGTCTCCTCCACACAACCTCAACCCAGGCGAAATCTTTTCGCCGCAAACCCAGGCTCTCTGACCCCTCCTTTCGTTCCGCCGTACCCACAGTCACAAACCCTATAACCGGCCTCCCCGGTGTTACGACTCACCGAGCCCACCGTCCGAACAGGCCACTGCTCTCCCTCTCTCTCCCCGGAACAGATCCAACCCCATCTCCGACCAAGCTTCAACAAACCCCATTCCGGCAACCACCTCTGACCCAGGCCACCCTCCCCCGCTCCTTGTCGCTGGAGAACGAAACCCAGCCCCTCTCCGACTTTCACCGCCCTGTCGTCTCTGACTGCCTACGAAGCCCCTCCTCCTAGCCGCATCACCTACCTCCAGATCCCCCTCACATATCCCGAATTTCCCTCCCCTGCCTCTAAACCACCTCCCCTATTTCCCCCTTTTCCTCACGGCGATAGGAACTCGCCGGCTATCTCCGCCTCCCCGTCGTCCCTCGCAACACTCTGACCCACCACCAAGTCCGACTCCCACGCCGACGACCCCCCAGTCCACCGACCTCGCCTCCCTCCTCTCAACACCAGCCCGAAACCCAACGGCCACCGCCCCGTTCTCGACTCAGCTCAGCACCTCCGCCCCTCGTCGTGAACCACCAGATCCCTCCTCCCATCCGACACCGCACGCGCCGTCAAATCAGCTCGGAGACCCGTCGTCGTCTCCCCTTTCTGACAAATCCGCATGCCGCACAGCCCTCCTCCGGCCTTCGCCACAGATCACACTGCCCCCTCACCTCCGATCTCGTCGCAACCCACTCCGACCCCGCCAAGAACCCGATCGCCTCCAACACCCGTGTCTCCGACCCGCGACCACTGCCACCAACCGCGAGCTGCCGCATCTAAGGTCGCCATCGTCACCTCTGCAAACAAACCCGGGCATTTTATAAAATAGGCAAGTACAGCTATGTCCTTTCATTAAATGGTAAACTATTATATAATAATTTATATATATAGTAATACATATATAAATGTGGTGAACCAATGATGTTATTTATCAGGGAATCAGTAAATCACATAAAACGATAGTTGTGGATTAACAAGATCAGTGCATATATTGTGTTAAGTTAGTAGCATATTGGTTGGTTGTAATACACTGTATGTTGTATGTTGGCCACTAATTATATAAATGTATATAGTTGTAGTTATTTATGTAAGTGACTGTTAAGTAAGTGACTATTAGTATATAAAATATGGTGAATAATTCAACTAGCCTTGTAAAAAGGTTAATACTGTAACTACTAGTCATAGGTTGATTAGTCATATAAAATCAGTAGGTTAATCCTTATAAAGATAACATGTTAATTGTTAATAAATTAGTTAGCATACTAAAGACAGTATACTTGTATCCATAGTTTAATGTCTTTTATTAAGTTTTACACCTTTAGCTTATACCATAACTCCATGACGCAGATTTAACCGCGTCTCTTACCCGGACACCCGAAACCAGCTACAACAGGCAAGTGTGCACATTTACATATTGTATAACAGTTACAGTTAAATTGTTTAAACTGAGATATTATGAAATGCAAGTTGTGCACGTTTTAACTATCGTTTCGTCTAAAACTGTGCATGCTTACTTTTAGTGTATTGCAAGATATTATCTGTTAGTGCGTGTGTGTGGACACATTCATTAAGTCAGTTGACGAGGTAAAACCTCGTGTGTGTGTGTGTGTGTGTGTGTGGACATGTTAATAGTAATTGGTTAATGCCTTGTAAATTGCAGAAGACACATCATAGACATGCGGCCTGTTTGGCAAATCATAAAACATGCGGCATGTTTGGCAAATCATAGACCAAATGGCCTGTTTGGCTACTCTGGCTCGTTCCAGAACTATAACTCATGATGGCTCGGTTGGCCGTATCTGGCTCGTGGTCCAGACTAAAGTACACTTGGGTGGAGTTGGGCTCACGGGCATTAGCCGGTAGTAAACGGACTACCTCTCGGGGGCACCTGAAGGTAGGTCCACTTACTAGCCGTCTAACGACGTGAACCTTAGTTACGAACTTGCACACACTATCGAATAGATTGGAATGGAAATATTGGACATGTTAAACTGCTCATGCTTTCCTTAAAATAGTCTACCATGTTGGTTACTTTGCACACTACTCTTGCCATGACATTGCCTTGCACACTAAACATGCCATGTTTGTTACTTTGCACACTACTCTTGTCATGCCACTGCTTTGCACACTACACTTGCCATGCCACTGCTTTGTGCATTACGCTTGACATACTCATACGTTTATTATGCTCCCATGTTTTAATTATTGAAATCATTTTATGTCATTCCCATTGCCATAATTAATGCTTTCGAAAACCTTACCGTGGGTCAACTTCTTAATATTTTAAATCTTGCCGAGCGACCCTCGCTGACGTATATTGTCTTATTTTCTATCTTGTAAGATATACGTCAGGTATTAGACAGATTTGTAGAGGAGCGAGCCTAGAGACTGAGCAGGTTGACCAGGAGTACCTTGTCGCTAAGTTCCCTCGCTGAGGAGCAATGCGCCTTCGCAGCATCTTCGTACTTGTTGTTTCTTCCAAAATTTGTATGGGCTCTATGACCCTCTCTCTGTTCATTCTTTCACTGTTGTAATCCTTTGGAGACTTAAGATTGTAATAAAAATCAATTATCTATGTTGTTTGAGTTGCATGTAAGAATCTGCAAGTTGTTATCACAGATGCTTATTGTGCTTAAACTAAGGAAGAAGAAAAAAAAGTACATCCTCCTTGTTTTAAGCACATGCGGACCCGCTCGCGTCCTCGCTTCCAAGTGTACTAGAAAGCTGGGCGTGATAAAATATCATGTCAAAACATATGCATTACAGACGACTGTAAAACAATTCTCAGGCGACTGTATGTAGACAGTCGCCTGCAATCAGTCACCTGTCGAAAGTCCAAAATGCACAAGAAAGGGAAATTAGAGTTAGAGTCCTGGGAAATGAGTTATAATGGATTCCTATGCTAGATTGAGTAAAGTGTGAGTGCTCTAAGAATATTCTACTTCAAGGCTACTTTCTAATAAGAAAGAAACAAGAGAATAAAGAGATTACATTGAGTTTTTGCTTCTCTTCTTTCTCTTGAATGAACTTGAAGTCTTATTGAAGCATCTTTCTTTAACTTTGATCACCCAATCGACTCTACGAGTTTGATTGATCTTTGATTATCATTCATTGCACTTTGATCTTAATCAATGGATTAGGTAATGAATTAACGGTATGGAGGGGATTAGTCCCAAGTATTTATGTTTGCTCATCATCAAAACCAAGTGAGGAGAAGTCAATACCCAACATTCTCCCCTTTTTGGTGATGACAAGCAATCATAAACAAAAATAAATAATTGTGCTTAAAATACTTACTCCCCCTACATAGTGCCAATCAAGTTAGACAATAAAGATATGTGCATTTAATGATCAATTAAAGCAATAGTATGATATACATGAATGGAATGAATTCAAGGATTTGAATTTAGGATTTTTGAATCCAAGCTCATTATATCTTACTCCCCCTGAATCTAAGGCTATTTCAATATTAGATTTAAGTTTAGCTTCTAATTAGAACAAAATTATGAGTTTGTTTATTTCTCTCTGCCTATGACATTATCCAAAAGTGGGAGTAGAAAAACAACAACTACTTGTGCTAAATAAAAATAAAATAATCATAGGAGTATAAAGAGTATGATATGCATTTAATGTGATACCAAATGAAAATAGGAAAACATGAAGCTGTATCACACAAATGCATATCAAAATCATTAAAACTAGGTTGACTAGAGGAAGAGGAGGTCAATAGCAACATTCAACATGCAATATGTCTCATCACACAACATATATAATAAAGAGCACATGGAAGAGACATTATCACACAATAATCACATAATAGAATAATGAGCCAGAAGATCTCCACATGTGTGTGTGTGTGTGTGTAATAGTCATAACACGTGCCCTCGGGCACAGTTCATTTAAAATCTTTGTATCCCCAAAAATTATTTCCCCTCCAAAATTTTGGAACATATAATATTCCATTTCACACTTTAAAAGAGCAGAAATTTAGCGGGCACATTCAGTGCGGGTGCCTTCGGCCGTGTAAAAAACTACTACGTGTTGTACAGAAAATTGCTCAATACCAGAACAAAATGATGTTAGATTAAGTTTAAGAGCTCAGTTATATCAGATTTTTAAAAACAATGCCACTAACGATTTTTAAGAGCTCACTTAATTTTAAGAGCTCAGGCCACCACAAATTTTTAAAAACACTGCCAAAATTAGATGTCATGGCTAAATAATGCAAAATCTGTCTTTCGTTCATTTGAAGCTCACATTATTTTGATAATTATGCTAGACCTTCATACTTTGTTTTTCTAATCCTTTGACTTTTAGAAGACTATTTAAGTATCAGGCTCTAAATGTTAAAAGGCTGGTCATTTAAGGTCATTACATCATATTTAAGTTTGGTTGTGGTTAACTACATTGATCAAGATTAATTTGAATTTCCAATCTTATTGTTTAATTGCACCTCAAGTTTAATTAGACCATAGGACATTTCAAGTTTAATTGATCATGTCTCTACGTTCAACTCATTTGTGTTGAAATAAGCAGGTTTATTCACTGCTGCAAATGTCTGAAATCTTGACTCCTAGGTGCAACTGTGTTCAGTCATCATGTATTTACACTAATAATTGGAAAGTCTGCACAAGTAACTGATAATAAGCTATAAGTCCCACTTCTCGTTTCACCCTGCTCTCAAAGGGTTTGCACTGTAGATGCTTGACATAATATTTGCTTGTTCGACTTTTAATTACACTCTACTTACTTTTAATTACGCTCTACCTACTTCACAGATGTTTGTACTGATTGGAGTATTTTACCCTTACTAACAGCTGTAGAATTCTAGTAGCTGTTGTTAGGTTGTTCGGTACGTAGCATCTTATCTTTGTATTAGTTTCGCACATGCTTGGGCCTTTCATTTCAGACTCTTGTACTTTTATTTTATGACTATATCTGGGGATGTTTGAATAAAGATGTGGATGTCGTCTTTGAATGTTGGTTATCTTTTGCCTGCTTTCAAATATTATTATTGTTGTTGTTTCATTGCAATGCAAGAATCTGCGAATAGATGAACACACAGACGCTTATCAGACTGCAGCTTCACAGCTTCAAGTCTGAGCAGACCTCTTCACGTCTTGCCTTCCATACTTGGGAAGTGAGGCGTGACATAAGTTCATCCATAGTTACCTCGGGTTCATCACTCTCACTAGAGCTCTCATCGGAGGGTTTATCCTCACGTGTCATGAAGCACATGCGTGCACTACCACCTTTCTCATCCTCAGATTCGCTTGAGGAATCCTTGCTCGAATCATCGAAATTGCCAACGAGTCCATTCATCTTATCCTTCTTGTATTTATCGGACTTGTGGTATTTCGATGTTTTCCACTTCTCCTTGTTCTTTAGCATTGGGCAATCCTTCTTGATGTGCATCGGCTTGTTGCACTTAAAACCAAGAGAAGAGGAATTGTTAGTGGAATCGAATTTGGATTTGGATGGGAATTTACCTTTGTGAAAAAAGCATTGGAACTTCTTCACCATGAGCGCCATTGCTTCTAAATCCACCTCGTCACCGAACTCATCACTTTTGGAGGACGAAAAAGTAGCTTTGAATGCTATAGCTTTCTTCTTTGCCTCTGTTGGCTTCATTATTTCCCTTATCTTCAATTGGTTCTCCCTTCTCACTTCATACGACATTAGTGTACCGATGAGGTTCACCACGGTGTAGCTTTTCATGTCATTAACCTCTTCAATCACTATTGTTCTTCTTTCCCATTTTGAGGTCATAGACATGATGATCTTCCTCACCTTATCTTGTTGTGTGTACGTCTTTCCAAGAGCTTCAAGCTCGTTGGTGATGTCGATGAAGCGAGCAAATATTGAGGCAATGTTATCATCTTCCGGTATTTGAAACATATCGAATTTTGCACGGTAACATATAACTTCGACAATTTTACCTTGTTGGTCCCTTCACGGGTGACGATGAGATGATTCCAAATTTGATGTGCACTATTACATGTGCATATCTTATTGAACTCGTCAGGCTCCAAATCACAATGAAGAGCGTCCATTGATTTGGCGTTGTTCACCTCTGCGGACTTCTCGACGGTAGTCCATTTACCATAGTCCTCTTCTGTAGGCTCTACATATTCCTTCAATAGAGAAGCACTCCTAAGGAACGTTTCCATCTGGTACTTCCAATAGCCAAAATTCGTGCCATTGAAGCACGGAGGACGAACCGTAGATGGGCCTTCAAAGACGGAAGAAGCATTATCACTATCATGATTGTTGTAGGAAGTAGGTGGAGGAACATTGTTGGTTTTGTTGGATTACATAGCTACAACCTTGCGCTATGATACAATTTGTAAGGACCATGTGTTGTCACGACCCGCTTCCCATTTTACTGGGAGCGAGGACGCGAGCGGGTTCGCGATGTGCTTAAAACAAGGAGTAGTACTTTTTTCTTTTCTTTTCTTTTCTTCCCCCTTGGCTTAAACACACTAAGCGTCTGTGTAAAAACTGCAGGTCCTTGCATGCAAATTTATGAAGCAGTCCAAACAACATTATTACATATCCAGCGTACAATAATTAAGATACATTTCGGGCCTAGCATGGCCAATACAAACAATGTACACAAATTACATTATTTCAAATATAAAGGTGCAGTCGCGAAGGTGATCGTCTAATCTTCAGCAGGTAGGTACTTCACGTACTCGTCAAGTGCTGGCTCAGCTTCTACGGTAGTGTCTTCAGAGAACTCACTAACGATACCTGACGGACATTTCGTAAAACGACAAAGTGAAATGTCTGTCAGCGAGGTTTACTCGGCAAGATAATCTCTAAAACAAAACGTTAGATATTTAAAATTGAACCACACTGAACTTTAAAAACAAGCAATAAGTTTAATTTAAAAAGTTAAAGATAAGCAATAAGTTTAATTTAAAAGAGTTAAAGACAAGCAATAAGTTTAATTTAAAAGAGTTAAAGAGAAGCAATAATTTTAATTTTAAAAGAGTTATAGCAATTAAACATTCGCAGCAATTCGCAACCTGCAGCAATTTAATCATTCGATAGCAATTTGCAATACTAATAGCAACCTGTAACAATGTAGCATTTGATAACAAAACTGTAATGTTGTAGCAACCTGTAGAAAAAGATGTTAGAAAATATTTAATAACCAGTCTATTCTAGTGATAAGTCCATGTCCAAGAGTACGAGAGATGACCAACATGCGTCCTATGACGGGAGCCAATCTGTGACGCTACTCACCGACCCCATAGGGTGACGGTTAAACTCTAACTTACGTAATGTGTTGGAGGTATTCGGTATGGGTGCATCCAGCCACTCCGTAACACTTGTAATCATAGACTACCCCAATCACACTGGTCAAGTCAAGTGTCGGGTCAAAAGTACGTGTACTATCTATTTATTATTGAAGTTCCATCTTCCATTCATTTATATTAAAGTTCCATCTTTCCTTAAGTTTATTCGGTTCATTAACATCGTATTAGATGCGTATGATGTCTCATCAGTCTATTCCACAATTTCGATTAATTACGCAGTTTTGAGATTTAGTTACATAATTATCAAGTATAGGAATGCACAATACTTTAAAGAAATGAGTATGGAAAACGGTTTTAACTAAGTAATCGAGGACAAATAAGTTTGAAATATTTTTCTAGGGCTAGTAGACATTTTTCAAGATCTTAAAATAATTAATGGGGATTTTTCTTAATTTATACGACGCTAAAACTAATTTAAAAACAAGAAAATGATTTTTCTTATATTTTCAAAGATTTCTCTAGGATAAACCATACGTCAGAATTCTTCCAACAAGGGGTCAAAATGATCGCATTAACTAGTACTACAACATATATTTTTCTCGTACATCAGTGAACGTGAAAATCAGGTGACATGAATTTTAAAGCGAATTTAACTTATTTAATTTTGGACTTTGAAAAATCATTGTGGGAGATGTACTTGACTTTTGGCGATGAAACTAGCGCCAATGAGTTCGTTTCGTCGTTTCTGATTTTCTGGGCCCTGTCACGTATTTTTCTAAGGCATGTACAATTAATTATGAATTTATTTCGATCAGTCTATAGGTATTCGTATTTTTATACGTATTTACATACATATTCAATACGTATTAATATTTATTTTAAAACTTTACGTTTTCACCTCTCTAAGTCCCGATGCAGCGGGGGTTCATCGCTTCGGCGACTTTAATGCCAGCGACGGGGCGGTGTGGGATGCGGCGACCGGCGGCGAAGAGGAGCGGGAGTCGGTGGCGACAGATAACGATGGTGAGCAGCACTGAGAAAATCCGCGTGGAGGGTGTTGCTGATGTCGTTGCATGGGGGCGTTTTGCAGCGAGGGGAGGCGTCTCCTGCGATGGCGGCGGTGGCGGCAGGTTGTAGCAGACGGCGGATGCGAGGATGACGAAGAGGAGGAGCGGGGCGGAGCCTTGTCGGAAGGTGAGCGGGCTGAGGCTTGGGGAGGTGAAGGGTGAGCGGGCTGAGGCTTGGGGAGGTGTTGGGCTTCATCGGAGGAGGGGCACGGATAGGCAGAGGCGGCGTCGAGGCGTCGACGACGAGCTATTGGAGGAGGAGTCGACATCGAGTTGTAGTCGACGTGGCGACGAGGGTCCAGGAGGAGGAGGGAGCGGGGCTCCGAGCGGTGTTGGAGTTGGGAGGCTGTCATTGGCGCTCGGTGGGGTTCGTCGTGGTCGGAGGGAGAGTTCTCCGGTGATGCTGCGGGGAGAAAGGGCGGTGGGAAGAGGAGCTGGAGGTGGGTGCTACGGGTGTCGTCGTCAGAGGGTGGTGGCCTTGTGGTGCTGGGTAGCTTTGCCTGGAGGTGTACATGGGATGGGTGTTGTTGTTTGTTTGTCGGAG
This sequence comes from Scilla litardierei, assembly GCA_030789695.1. Taxonomy (NCBI): domain Eukaryota; kingdom Viridiplantae; phylum Streptophyta; class Magnoliopsida; order Asparagales; family Asparagaceae; genus Scilla; species Scilla litardierei. The sequence goes on from CM061133.1 coordinate 319,013,852, forward strand.
GGAGGCGACTCAGGCGAGAGGGGGCGGCGCTCTGGAGATGTTAGAGGGGTTCGGGAGAGAGGGTGCTCGGGCCTCCCAGCTGTTGTGTGGGTTGGGTTCGGTCGAGTTGTGAGTTGGGTTGGGTGTAGCGTGCGAGAATGAGGGAGAGGGGAGCTGCCTGGGTTCGGGTCTGGGTGAGGGAGAGGATGGGTTTGGGGTTAGTTATATATATGGTTTAGAAAATATATTAGATGTAAGTTTTAATAAAAAAATTTAAATATTAAAAAGGGGGGTTGAGATCCGAAAAAGTCGGATCTCGCAAAATTTAGGCAGCCATTTAAGGGGGTGTTAGGGTAAAAAGTTAGAGTAATAGTAATTAGTAATAGAAAAACGGCATTAGCTATTGTAATTAGTTAAAATGATGTAATACTACCCCATTTTCGCATACGACTCAGAAAAATTACGAAAACATAACCACGGGTTCATATCGTCACGAGGATCGAGAATACAAGATCCATTTCAGGGTTTGAGCTATGGAGATATGAGTTTTGGGCCAAAACGTTTAGGATGCGGGTTTACGGGTTCTAGATCGATTTGACTCCAGAAAATTACGAAATTAAAATGGGGAGCACTAAATGGTCATAGAATCACATGGTAGAAGTTTGAAATCGTTTTGATAACGTTTATATAGAAAATTAATTAATATGTCTATATCAGTAATAATTTAATATGAACTATTATAAAAATTATTTAGAGGTATTTGATGATACTCTAACTTATTGAAATACACCATAACTTGTTTGATACTTCAAAATATTTTTTACAAATAATTTTGAAATCGTTTTTGATATAAAACTCCTAACCAACCATTATAAAATACTTTTAAAATGTGAAAATACGTGAAATACGTAAATAGTCGTATTGATGAATACGGGCCGTCACATCCTACCCTCCTTAAAATAATTCTGTTCTCGGAATTCCTCGAAACTCTTTGAAACAGATAATTGATGTTATTAAGAAGCTTAAGCAAATAAATGATAAAATGGAATGCTTGATGAATAATAACGATCTAGTAAAATAAGTTGTTAATAGCTTAAAATATAATGTGATATCATAGCATCAAGAAAACAAGAGATGTTACTCATAAAAATATATATTATTAACATCACCGTAGCTTCCGTAATTAATCCTGAGACCAGTATTATCATAATAATTATCTTGACTTTTCTAGTAGCCAAAAGTTAATATGGCATTACATGAAAATGATAGTTATTATGATAACATCTGTTCGAACTTGGAACCTGATGTGATAAGCTAGTAGCAAACTAATCAATCACATCAAAAGGAAGATCATAAAGTTTAAAATTTCTACTCAGGCTAATGATGACTAACGGTCTAGGCAAGGAAGTCATCAGCAATATAGCATACAAAGGGGTATCGACTAATCCATATGCACTGGTGTTATTATACCTAATCAGCCAAGCACTAATGCAGTCAACTCCCTTGATACCCAGCAACAAGCTAATATCCTGGTCAACACCAAAAGACAAATACAAGGCCAACTTTCTAGGACCACACTTATCGCTGCCACTCCTACCAGCAATACCCATAACAGCCAACAACAAGTCAACACCAAAACCGTCTTCCAAATCCAACCACAAGGCAGACATCCAACTTTAACACCTAAGGCCAATAGCAAGCCAATACTCATCCCCAATGATACCCCTTGCCAACACCATTGGTTAACATCCACTGTTATCACCATCAACCCTAACCAAGTCAACGACCAAGAACACACAGTTCAACAAACACGAAGGAGTGGGCCCAAGAAGAAATCGAAGCGGGACACCTTAGGGGCAAGGCCCAGGACAAGAAGCTTGAAAGAAGCCCAAGAATCGCACCTTCCCAAGATTTCAACCATACGACAAATAACGAGGGTAGCGGTGAGGGTCGTCGCTAAACCCAAAAATCCTAAAACAGAACGTCGGAGGGCCATTGACGGTTGTTGATCCCTGTCGTCCGATGGTGGCGACTGCTCAGCGACAACGGGTGGCGTGGCAGATCTCCAAGTGAGGCCGGAGGAGCTTGAGGCGAGACGGGTTGGGCTCATGAAAGGAGAGGCACTGTGAAGGGGTGGGTATCGTCGCGACGGAGAGGAAGTCATGGGATGGGTCTGGTGAGGGGAGAGATGAGGGGTTTAAAGGGGGCATCGAAGTCGTCGATAGGGTAGGGTAGGCGGGACCGGGGCTCGAGGAGTGGATGCGAATAAAAGGCTATAAAGAGGGGGAGATGGTAGGTGGGAAAGGGATTCAATCCCATGGAAAATCGGGGACAAGATGAAAGTAGTAGGTAGAAGAGAAATACGAGCTCAAGAAAGATGAAGAAGACGTAACATCCTACACTTACACGTCGGGTTTTGGCTCGTCTCAAATTCTCTAGCACCATCCTCAAATATTTCTGAGCATCCTTTGATCTGCTTCCGTCGTCGAACTCGAACTTCGGATGATCGAAAAATTCGAATGCTACCCTCCTTATAAAAGAGTATAGCCATAGTTTAGATGAACTAAATGCGACTAGGAAGCATTCTCAGAATAGGTAGGACGTTTGGAAGGCCACAAGAGTGATGATGGTGGTGCAATGAATCTTATGAAAAGTTACTCTAGTTGTTATCAAGGAAAGGTTCTAGAATAAGATTCATCAAAATGAAACACGAGTTCCTAGTTGAGGGTTTAAGAGATCGAAGAAGGTAATGAGGATCAATGGAAATGGATCGTTGCGACTTTTGTGATAAGAAGCAATGGGAAACTTCCAAATCAAGAAGGGTGGTATGCTACAAAAAAAATACATATAGTATGATAAAGTATGCTAGCAATGATAATAAAGGCACTGGGTGTCAACTCGACGTTAAGGGAAAAGGTTCAGATATACCAGTGATTACTGGTTCCACAGCCTCAGCTTCTCTGGTTGTCGTGATGGACGCTTGACACATGGCCTGGGCATGTTGGAATGCCTTCTGCTGTGGAGCTAGGGGTGGCTTACGTTGTGCTGATCTAGAAACTCCTGCTGTCGCGGTCGCTTTTTTGTTAATGTGGCGGGGGAAGTTCCTGAGAGAGTGCTTAGATGCTCTACAGACCAAACATTGATTCAGTAGAAGGCGAAAGTTCTTCTTGATATGTCCCTTTTGGTTGCAATAGAAGCACACCATCGGGGATCGGTTGTAGACTGAAGATGTAGGCCTCTTGAATGTAGTCTTCATCGGTCGGAGGGCGTCTCCCGGTGGTTCCATAGGATGCTTCCCTTGGGATGCTTCACAGAGTTTGTCAACAGCCTCATGGAGAATTTGGCGTTGAATTTCCAGTATTTCCTTTACGACACCCAAGAAGTCGTTGCTGGTGATGCCATGAGTATTTGATCGACCTGTCATACTTCAAGACAAACCGCAATGTAAGTTAGGTGAAAAAAATCAAATCTAGTTGTAAACTTAGATATTAATGTCGTTTAACCCGATCTTAAAGTATTTGCAAAATCATGACCTACATGGGCCGCCACTAAAACCTGTCACGCCTCGCTTCCCATTCTACTGGGAGCGAGGACGCGAGCGAGTTCACGATGTGCTTAAAACAAGGAGGAGTACTTTTTTCTTTTCTTTTCTTTTCTTCCCCCTTGGCTTAAACACACTAAGCGTCTGTGTAAAAACTGCAGGTCCTTGCATGCAAATTTATGAAGCAGTCCAAACAACATTATCCAGCGTACAATAATTAAGATACATTTCGGGCCTAGCATGGCCAATACAAACAAAGTACACAAATTACATTATTTCAAATATAAAGGTGCAGTCGCGAAGGTGATCGTCTAATCTTCAGCAGGTAGGTACTTCACGTACTAGTCAAGTGCTGGCTCAGCTTCTACGGTAGTGTCTTCAGAGAACTCACTAACGATACCTGACGGACATTTCGTAAAACGACAAAGTGAAATGTCCATCAGCGAGGTTTACTCGGCAAGATAATCTCCAAAACAAAACGTTAGATATTTAGAATTGAACCACGCTGAACTTTAAAAGCAAGCAATAAGTTTAATTTAAAAAGTTCAAGATAAGCAATAAGTTTAATTTAAAAGAGTTAAAGACAAGTAATAAGTTTAATTTAAAAAAATTAAAGATAAGCAATAAGTTTAATTTTAAAAAGAGTTATAGCAGTTAATTTAACATTCGAAGCAATTCGCAACCTGCAGCAATTTAATCATTCGATAGAAATTTGCAATACTAATAGCAACGTGAAACAATGTAGCATTTGATAACAAAACTGTAACGTTGTAGCAACTTGTAGAAAAAGAGGTTAGAACACTATGTAATAACCAGTCTATTCTAGTGATAAGTCTATGTCCAAGCGTACGAGAGATGACCAACATGCGTCCTATGACGGGAGCCAATCCGTGACACTGCTCACCGACCTTATATGGCGACGATCAAGCTCTAACCTCCGTAATGTGTTGGATGTATTCGGTATGGGTGCATCCAGCCACTTCGGAACACTTGTGATCATAAACTACCCTAATCCCACGGGTCAAGTCGAGTGTCGGGTCAAAAGTACGTGTACTATCTATTTATTATTGAAGTTTCATCTTCCATTCATTTATATTGAAGTTCCATCTTCCATTCATTTATATCGAATTTCCATCTTTCATTCAGTTTATTCAGTTCATTTACATCGTATTAGATGCGTAAGATGTCTCATCAGTCTATTCCACAATTTCGATTAATTACGTAGTTCTGAGATTTAGTTACACAATTATCAAGTATTGGAATGCACAATACTTTAAAGAAATGAGTATGGAAAACTGTTTTAACTAAGCAATTGAGGTCAAATAAGTTTGAAATATTTTTCTAAGGCTAGTACACATCTTTCAAGATCTTAAAATAATTAATGTGGATTTTTCTTAATTTATACGACGCTAAAACTAATTTAAAAACGAGAAAACAATTTTTCATTCTATTTTTCAAAGATTTCTCTACGGTAAACCATACGTCGGAATTCTTCCAACAAGGGGTCAAAACGACTGCATTAACTAGTACTACAACATATAGTTTTCTCGTACATCAGTGTACGTGAAAATCAGGTGACATGAATTTTAAAGCAAATTTAACTTATTTAAGTTTTGACTTTGAAAAATCATTGTGGGAGATGTACTTGCTTTTTGACAATGAAACTAGTGCCAATGAGTCCGTTTCGTCGTTTCTGATTTTCTGGGCCTTGTCACATATTTTTCTGAGGCTTGTACAATTAATTATGAATTTATTTCGATCAGTCTATAGGTATTCATATTTAAATACGTATTTCAATACGTATTCATATTTATTTTAAAACTTTACATTTTCACCTCTCTAAGTCCCGATGCAGCGGGGGTTCATTGCTTCGGCGACGTCGACGCCGGTGACGGGGCGCTGTGGGAGGCGGTGACCGGCGGCGAGGAGGAGCGGGGGTTGTCGGCGGCGAGCGGCTATGAGGAAAGTCGTGGGGAGCATGATGATGCTGTCGTTGAATTGGGGCGTTTTGCGATGAGGGGAGGAATCTCCGACAATGGCGGCGGCGACGTCGGGGTGCAGCAGATGGCGGATGCGAGGACGACGAATAGGAGGAGCGGGCGGAGCCTTATCGGAGGGGAGAGGTATGAGCAGGCTGAGGCTTGGGGAGGTGCTGGTCTTAGTCGGAGGAGGGGCACGGACAAGCGGAGGCGACGTCGAGGCATCAACGGTGGGCTGTTGGAGGAGGAGTCGACATCGAGTTGTGGTCGACGCGGCGACGAGGATCCAGGAGGAGGAGGGAGCGGGGCTCAGAGCGGTGTTGGAGTGGGGAGGCTGTCATTAGCGCTTGGAGGGGTTTATCATGGTCGGAGGTCGCGTTCTCCTATGATGCTGCGAGGAGGAGGGGCGGCAGGAAGAGGAGCTGGAGGTGGGCGTTGTGGGCGTTGTCGTCGGAGGGCGGTGGCCTCGCATGGCTGGGTATCTTCACCTGGAGGCAGACAGGGGATGGGCGAAAGTGGTTGTTTACCGGAGGGAGGCGACTCAGGCGAGAGGGGGCGGCGCTCCGGAGATGGGAGAGGGGTTCGGGAGAGAGGGAGCTCGGGCCTCCCAGCTGTTGTGTGGGTTGGGTTCGGTCGTGCTATGAGTTGGGGTGGGGTGTAGCGTGTGAGAATGTGGGAGAGGGGATATGCCTGGGTTCAGGTCTGGGTGAGGGAGAGGATGGGTTTTGGGTTAGTTATATATAGGGTTTAGAAAATATATTAGATGTAAGGTTTAATAAAAAAAATTTAAATATTAGAAAGGGGGGTTGAGATCCGAAAAAGTCGGATCTCGCCAAATTTAGGCAGCCATTTAAGGGGGTGGTTAGGGTTAAAGTTAGAGTAATAGTAATTAGTAATAGTAAAACGTCATTAGCTATTGTAATTAGTAAAAATGACGTAATACTACCCCGTTTTCGCATACGACTCCGAAAAATTACGAAAACATAGCCACGAGTTCGTATCATCGCGAGGATAACGAATACAAGATCCATTTCAGGGTTTGAGCTGCAGAGATATGAGTTTTGGGCCAAAATGTTTAGGATGCGGGTTTGCAGGTTCTAGGTCGATTTAACTCCAGAAAATTACGAAATTAATATGAGGCGCACTAAATAGTCATAGAATCACATGGTAGAAGTTTGAAATCGTTTTGATAACATTTATATAGAAAATTAATTAATACGGCTATATCAGTAATAATTGAATATGAATTATTATAAGAATTATTTAGAGGCATTTGATGATACTCTAACTTACTGAAATACACCATAACTAGTTTGATGCTTCAAAATATTTTTTGTACAAAGAATTTTGAAATCGTTTTTGATATAAAACTCCTGACCCCACTATAAAATACTTTTAAAATGTGAAAATACGTGAAATACGTAAATAGTCATATTGATGAATATGGGCCGTCACATGTGCTATGGGGAAAACAATAGAAGGGGGTTGATTAGTGTTTATTAAATTAAATAGAAATTAACGCCTAATTAAAATCCTAACCAACAAAGATGCGGAATTATAATGTAATAATAATAAGAACAAGCAAACACAAGAAGTTTCAAGGGTTCGGATTACCCAAGTCAAACCCGCCTTGTTCCCGGTAATTCTATGTCCCTACCACCCGGGATACCACTTGGATACTCAAGCTAAAACCCTAGCTTGAGTTTTCCTTTCAACCCACTTGTAGCAACCCTACATGATCAATACAACAATTGATGACCTTGATTTCCACAACTTGGGATCAAGCAAACCACTCTCACAAACCGAGAGTAAAACCAACAACAAAAGTTATATGAAATTTGAAATACACTTACAAATCACACATGCCTTAAAGGTGAACTTGAAGGAGCAAAGTGAGGAGTGTATTGATCTCTTCCTAGAAGAAAGAATAGCCCTTGCACTTGTCTTCACCAAATCTAGAGGATCAGATTTGGTTCTAGTTGGAAGATAGGACTAAAGTGGAATTCTAGGGCTTTGGATAAGAGAATGAAAACTTGCACTTGAGCATAAGAGATGAATGCAAGATTGTCTAAGGGTTGCTCAATGGAACAGTAGAAACCCCTATTATAAGTTCTCTCAAAGCCCTAAAGAAAATCCCCAAAAGCCCTCTCAAAATCCGTAGAAGAAAAGCCAACGGATTGATTTTACGCATAGGACAGGCAACTGATGATGGAACGATAGTCGCCTGCTGCACTGTGTCAGAGGGTAGGTGAGAATTCAAACTGTAACTTACCACGTAGGACAGGCGCCTGAAAACAAGCAGATGCCTGAGAAACCTTCAACAGGCGTCTGAGTGGCAAAGAGCGAAAGTTACCAAAACTCAAGAATTCTGGGAAACAAGGACATGCGACTGATGAAGTTTGGACAGGCGCCTGAAAACAACCAGGTGATGTGTCATAATATTCCACATTTTATCTATATGTTTACGCGTCAAAATTGTTAGATCGTGATCTAAGCCTAAGGGGGGTGAATAGGCTTATAAAAACTTTTCGCAAATACAGAAACAATTGCATACTCAACCAATCAATCTCAGAGTAATTAAAGTTCATGTGAAGATATCACAGAGCAATCACATGGTGCACAAGAGATTTACCATGGTTCGATCGTTCCAACGACCTACTCCAGCCCCAAAGAAAATACTAGATTTAATAGTATCAAGATACAAACTATAAAGAGCTATGAGCCCCAACTCTACGCTCACCAAGTATTGTACCCCACTCACCAAAGTATCAAACACTACAAATCTAGTAAAAGCTTTCTCTTGACTAGCCCCAACTAATCAAGAGCCCAAAAAGCCCAAAAACAAAAGGTAAAATAAATACAAAGATCTATCAATACTCAATCATAAATAACAATAAGATGATGAGTTTAGAATGCTCAATTTGTGATGATTGAATAGTCTTTGTCAATAAGCTCACCGTCAGCTATGCTCTGACGCAAATGATGTCTCAGTTTGACCTCCGGATCAGAAGATATGATTCTCCAAAAATCGTTGTGCAGTTCTGCCTTTAGATGGTCTATGCACAAAGTAACTTATGCATTGCTTTGATGAGAGCTCGGGCTGTGCACAAGGGAATTGTAATTGCTCCTCTATATATCTCCTTTTTCATTTAATTACTCTTTCAACAAGTGCCTGTAAGCAAACAAAATACGCTAGGAATTAAAGATCAAGTGCCTGCAAACAAAAACAACAACTAAGTGGGTAAAACAAAACAATTGGACTGATTTTGGATCTTCCCTTTCTCAAATGTGGATTGGCCAATCCCCTTTGTTGTTTGTTGCTTGTTGATATGCTATATAATAGTCTTCCACCACAAATCTTACTTCAGCAAGGTGGTGAAGCCTTGGCAGTAGGAGGGAGACTCGGCAGCAGGGGCTTCTCGGCAACAGAGATGAATGGATGTTGGGTTCTTGTGTTAAGGTTGCCGCAGCCTTTGTTATTGTGTTGCTTTTGCATGCAAGTAAAAAAACAAAGAGGTTTCATTAGAATAATAATAAAGCAAACAACCCATTTAAGCATTCTGTCTTCCTCCCTCTCTTAATAATTGAATGGCCTCTCAATTTGATTTTTTTGTCAAGGCAAACATGGGAGCATTAATGAATGAGCTCTCCAATTGAATTTTTTCCTCTCTGTAACCATGGAGCCTGCAAAACAAAAGAGAGGAAAAAATAATAATTAAAGAGGAAGATTAACGTTTTCAAAACATTACCTTTTGCATCCCTCTCTTTCTAATCTCTTTATCAAATTGATTCACCTGCAGCATCTTCCTTTGGTTGTGCCATGGGTGGTTTCGAATGATGTGGATGGCCTGCAATCAAACCAAAAATTGTAGAGGAATAATTCAAAGCCTTTCTTAATATATCTCTTTAGCCCCTCTCTCTCTCGTACTTTTGGCTTGTATTTGTTTGAGACGAGGGAAATTTTGCTTAGGAAGTTTATTGCGGCAGCAAGGATCTTTGCTTTGGAGGAAACAGAGTTGCGGCAAGATGATGCTAGTTTTGTTTTTTTTCACGATGATGCTTGCGGCAATGGAGGCTTTGCCTTGGGAAAATTCGTGCGGCAATATGGTTTTTCTTTGAATTGTTTTTTGACTGTCTTTCTCTCCCCTTCTTTGTGAGGGGTTTATATAGGTATTGGTAGAGGAGTTTGGGTTAACTCAAAACACTCAATTATAGGATTTGATCGGGATTTGAATTGGTCCAAATTGAATTTGTTGTGATTTGATTCTCAATTTAAAAATAACTCCTTATCCTTCCATATTGACCAAGTCCAATTCACTTAATCACGAAATTGACATCTCTCCACCTTTTGCTTAAATTTATGTCATTGCCATTTCACCCAATTTGCAAGATTGCCATTTATCAACTTACACAAGTTTGCCACTATTTGCTCCACGTTTATTTCCACCTGAAAAACACTTGACAAACACATCAAAAATATTCACAAGGGTTTGTTATCATCAAACAAGAAATTAATGATCATTGAATCAACTACACGTTGTATCCAACAATCTTCCCCTTTTGATGATTACAAACCGCAATAAGATTTGATCCATAAGCTCTATGTGATGTCATCGTGATTTGTGTTTGTTAAGTGTGGTGAGGCATGTTAAACATGGTATAACTCACATGCAAGATGCTCCCCCTATTGACATGCTCCCCCTACTAAATTGCTCCCCCTATCAATATGCACACCATGATCAAATCTACACATTTTCTCTCCCTTTTGTTATCATCAAAAGAGCACTACAGAGTTTCATGTCATATACAATATAAAAATAAAGTATTATTAGTCAATACATATAATCACATTAAAACAATTATAAACAACCATTTGATATTCAATTAATCTTATAACAATGATTAATACACCTTCGTGCTCGTGTGGTGATTAAGATTTAAAACATATAGGAAGAAGTTTCATGAAAATCAACCAAAACAACCAACTTTCAATATAACATATATTCATTTAAGATTGATTTTCCTACCTCATTAAAAATGAGTTCAAGTTACCAATACCCAAAACATAACTTATAAGGACTCTTAGATGTGGGGTGGCATTGCTTGACAAGTATAACACCAACACTAAAGTTTAATCTTAAGGCATATGTTGGATACCCGTGGGTTGTCTCATTGCCATGGACCGTATCCATTTTTCATACGGAGCTCTTTTCTTCTCTTTTTCATTACTTGCAATTTTTTCATGGTTTTTCTTTTCTTTTCATGAGCTCCAATTTTTATCTAAGGAAAGATATTTCATATCCCGTAGAATAATATGTTTTTCAATATTTTTAATCCATCTACCGACAAACACTTTCCCAAGTTTCATGAAAACAATTCCATATATGCAATAACAATTAATCTCATGAAAGTGTAGTATGAAGGTGAAGAAATCAAGTTATTCAATTTATTGAACATGTCATGATCATTTAGAAAGTCTAATATGCAATTATAGTCCTGAAAATAATACAAGATTTCTACATGGATATGAATATCATTCAAAAGTGCAATTTTGACACTTAAAAGAAGGGTATACAATAAGCTCAATCTTTATACATTTTGCACTTTTCTCATTTTTTTTCAATTTTTCAATTTTGTAATTATGTTTTTCAAAGTTTTTTATCACCCACACAAAAAAATCAAAAACACGCCAATAAATAAACACACCAAAAAAATCACACACCAAAAATCTAAAAAGTGAAAACACACCCAAAAAATCCTATGAAGGTATCCATTACGCTCAAATAAGAAATCATACCTTCACGTTTTTGTTTGGCTAAGGAAATTCAATGAAATGCAATGTCCAATCCATAGTATCTTGCCCCTCCATATTACCTATACGGAAGATGTTTTATGTGACCTTGGAATCCAACAAGGTCCACACATGTTAGTCAACAAACTTTTAAGAACCCATATTTGTTTACATTTAACATTCTTGTTCCTATACTTGCAATTGTAATATGCATGACCAATACCCCCACACGTATAACATTTAGGAAAAACACTTCTCCCAACTCTTGTTTCTTTTTTAATCTTTTTATTAACTCTTGACTTTTCATTAATTCTATTTTCATAGCCTAACCACACCTATTGTTGCCATGCATCTGATATCCTAGAATAATGTCTAAAGACTACTTTCCAACTCCAAATTTTTTAATGGTTAGCTCAAGGTCAAATACTTTAGACTTTAAATACATGTTTTCATTAACAAGCATCGTACATTTGCTCATAAAAGCCTTTTTATTCTCTTCCTCATTCTTTTTAAAGTTTCTCATTTTCTTTTCTAGTTCAATCACTTTTTCTTTACACATTTTATTTTCACTTATGAGTGTAAGCCATTTTTGGCTTTCAACTTTTTCATGCACACTAGACTTTTCTTTTTTCAACAAATCAATGGTAGCTTTATAAGAATCATTTTTAGCTTTTAATTTATCAACTTCTAATGACATGTTGAAATTATCTTTCTGCAGTTCGTAGTTGGCATCTATGAAGGATTCCACAGTAGATTCTAGGCCATCAATTTCATTTCACATTTGTTCACAAATATTCAGAAGCTTAATTTTAGTGCATGATTTTACCACATCGAGATCTTCCATCAAGAAAAGAGAGGAGTAGACAGTCTCCTCATGAGTCTTATCCTCGCTATCCTCGTCCCACGTTACTAAAGAGTTCTTCTTTTCCTTCGCTTTTTCTTTCTCCAACAATGGACAATCCCCTTTGGTGTGTCCAGATTCCCTACAATTTTGGTAAATAATTTCATCATTAGTATTGTTACAAATATTCTTAGACACACAAGCATCATGTTTATTTAAAAGAACTTTTCTTCCCTTTCGGTTCTTCTTATTTTGTGGACTCTTTTCATCACTACCGAAAGATTGCTCGCTTATGTATGTCGTCTCCAAAGTCCTTCATATATCATGCGCAGAAGAGCAATGAGAAATATGATTAAATATTTTTCAATCTAAACCACAAAATAAAATGTTCATTGCTTTAGCATTCAGAGCACACACATTTCTAGCATCCAGATTTCGATTACTTTCAGGCTTAAAATCATAGTATTTCCGTTTTCAATAATGTGCCAAGTATCAAAATCCATGGATAATAAATAAACTTTCATCCTAGCCATCCAGTAGATATAGTCGTGCCCACTAAACAGAGGAGGTCAATCTATAAACATGCCTTGAGTAAAAACTAATTCTAGGGTATTCATGATTTCAAGACTAGATGGCATCTAACCTGCTCTGATACCACTTATTGGATCGTGATCTAAGCCTAAGGGGGTGAATAGGCTTATAAAAACTTTTTGCGAATACCGAAAAAATTACCTACTCAACCAATCAATCTCAGAGTAACTAAAGTGCAAGTAACGATATCACAGAGCAATCACATAGTGCACAAGAGATTTACCCTGGTTCGGTCGTCCCAACGACCTATTCCAGCCCCAAAGAAAATACTAGATTTAATAGTATCAAGATGATGAGTTTAGAACACTCAGTTTGTGATGATTAAATAGTCTTTGTCGATAAGCTCGCCGTCAGCTACGCTCTGACGCAAATGATGTCTCAGTCTGACCTCCGGATCAGAAGATATGGTTCTCCAAAAATTGTTGCGTAGTTCCGCCTTCAGATGGTCTGTGCACAAAGTAACTTATGCATTGCTTTGATGAGAGCTCGGGCTGTGCACAAAGGAATTGTAATTTCTCCTCTCTACATCTCCTTTTTTCCTTTAAGTACTCTTTCAACAAGTGCCTGCAAGCAAACAAAGTAAGCTAGGAATTAAAGATCAAGTGCCTGCAAACTAAAACAACAAACTAAGTGGGTAAAACAAAACAATTGGACTGATTTTGGATCTTCCCTTTCTCAAATGTGGATTGGCCAGTCCCCTTTGTTGTTTGTTACTTGTTGCTATGCTATCTTATAGTCTTCCACCATAAATCTTACTTCAGCAAGGTGGTGAAGCCTTGGCAGTAGGAGGGAGACTCGGCAGCAGGGGCTTCTCGGCAACAGAGATGAATGGATGTTGGGTTCTTGTGTTAAGGTTGCCGCAGCCTTTGTTATTGTGTTGCTTTTGCATGCAAGTAAAAAAACAAAGAGGTTTCATTAGAATAATAATAAAGCAAACAACCCATTTAAGCATTATGTCTTCCTCCCTCTCTTAATAATTGAATGGCCTCTCAATTTGATTTTTTTGTCAAGGCAAACGTGGAAGCATTAATGAATGAGCACTCCAATTGAATTTTTTTCTCTCTGCAACCGTAGAGCCTGCAAAACGAAAGAGAGGAAAAAATAATAATTAAATAGGATGATTAACTTTTTCAAAACATTGCCTTTTGCATCCCTCTCTCTTTCTAATCTATTTATCAAATTGATTCACATGCAGCATCTTCTTTTGGTTGTGCCATGGGTGGTTTCGAATGATGTGGATGGCCTGCAATTAAACCAAAAATTGTAAAGGAATAATTCAAAGCCTTTCTTAAAAAATCTCTCTTAGCCCCTCTCTCTCTCTCCCTCTCTCTCTCCCTCTCTCGGATTAAACCCAAAATTGTAAAGGAATAATTCAAAGCCTTTCTTAAAAAATCTCTCTTAGCCCCTCTCTCTCCCCCTCTCTCTCGGACTTTTGGCTTGTATTTGTTTGAGACGAGGGAAATTTTGCTTGGGAAGTTTATTGCGGCAGCAAGGATCTTTTGCTTTGGAGGAAACAGAGTTGCGGCAAGATGATGCTAGTTTGTTTTTTTTCACGATGATGCGTGCGACAATGGAGGCTTTACCTTGGGAAAATTCTTGCGGCAATATGGTTTTTCTTTGAATTGTTTTTGGCCGGCTTTCTCTCCTCTCCTTTATGGGGGGGGGTTTATATAGGTAATGGTAGAGGAGTTTGGGTTAAACCAAAACACTCAATTATAGGATTTGATTGGGATTTGAATTGGTCCAAATTGATTTTGCTATGATTTGATTCTCAATTTAAAAATAACTCCTTATACCTCCATATTGCCCGAGTCCAATTCACTTAATCACGAAATTGCTATCTCTCCATCTTTTGCTTGAATTTATGTCATTGCCATTTCTCCCAATTTGCAAGATTGCCATTTATCAACTTACACAAGTTTGCCACTATTTCCTCCACGTTTATTTCCGCCTGAAAAACACTTAACAAACACATCAAAAATATTCACGAGGGTTTTTTATCATCAAATAAGAAATCAACGATTGTTGTATCCAACTACATGTTGTATCCAACAAGAATGATTGCTTAAATCCCGATTTATACACTTTTATGTTGATGATTGGAACTATTTGACTTCGAGAGCGTTCGGTTGCATTTCAGGGAATATCGAGCAATTTGGAACACATTGGAGAGGAGGATACAATCGTCGATGCCGGAGCATCAACGACATCGTATTTGAGGAGTTCCTACTGCTGGAGAGGATCAAGAAAAGAAAGCAAATATGAAAAAAAGAGGAGGAAGGAAAGAAAGAAGAGAACCATTATTGAATTCCAGGTCGCTCGGCCGAGCGGCTACCCCGCTTAGCCGAGTTGATGCTGTAAAAGAGAAGAGCAAAGAGAGGGCCAAGAAGATCTTCTAGTCAGCAGGTCACTCGATTGAGGACCTGCCTCGCTCTACCGAGCAATTCTCTGCAGACGACCCCCAGATTTGCCTTGGAAATCTCTGTTGAATTAGCTCGGCCGAGCGACTTTCCTTGCTCGACCGAGCGACATCCTCTGCCCAGGTTAAAGAATTGAAGCCCCAGAGGGCGCCCGACCGAGCAGCTATCCCGCTCGACCGAGCAGCCCCTTTCCGCAGACTAAGAAGCCGGAGCACCAAGAAGGAGCTCGGTCGAGCGGTATGGGTCCCAACACCCGTAAGTTGCAATATGCTTGGGTTTTCTGGGTGTTTTAGGGTTTTCTATGTGGGCTATATATAGGTATTGGGCAGCCATCATTAGGGGATCCATCTTCTGTTCTTGGAGATGATTTTCGGAGGCTACGCCACGCCATCGGCCCCCCTCCTTGGCGATTTTGTATCAAATCTTTACTAAGCTAAGTATTTTCCTTTGTTGAGTCCTTTTTATTTATATTCGTGTATGCTTGTGATGTTGATTTCTACTGTTTTCGTATCTTTTTGAGTAGATCTATTGCTAGGGTTAGGGATGAACCCTAAGATTCTAGGGATTGGATGTTAGGTTAACCTTAGTTGGACAAATCTAGGGTTGCTCTACGGTAGTTTGAACAAGGGTTTGGGGGATTAGCCCTAGAATTGGAGGATTGTGAAAGTAGCTCCATGTTCTAGGGAAAAAACCCACGAATCTGATTAGAGATTAGCGGTCATCTTCTAGGGCTCGTGATCATGAAAGTGACTCATGTGCTAGGGGCGACTACTAACCCATGATCCGCTAGTCGATGACTACGAGAGTAGCCCGATTGCTAGAACCAATTGTAATATAGTATCACAGTCCATAGATCATGAGAGTGGATACGGATCTGTGAAATGGGAGCTAGTGTCAAGCGTAATGCACGTATCCTTATGTGAAGTTCATAGTGAAAGCGGCTGAGAATAGGGATACATTAGACGAATTGGACAACGAAAGTTAAGTACTCGTCCATCTCCAGATGTGACACTCCTACCCTCATTCATCGTTCAACGAAAGAATCATTAACTTGAGATCCAAGTCTGAAAGTCCTAGCGGGGATTCCGACACCCTTGCGATCTTTCTCTCAATTGTTTCTCTTTGTTCTATTTGTTTTCTTTTGTGTTTAAATGTGCCTTGCTGACAGTGACACCCTTGCATTCCACTTCCATCACCATTACGACACTCCATAATCCATCTCCACCAATAAAACCCGAAGCCTAACCCAACCTAGGATTGATAGGTAGTGTGATGCCGCTTCTCCGTGTTCGATACCTGCTTGCCATTGTACCGTGCGCTTGCGGTAAAATTACATCGCTCCGGGTGTGAGTCTGGGACCGATCAAGTTTTTGGCACCGTTGCTGGGGAGGCGTTCTGCCATATTACCTATTTACCACAATTAGGTTGCTAGACTTCGAATAAAAAAAGAGAAAAAAATAAAACACTTAAAAAATTTATAAAAAGGAATCAAAAGAGATTTTTACCCCACCACCACATTATTATTATCTTTATCTCTCTTGTGCCACTAAAGTCTTTTCTAGGTTGTTTATTTCTGTGATTGTTCAGGTTCTATGCATTCGAAGATGTAGGGGAGGTTCACTCCAATGAACCAAGGGTTTAGCAAACTCCTTAGCTTTACCCAAGCTGACGGAGAGAGTCGCAGCCAAGTTTGGGGGAGGTTCAACGACCTATTATGTGGGTACCTGTCTCGTGCATATTTTTTATGATGCAGAGCTATTTTGTTGCTTCGATGGAGGGCTAAAGGAACCCTCACGTGAGTTTTTATGAAGGATGCACATGAGAAAGTTCGGTGATCGGTAGTTGGTAGTAACCTTGGAACAAATGACAGATGAGGCTCGACCTACCAGTTTGCTAACCATTATGGCAGGTGACCCATCGAGTATTCATCGATTTCGTTATGGTTAATGTCTCTGATGCAGGTACTATCGTAGATGGAGTGTATGTTTCGCTTGAAGGTGATTGTCTCCACTTTTACACCATCAACACTCCATAAATAGAGACATCTGAGCTGCTAGAGGAGGACACATTTCTGGGCATATTGAGAAGCATTGTGGACCTAGTTCGGTCCACCGGTCCAATGAAACTAACTGCATGTGATCCTTTTGAGCGTAAATTTCATAATTTTATTATTCATCGCATCTCTTCTACAGGTACCATTGACGATGGAGTCCACGCTCAAGTTGAGGGGGCACTTTTATACCGCGGTTGAGATACATGAGCCCACTGACCGGCGCCCCGTTTACGGTATGGGCGCGGTGTCGTTTTACCGCAAGTGCACGGTTAGTGTAGGGTGCGAGTTTATCGAACTCATGGAGGTGGATGGCTTGAGTGGCTACTAGCCTCGCCTAGGTCGCGTGCTAGCTACGTGGATGATATGGGTGGAAGTGTAGGAATAAGGGAAAGAAATGAAAAAGACACGAAATGAATCCCCGCTAACACGGGCTAGAGCACTCATGACACTTGGCATTTGACTTGACCCAGGGTGAGACATTGCCCCAAAAGGTGGTACCTAGCGTCCATGGCCCGATATTCCGGTCGGTGCCAAGCACGCTAGGCCTACCCGGTTCTGGACGGTGGGCATTCCCATGTCCATTAACACCTTCCGCAACCGGGAGCATTAAGGCCACAATGATATCTCCCAACACTTCTTCCAAGCCGCTCCCGCGCGCTAGGACTCGATGTCTACGCTGGGGGCGTGAGCTATGGCTAGGGAGTCAACCGCCAAGTTTATTCCCCCTTGGCCCGATGGTCAGAGGCGGTCTTTCTCCCGCCAATGACAATGAAACACCCCCGCGTAACCCTAATGGCCAAATAGGTCGAATGTGATTTCTAGCAATACATCGAAGCGGATCTTGACTGGACAAGCACCGGACCCCAACCCCCAACACAACTAGTGTGTCGTCGTACGAATTGGACCCAGATTGCTAGAAATCCCCATTGACGCATTTCATCGAACACATGCCATGCAACCAAGTCAAATGAAACAACCCAATCATCAATCCTACTCTAACCCGTATTAGGGTTCATCAAGACTACTCCATGATGAAAAACATATAAACAAACAACACAAAAGACATACAAACATTCATCATGAAGCAAAAGAAATACAACACAAAAAATGGAGAACAAGAGAAAGAAATACTTATCTTGATTTTGAACCTCCAATCCAATACAAGACTTATTACAATAGAAAACCTAATCTAACCTAATCTAAACTCACAAGAGAAAGGGGCAAAAAGCCCTAGAAAAACTGAGGAAGATCCAAGAAGAAGATACCCTAAAAGTCGGCCAGCATTGGGTATTTATAGCCCCCATTCCGAGCCCTAACGGGTCGGGTCCAAAACCACAGGAAAAACGTCACCCGATCGGTTGACAAGTCAACCGATCGGGTGATCTGTTACAAATAATAAACAGAAAACGGCGGAGCTTCACCCGGTCAGATGAACCGGTCAGTTGAGTTCTTGGGGTGACCGGTTGGATCATTGGCGCCATCGGGTGAAGAGGTCGGTTGGATGCCCGTGTCTTGGCTCCTCAGAATCAGCTACAGATGAACCGATCGGGTGAGAGTCACCCGATCGGTTGGCATTTGGCTCAAAAAGACAGAGAAACGGCCGCAATGAACCGGCCTGAGAACCGGTCGGGTGACATCCGCTTGAGCTCTAGCTGAGACCCGGTGGTGCACGCGTGCATCACCCGATCGGTTGAATTTGTTCAACCGATCGGGTGAGGGGCTGAATGATGCAATCATCGTCGTTTGACCCCCTGGGTCACGCGTGACTCCTCCCGTTGCGCCGGGGACTTGTGATATCGTCGTTTTTATGTCCAAAATGCTAGAAATTCCTGCAAAATACAAAAAACACGAAAAAATGAAAGAAAACAAGAAAATACAAGAAAACAAATAAAAGACGGCGGAAAATACGGAGAAACACGGAAGAAAACGCGCACAAATATATGAAATATAAACGCACGTCAAAATCGCCCAAGCTGAACTCTTCCTCGTCCTCAAGGAAGATGAGTGAGAGTAGGAGCTCGGAGGGAGAAAATAGAGAGAAGGAGAGAAAAAGAGAACGCTATATCCTAGATCGCCCATAAGGGCCAACAAAATCAAACACGCCACACGAAGCAAGCATACGACAAAACACAACACTAAACCAAGGAATGTGAGTCCAAACAGGTGCCGTGGGCCCACCCGGTGAAGCGCGAGTGAGCGTGGTCGTGTTCTAGCAAACGGTATCACTATCTACATTGTGCAATAAAGCTCCATATACACATACCCAAAGAAAGACCCAAATATCGATTCAATTTGAAATTGCGGTGAATATTAGCTCAAGCATGCATGAGAAGAGTATAAGAGTAGAAGCGTATCATGCATCGGGGACTCCACAGCTATAGACTAAGAAATCACCACACTATAGCCTAGGTAATCGCTAGAAGGTCCCTATGCCAAGTGTTTTCGAAAACGATGGAGGTTGAGAAGATGTGGAGTAGAACACTCGGTGCAAATTCTCGCCTTCCCTTTATTCTCGGTAGATAGGAAAAATATTCACACTTGAAATTTTTGGGTTTTGGGTATTTGTATTTTTTTGGATTTTGGGCTATACAAAATTTTTCTTTTCTTTTCTTTTTGGGTTTTTCTTTTCTTTTCTCTTTTTTTTTTGGATTTTTAGGTTTTTGGCTATACACATGTGTACTCTCCCAAGTGGGAGAAGGGTACACGACGAGGGGATTTGCACCAAGTAAAGCAAAAAAGAAGTCGGAATCTAAACACTTGGGCAAAGGAAACTATTCTCGCTAAATAGAGCATGCGCTAAATGGGTTATCCTAGTCCTTAATTGTGGAATCCCGACACATGCGAAATGAAGTACACGATATATATATATATATATATATATATATATATATATATATATATATATATATATATATATATATATATAGCATGCTTATAGAAGCAGATAGTAGAAGCAAATACCGCATATTCAAATCGAAGCATGATAATCTAGGGGTCAACCAAGAATAGGTATATAAAACATAATCACAAGGTAGAAGCACACCAAATGCTAGTCACGACACACGACTCATAAGAAAGCTAAGTGGACCCACGATGCATGAAATGCAAGAGGACTCGGCTTCCTGAAGTTAGTGAATATGATTCTCGAAGCCGTGGTAGGTGTGTGTGTGATTTTGTGGCAATTCATCATATGGGGTCATCTCTAGGAGAGAGAGAACAAAAGAAGAAAAGAAAAAGAAAAAGAAAAAGACGGAGAAAAACGACTCAAATAGCGAAGAAAAAGAGACAAATGACGCACGAAGTGCGACTCCCCCAAGCTAAAACTTGCATTGCCCTCAATGCAATAATAGTTTATACGGGAGGGCAAAGAAAATGGGTGGTCCGCACCGACACAAAAAGTGAAAAAAAAGAAAAACACATGAACGAAACTAAAAATAAAGAAAAAGAAACACACAAATAAAAGATATAAAACACGACAAAAACACAACAACGACATGCGAAAACATGCACACAAATCGATTTCCCCCAAGCTGAACATGACAATGCTAGTGAAATGATATGATCAATGTGATGCAGAAATATGCTAGGGGAAAATCGGAAAAGAAAAGAAAGAAATCAAAATGCAGGAGAGGACGAGTCCTCGTCCTCCTCGGAAGAGGATGGGGGTGAAATGATAGAAGGGCACGACATGAAGGTTTATTAAGATGCAAAAGCAAATCCTAGATACGCTCCCCTCGCTAATGAGAGGAGACGAGATTATTCAAATCTAAACTAGAAAGCGGTAAATTTTTACACTACTGGATTAGGATACACCTGAGCATAGGCGGATCCAAGATCTGAAGTGGGGCAGGTAGCTGCTCTAACTGCTCCTTCTGTGGCTCCGCCAGAAGCACTGTGCCACGTGTGCCAATGGACCCAAGCAATGCACCTCCAAGCATCCCTCGTAGGTGTCCACCTGTGACCTGCAAAGGACGAGGTGCATTAGTCCATGGCAAGAAATTATTTCCCAAAATAAATTTATCCCAGAGATACTCGTCAACATGCGATGGAAAAATAATAAAAGGGTGATGAATACTCCCTGAGAATGGGTCGCTATCCTCTGTACTAGCGATGACCAAATCCTCGCTCTCCATGAGAAGTGGCTCTCCAGGTAGTGACGCACCGCAGCATACCTCAAGGGAAGTAGATCATGTGTCCTGTGAGAGATATAGCGTGTCAAAAATATATGAGTCTAAAGAAATAGGACGTGAAAAGCGAGACTCAAATGTGGAGTGAGAGTGAGTATGAAAATCTCCCTGAATAGGGGCAATATGCTCAAGTAGATGCTCAGCCGCAGAAGAAGTGGAGCGTGACGGTAGAGGTAGATGTGGCTCGGGCTCCATGAAGTGGACGATCGTATCCAATCCCTCATGCACATCCTCCTCAACGATATGCTCATGCTCCTCCATCTGCCCGATGTCCTGAATGACATCCTCATGGTTGACCACCGACCAAGGAGAAAGCTGTGACAGAGATGGCTGTGGAGGTGGATGTGGAGCGGACCACTCGTATGTGGTCGTGGTGTCGTCGTCCTCACGCACATCCTCCTCACCGGTATGCATAAGCTCTGTGGTCTCCTTGGTGCTCTCATAGGACTCATTTGGGGTATCCAGATAAAGATGAAAAGTCTCTCCCACAGATCCTAGAGAAATCTCCCCATCCTCACTATCATCATCAAAAAATGCTTCGTACTCCAAGTGGTAGTGTGGGAAAATTGGGGCATCGGCATGAGATGTGTCTATGGTGGCCGATGGCATGGTGGTCTCAACCATGAAGGTGGGTATATCCTCTCCTTCATCCCCTCTCCTCGGTGTCGGGTCGGTGATTGGTACCATCAAGTTTTGTAATATTTGGCCTTGGTTAAACATGGCACTTTCAAGGAGAGACACGAGGCTTGATTCTTCTTGTGTTTGTGGAGGGGTATAAGGTTGAGGAAATGGATGGGAGGTGTTTGGGCTAAGGTTGTGGGAAAATGTTTGGCCTTGGAGTGGGTGGAGGCTCTCAAGCGTAAATGGGCAATCATAATACACGTGCACCGCCATCCCACAAGTCTCACAAACCACAACTGGATAGGGATCGTATCCTCCCATCTGAGCATCGAAATTTGATCTCCACATGGTTACACCAAAGATACCTGGACAACAAAAATAAGAAAACTAGAGAGGAGCGTCAATAGTACAAGTGAATAACAAAAAGATAATATAATAGTGGGGGAAAAATTTCTTGGTTATTGAATATATTTTTTTTTAAAAAAAAAGGATTTTTTTTTTGTGTTTTTATGCGTAGTCTAACGAACTCAAGCTAAGCTAATATCAAACCGAACGCCTCCCCGGCAACGGCGCCAAAAACTTGACCGGCGCCCCGTTTACGGTATGGGCGCGGTGTCGTTTTACCGCAAGTGCACGGTTAGTGTAGGGTGCGGGTTTATCGAACTCAGGGAGGTGGATGGCTTGAGTGGCTACTAGCCTCGCCTAGGTCGCGTGCTAGCTACGCGGATGATATGGGTGGAAGTGTAGGAATAAGGGAAAGAAATGAAAAGGACACGAAATGAATCCCCGCTAACACGGGCTAGAGCACTCATGACACTTGGCATTTGACTTGACCCAGGGTGAGACATTGCCCCAAAAGGTGGTACCTAGCATCCATGGTCCGATATTCCGGTCGGTGCTAAGCACGCTAGGCCTACCCGGTTCTGGACGGTGGGCATTCCCATGTCCATTAACACCTTCCGCAACCAGGAGCATTAAGGCCACAATGATATCTCCCAACACTTCGTCCAAGCCGCTCCCGCGCGCTAGGACTCGATGTCTATGTTGGGGGCGTGAGCTATGGCTAGGGAGTCAACCGCCAAGTTTATTCCCCCTTGGCCCGATGGTCAGAGGCGGTCTTTCTCCCGCCAATGACAATGAAACACCCCCGCGTAACCCTAATGGCCAAATAGGTCGAATGTGATTTCTAGCAATACATCGAAGCGGATCTTGACTGGACAAGCACCGGACCCCAACCCCCAACACAACTAGTGTGTCATCGTACGAATTGGACCCAGATTGCTAGAAATCCCCATTGACGTATTTCATCGAACACATGCCATGCAACCAAGTCAAATGAAACAACCCAAGCATCAATCCTACTCTAACCCGTATTAGGGTTCATCAAGACTACTCCATGATGAAAAACATATAAACAAACAACACAAAAGACATACAAACATTCATCATGAAGCAAAAGAAATACAACACAAAAAATGTAGAACAAGAGAAAGAAATACTTATCTTGATTTTGAACCTCCAATCCAATACAAGACTTATTACAATAGAAAACCTAATCTAACCTAATCTAAACTCACAAGAGAAAGGGGCAAAAAGCCCTAGAAAAACTGAGGAAGATCCAAGAAGAAGATACCCTAAAAGTCGGCCAGCATTGGGTATTTATAGCCCCCATTCCGAGCCCTAACGGGTCGGATCCAAAACCACAGGAAAAACGCCACCCGATCGGTTGACAAGTCAACCGATCGGGTGATCTGTTACAAATAATAAACAGAAAACGGCGGAGCTTCACCCGGTCAGATGAACCGGTCGGTTGAGTTCTTGGGGTGACCGGTTGGATCATTGGCGCCATCGGGTGAAGAGGTCGGTTGGATGCCCGTGTCTTGGCTCCTCAGAATCAGCTACAGATGAACCGATCGGGTGAGAGTCACCCGATCGGTTGGCATTTGGCTCGAAAAGACAGAGAAACGGCCGCAATGAACCGGCCTGAGAACCGGTCGGGTGACATCCGCTTGAGCTCTAGCTGAGACCCGGTGGTGAACGCGTGCATCATCCGATCGGTTGAATTTGTTCAACCGATCGGGTGAGGGGCTGAATGATGCAATCATCGTCGTTTGACCCCCTGGGTCACGCGTGACTCCTCCCGTTGCGCCGGGGACTTGTGATATCGTCGTTTTTATGTCCAAAATGCTAGAAATTCCTGTAAAATACCAAAAACACGAAAAAGTGAAAGAAAACAAGAAAATACAAGAAAACAAATAAAAGACGGCGGAAAATACGGAGAAACACGGAAGAAAATGCGCACAAATAAATGAAATATAAACGCACGTCACCCACAAAACAGCCTGCAGCACTAGAGGACATTGTTGAGGAGGCCGTACTAGCGGAGCCGGAGCAGACTGTTGAGGAGGACGTTATTCAGGATAAGGATATATTTATTCACATGGAGCCCGAGTATTTCCCACCTTCAGTCGAGCTTTTGCAGCCACCTCCACCATTTACTGCAGCCGAGGACCATCTACCGGAGTTTACTACTCCCACTCAGGCAGAATCTTTTACACCCTCGTTATTCACATTTGATTCCCCTCCTATTTTTGATGACTATCATATACTTGTTTTAGATGTCCCTGACACACCACATTTTTTGCAGGACACATGCGTATGTGACCAGGAGGTGCGTTGGGACGTATATGAGGAGGACATCAAGGAGTTTCCGGTACTTTGGGATGTGTCCACCGTCAAAGAGCCTGAAGTAGACCATGAGGAAACGTTACCTGACGAAACTAAGGAGAACGACGAGGAGTTGGCAGACATGGTGCACGAGATTAGAGATACAATCCCAGGTAAATATCATCAACTAGTTTTAATTTCCATTATTTCAGTCGATGATATTCTTTGGGATTCATATATCACAGGGGGGAAATTTCAGAGACGAACTGATGTAACTCGTCTCCTACAGAGTACAGGTAGAATCCTTGGGGAGATGCCAGTTGATGCATTGCCAGAGTTCGTTGGTATAAATGGCTACATGCACCTGGCGGAGCCACAGAAGGAGCAGTTGGAGCAGTTGCCTGCACCGACAAAGACAAAGATACTGGATACGCCTTTTACTACAGGTGGTATCAATCCAATAGTGTAGCAGTAGTGTATATTTTTATGCTTTAAATAAACACGAACCATCTCGATAGCGAGAGGATCGTATAGGATTTTTTTATGCTTTCCTAGTTTAATAAATTCCCCCCATATGATGGTTACATAATTATCTTTTGTACCCCACCCTACTATATGTTGTCGTTGCCCACCCTCATATTATGATGCTTATTTTGCCTCTCTTCCCATTTTTTATGCACATCTGTCCACACCGGGCACCATCTAATATACCTTGGGGGAGAGAGATTATTTTGTTGTGTAGCTCCCTATTTTATCGTTGTCCTATATTCATATCACACACACACACACACACACACACACACACACACACACACACACACACAATGAGGACAATGTGACGTTTAAGCTTAGGGGAGTGCATGTTGGATCTGGATCTAAGCCTAAAGGGGG
Source organism: Scilla litardierei (assembly GCA_030789695.1). Classification (NCBI taxonomy): domain Eukaryota; kingdom Viridiplantae; phylum Streptophyta; class Magnoliopsida; order Asparagales; family Asparagaceae; genus Scilla; species Scilla litardierei. Next base: position 319,039,413 of record CM061133.1, read on the forward strand.
GTTAATATGCTAATAAAAATTCTTGTGCAACCCACAAGCAATCACACACAGTTATAGCAGATTCAAAGTAAATAAAAAGTAATCACAAAGTACGCAGCAGATTTATCCTGGTTCGGTCGTCCCACGACCTACGTCCAGCCCCCAAAACAAATACTAGATTAATAATGTAATAGGTACAACCGTAATAGCTAGAGAACGTACGTCTCTACACTCACCAAGCTCTCAGTACCCCACTCCACCGGTGTTCAATAAAATTAATCCTAGTATTAGCTTTCTATTGGCTAGTCCCTACTAGCCAAATCCCTCTTGTCTAGCACCCACTAGACAAGACCCCAAAACATCACAATGGTAAAGTTTTCCCTACAAAGATCGCTACTACTACACAAATATAATACTAAAGAGTTTAGAGAATCTCAGTTTGTGTAGCGGTAGTCGTCTCTGTCAATCAGCTCAGGTCAGATCGTATCTGACAGAATGTAGTTGCCAACGTCACGTCCTCGCCTTTGGAACTTGCGGCCTTGATGTCTTGGCTCCTTGAAAGTTACGACAATGATGTGTCCTTCCTTGAAGATTTGTGCAATGTATGATGAACTCCCCTTTGATGTGTTGCACAAGTTGTTGAAGTCCCTCCCTATGAAGTTGCGTAATAAAGAGATGAACCTTACTTTGATGTTGCGTCCTAGGAGGAAGGTTGATGCTTGGATCCTTGGGCTATATTGCGCAATGTGATATGGCAATGGAGCTCTTGGAGAATATGCTTGCGGCCAAGGGGGTGGAGAGCTCTTGGAGTTTTGGATTTGGCTTTGCAACTTCCGTAATATAGGAGGGATGATGCCTTTCAAGCTTTGGCCTTGGATGTTGCTTGGTGCAATGGAGATTTCTTGGGTATGTTGCGGCCAAGGAGAGGCTAATGGCTAGGGGAGCTTGCGACTTAGAGGATGGCAATGGAGCTTGGAGTTTTTGGCCTTGGAGATGCTTGATGCAAGGAGGAAGAAGGGATTTACAATGTTGTGCAATGGGGCTATGGACATGAAACTTGTGGCCTCCCTTTTCCCTTTGTGTTGGTCGAATTCCCTCTTGCTTCCCTTAAGTTTTTGCCCTCTCAAAGTATCCCTCTTTGGAAGATGGGCGTATATAGGAGAGAATGGGATATGATAGAATTAATTAGAATCTTATAATTGATGGAGATTGGAAGGAATCCTAACTTGATTAGGATTTGAATGAATCACCATGGGTATGGAGTTTGAATATGGATGGCCATGGAATTTGAGTAGCCATAGGATTCCAAATAAAATCTCATTTAATCACCATTGATTTGTATGAGATTCTCCATATCTCTCTATCTTTGACCAAGTCTTCAATTTGCATGGCATTAGGATTTGAATGTTGCACCAATTGATTTGAATAATTTCAAATATGGATTTGAATTGATTTCCTCCTTATCTTCACATCTTTGACTTAGCCCAATATTTGTAGCCATTATCTCCATCTTTGACTTAGTCCACTTGGCTAATGCATGGCACATTCTCCATCACTTTTACTTAGTCTATCTTTGAGTATTTACGAGAGTGTCATTCCTAAAAACACTTAGCACACATATTAAATCATTCACACATGTTTGTTATCATCAAACACAAACTCATCGATAGTTGTATCCAACTACACGTTGTATCCAACAATCTCTCCCTTTTGATGATGAAAACCAATATAAGATTTGAGCAATAACAATTCATATGATACCATCGTGACATGTGTGTGAAGTGTGCAGATGGAAGATGTATGCAATATGCAACAATATAGCAATAATGTGCAAACATATAAGCATGCTACAATGATGTTCAAGCATTCAAACATGTATGCATTCTCCCCCTTTATTCATGCTCCCCCTTGAACATATATTCACATCTTCATTAAGCACTTGCATTCATTCATTAATGCTCCCCCTCAAACCTATATTCATAGATTTTAGCATTTAAACATTAATTCACACACCAAATCACACCAAATCTTCTCAATTCTTTCTCCCCCTTTTGTTATCATCAAAAGTGTATATATGAAGTCAAATTTCTTACCACGTGCAAACTAAATAGTATTATAAATTACGACAAGCACTTGTACGTAGTCAATCATAGAATAAGTATTTTAAGTTCAATGAAAATTATAACAATGACTTCAACACCTTTGTGTAAGTGTGATGATTAAACATTGAAGCACTTAAGGATAACTTTTAAGAAATTCAACTGAAACCAATCCACATTTTCCATTAAACATGAAATCACCTAGGATTGATTTTCCACATCTCATTAAAAATGAGTTCAAGATACAACATCCCAAAAACATAGCATATAAGGACTTTTAGATGTGGCGGTGGCATTGCTTCACGATTATAACACCAATGCTAAAGATTACCCGTAAAGCATATGTTGGATACTCATAGATAGTGTTCTTGCCAAGGATTGTATCCATTTTTCATACAGAACTATTTTCATTCTTTTTGAAAAAAAAATCATATTCAATTCTTTTGTGCTCAATTTTTATCCATGGCAAGACACATCATATCCCTTAGACTTTCAGTTATTTTTCATCCTACATTCACTTTCCAATATTTCATAAAAGATGTCTCCAAATGTGCAACAACATTTAATGTTCGTGGAAGTAAAAGTGTAGGTGTAGAAATCAAATTATTCTAATCATTGAACATGTCATGGTTATTTAGAAAATCAAACATGCACATGTAGCCATAACTATAATACATCAATTTCTACATGGATATGATTATCATTCATTAATATTACTTGAATGATTCAAAAGAAAAGATATACATTAAGCTCAACTTTTTTGCTTTTTGACTTTTTCATTTTTTTTATTTTTCTTTATAAAGAACTAAAACAAGCTAGAAAGCAAACAAATTAGCACACAAATAAATATAAGTTAAGCACACAGAACAAAAAAACCTATGAAGGTATGTGTAACGACCGCTTTCCGACCGTTCGTATTTTCTGCATGTATGACTCTTTTCGTATGGGTATTTTATTTGGCCTCTTCTTGGATTCGGACTATACGATGTGATATGTCGTTGTGACCGTATGGAAGAGTAGTTATTTGTGGGATTTTTATTGAACATCATTTCACGGGTCGTTCTCCCACAAATCAGGTTTGATTGCAGAGTCATCATAGCTTTAGACTTAGTTGCCGGATCTTTTTATTTTTAGGTCGTTTTTCGTGTACCAAACGCACAATTGACCACCATACCCCTGAGCCTCTCTTCTTCACGGTCGTCTCGATATTTTTTTCGTAATTTTCTGACACCCCTAGCCCAATCAACTCACTAATCACATTCAAAGCCCGATTAGCCTAACCCAAATTCAAATTCAAACTTAGCCCAAAATCTAATTGGCTTGCCTACGTAGCATGAAAATTCTGTGGCTATTCTCACCCTAAATGAACCCTCTCCCTCTCACACACCCTCTCTCCTCTTAACCCAAAGTGTACCCCCCTTTAACCCCATTTAGCAAAACTTAACATGTATAAAGCCTCTCACGCAAAACCCTTGGGAACCCATCTCCCAGCCGCCGAAACCCCTCCTTCTCCACGCACTTGACTTCGCTGCCGCCAGCGAGGGCTCCGACCAACCCCTCCCAACTCCGACAAACCCCATCTCTCCTCTCTCTTCTCTCTCTCCTCTTGGAAAAACCCCAAACAGCAACCATGGCTGCCTTCTTCCTGCAAGCTGCCGCCCATCGTCGGAAACCGACGCTCGCTGGCCAGCTTCCACCCTTCAGCGGCCAACTCCACCTCCCTCGGATCCCCCTCGACCTCTCTTATCACCTGCAACTCTCCTTCCCCTTTCTGATACTCTCTATCTCCCTCAAAACACTCTCAAACACAACACTAACGGCAGTTTGGACAGATCTGTCTATCGCCGAAAAAACGTCATGCCCGACCACCTCCGGCCACCTTCAGTAACCACCATATCACCGTTGGACTCCCCTTGAACCACTCTATCATCTGCAATCCTCCTTACTCTCTTCCCTCATCTCTACCTCCTCGAAAACCCGTTGAAACCAAGCCCTAGCAGCTGTTTTTGACAGATCTGTGCGATGCTCTTCAACGCCAACCCCGGCCATCTCCAACCACTTCCAACAATCACTCCACACCATTAGATCCCTCTTGAACCCCTTTAACTACTGCAAGTTTCATTTGACTCCTCGGATCGCTGTTTTTTCGCTACGACATGCGACAACGACCGTTGCGCAAATCTGTCCTCTTCGTCTTCTCACGGTTTCCCACCGCCGTGTGCTGACGCCGTCGGCCACCCACCGGGTTGAGCAACCCCACTGACCTCCTTCAATCCCCATCATCCCACTTTTCTTCTAAGAGTTCACGCGCATCGCCAAACTCGTGTGTTTTCCCCGACGTTGTCACCGCTGTGTAGATCCGTTGCGCTACCCGCAACGGGAGAGAGATCACCACTTGCTCATTGTTCATGCCTCCACCTTGCTATTTGGAAGTATCTCACTATGCTACCTACGGCCGAGACGTTGCTGACGATGCAGATCCATCGCCGTTCAGACCCGACATCCGCTTTTCGATCAACGCCAAAAGGTTAGTCCTCTGACGCGTAGTAAGAACCCCCAATGTAGCAAATCGAAAACCTAGTCTAAAAATCGTCAACAATAACTAAATTTCATTTCTGCTCCGTTAAAACATTGCAAAATATTAGACATCAACGAAGGGCTGAATATCTGTACACATAGAATAGATCGTCGACTAGGCTGAACCAAAACAAAAATGTGACTTTGACCGCTAGGATAGCCCCGTTGAACCTAGAAATGAAATCTAATACGAATGATGAAAAACGTGTCCTGACATCACCGTTGACCATTTAAGACGGACCCTCGCTGACGCACCGCTTCGACGGGACGCTCCGGACAGACGACGCACTCGCCACCGCAGGCAAGTGTTTACACTTGTGTACTTTCGGCCACGTTTAGGCCATCTACTTCTTAGAAAGTTAAAGTACATTTAAAGAGAACCAGACGTGAAATGATAGCGTCCGGGACCCTCCCATGACAGCTTAGACTTGACGACAAAGTCTAAGCACAACAGCAACAACAACTGACACCTTAGGGCTATTCTGTGTGTGCGTGCGTGTGGACCCCCTAGAAAGAACTATCCCTTACACTTGTCATGTTGTGTCTTGTTACAAAAAGCCTACGGGCATTTCAGATGCTCTCCCTGCGAGAGTGATCTCTGTGTTACAAAAAGCCTATGTGCATTTCAGATGCTCTCCCCGCGAGAGTGATCTCCGTGTTACAAAAAGCCTTCGGGCATTTCAGATGCTCTCCACGCGAGAGTGATCTCTGTGTTACAAAAAGCCTTCGGGCGTTTCAGATGCTCTCCACGCGAGAGTGATCTCTGTGTTATAAAAATCCTACGGACGTTTCAGATGCTCTCCACGCGAGAGTGATCTCTGTGTTACAAAAAGCATACGGTCGTTTCAGCTGCACTCCATGCGAGGGTGATCTCTGGTTGTCTTGTCTTGAGCACTTTGATTTGGGGTAGGGTTGAGCGGTCGTACGGTGAGAGGGTCTGGCCGCCCTCAAACCGTAAGGCGTGAACCCTTCGAGTCACACATGTCTTGTCTTGTCTTTTCTTGTCTTGTCCTGTCCTGTCTAGCGTAGTCCCGTAGCCAGTAGCACACGCTACGGCTACTGCATGTTACGTTTTACTTTCTTGCACCGCTTTACTTTCTGCATAGTATAACTATAATGTCATAACAACAGCATGTTAATCAACCAGTAAAATGTTGCTCTAAATTACATTACACTTGCAGTAGAGTCTAACCCTTTCGTGTAGACTTTACCTGACGCACAGTTCCTTTTCTCTTGGGTGTTGTACGTAAGGTGTTAAGCCAGAGTACATGGACGAGCCGGATGTACCTGAGTACTTAGAGCCAGAGGACAAAGACTTGGAGCACGTTCCCGATGAGGACCAGACTTAGAGGTCTCTTCCGTCGCTGTTTTACAAAGGGTACTACTTTGTGTTGGCTGTCTAGCACCACTTTACCTTTTTGCCTAGGTTGGGTGCTTCGCACCATTAGTTTCCTTTTTCTGCAGTTGTTGCCATGCTCATGCTTCTTTTCTTTTAGACTCTAGATATTGTCTCTTTTAAAATGAATGCATCCTTTCTTTCTGTACTTTTGTTGTTCCGAATTATATATATGCAAGAACCTGAAATTTTCAAATCGTATCCCTACAGACGCTTATTGGGTCCGAGCCTCACAGCTCCGGCCAATGCAGACATTAGTCACGTCTCGCTTCTGTCGTTTTGGGAGGCGGGGCGTGACAGGTTTTAGTGGTGGCCCATGCAGGTCATGCAAAAGTTTGGAACAATAAGAGTATCGCATTCATTTAATATCCATGTACAAGTCTAAATTTGGTTTTCCTTGTCTTAGATGGTAGAAAGACTTAGATAGACATCCAGGTTTGATAGTCAAGAGCCTTGGTTAAGATTTAGCTATACTCGTCTTAGGATACCCTAGTAGCCTCTCACTCGGCTTCGACCATGTTATATTTCTAGAGCTCTTCTTTTAGTCGTTCGCTCGGGTCCATCGACTTCGGACCCAGCAGAACGTAATCTTGATTCTCTTAGGACCCTTCACTCTCGATTACAGTCTAGTTCACTAGGAAGTCTTAGTGCTGAGTTCTCCTGATCTTTAGACGGTCCGATAATTAGAACCTCCCCAGCAGAACGTAATCTTGATTCTCTTAGGACCCTTCACTCTCGATTACAGTCTAGTTCACTAGGAAGTCTTAGTGCTGAGTTCTCCTGATCTTTAGACGGTCCGATAATTAGAACCTCGATTTCTAGCATCTTTCTAATCATTACACTTCTGTGTTATCGACCGTAGATTTCCATCATAGCTTTTCGTGAATCATCTCCTAGGCGTAGTCATCATGCGATCATTTTCTTTGCCCTCGATTCACGTGATCGCTACATGACGATTATCGTTAATTCTTCGAATCTCCCCATTGCAAATTCTGTTTCCTCTAAAATTATTTTCGAAATTCCTTATTAAATTCTTCGCTCGGTTTAACTTCTTTGAAACCCCTTATATATAGTTTAAATTTCTCGTTTTTTGATTGAGTTAAAAAAATTCTTTCACGGATTTTGAAACCTTCTTGGTCGAATTTTTTTAAAAGTTACTATCTCGTAATTATTTCTAACCGGTATCTTTTGTATTTCAGTTTTAAAACCATGTTACGATTTTGAAAATTCAATATATCACTTTTTCTAAACTACGAAATTTATTGTTAACCACTTACCGTACGTACTTTTAGAATATTTTCTAAACTAAATAAGAACTTCAATTTTTTTTTATATAACAGTCCTATGTTCATCATGCTCATACTTCAAAAATCTTTGTATAAACTTATTTTCATTGTAAAACAATCGCTACCTCACCATCCTCTTTTTCCTTCGTCTAACTCTTTTTCCGAGTTGTAATTTTCTACCCTCTGCCCACTTTTTCTACATATTTTTATAAGTATAAAAGTATATGATACCATATTTTACACGTAATCCTTCTGTCATCTATTTAGTTATTTTGAGCAATATTTTTGCCCCACCCAACCAACTATCTCTTTATCTCGCCTTATTTGAACTCGTTCCTTTCGATCTTATTTCGTTACACTTTTGGCTTCAGTTTCCCTTCTTTTGTGTAGACGTTAGTGCTTGTAGTTGCATGTGTCATCTCTAGTTTAGTAGTGAACCCTTTGGTTTGTGATGTCGTCGTGGTGTATGTATATAGGTAGATTGTGCAGACCTGTATGAGTGTGCTACCATTAGGATCTTAATGATTGTCTCGTGTGTCATGTATGTATAGTCGGTGTGGTTCGTAATATAAGTATGAAGTTGTCTAAACGATGGTATTCATATGGTTGTGGATAGTGTCATTGCAGGTAATTCCTTAGCCTTAGTCATTCATATCATAGTAGAGCTTATTTTTTTTGGTTGCATGTGATTGTATCAAAACTTTTGTTTGTTTTAAACCAAATCTTTAAAGTTTTGAGACTAGCACACAAGATCACAACACCTATCTTCCCCATCCATTACCACAACTCCACACGTTTTTCCCTATATGTTATTTTTAAAATATGTCTTTGGCCTTAAAATTTCTTTTCTCTTCTTCCCTCTTTGAAGTGTTATTTTTATATGTTGTTATATTGTTAGGACTAGTTAACATTACTAGAGGACTATGTTTGCGGGTAGGCATAGGGTGAGATGAGATATGTCGTAGCGGGGATTGGTTGATTTTGAACACAAAGATAATAGATTAAATTTCTTTCGGATGAAAAGAACGAGGTGTCCAAGACTTATTTATAATACCAAAGTGTAACAGACTCAATGGAGAATTCTGGTTGGATGAAATTATATACAAGGAGATGGGAATTTAATCAGATCTGAGAGCTTAGACGAGTGGTAGATAGGAGTAGCTAGGAAGGGATAGTATGATTTAGAGTGATCATGAGAATGAGTAGAACATTTAAAGCATCAAGACTTGATTATTAAGTTGGGGGTAAGAAGACATTGGAGATAGCACGACGTGTTGAGACGAATGAGATGTTATGAAGATGGATTTTAGTATGATTAGGAGATTAGATGATAGGGGTAAGGATAGATGTAGTTTGATGGTTCATTGATTATAGAGGATAAATTTATGAGAAAATATGATGGAGAATGTATTGGCGGTGAGATGATTTGTAACGACCCGCTTTCGGGGGCCCGTTACTTATTTGATAATTGCGCAGGTTCTGCAGTTAACCAGTGAAGTCAAAATAGCCACGATGCAGAGATGTACAAAAAATACCCAAATAGTGTCCAATTATTACAATCCATTCCGTACAAATATCCCAACAGATATACATGACAGAAGAAAGTACACAACTGAAATAGCTCTGGAAGCTGCGGTCTCATGGTCGAAGTCTGGCGCGATTAGCTCAAGAGCATCTGCCTCCATATGTACGTCGTCTGCGGTGCCACGGAGATGGTACCGTAGGTAAGTCACAACAATTCTAAATAAAGAAAGAGAGGTACTGTACAAGTATGACAAAGCAGACCAAAGTGAAAGTAAAGTAAAGTACGGTGCAGTGTCTTTACAAGTGTAGAAAGTAACGTGCATGGAATGCGTAAAGTAAATGTGACTGTACTGGCAAGTAAAGTGAGGCAAGCATGGTAACTGTACTGGTAAGTAAAGTGCAAGTACTGTAAAGAAAGTAACTGTGCAAATTACACTACGTGACTCAAGTCGGAGAGTACAATATGTGACCGTTCAGTTCATCTCTTGCCTGGGTGCTACCCAGACGAATGCCGGTCCCCAGGCAGCATGATGGTTTGCCGAAACTCAGGCAGCTAGACAGGTTACTTTTATTTTGCCAAAACTCAGGCAGCTGGACGGTATGCCAAAAACTCAGGCAGCTTGACATGTAGATCGAACTCTAGTCACTCCCGTACTCTCGCAAACTATGAGTTACCCCAATACCCCAGTGACGTGTCAAGTACAAGTTCTAGACAGGATTGTTCCACAAGATGTTCCACACATGATATTCCACACGATGTTCCGCATGTTAGTCACACCAGGTTAACTGGTTGACTTCCTCATTGAAAACCAGCAAGTAGGATAAAGACAAGTCCAACACCAAAAGTTGCTACTTCCGTGCTTTGAGCACGTGGTAGTGTGGCTAGCACACAATTTACCCAAGTTGAAAGTTGGCAAAGTAATCTTTGGTAGATTACTTTCATTTAGTTCTCTAGTTTGGTTTAACTTGAATAGCCGTTCTGAGGCTATAAGTGAAGTGTCACAAGTTCATGCAAGCACAGTAGACTAGTTTTCTAAAGTTAGAATATGTCGTGACTTACTATATTCGAGCTCGTCGTGGCAAGACGAGGTTGGAGCTGGAAGAGCTGGTGCATGAAGAATGGTACCTGAAATCACAAGAAACATTCGGTTAAAGCACATCCTATTTTCTATTTATTATTGTTAAAGTTCCATCTTCCATTTATTAAACTTGATCGTTTTGATTTTTAAAACCGGTTAAAACGTTGTCGAAAAGCGTTCTAAATTTTTATATAAACTATATAGGATGAAAATAGTCTTACTGCAAGAGGGAATATTTTTCTGAGGCTTATAGAAATTTTTAGGATTTTTAAAAGCTCAAAAACTATTTAAAAACTATTTTTCAATTAGTGACGCATTTGTTCAGGAATTTATTCTGGGTGCAATCTACATCGGAAAGTTGCAAATGAGGTGTCAAAACGACCGTCTCAAAGAGTATTAAGACATATATTTTTCTCATATTTTAGTTTACGTGAAAATAAGAAGATACGGATTTTTGAACGAATTATACGTATTTATCTTATAGGCTTAAAAATTAATTCTGGAAAAACTAAGCGTCGGATTGAGATGAAACTAGCGCCAATGGGTCCAGAATGTCATTTCTGATTTTCTAGAGGTAGTCTCACATTTTTCTGGGGCTTAGATTTTAAGTTATGGATTTAACACTATAAAACCCTATTATCAATTATTTAAAATACGAAAAATACGAAAATACGCGATATTTACAAGTTTGCCATCGAGTTATATAACTTACGCTTCTTCGTTTTCGAGCCGTGGGCTCGTGTGGTTGTCCCCGGCGTCGGGGCGGGAGCGTGGCGAGGCGGTCGACGGCGGCTTCGTAGGCGGAGCGCCGGTGATGGCGGACGACGGCGACGTCGGAGGTCGGCGAGCGTCGCTGGGAGAGGCGGTGGAGTACGACGAGAGCGGGGGCGGGGTCGGAGCTCGTCGGAGGCCTCGTCGGAGCAGCTGGGGGTGCTTGCGGGTCCGGTGGCTTCGTTGGATGCGGCGGAGCTTCACGGAGGTGACGGAGAGCGGAGCCGTGGGCAGATGGGGCGGAGCTTGGCGGAGACCCGAGCGGACGTCGGGGGAGTCGGGGCGGACAGCGAAGGCAGTGCTCGGCGACGGCGGCTTCGTTCGAGGAGGATGTGCAGCGTCGTATGGTGGCGTGATCAACGGGGAAGTCGTCGGAAGGAGGGGACGTGGTGGGGATGGCCGCGTGAGGGGCGGAGGCCGCCGGAGCGTGGGTGGAGGGCTTGTGGGTTTTCGTTAGGGGAAGAGAGAGAGGACCGGAGGGAGGGAGAGAGCGACGGAGAAGAGAGAGGGCGGCTGTCGGGCTCCTGGGTTTCGAAGAATAGAGAGAGGGAGATAGTAATGCTGTAGGTTTATAATGTGAAGGGGGAGGGGTTTTAAATAGGATGTAGGAATGGCAAACTTGTGATTAGTTAGGGGAGAGATCAACCTGGTAGATGAGGGGTGGGATTGTTAGTTGAGGAGATGGGAGAGTTGGGGTAGACACGGGTTAAGTTAGGTATGTTAATTAAGTAATTAGGTTAGGGTAATGGTAATTAAAGGAGGTTAAAACCCCTTAGAGAAAGTTATTAGTGTAACGAAATTACGAAAATGCCCCTACTAGTAAACGTGTCCGAAAAATTACGAAAACATACCCACGGGATCGTATCGTCACGAGGATCGCGAATACGAAGACCGTTCCAGGGTTTGAGCTACGGAAATACTAGTTTTTGGCCAAAACGTTTAGAAAGCGGGTTTGCGGGTTCTCTATTGAAACGATATCAGAAAATTACGAAATTAATGTGGGAAGCCCCAAATGATTATAGGATGCTACTGCAGGAGTTTGAAAACTTTTTGAAGACGTTTGAATAGAAAGTAAATTCATTGACCCAAAACTGCAATATCTGAAAACGAATTTTTATCAGATCTTTTAGAGGTATTTGACGAAATCCGATTTTACCAAAATACTCCATAACTAGTCTGGTACATCAAAACATTTTTATAGGAAATTTTTGAAATCAGTTTAAGACTCCTAACAAACCATTATAAAATATAATTAAAAATGAATTTACTTTAAATACTTGATTTAAATGTATTGGAAAAATACAGGCCGTTACATTCTACCCTCCTTAAAAATAATTCCGTCCTCGGAATTTAAAAGTCTTTTTGAAACAAATAATTGATATTATAAAGAAGCTCAAGCAAATAAATGATAAAATGGAAAACTAGTCGAATGACTACAATTTAGAAAATAAGTTGTTAATAGCATGAAATCTAATGTGATATAATGGCATCAAGAAAACAAGAGATATTTCTAATAAGTATTAACATCATCATAGTTCCCGTAACTAGTCCCGACCAGTATCACTACAATAGTTACCATGCCTTCTCAAGTAGTCCAAAATTAACATGAGATAATCACATGAAAATGAGGGCTATTATGATGACAACATCTGTTCGAACTTGGAACCTGAGGTGATAAGCCAGTAGCAAGCTATTTAAACCACATAAATGGAAGAACATAAGGTTTATTCGTGCTACTGGGTCTTAATCAAAGATGTCGCTCATCATATAGCACGTATCGACTAATCCACGGGTACCAACACCATCAATTTCCATAATGCCCAACCACATGCTAACGTCCAAATCACCGCCCAAAGGTAAGTACAAGGCCAACACTCTAAGTCAGTACTCACTGCCAGCATTTCTTCCGTCAATCTCCATACTATCACACAATAAGGCAGGATCCATGCTCTCATCCAGAGCCAAGCACAAGGCCTACATCCAACTTCAACACCCAAGGCCAATATCATACCAGTAACCATTGCCATCATTCCTTCCGTAGACCAATACCTGACATTCGCAACACCTAACATCACCCAACAAGTAAATAACCAAAAACACACTTTTCCGCAAACCAAAAGGAGTAGACGCAAGAGGAAGCCTAGACGGGATCTCATCCTAGGTGAGACCCAAGGCAGAGAGCTCAAGAGAAGCCCAAGGATCACGGCTTCCCAAGATCTCAGCCACGCAGCGGTAGCGATGGTGGCGGCGAGGGTTGCTGCTACGCCCAACAGACCCCAAGGTCGTTGGCGGGCCATCGGCGGCTGGCGATCTGCGGCGGCGAGGGCTCCGACTGGCTGGCGATCCATGGCGGGGAGCTAGGGCCTACGGGATGGAGCGAAGCGGAAGCTGGCGGATCGGAGATCGGAGTGGCGATGCGGGGTCCGATCGAGCTCGCTTGGGGGAGAGGCCGGGAGGAGGAGGGGGGTGATGTCTGAGGGAAGCCACGGGGTGGCTTGCGGAGGAAGGAGCGGGGTTAAAAAGAAAAAGAAAGGGGGCGAGGGGCACCGAAGTCGGGGTTAGGTAGGGTAGGGTTCGGCGGGCACGTATCTCGATGGGGGAAACAGACAAAAGAATTAAATAGGGGGGAGGAAGGTGGTCGGTGGGACATGAATTAAAACCCTTCGAGAGAAAAAGACGGGTACAAGATAGAAGTAGGGGCTAGAAGAGAAATGCGAGTTCAAGAAGGATGAAAAGACACGAACAACCTACACTTACACGTCAGGTTTGGCTCGTCTCAAAATCTCTAGCACCATCCTCTAATACTTCTGAGCGTCCTTCGATTCGCTTCCGTTGTCGAATTTGACTTCTGGTGATCAAAAATTGAATGCTACCCTCCTTAGAATAAACGTAGCTAGAGTTCAAGCGAACTAAAAGTGGTTAGGAAGAAGTAAAAGAATCAGGAGGCCATCATTAGCTAAAGAAAGGGGTGCTAGTGATGAAGATCGATGGCGTTACATAATCATGATTCACGTCCTTGCGGTCCAGCGGACACGGCCAGGGAAGTGACTAAGCCAGGATCACTTATGCCCAGTCTAGCCAGGTTGATCCAACAGACTTTAGCCAAGCACATTGACCGGTATCATGGTCCATTGAAGGAAGATCATCATTCATATGAGTACCATCATCAACTGAAGGAAAGGTGATGAAGTGGGTAGATGGTTCAACCTATGAAAAGTCATGATAACTATTAGCAAAAGAGGTTACTAGAGAGGTATAATCAAGAATGGAACACGAATTCCTAAGCAAGGGTTAAGAGTTCAAAGGAAGTGATGAGGATCAAGGAAGACCTAATGAAGATGGTAATAAGGACACTTTACCCGTATATCCAATACAGGTGAACACTCGAGACATCTCGTACTCGAGGTTCAATTTGAGTATCTTATATTATACATCCTGATCTTGCTATAATGTTCACGAGGTAGTTAGCGAGGACCTGCATGGGCCACCAAACTTGTAACGACCCGCTTTCGGGGGCCCGTTACTTATTTGATAATTGCGCAGGTTCTGCAGTTAACCAGTGAAGTCAAAATAGCCACGATGCAGAGATGTACAAAAAATACCCAAATAGTGTCCAATTATTACAATCCATTCCGTACAAATATCCCAACAGATATACATGACAGAAGAAAGTACACAACTGAAATAGCTCTGGAAGCTGCGGTCTCATGGTCGAAGTCTGGCGCGATTAGCTCAAGAGCATCTGCCTCCATATGTACGTCGTCTGCGGTGCCACGGAGATGGTACCGTAGGTAAGTCACAACAATTCTAAATAAAGAAAGAGAGGTACTGTACAAGTATGACAAAGCAGACCAAAGTGAAAGTAAAGTAAAGTACGGTGCAGTGTCTTTACAAGTGTAGAAAGTAACGTGCATGGAATGCGTAAAGTAAATGTGACTGTACTGGCAAGTAAAGTGAGGCAAGCATGGTAACTGTACTGGTAAGTAAAGTGCAAGTACTGTAAAGAAAGTAACTGTGCAAATTACACTATGTGACTCAAGTCGGAGAGTACAATATGTGACCGTTCAGTTCATCTCTTGCCTGGGTGCTACCCAGACGAATGCCGGTCCCCAGGCAGCATGATGGTTTGCCGAAACTCAGGCAGCTAGACAGGTTACTTTTATTTTGCCAAAACTCAGGCAGCTGGACGGTATGCCAAAAACTCAGGCAGCTTGACATGTAGATCGAACTCTAGTCACTCCCGTACTCTCGCAAACTATGAGTTACCCCAATACCCCAGTGACGTGTCAAGTACAAGTTCTAGACAGGATTGTTCCACAAGATGTTCCACACATGATATTCCACACGATGTTCCGCATGTTAGTCACACCAGGTTAACTGGTTGACTTCCTCATTGAAAACCAGCAAGTAGGATAAAGACAAGTCCAACACCAAAAGTTGCTACTTCCGTGCTTTGAGCACGTGGTAGTGTGGCTAGCACACAATTTACCCAAGTTGAAAGTTGGCAAAGTAATCTTTGGTAGATTACTTTCATTTAGTTCTCTAGTTTGGTTTAACTTGAATAGCCGTTCTGAGGCTATAAGTGAAGTGTCACAAGTTCATGCAAGCACAGTAGACTAGTTTTCTAAAGTTAGAATATGTCGTGACTTACTATATTCGAGCTCGTCGTGGCAAGACGAGGTTGGAGCTGGAAGAGCTGGTGCATGAAGAATGGTACCTGAAATCACAAGAAACATTCGGTTAAAGCACATCCTATTTTCTATTTATTATTGTTAAAGTTCCATCTTCCATTTATTAAACTTGATCGTTTTGATTTTTAAAACCGGTTAAAACGTTGTCGAAAAGCGTTCTAAATTTTTATATAAACTATATAGGATGAAAATAGTCTTACTGCAAGAGGGAATATTTTTCTGAGGCTTATAGAAATTTTTAGGATTTTTAAAAGCTCAAAAACTATTTAAAAACTATTTTTCAATTAGTGACGCATTTGTTCAGGAATTTATTCTGGGTGCAATCTACATCGGAAAGTTGCAAATGAGGTGTCAAAACGACCGTCTCAAAGAGTATTAAGACATATATTTTTCTCATATTTTAGTTTACGTGAAAATAAGAAGATACGGATTTTTGAACGAATTATACGTATTTATCTTATAGGCTTAAAAATTAATTCTGGAAAAACTAAGCGTCGGATTGAGATGAAACTAGCGCCAATGGGTCCAGAATGTCATTTCTGATTTTCTAGAGGTAGTCTCACATTTTTCTGGGGCTTAGATTTTAAGTTATGGATTTAACACTATAAAACCCTATTATCAATTATTTAAAATACGAAAAATACGAAAATACGCGATATTTACAAGTTTGCCATCGAGTTATATAACTTACGCTTCTTCGTTTTCGAGCCGTGGGCTCGTGTGGTTGTCCCCGGCGTCGGGGCGGGAGCGTGGCGAGGCGGTCGACGGCGGCTTCGTAGGCGGAGCGCCGGTGATGGCGGACGACGGCGACGTCGGAGGTCGGCGAACGTCGCTGGGAGAGGCGGTGGAGTACGACGAGAGCGGGGGCGGGGTCGGAGCTCGTCGGAGGCCTCGTCGGAGCAGCTGGGGGTGCTTGCGGGTCCGGTGGCTTCGTTGGATGCGGCGGAGCTTCACGGAGGTGACGGAGAGCGGAGCCGTGGGCAGATGGGGCGGAGCTTGGCGGAGACCCGAGCGGACGTCGGGGGAGTCGGGGCGGACAGCGAAGGCAGTGCTCGGCGACGGCGGCTTCGTTCAAGGAGGATGTGCAGCGTCGTATGGTGGCGTGATCAACGGGGAAGTCGTCGGAAGGAGGGGACGTGGTGGGGATGGCCGCGTGAGGGGCGGAGGCCGCCGGAGCGTGGGTGGAGGGCTTGTGGGTTTTCGTTAGGGGAAGAGAGAGAGGACCGGAGGGAGGGAGAGAGCGACGGAGAAGAGAGAGGGCGGCTGTCGGGCTCCTGGGTTTCGAAGAATAGAGAGAGGGAGATAGTAATGCTGTAGGTTTATAATGTGAAGGGGGAGGGGTTTTAAATAGGATGTAGGAATGGCAAACTTGTGATTAGTTAGGGGAGAGATCAACCTGGTAGATGAGGGGTGGGATTGTTAGTTGAGGAGATGGGAGAGTTGGGGTAGACACGGGTTAAGTTAGGTATGTTAATTAAGTAATTAGGTTAGGGTAATGGTAATTAAAGGAGGTTAAAACCCCTTAGAGAAAGTTATTAGTGTAACGAAATTACGAAAATGCCCCTACTAGTAAACGTGTCCGAAAAATTACGAAAACATACCCACGGGATCGTATCGTCACGAGGATCGCGAATACGAAGACCGTTCCAGGGTTTGAGCTACGGAAATACTAGTTTTTGGCCAAAACGTTTAGAAAGCGGGTTTGCGGGTTCTCTATTGAAACGATATCAGAAAATTACGAAATTAATGTGGGAAGCCCCAAATGATTATAGGATACTACTGCAGGAGTTTGAAAACTTTTTGAAGACGTTTGAATAGAAAGTAAATTCATTGACCCAAAACTGCAATATCTGAAAACGAATTTTTATCAGATCTTTTAGAGGTATTTGACGAAATCCGATTTTACCAAAATACTTCATAACTAGTCTGGTACATCAAAACATTTTTATAGGAAATTTTTGAAATCAGTTTAAGACTCCTAACAAACCATTATAAAATATAATTAAAAATGAATTTACTTTAAATACTTGATTTAAATGTATTGGAAAAATACAGGCCGTTACATGATTGATGACTAGTAGACGATAATGTGGATTTATAGTTAAGTGCTAAGATGTGATTCTAGTTGTAGCTTGTTCGGTGGAGAGGCAAGTTATGATGGATTATTTGAGGAACAATGTTTGAAGTTATAGGATTAGAGATCATTATGTGGAATATGGGAGTTGTAGGCATAAGTGTGTATAGATATTATTGTTATTAGTATAAGTGATTCCGAGGGCGGAATCATTTCTAAGGTGGGTAGAATGTAACGGCCGCTTTCCGACCGTTCGTATTTTCTACGTGTACGACTCTTTTCGTATACGTATTTTAATTGGCCTCTTCTTGGATCCGGACTATACGATGTGATATGTCGTTGTGACTGTATAGAAGAGTAGTCATTTGTGTGATTTTTAGTGAACGTCTTTCACGGGTCGTTCTCCCACAAATTAGGTTTGATTACAAAGTCGGCATAGCTTTAAACTTAGTTGCCAGATCTTTTTATTTTTAGTTCGTTTTTCGTGGATCAAACGCACGATTAACCAATGTATCCCTGAGCCTCTCTTCGTCACGGTCATCTCGATATTTTTTCGTAATTTTTTGACACCCCTAGCCCAATCAACTCACTAATCACATTCGAAGCCCGATTAGCCTAACCCAAATTCAAATTCAAACTTAACCCAAAATCTAATTGGGTTGCCTAGCATGAAAATTCTGTGGCTATTCTCACCCTAAATGAACCCCCTCCCTCTCACACACCCTCTCTCCTCTTAACCCAAAGTGTACCCCCCTTTAACCCCATTTAGCAAAACTTAACATGTATAAAGCCTCTCACGCAAAACCCTTGGGAATCCATCTCCCAGCCGTCGGAAACCCCTCCTTCTCCATGCACTTGACTTCATTTCCACCGGTGAGAGATTCGACCAACCCCTCCCAACTCCGGCCAACCCCATCTCTCCTTTCTCTTCTCTCTCTCCTCTTGGAAAAACCCCAAACAGCAACCATGGCCGCCTTCTTCCTGCAAGCTGTCGCCCATCGCCGGAAACCGATGCTCGTCGGCCAGCCTCCACCCCCAGCGGCCAACTCTGCCTCCCTTGGATCCCCCTGGACCTCCCCTATCACCTGCAACTCTCCTTCCCCTTTCCGCTACTCTCTATCTCCTACAAAACACTCTCAAACATAACACTAACGGCAGTTTGGACAGATCTGTCCATCACCGAAAAAATGCCGCGCCCGGCCACCTCCAGCGACCGCACACCCTACCACCGTGGCATGAATCGGCGCTCATCAATAGGTTCCTCCACTTTAGATTTTGCTCCTTCTTGCGGCTCCTTCTCCTTTTCCACCCCAATTACCGGCTCGCTCTCTTCTAGAATCTCCACCACGGGTTCCTTGATTTGAGTCATGGGGGGAGTGGTATCCTTCCCACCTCTTGTTGTAACCGCAACAACTGTGTTGATATGCCCGGTGTTGCCCCGTGGATTTGACTCGGGTTGAGCTGGCAATTGTTGGTTGTTTCTATTGAGCAACGCAAG
Source organism: Scilla litardierei (assembly GCA_030789695.1). NCBI lineage: Eukaryota > Viridiplantae > Streptophyta > Magnoliopsida > Asparagales > Asparagaceae > Scilla > Scilla litardierei. The sequence continues at coordinate 319,058,387 of CM061133.1, forward strand.
TTGCTCCCCAATTTGAGCGACGACGGTGGTGAGAGAATCTTGTCCCGCCTTCAACGTGGCGTTAATCTTTCTTTGCTCCGCCATAAACTCCTCCACCTTAGCTTCAAATCCGAACGTGGTTAAGCTTGCGGAGGGTTGGGATTTCTCCAACCTTGATTATACCAGGGTGGCCTATAAGGTCCCACTTGTTGCCTAGGTGGGAAGTTTTGTTGCGGTGGCCCCCTTGGTTGATAATTCGGTTGTGGTGGTGGAGCCCGAGCTTGAGGAGGTTGTTGAGGTGGGGGGTTCAAGGAACCATCATTATTAGCATAAGAAAACCCCGGATGGTTTCTAGTGGCCGGGTTGGCCCAATATCCGGAATTCCCCGCAACATACTGAATTTGCTCCAAAGCTCCTTCTCCATGCTCTCCTCCTACATACATGGCTTGGGATTGGTCTTGCCAATCACTCATATGGTTCGTCGGTGCAGATGTAGTAGGGGCTCCTTGCGGCTCGGTAATGTATTTCTCCAACCTCTCCACTACCTTGTGGAGAGAGTCAAATTTGCTAGCAAGCTCTGCCACGGCCTTGGCCTCATAAATACTTGTGGGCTTCAAGGAGGACGAAGAATGTCCTCGCTCGTCCCCCCATTGTTGGTTGTTGGAGGCCATCTCCTCTAGCAAGGTCGTAGCTTCATCGGGGGTCTTTGACAAAATGGTCCGTTGGCGGTAGCATCAATAATCTGTTTTGTGCCCGGTTGGAGTCCAATGTAGAAACTGTGGACAAGCTCCCAATCCTCTATGCTGTGATGGGGGCATTGATGTTGCAAGTCCTTGAAGCGCTCCCACGCCTCATAGAGAATCTCCTGAGGTCCTTGCTTGAAGGACATGAGAGCACTTCTTATCTTCACCGTCTTGGAGGGCGGGTAAAATTTGTCGACGAAGGCACTCGCCAATTCATCCCAAGTGGTGAAGATTCCTTCAGCTTGCATCCTCAACCAATATAAGGCTTTGTCCTTGAGTGTGAAGGGGAAGAGGCGCAGTCTGATAGCATCTATGGAGACGCCCGGCATTTGGAAGGTGGCACATTTTGATAGGAAGAGCTGGATCTGGTAATGAGGGTTCTCATGGGAATTCCCATGAAAAGGGTCTTGCTGCATCAGAACTACCAATCCAGTCTTCAACTCGAAATTTTTGTCGGCTGCCAACTCTGGCATAGCTATGGATGAGGTCGTGGAGGAAGTCTTAGGCCGAAGCCTATCTTTAATGGAGATGATCCTCGCCATTCGCGCCGCCAATTCTTCGGGTGTCTCAGGATTGGTCATACAATTCCCTTCCGTATCGAGTCTCCTCTCCGCTCTGATCCTCATCAATGTACGTTCGATCTCCGGATCGTATAGTATTTCTTCGGGGTCCGCCGTGGATCTCGTGTACATGCAAGGGAAAACAGAGTTTCAAAGAAATCGTTAGCACAAAGGAAGGGTAAAATAAAAATAGATATAATAAAAAAAAAGAAAAATATCTAGGTAGGTAGAATTAAACACTATCGCCTCCCCGGCAACGGCGCCAAAAACTTGATCGGCGCCCCGGACACACACCCGGGGCGAGCGACTCGATAGTCTTACCGCAAGCGCACGGTGTAGCGGCGAGCGGGTATCGAACACGAGGAGGGAAAATGACAGTGTCTTCTTCAATTCACCTGGCTATAAGAACAGTCGAGAAATGTTCGCAACAAAGCGGTCACAGTCGTTCAATTGTATAAAGGAAATATCAAATTAATAAAAACGCCTAGGGGTAGGGAATCCCCGCAACAAACCGTATCTCGTCATTGTAATTCGTAGGTTTCACAATTGCTAGACCTTGAAATTCAGGTGAACTAGTTGCAACTAAATGTAGAACCAAGCTCACGCTCTCGCGCTATTGCCAGTCTATAGCAAACCTAGGGTAGGGTCCAATCTCTTGCAAACCCTAACCTAGGCAAGCTAGCGTGAAGAACAACATCATCCTTCAATCGTATCTCGAGCCCACTCTCGTGCAAACTCGAGCTACGACCTAGGTTGGGATAGTTCCTACCCGTCCAATCTCTTGCAAACGGGTATTGGTATAGAATTGCAATCGAAAACCCTAGTTTCGGTCCAATCTCTTGCAAACCGATTCCGGAGAAATTCAATTGTAACCCAATTCGAATTTCTAGGGCTTCCTATCGAGTTGGGATCCAATCTCTTGCAAATCCCAATCGGTATGAATCCCTAGCCATTCGTATTAAATCAATCCCAAACTAACCCTAATCAATTCTAGCAATAATTTCACCAATTCATCACAAATTATAAATAGGGTTCGTAGGGTTCATCCCTACGCCCTAAGACGATAGAACTACTCACAATTCATAGTGCAATTCAATGGAAATTCACAAATAAAATCAGTAGAATTCATTGCAATATTCAATATATCAATAAAATGAGGTTTTTGATAGAGAGAGAGAGACAAACCAATGAAGATTCAATAGCATCCAACAAAATAACACTTTTCTCTCTCCCAAAAGAACTAAATCTAATCTCCTAAAAAGTAATCTAAAAAAGGCTGCAAAAAGTTCTGAAAAAGCTCCCCAAACTATGTTAAAAACTGGGGTTAAATACCCCCCAAAATCGCCCAAAAAAACTGTGACGAAATTGCCCCTGCGCAGCCTCAAAATCGCAATTTACGCTACAGGCAGCGCGGCTCACTCGGCCGAGTGACAAATGTCATTCGGCCGAGTGACAAACCCGGACAAATTTCAGTAACTTCGGACTTTTGGGGGTTGGCTCCTCTGGAGTCACTCGGCCGAGTGACTTTCTTTGCTTCGGCCGAGGGGACTTCTTCACTCAGCCAAGTCGGAACTCTGGAGTTGACTGACAGATTACAGTAAGTTGGGACTTTTCGTTTGACGTCGTCTTGATTCCACTCGGGCGAGTGGGGTCTCCGTGGTTCGGGCGAGTGGGCTGGCGATGGTCGGCCGAGTGCACGCTGATACTTAGTTTGTTGCGTGTCCGATTTGGCCGGCCGAGCGGGCTTTCGATGGTCGGCCGAGTGACTCCTTCACTCGGCCGAGTGACATGCTGAAAATGCCCAATCTTCGTATTTTTGCTCCCTCGTCGCTCCTACGACGTTCTTTCTTCTTCCACTCCTCTCCAAAAGCAAAATTCCCCTCGAAAGAGTCACGGGTGACACTCCAGAGTGGGTGCATCTCAGAATCACTCCAAATCGCTCGAAATCTCCGGAAATTCGAAAAAAAAAGAAATCGTGAAAAGCATCGCAATATTGTCGAATAATCGTGAAAAACGCGATACGAGCGATCAAAATGGCATGCAAACATGCAGAAAAAAGGTGTAAAATGTGGAGTGATCAAAATCCCCCAAGCTTACCTCTTACTCGTCCTCGAGGAAGATGAGTAAAAAGCGAACCCGGTGGATAAAGATAATGGAAGCGATGGAAAAAACGGAAAATGAAAAACGGGAAAAACAAAATAGAAAACAAAGAAGGAAGCTGCTAGATCATTTTTCTCAGGACGTGGGTTTTGCTTACTCATATAGCACGCATCGAATTCAAAACACATGTCAAAGACTTTTATCTCGATATCATAGTATAATGGTGCATTTGAAATAGAAAACCCAAGAATATCAATATAGCATGAAAAATGGAATAATTCTAGAATTAGCATCGTCTGAAGCATCTAAAGCGGTATACAAAATCGTAGATCACACACTTTTCAATTGAATGCTTTCTATGAGGAGTATAAGAGATATCACACAATAGATTAGTAAGAATAGAAAAAGTGTGGTTTTCATGAAATGAATGCTAAGCGTAGATCTCTAGATTTCATGAAACTTTAGCGATCTCACCGAGTATAAAATATTACTTAGCCTAGATTGTCATGCATCGTCAAATAGTCACTCTCTCACACTTCATTGGATTCTCTCCCCCAAGCTTATCCATAAGCGTGGTGGCATAAACAAAACTGTATTTACATCCCCCGTTTCTTTTGAAACTCCAAAAGTAAAAGAGATAAAAAGGCAAAAGAGGGAAGAAAGAGAGAAAGGGTATGAGATGGGATCGTTTTCGAACTTCTTTTCTCTTTTCTTTTCTTTTTCTCAAATCTCTTTCTTTCTCTCCTTTTTTTTTCTTGAATGATATATATATACACACAAATGATCCCAAATCAAAAGAGAAGGATATACAAGTATTTTTTCCTTTTTGGTTTTGGGGAATTTGGAGCATGGGATATAGTAACGGGGGGATGCCAATAATAGAATTCCTAAGGGGAGATTCACCAATGAGTTTAAAATAGAGAAATAATGTTCAAGATATGTGGAGAAAGAATTAAATGCATCTCTCGGTTCACTCTATAGGACGCGCATGACAACTTCAGCAGGGTAATTTAATCTACTCAGTTTGATCTCAAAAAGCAAACTAGTCCAGATATATCAATGCTAGCAAACATTCAATCAATTTGAAGTGAAGCGTACAAATCATGCAGTAAGAAGTGATATGAGAAAAGAAAGCAGTACTCCAGATATAAGCATCAATGCGTGAATCTTGGTGTGTTTTCTATGATAGCATACATATGAATCATCAGACACCAGCTAATAATAGAATTTCATCCATTTTCATACGGAAAAAGAAGTGGGTTACTATTTCTAAATGCAAAGCAGAACATAGCAAATGATATCAAAAACAAAAGCTATGACATGACAAAATCAGCATGCATATAGAGAACAGCTAACACCACGTCATCGTCATCACAGAAAAATCATCTCTAGCAAAAGATGAAAGAAATAAAGATAAAGGAAAACAAGACTATTTACAATGCAGCACACAAAGAAAATAAGAAAAACGTGATGCATGGTAAAAAAATGAAAAAAGTGATGAAAAATGGGTGCAAAAGCGGAAAAAACGTGAAAAAACTAAAAATAAATGTGATGAAAGCAAAAAGTGTGAGAACTCACTCCCCCAAGCTAAAGTGCACATTGTCCTCAATGTGCAAAGTGTGGCACACCGAGAGACGGGTAATGGGTGGGGAGGGTGAGGATGCATGCATGATAAAAAAAGGAAAAAAATGAAAAGAAAATATGATGATGTGAATGATGCATGCAAAGATCGGAGTGATGCAGGTAATGTGTCACCAAAAATACTCTCCCTCTCTCCCAAAAAAGATAGAAAATGATGTGAGCAAGATAGGGACCAAAATAGTGAGGGGATGAGGGGGGGCCAAAAATCTCCAGGACCAGCAGAAAATGGGCAGCATAACGACAAAAAAGATCAATGGCATCAAAGGTGTGCCTAAGCTGGTGGTGCTGCACCATCTCCGTCCTATGGCGGAGGTGGTGGTGGTGGTGGTGGCCGAGGTGTCAGCTGGGTGGGTGGGTGTAGTGGAGGGAGTCGTGCCAGGATCTGATTCAGGCAAGCCTGAATATCAGGAAGCATGGCGACGTGGGACTCCACGGAACTGACCGTGGCAGAGAGAGCCCTAAAATCGCCTCTGAGTCCACTCACCACCCCCTCAAGAGCACGAAGGCTCTGAAGTAGAGTGTCATGGGGTGGTGGAGCGGAGGGACGAATAGGTCTAGGCTGTGAAGGACGGGGCTGCCGCACACGGGTGGAGTAGGTAATAGGGCCGACAGGAAAGTGCGGGAAGGGTGATGTGCTCACTAGTGGATGCCCAGCCTCAGTGTGAGGCTGGGACACAGGCTGGGACGATGAGGCAGCAGCAGTAGTGGTGGAAGACAAAATCGACGACGAGTCAGTAAGAGAAGTCAGCGACACAGACGTGTGGACAGACGTCACGACACTCTCGGATAGGACGTCTGTGGTGGAGACAGAAGGGTCGGCCACTGGGGAGGAAGTGTAGGGACCAAAAGGTGACACCCCAGCGGACAGCAACCTGGATAGGGACCGCACAACAGTAGGGAAGAAAGGCTCGCCTCTCTCTAGTATGGTGGGTGGACGCTCCGGAAGAAGTGAGGAAATAGGCTCAACCGAGATAGGCACAGCAGTGGTGGGGGTGGTGGTAGACGTGGTGAACGTGGTGGGTGACTCAGCAAGGGTACTCCCGACACTGACAGAAGTGGGGACAAAAGTGCCAGGAGGTGCAGAAAGTGCAGGCTTGGGCTGAGGGATCACGGGGTCAGCAGGTGCAGGTGGTCCCTGCTCAGCTCCCTCGGCCTCAAGTACATAGGCAGCTGGGATGAGGAGATCCATCGCTGGGATCCAATCCTCGTGGGCCGGTCCTATATGTGTCCGAGCGAGGCTTGGGAGGATCATGTAATCGGCACTATAAGGACCGTGCAACCACACCCAGTGCCGCTGGCCGTGGGGACGAAGCATCTTCATCCGGGCCATGACGTCTATCGATAGTGCAGTGGGGCCCGGGGCTCGTCGAAGGTCAGCAGGTAGGTCCACGTCGGTCATCAGGGCTAGCAGAGTAATCAGACCGTCGCAGTAAATCGGTGAGCGAGCGCCCACTGAAATGATGATGCGGTCTAAAAACCAGCTAGCAATATCAATCTCAACGGCGGGGACTGGTCGGTCCCGAGTATACACCCAGAGAACGGTTGTAGTTTTACCGCAAGTGCACGGTGTAGCAGCGAGCGGGATATCGAACACAGGGAGGACGAATGAATGTGCTTGCTCCGATCAACCTGGCTATTTAGGAAGAGAATTTTGCCTTTGGCGATCCTGTCACAATCGTCAGACAAATGTGCGAAATATCAAATCAAATAAAGAACGTCTAGGGAATGGTGAATCCCCGCTACACACCGTACTTCATAAATGTGGTTCATCGGTATCAAAATTGCTAGAATGAGAATTCGGATGAACTAGTTGCAACTGAATGTAGAACCAAGCTCACGCTCTCGTGCTGTTGCCGGTCTATAGCTATCCTAGGGTCGGGTCCAATCTCTTGCAAACCCTACCCTAGGGAAGCTAGCATTAGGATCAACATCATCGTCCAATCGCGCACCGAGCCCAATCTCTTGCAAACTCGGTCCACGATCTAGATTAGGATAGTTCCTACCTGTCCAATCTCTTGCAAACGGGTATCGGTATAGAATTGCAACCGGGAATCCTAGTATCGGTCCAATCTCTTGCAAACCGATACTTCGAAAAATCCGACTCCAACCCAATTCGGATTTCTAGGGCTTCCTATCAAATTGGGATCCAATCTCTTGCAAATCCCAATTGATATGAATACCTAGCAATCCGTAGTAAATCGATCACAATCTAATCTCTAATAGCAATTCTAGCTCAATTTCTACCAATTCATCACAAATATGAAAGTGGGCTTGTAGGGTTCATCCCCACGCCCCAAGACGTGGAGACTACTCACAAATCATAGCAAGATCACAAAAATAATAGTTGAGATAAGCAATAGAATTCATCACAACAATGATATAAACAATAAAAATAGAATTTTTAGGGAAAAGAGATGCAAACCAATGTAGTTCTTCAATTAATCCAACAAAAATCCAAGTTTTGCTCCTTCTCCAATCACAAGAATAAAGCTAAAAAACTAATATAAAAAGCTGCAAAAAATCTAAGAGAGAGCTCTCAAAACTAGGGTAAAAACAGGGCTTAAATAGCCCCAAAAATCGTCCAAAAATCGTAACCAAAATACCCCTGCACAGCCTGTTTTCCGCAGTTTTCGCTACAGGCAGCGCATCGCACTCGGCCGAGTGACAAAAGTCGCTCGGCCGAGTGAAAACCCTGCAATTTTCCAGTAAGTCGGGTCTTTCAGGGGTCTTCAGTTCGGGGGCGGCTCGGCCGAGTGAGTTGTCGTCACTCGGCCGATGACTTCATGATACTCGGGCGGACGGGATTTACCACTCGGCCGAGTGGGTCTTCTGAAGTTCAGGCAGCCGAAAAACAGTAACTTCGATGTTTTGGAAGGGCTTCGTCTGGGCGCCACTCAGGTGGACGTGGTATCGTCACTCGGCCGATGTGGTCTTCGGTGCTCGGCCGAGTGCACATAGAGATCGTGTCTGAACTGGTCGGCCGAGCAGTGTCTCGCTGGTCGGCCGAGTGGCTCCTCCACTCGGCCGAGTGGGACACAAAAAATGCCCAATCTGCTTGTTTTGGCCTCCTCGTCGCTCCTGCGACGTCCATTCTTCTTCCGCTCCTCTCCAACAGCAAAATACCCCTCGGGGAGGTCGTCGGTGACTGTCTAGAGTAAGCGCATCTCGAGATCACTCCAAATCGCGCCAAATCACCTGAAATGCGACAAAAACAACAAATCGTGAAAAGCATCGCAATATCGTCGATATATCGTGAAAAACATGATTTGGGCGATCTAGATGGCATGCAAACATGCGGAAAAAAGGGTGTAAAATAAGGAGTGATCAAAATCCCCCAAGCTTGCCTCTTACTCGTCCTCGAGGAAGATAAGTAGAAGGCGAACCCGGTGGATTTGGAAAACGAAAACGGCGAAAAAAAAATGAAAAAATGAAAAATGAAGAAGAATGAAAACGAAATGAAAATAAAGAAGAAAGAAAGAAAGAAGGAAGCGAAGAGGTAGGATGCTAGATCATTTTCTCAGTACGTGGGTTTCACTTACTCTTATAGCATGCACCGAATGAGAAATACATGTCAAAGAATTTTATTTTGATATCATAGTATAATGGTGCAAATAGAAATAGAAAACCCACGAAAAACGATATAATCATGAAAAACGGAATAATTTTAAAATTAACGTCGTCTGAATCATTTAAAGCGGTATACAAATCACAGATCACACACTTTTCAATTGGACACTTTCTATCTGGAGTATAAGAGTATCACACTATAGAATAGAGAGAATAGAAAAGTATGGATTTCATGAAATGAACGCTAGGCTTAGATTTCTGGATTTCGTAAAACTAAAATAATCTCACCGAGTATAGAATATTACTTAGCCTAGGTTGTCGTGCAATGTCAAGTAGTCACTCTCTCACACATCAATGGATCCCCTCCCCCAAGCTTATCTATAAGCGTGGTGGCATAAAAAATATTTACATCCCCATTTTTTTATACATATAGCTCCAAAAGCAACGAAAAGAAAGAAGAAAGAAAGAAAGTGAGATGGGATCTTTTATTCAGGATTTTTTTTTCTTCTTTTTTTTTCTTTTGTTTTTTTTTTCTTTCTTTTTTTTTGCAATAAGCAATATATACACAACGATCCCAACTCAAAGAGAGATAATGATGTACAAGAATGTTTTTCTCTCTCTCCTTTTTTTTATAGAATAAGAGATTTGGAGCTAGGAATTAGTAGCGGGGGAAAATGCCATAAAATAGAATCACTAAGGGGAGATTCACCAATGATTTTAAAAGTAGAGAAATGATGTTCAAGATTTGTGGAGAAAGAAATAAATTTAACCCTCGGTTCACTCTATAAGACATGCACGACAACTTCAGCAGGGTAATCTAATCTACTCAGTTTCGATCACAAAAAAGCTAACTAATCCAGATATATCATAGCTAACATCATTCAATCATCCTGAAGTGAAGTGTACAATTCATGCATATAGAAGTGATATAGGAAAAGAAAGTCAGTACTCCAGATATAAGCATTCAATGTGTGAATCTTGGTGTGTTTTCTGTGATAGCATACATATGAATATTCAGACTCAGCTAATAATAAAATTTCATCCATTTTCATGCGGAAAAAGGTGTGGGTTACTATTCTAAATGCAAAGCAAGTCATAGCATCTGATATCTGAAATAAAACCTAAGACATGACAAATATAGCGTGCATATAGAATAAGCTAAATCCAACGTCATCATCATCACAGAAAAGTCATCTCTAGCATGAGATGAAAAAGAAATAAAGATAAAGGGAAAATAGAAACTATGCAATGCGGCAAACAGGAAAATAAGAAAAACGTGATGCATGGCAAAATAAAAGAAAAGTGATGAAAAATAAGTGCAAAAGCGAAAAAAAATGGTGTGAAAAACTAAAAATAAAGGTGGCAAATCAAAGAACGTGAGAACTCACTCCCCCAAGCTAAATGGCACAGTGTCCTCAATGTGCAAAGTGTGGCACACCGAGAGACAAGCGATGGGAGGGGCAAGTGAGGATGCATGCATGGGAAAATGAAAAGAAAAAGGTAAAATAAAGAAATGAAAATATGATGCGGACATGATGCATGCACAGATAGGAGCGATACGTAGATATAAGTGTCACCAAAAACTCGCCCTCTCTCCCAAAATAGATATAAAAAGATATGATCAAAAAGAGAATACCATAATAAGTGAGGGGAGGGGGGGACAAAAAGTGCAACAGGACCTAGCAGAAACGGGCAGCACAACGGCAGGAATAAATCAAAGCATCAAGGGTGCCTAAGAAGGTGGTGCTGCGCCGTCTCCGTCCTGAGGCGGAGGTGGTGGTGGTGGTGGTGTAGGCTGCTGAGCTGGGGTGGGCGTGGAAGTGGAAGCAGGTCTAGTGTGTGTGGAAGTGTATGTGGGAACCTGCTGGGTGGGTGGGGGTACGCGGGGGAGATGCTCCAAGACCTGTGTAAGGCAGTAATGGATCTGGGGGATCAGCTCGAAGCGTCCAGCCATCGCAGAGACGGTGGAGGACAGGGTCCTAAGGTCACCTCTAAGACCACTCACCGCCAACTCAAGAGCACGTATGCTCTGCAGTACAGTGTCGGGCGGGGGTGGTGCAGAGGGACGCACCGGTCTAGGCTGTGCAGGGCGAGGCTGGCGTACGCGAGTAGAGTATGTAACGGGCTCAGCAGGGAAGGGGACAAAAGGTGTCGTGCCTGCAAATGTGGGCCTGGCCTCAGTGTGAGGCCGGGACACCGGCTGGTGAGAAGTGGAGGCAGCGGCAGCGAAAGAAGAGTGCAAAAGTGGCTGCGAGGCAGCTAGAGAGGTCAGTGGCACAGAAGTGTGGACAGACGCCACGACGCTCTCAGAAAATACAGCAGGGGTGGAGACAGAGGTAACTACCGCTGGGGCGGAAGTGTGTGGACCAAAAGGCGCAACCCCAGCGGAGATCATGCTAGCCATGGTCTCCATGACCGCGGTAAACGAGGGCTCTCCACTCTCAACAAAGGTCGACGGGCGCTCGGGGAGTGCGGAGCAAAGTGGCTCGACGGACAGAGGGCCAGTGGTGGTGGTGGGAGTGGTGGTGACAGCCTCGGAAGTGGTGACAGTGGTGGAAGTGGGCTCAGCAAAAGTACTCTCGACACCGACAGCGGTGTCAGGAGCAGCGGAAGCATCTGGTATGGGCTGAGGGGCCACTGGGTCAACAGGGTCGGCGGCAGGCTCGGCAGGGTGTGCAGCAGGGTCTGCGGGGGCAGCCTGGGCAGCGTGGGCAGCGTGGGCCTGCTCGGCCTCCTCGGCCTCGAGCACGTAGGCAGCGGGGATGAGAACATCCATCGCCGGGAGCCAGTCGACGTGGGCTGGTGCGATCTGAGTCCGAGCAGGGCTCGGGAGAATCATGTAGTCGGCACCGTAAGGGCCGTGCAACCAGACCCAGTGACGCTCACCATGCGGACGAAGCATCTTCATCCGGGCCATAACGTCTATCGACAGAGACGTGGGGCCCGGGACGCGTCGCAAGTCGTCAGGTAGGTCCTTGTCGGTCATCATGGTAAGCAAGGTGATCAGACCGCCGCAGCATATCGGTGAGCGAGCGCCCACCGATACAATGATGCGGTCTAAAAACCAAGCCGTAATGTCGATCACGACGGCGGGGACAAGCTCGTGTCCATCCCTAGATAGAGCTCTGGGACGTGTCATCGCATAGAGCATGTAGAGCTCTGGCGTAGACATCGTGCCCGGCTCATATCTGGCCAAAAAGGTGGTCGCCATGAGGCGCTAGGCAATGCGTAGGCAGGGGTGGACAATGGCCGAGGCCTTGGCCCTACTATGGTCAAAGGCGGCGTGGTGGCCTGTAATCCGGGCCCAGAAGGCACCGGCGTCGAAGGAAGGTGGGGGGTTATGGGTGGGTCCGTAACCGCGATCGGCTCCGGGGACAGCGGGCCACGAGAAGAATGCTCTCATCATATCGAGAGTGACCTGGCACTCTCGATCCATGAACCGGAATGAGCATCCCTCGTCGGTCCGGGCGATCGAACTCAAAACCTCAAGTGTCGGGCGGGTAAAAGTATCCGCCGACACCTGCAGAAAATCTCGCCAGCCCACGTTGTCGTACAACGTGAGCATCCCCTCTAGTACCCCCCAGGCGTCCTAGGTCAGCGAGGTGTGCAAACCTGGAGGGTACGATCGAGCGCTGGGAGATACGCTCGAAGACGGCGCGGTGTGCGTCGTCTCGGAACGTAATCCCAAGCGGCCCGACCAGTGGAGCCGGTGGTGGTGGCTGTGGGTCGGCGGGGAGAGGCTGTGCGGGCTGTGGGTGCACTGCAGGCTGTGCGGGGTGTGCGGGGCCTGCAGGCTGTGCTGGGTGTGCGGGGTGTGTGGGGGAAGGTGGAGGAGAGTCCTCCAACTCGTGGGAGGGGCCAGCATCATCCGACCGCTTCCGCTTGGCGGAAGCTCTCTTCGACCGCGGCCGTGTCCGGGGCGGCATATCGGCCCCGAGCGCGCCGAAAAGTGAAAAAAGTGCGGTGCGTGTAAAAGAGTGGAAAGAGTGTACCCCGACATGCCGCGAGTGCTAAGCAGTGGAAGCGTGCGAAGTCAGCGCCTCCGCGAAGTCCGGATCAGCCCGTAGAAGCTCCCCTGGGCTCCCCTAAGCTCCAAAAAGCAACCTGCGCATGAAACGGTGATTTCAGCGGGTAATATTCAAAATGTATGGAGTATTAGGGGTATAATAGATAGATATAGGAATTGATTTGGGTTAGGGGTTCGATTAATACACGAATCCTCGAAAAATACACAAAAAGAGGCAAAAACGGCTAAAACAGGGGTACCGGAGGTGATCGGACGGGCGGCCGCCGGCGGCGACTCGGGCGAGGCGTCGACGGGTGCTTGGCCGGCGGTGGCGGGCCGAGCGGCGGCGTGGCAGCGGCGGTCGGGCGAGTGAGGGCGAGAGCGAGGGGGGTTCGGGCGAGGGGAGCTGGAGCGTCGGGGGGTTTGGGGTTTTTGCGTTTCGAAATCCGCCCCCCCCCCCCCCCCCCCTCGGCCCTTTATATAAAAAAAGTTACGACTCGGCCGAGTGACGTGGTCACTCGGCCGAGCGAGGCCAATGAAAATTTCCTCCCCGCTATCGCTTCGGCCGAGTGGCTTTGCCAGCCTCGGCCGAGTGGAGTAAGTCCATTCGGTCGAGTGACTCAAGCCACTCGGCATGACTCGCCCTAGGAGGGTATCCGTTTTACTCGGCCGAGTGGGAATATGTACTCGGCCGAGTAGCAGTTATATTGAAATCAGGAAAATAAACAGAGAGTTGGGTACAGCAGACTTCCCTCGTTCGTGAGCGGCTCGGCCGGACGAACTTGTGTACTCGGCCGAGTGACTAGTATGCTCGGCCGAGTGAGCCTTGTGTTCTGCTGTTTGTCTTCGTCTTGGCTCTAAACTCCGTCTTTCTTCCTCCAATCGATTTCATCTTCCTCCTAAGCGTCGAGCGCCTTCTTGGGGCGCTCCTCGTCGACTCGTTCATCCTCCTCATGATGGATCTACCTATCTCCTCTCCTGTCAAGAAAAATAGGACCCGTTATCACAAAATTTTTGGGCGAACGACTCAAAACACTAAAAATTTCTAAAACGAAAATAAAGAAAAAGTAAAAATAAAGCAAAAACCGTCGGGTTGCCTCCCGACAAGCGCTCGTTTAAGGTCGTGAGCTCGACCCCCTATAATTTTCAATCAATGCGGGATGTTCGGTGCATATGAGATGCACCCATCAAACTTTCCGGGGAGAACGCTTGGATTGGGAAGTTGCGGCGTAGTGTTCTCCCGCGGTGGTCTCTCGTCTCAAATAGTGTTGGGGGGAGGCTCCCCCAAGCTAGCATTTGCTCCAGTCAACGGCTTAACCGGTGATGCCGATTTCCGTACCGGCGGAGCTTTCTTCGGAGACTTTAGTTTCAAGAGCTTGCAGAGCTCTCGAATCCTTGCGACATCAGCGTCACCTTCATCATCTTCAGCGGAGAGGTCGGGGGAATAATTTTTCTTATCATCTTGGCCTAAATCCGGGCCTTCCTCGAAATCTTCGTCAAAAAGAGCGCCAATTGAGTGAGGAATCGCCTCTTCAATCACCTCATCAAGGAGGTCCATGTAGTCAAGTTCCTCATGATAAGGCATGTGCTTCATGGCCTTAGGAATATGGAGCTCCACCTCGATGTTTCCGACGTTTAAAGTTAGGGTACCTTCGCGCACGTCGACGATGACTCTGGCGGTGGCTAGGAACGGGCGTCCAAGTATCAATGAAGTGTCTCCCTCCTCCTTAACGTCCATGATCACGAAGTCACATGGCAAGCATATTCCGCCCGGGACTTGAAGTGGGATGTCTTCGGCAATCCCTACCAGCCTTGTTATCCGTCCATCGGCTAATTGAATGCGCATGTCTGTGGGTTTCAACTTTGTCCCGGTGTTTAGCCTCAAGAACATGGAGAGAGGCATGAGGCTCACACTAGCCCCAAGATCAACCAACGCCTTTTGAAGAGGAACGCCGACCAAAGTGCAAGGAATCCAAAAACTCCCCGGATCTTTAAATTTTGCCGGCTCCTTCTCTCTCTTGGTGAACCAAGAGCCCTCCTCGGCTAGCATGATCTTCTCCTTCCTTTTCCTCCCCGAAATCAAGTCCTTCAAAAATTTAGCATACGTGGGGATCTCGACGATGGCGTCAAGGAAGGGAATGTTAAGGATAACTCCTCTTAGGTACTCGAGAAATTTTGCTAGCCTTTTCTCCATTTTCGCTCTAGCGAGCCTTTGGGGGAATGGGACCGGTGGCATAAAGTGCCTTTCCTCAATCAATTGCTCCGCTCTAGATTTCTCTTTGTCTTGTGGCTCCTTCTCTTTTTCAACTTCAACTATCGGCTCAATTGGCTCCAAGCTTTCCTCCACGGGCTCCTCAATAGGAATCATGGCGGGGGTGGTGTCCTTCCCGCCTCTAGTAGTAACGGCAACTACGGCATTGATGTGGCCCGTGTTTCCCCGTGGGTTTTGCTCCGGTTGCGCCGGCAATCTTTGAGTGTTCCGATTGAGCAACGCCAATTGCTCCGATATTTGAGCCACACCGGTATTAAGGGAGTCTTGCCCCGCCTTCAAGCTAGCATTTACCTTATTTTGCTCGACCATGAACGCCTCCACTCTAGTTTCGAAGTCGGATCGTTGTGGAGCTTGTGGAGGGTTTTGATTTTGATTCATCCACCCTTGGTTGTATCCGGGAGGCCTATATGGTGGAACTTGTTGCTTTGGTTGAAAGTTTTGTTGTGGAGGCCCCCTCGGTGGATAGTATTGTTGTTGGGGTGGTGGTGGTCGAGCTTGTTGAGGTGGTTGTTGTGGCGGGTTCAAAGCTCCTTCATTGTTGGCGTAAGAGAATCCGGGATGATTTCTTGTGGCCAGATTGGCCCAATATCCTTGGTTCCCCGCAACATATTGTACTTGCTCCAAGGATCCTTCTACTTGCTCTCCTCCCGAGTACATGGCTTGAGATTGGTCTTGCCAATCACACATTTGGTTCGTCGGCGCGGAGGTGGAAGGGGTCCCTTGGGGCTCCGTGATGAACTTCTCCAATCTCTCCACTACCTTGTGGAGAGAATCAAACTTGCTCGTAAGCTCCGCTACGGCCTTTGCCTCGTAGATGCTAGTTGGCTTTAAGGAGGACGTAGAGTGTCCTCGCTCATCGCCCCATTGTTGGTTATTTGAGGCCATCTCCTCAATTAGGGCCGTAGCTTCCTCGGGAGTCTTTGACAAGATAGCACCATTCGCCGCGGCATCAATAATTTGTTTGGTCCCCGGTTGGAGACCGTTGTAGAAGCTGTGAACTAGCTCCCAATCTTCTATACTGTGGTGCGGGCATTGATGCTACAAATCCTTAAAACGCTCCCAAGCTTCATAGAGCGTCTCCTGTGGTCCTTGCTTGAAGGACATGAGAGCGCTCCGGATCTTCACCGTCTTGGATGGCGGATAGAATTTGTCAATAAATGCACCCGCCAACTCGTCCCAAGTGGTGAAGACTCCGTCAGCCTGCGTCCTCAACCAATAGAGTGCCTTGTCCTTAAGCGTGAAGGGGAAGAGACGCAGTCTGATAGCATTGATGGAGACCCCCGGCATCTGGAATGTGGCGCACTTTGACAAGAATAATTGGATGTGGTAGTGGGGGTTCTCATGGGCGTTCCCATGAAATGGGTCTTGTTGCATCAAAACCACCAATCCAGTCTTTAGCTCGAAGTTCTTGTCAGCCGCCAACTGCGGCACGGTAATGGACGAGGTAGTAGAAGAGGTCTTAGGCCGAAGCCTATCGCGAATAGAAATTATCCTCGCCATCCTTGCCGCCAATTCTTCAGGAGTTTCCGGGTTGGTCATATACCTCCCTTCCGGATCTTGTCTTCTTTCCGCTCTAAGTCTCCGCGCGGTACGTTCGATCTCGGGATCAAATAATAAAGCTTCAGGGTCCGCCGTAGATCTCGTGTACATGCACAGGGGAAACAGAGTTTCAAAGAAATGATTAGCACCGTGGAAGGGTTAGGTAAGAAATAAGAAATAAAAATAATGATAATAGTAATAAAAAAAAGAAATAGCTAGGGTAAGAAAGAATCAAACGCAATCGCCTCCCCGGCAACGGCGCCAAAAACTTGGTCGGTCCCGAGTATACACCCAGAGAACGGTTGTAGTTTTACCGCAAGTGCACGGTGTAGCAGCGAGCGGGATATCGAACACAGGGAGGACGAATGACTGTGCTTGCTCCGATCAACCTGGCTATTTAGGAAGAGAATTTTGCCTTTGGCGATCCTGTCACAATCGTCAGACAAATGTGCGAAATATCAAATCAAATAAAGAACGTCTAGGGAATGGGGAATCCCCGCTACACACCGTACTTCATAAATGTGGTTCATCGGTATCAAAATTGCTAGAATGAGAATTCGGATGAACTAGTTGCAACTGAATGTAGAACCAAGCTCACGCTCTCGCGCTGTTGCCGGTCTATAGCTATCCTAGGGTCGGGTCCAATCTCTTGCAAACCCTACCCTAGGGAAGCTAGCATTAGGATCAACATCATCATCCAATCGTGCACCGAGCCCAATCTCTTGCAAACTCGGTCCACGATCTAGATTAGGATAGTTCCTACCCGTCCAATCTCTTGCAAACGGGTATCGGTATAGAATTGCAACCGGGAATCCTAGTATCGGTCCAATCTCTTGCAAACCGATACTTCGAAAAATCCGACTCCAACCCAATTCGGATTTCTAGGGCTTCCTATTAAATTGGGATCCAATCTCTTGCAAATCCCAATTGATATGAATACCTAGCAATCCGTAGTAAATCGATCACAATCTAATCTCTAATAGCAATTCTAGCTCAATTTCTACCAATTCATCACAAATATGAAAGTGGGCTTGTAGGGTTCATCCCCACGCCCCAAGACGTGGAGACTACTCACAAATCATAGCAAGATCACAAAAATAATCGTTGAGATAAGCAATAGAATTCATCACAACAATGATATAAACGATAAAAATAGAATTTTTAGGGAAAAGAGATGCAAACCAATGTAGTTCTTCAATTAATCCAACAAAAATCCAAGTTTTGCTCCTTCTCCAATCACAAGAATAAAGCTAAAAAAACTAATCTAAAAAGCTGCAAAAAATCTAAGAGAGAGCTCTCAAAACTAGGGTAAAAACAGGGCTTAAATAGCCCCAAAAATCGTCCAAAAATCGTGACCAAAATACCCCTGCACAGCCTGTTTTCCGCAGTTTTCGCTACAGGCAGCGCATCGCACTCGGCTGAGTGACAAAAGTCGCTCGGCCGGGTGAAAACCCTGCAATTTTCCAGTAAGTCGGGTCTTTCAGGGGTCTTCAGTTCGGGGGCGGCTCGGCCGAGTGAGTTGTCGTCACTCGGCCGATGACTTCATGATACTCGGGCGGACGGGATTTACCACTCGGTCGAGTGGGTCTTCTGAAGTTCAGGCAGCCGAAAAACAGTAACTTCGATGTTTTGGAAGGGCTTCGTCTGGGCGCCACTCGGGCGGACGTGGTATCGTCACTCGGCCGATGTGGTCTTCGGTGCTCGGCCGAGTGCACATAGAGATCGTGTCTGAACTGGTCGGCCGAGCAGTGTCTCGCTGGTCGGCCGAGTGGCTCCTCCACTCGGCCGAGTGGGACACAAAAAATGCCCAATCTGCTTGTTTTGGCCTCCTCGTCGCTCCTGCGACGTCCATTCTTCTTCCGCTCCTCTCCAACAGCAAAATACCCCTCGGGGAGGTCGTCGGTGACCGTCTAGAGTAAGCGCATCTCGAGATCACTCCAAATCGCGCCAAATCACCTGAAATGCGACAAAAACAACAAATCGTGAAAAGCATCGCAATATCGTCGATATATCGTGAAAAACATGATTTGGGCGATCTAGATGGCATGCAAACATGCGGAAAAAAGGGTGTAAAATAAGGAGTGATCAGGGACCAGGTCGTCGCTACCCCTATCCAGAACTCTGGGGCGAGTCATCGTGTAGAGCATGTAGAGCTCAGGCGTAGACATCTTCCCAGGCTCGTACCTCGCCAAAAAGGTGGTCGCCATGAGGCGCTGGGATATGCGGAGGCAGGGGTGCAGGATTGCTGAGGCCTTTGCCCTACTAGGGTCAAAGCAATGGAGGGAGCCCGTGATACGTGTCCAAAGTGTCAAACGATGGCGGTGGGATGTGAGTGGGTGCGTAGGCTCGGTCAGGGACGGGGACATCGGGCCACTGGAAGAACGCACGAAGCATGGCGAGAGTGACCTCGCACTCTCGATCCATAGGGCGGAATGTGCATCCTCCAGGGGTTCGGGCTATCGAGCTAAGAACCTTAAGTGTCGGGCGGACGTAGGTGTCCGCCGACACAGACAAGAAGTCGTGCCAACCCACGTTATCGTACAACGTGAGCATCCCCTCTAGCACCCCTAGGCGATCAAGGTCTGCTAAATGTACGAACCTAGAGGACACAATAGATCGCTGGGTGATACGCTCAAATCGGACGCGCTGTGCGTCGTCTCTGAACGTGATCCTCAGCGGCCTGACAACGGGAGCCGGTGGTGGGACAGGATCGACGGGGATGGGCTGTGCGTGGATGGGATCGGTGGGAAGCGGCTGTATGGGTGGTGGTGGACTAGGTGGAGGGGAGTACTCCCTAGCGTGAGAGGGACCGGCATCATCGGTCCTCTTCCGCTTGGAAGAGGCTCCCCGCGTGCGTGGCCTAGTACGGGGCGGCATGTGTGCCACGAGTGCTCACCCAATGAAAATATAATGCGGCGTGCTCAAAAAAAGGAACGAGTGTACCTGAACACGCCGCGAGAGCAAGTCAGCAAGTGCGTGCGAAGAGCGCCGCCTCCGCAAAGCAAAAAGTGCGTCCTGGAGCTCCCCAAAGCTACCCCAAGATAGCCTGCAAATCAAAAAACGATATCAGCGGAAAATATTCAAAATACATGGGGGAGATGTGGTATAATAGATAGATAAAGAAGTTAATTTGGGTTAGGGGCTCAATGGGCGTACGGATCGTCAAAAATGGGAGAAAAATGGAGTTTGGGGGCGAACCGAGGCGATAGGGGGACGGCCGACGGCGAGGCTACTCGTCGGAGGTCTGGGCGTCGGCGGTGGGATGATCGCCGGCGGTGGTCGGGCGAGTGGGGCTGGTGGTGAGGTGATTCAGGCCAGGGGGGTGCTGTCGCGGGCCAGGGGAGATGAACAGGCGCTGGGCTCAGGCGAAATTGGGGATTAGGCGTTTCGAAAATCGCGCCGAGCCCGCAGCGATATATATATGGGTAGTTACGACTCGACCGAGTGACTATGTTGCTCGGCCGAGTGACGTAACGTCAAAAATAATTTAAATTTCACCCCGCCACTTACGACTCGGCCGAGTGGCTTTTGTTCACTCGGCCGAAGAGAGAAAACTCCATCGGCCGAGTGGCATAAGCTACTCGGCAATATTCAGGCTAAGAGGGTATCCGTTTCCCTCAGCCGAGTGACTAAACGTACTCGACCGAGTGGCAGTTAATACGAAATGCACAAAAAAGACAGAGAGTTGGTTTCGCAGACTTCCCTGGTTGGTGCCCCACTCGGCCGAATGGGGTCCTTTGCTCGGCCGAGTCGCATATGATACTCGGCCGAGTGGCCTGCTATTTTCTGCTTCGGGGCTCCGTTTTCGCTCTACTCTCTGTTTTTCTTCCTCCAGTTGGTTTCTTCCTCCTCCCAAGGCCTGAGCGCATTCCTGGAGCGCTCTTCCTTGCCTCTATCTTCCTCCATATGAGAGATCTCCTTTTCTCCTCTCCTGTCATAGAAATTAAGACCCGTTGTCACGGTTTTTATTGGCAAAAAGACTCAAAACACAGATAAAGTCTAAAATAAAAATAAAAACCAAATAAAAATAATGCAAAAACCATCGGGTTGCCTCCTGACAAGCGCTCGTTTAAGGTCTTGAGCTCGACCCCCTTGGATTTTCAATTAACGCGTGATGTTGGGTGCATATGAGATGCACCCGTCGAACTTGCCGGGAAGACCGCTCGGATTTGGATCATGGTGGTGTGTGGCCTTCCTCAGCGCCCCTTCATCATGAGCAATGTTGGGGGATGGCTCCCCCAAGCTTGAGCTTTTTCCGGTCCTTGACTTCGCCGGTGACACCGATCTTCGAATCGGTGGAGCTTTCTTCGGGTTGTTCAATGTCGAGAGCTTGCAAAGCTCTCGTATTCTCGCGACATCAGCGTCGCCATCATCATTCTCCATGGAGCTATTGGGAGATTCTTCCATCTTCTCTTCTTCAACCAAATCTTGGCCTTCTTCGAAGCCGTCATCATGAAGTGCACCGATGGAGTAGGGGATGGCCTCTTCAATGACCTCATCTAGGAGGTTCAAGTAATCTAGCTCCTCATGATATGGCATGTGCTTCATAGCCTTTGGTATATGGAGCTCGACTTCAATGTTGCCGACATTCAAGGTAAGAGTCCCTTCCCGTACATCGACGATTACATCGGCAGTGGCGAGGAATGGGCGTCCAAGTATGAGCGATGTGTCACCCTCCTCCTTGATGTCCATGATCACAAAATCACAAGGCAAGCATATGCCTCCCGGACCTTGGAGTGGGATGTTCTCTGTGATCCCAACCGGCCTTGTAATCCGACCGTCCGCGAGTTGAATCCTCATGTCGGTTGGCTTTAAATCCGTGCCGGTATTCAACTTTCGAAACATGGTGAGAGGCATGAGGCTCACACTAGCGCCCAAATCAACCAATGCATTTTGTAGGGGGACGCCTCCGAGTGTGCAAGGAATCCGGAAACTCCCGGGATCTTTAAATTTGGCGGGCTCCTTCTCCTTCCTAGTAAACCAAGTTCCTTGTTCTGCGAGCATGATCTTCTCTTTCCTTTTCCTTCCCGTAATCAAGTCCTTTAAGAACTTCACATAGGACGGTATTTCCACTATGGCATCAAGGAAAGGAATATTGAGGCTCACCCCTCTCAAGTATTCGAGGAACTTGGCTAGCCTCTTCTCGATCTTGGCTCTAGCTAGCCGTTGAGGGAAGGGCACCGGTGGCATGAATCGGCGCTCATCAATAGGTTCCTCCATTTTAGATTTTGCTCCTTCTTGCGGCTCCTTCTCCTTTTCCACCCCAATTACCAGCTCGCTCTCTTCTAGAATCTCCACCACGGGTTCCTTGATTTGAGTCATGGGGGGAGTGGTATCCTTCCCACCTCTTGTTGTAACCGCAACAACCGCGTTGATATGCCCAGTGTTGCCCCGTGGATTTGGCTCGGGTTGAGCCGGTAATTATTGGTTGTTTCTATTAAGCAACGCAAGTTGCTCCCCAATTTGAGCGACGACGGTGGTGAGAGAATCTTGTCCCGCCTTCAACGGGGCGTTAATCTTTCTTTGCTCCGCCATAAACTCCTCCACATTAGCTTCAAAATCCGAACGTGGTTGAGCTTACGGAGGGTTGGGATTTCTCCAACCTTGATTATACCTGGGTGGCCTATAAGGTCCCACTTGTTGCCTAGGTGGGAAGTTTTGTTGCGGTGACCCCCTTGGTTGATAATTCGGTTGTGGTGGTGGAGCCCGAGCTTGAGGAGGTTGTTGAGGTGGGGGGTTCAAGGCACCATCATTATTAGCATAAGAAAAACCCGGATGATTTCTAGCGGCCGGATTGGCCCAATATCCGGAATTCCCCGCAACATACTGAATTTTCTCCAAAGCTCCTTCTCCATGCTCTCATCCTACATACATGGCTTGTGATTGGTCTTGCCAATCACTCATATGGTTTGTCGGTGCGGATGTAGTAGGGGCTCCTTGCGGCTCGATAATGTATTTCTCCAACCTCTCCACTACCTTGTGGAGAGAGTCAAATTTGCTAGCAAGCTCCGCCACGGCCTTGGCCTCATAAATACTTGTGGGCTTCAAGGAGGACGAAGAATGTCCTCGCTCGTCCCCCCATTGTTGGTTGTTGGAGGCCATCTCCTCTAGCAAGGCCGTAGCTTCATCGGGGGGTCTTTGACAAAATGGCTCAGTTGGCGGTAGCATCAATAATCTGTTTTGTGCCCGGTTGGAGTCCATTGTAGAAACTGTGGACAAGCTCCCAATCCTCTATGCTGTGATGGGGGCATTGATGTTGCAAGTCCTTGAAGCGCTCCCACGCCTCATAGAGAGTCTCCTGAGGTCCTTGCTTGAAGGACATGAGAGCACTTCTTATTTTCACCGTCTTGGAGGGCGGGTAAAATTTGTCGACGAAGGCACTCGCCAATTCATCCCAAGTGGTGAAGATTCCTTCAGCTTGCATCCTCAACCAATATAAGGCTTTGTCCTTGAGTGTGAAGGGGAAGAGGCGCAGTCTGATAGCATCTATGGAGACGCCCGGCATTTGGAAGGTGGCACATTTTGATAGGAAGAGCTGGATGTGGTAATGAGGGTTCTCATCAGAATTCCCATGAAAAGGGTCTTGCTGCATCAGAACTACCAATCCAGTCTTCAACTCGAAATTTTTGTCGGCCGCCAACTCTGGCATAGCTATGGACGAGGTCGTGGAGGAAGTCTTAGGCCGAAGCCTATCTCTAATGGAGATGATCCTCGCCATTCGTGCCGCCAATTCTTCGGGTGTCTCAGGATTGGTCATACAATTCCCTTCTGTATCGAGTCTCCTCTCCGCTCTGATCCTCCTCAATGTACGTTCGATCTCCGGATCGTATAGTATTTCTTCGGGGTCCTCCGTGGATCTCGTGTACATGCAAGGGAAACAGAGTTTTAAAGAAATCGTTAGCACAAAGGAAGGGTAAAATAAAAATAGATATAATAAAACAAAAAGAAAAATAGCTAGGTTGGTAGAATTAAACACTATCGCCTCCCCGGCAACGACGCCAAAAACTTGATCGGCGCCCCGGACACACACCCGGGGCGAGCGACTCGCTAGTCTTACCACAAGCGCACGGTGTAGTGGCGAGCGGGTATCGAACACGAGGAGGGCAAATGACAGCGTCTTCTTCAATTCACTTGGCTATAAGAATAGTCGAGAAATGTTCGCAACAAAGCGGTCACAGTCGTTCAATTGTATAAAGGAAATATCAAATTAATAAAAACGCCTAGGGGTAGGGAATCCCCGCAACAAATCGTATCTCGTCATTGTAATTCGTAGGTTTCACAATTGCTAGACCTTGAAATTCAGGTGAACTAGTTGCAACTAAATGTAGAACCAAGCTCACGCTCTCGCGCTATTACCGGTCTATAGCAAACCTAGGGTAGGGTCCAATCTCTTGCAAACCCTAACCTAGGCAAGCTAGCGTGAAGAACAACATCATCGTTCAATCGTATCTCGAGCCCACTCTCATGCAAACTCAAGCTACGACCTAGGTTGGGATATTTCCTACCCCTCCAATCTCTTGCAAACGGGTATTGGTATAGAATTGCAATCGAAAACCCTAGTTTCGGTCCAATCTCTTGCAAACCGATTCCGAAGAAATTCAATTGTAACCCAATTCAAATTTCTAGGGCTTCCTATCATGTTGGGATCCAATCTCTTGCAAATATCAATCGGTATGAATCCCTAGCCATTCGTATTAAATCAATCCCAAACTAACCCTAATCAATTCTAGCAATAATTTCACCAATTCATCACAAATTAGAAATAGGGTTCGTAGGGTTCATCCATAAGCCTTAAGACAATAGAACTACTCACAATTCATAGTGCAATTCAATGGAAATTCACAAATAAAATCAATAGAATTCATTTCAATATTCAATATATCAATAAAAATGAGGTTTTTGATATAGAGAGAGAGACAAACCAATGAAGATTCAATAGAATCTAACAAAATAACACTTTTCTCTCTCCCAAAAGAACTAAATCTAATCTCCTAAAAAGTAATCTAAAAAAAGGCTGCAAAAAGTTCTGAAAAAGCTCCCCAAACTAGGTTAAAAACTGGGGTTAAATACCCCCCAAAATCGCCCAAAAAACTGTGACGAATTGCCCCTGTGTAGCCTCAAAATCGCAATTTACGCTACAGGCATCACGGCTTACTCGGCCAAGTGACAAATGTCATTCGACCGAGTGACAAACCCTGACAAATTCCAGTAACTTTGGACTTTTGGGGGTCGGCTCCTCGGGAGTCACTCGGCCGAGTGAATTTCTTTGCTTCGGCCGAGGGGACTTCTTCACTCGGCCGAGTCGGAACTCGGGAGTTGACTGACAGATTACAGTAAGTTGGGACTTTTCGTTTGCCGTCGTCTTGATTCCACTCGGGCGAGTGGGGTCTCCGTGGTTCGGCCGAGTGGGCTGGCGACGGTCGACCGAGTGCACGCTGATACTCAGTCTGTTGCGTGTCCGATTTGGCCGGCCGATCGGGCTTTCGATGGTCGGCTGAGTGACTCCTTCACTTGGCCGAGTGACATGCTGAAAATGCCCAATCTTCGTATTTTTGCTCCCTCGTCGCTTCTACGATGTTCTTTCTTCTTCCACTCCTCTCCAAAAGCAAAATTCCCCTCGAAAGAGTCACGGGTGACACTCCAGAGTGGGTGCATCTCAAAATCACTCCAAATCGCTCGAAATCTCCTGAAATTCGACAAAAACAAGAAATCGTGAAAAGCATCGCAATATTGTAGAATAATCATGAAAAACGCGATACGAGCGATCAAAATGGCATGCAAACATGCAGAAAAAAGGTGTAAAATGTGGAGTGATCACTGCGACGCGCGACAACGACCATTGCACAAATATGTCCTCTTCGTCTTCTCACAGTCGCCCACCGTCGTGTGCTGATGCTGTCGGCCACCCACCAGACCGAGCAACTCCCACTGACCTCCTTCAATCCCTGACAGCCCCCTTTGCTCCTAAGAGTTCACGCGCGTCGCCGAACTCGCGTGTTTTTCCCCGACGTTGCCGCCGTCGTGTAGATCAGTTGTGCTACCTGCAACAAGAGAGAGATCGTCACTTGCTCATTGTTCGTACCTCCACCTCACTGTCTGGAAGTGTCTCGCTGCACTACCTGCGGTCGAGACGTTGCTGACGACGCAGATCCATCGCCGTTCAAACCTGACATCCGCTTTTCTATCAATGCCAAAAGGTTAGTCCTCTGACGCGTAGTAAGAACCCCCACTGTAGCAAATCAAAATCCTAATATAAAAATCGTCAACAATAAATAAATTTCATTTCTACTATTTTAAAACGTTGCAAAATATTAGACATCGACGAAGGACTGAATATCTGTGCACATAGGATAGATCGTCGACTAGGCTGAACCAAAACAAAAACGTGACTTTGACCGCTAGGATAGCCCCGTTGAACCTAGAAATGAACTCTAATAGGAATGATGAAAAATGTGTCCTGACATCGCTGTTGACCGTTTTAGACGGACCCTCGCTGACGCACCGCTTCGACAAGACGCTCTGGACAGACGATGCACTCGCCACCGCAGGCAAGTGTTTACACTTGTGTACTTTCGGTCATGTTTAGGCCATCTACTCCTTAGAAAGTTAAAGTACATTTAAAGAGAACCAGACGTGAAATGATAGCGTCCGAGACCCCCCTTGACAGCATAGACTTGACGACGAAGTATAAGCGCAATAACAACAACAACTAACACCTTAGGGCTATTCTGTGTGTGCGTGCGTGTGGACCCCTAGAAAGAACTATCCCTTACACTTGTCATGTCGTGTCTTGTTACAAAAAGCCTACGGGTGTTTCAGATTCTCTCCCCGCGAGAGTGATCTCCGTGTTACAAAAAGCCTACGGGCGTTTCAGATGCTCTCCCTGCGAGAGTGATCTCCGTGTTACAAAAAGCCTTCGGGTGTTTCAGATGCTCTCCATGCGAGAGTGATCTCTGTGTTACAAAAAGCCTTCGGACGTTTCAGATTCTCTCTACACGAGAGTGATCTCTGTGTTACAAAAAGCCTATGGACGTTTCAAATGCTCTCCACGAGAGAGTGATCTCTGTGTTACAAAAAGCATACGGTCGTTTCAGGTGCCCTCCATGCGAGGGTGATCTCTGGTTGTCTTGTCTTGAGCACTTTGATTTGGGGTAGGGTTGAGCGGTCGCACGGTGAGAGGGTCTGGCCGCCCTCAAACCGTAAGGCGTGAACCCTTCGAGTCACACATGTCTTGTCTTGTCTTGTCTTGTCCTGTCCTGTCTAGCGTAGTCCCGTAGCCGGTAGCACACGCTATGACTACTGCCTGTTACGTTTCACTTTCTTGCACCGCTTTACTTTCTACATAGTATAACTATCATGTCATAACAACAGCATGTTAATCAACCAGTAAAATGTTGCTCTAAATTACATTACACTTGCAGTAGAGTCTAACCCTTTCTTGTAGATTTTACCTGACGTACAGTTCCTTTTCTCTTGGGTGTTATACGTAAGGTGTTGAGCCAGAGTACGTGGACGAGTCGGACGTACCTGAGTACTTGGAGCCAGAGGACGACGACCCGGAGCACGTTCCCAACGAGGACCAGGCTTAGAGGTCTCTTCCGTCGCTGTTTTACAGAGGTTACTACTTTTAGTTGGCTGTCTAGCACCACTTTACCTTTTTGCCTAGGTTGGGTGCTTCGCACCATTAGTTTCCTTTTTCTGCAGTTGTTGCCATGCTCAGACTTCTTTTCTTTTAGACTTGTCCTAAACTGGATATTGTCTCTTTTAAAATGAATGCATCCTTTCTTTCTGTACTTTTGTTGTTCCGAATTATATATATATGCAAGAACCTGAAATTTTCAAATGGTATCCCTACAGACGCTTATTGGGTCCGAGCCTCACAGCTCCTGCCCATGCCGACCTTAGTCGCGTCTCGCTTCTGTCGTTTTGGAAAGCGGGGCGTGACAGTATGAACTAAGTTCAAAGAGAAAAAAACCATACCTTCGCATCGTCTTTTGGCTAAGGAACTAAATAATAAAACGTTCATCCAAAGTTCCTCGCCATCTCCATCTTACCTACACGGTAGATGTTATGTGTGACCTTGGAATCCAACAAGGCCTACTCATGTTAGTCATCAAAGTTTTAGGAACACATACTTCCTTAAACTTTATATTTGTGTTCCTAAATTTGCAATAATATGAGGTATGACCAACGCTATCACAAGTAAAGCACTTTGCATAAATATTTTTCACTTTAGTTGGCACGTTGTAAAATCTCTTATAATTAGGCTTTGCAACATTTTTATAACCAAATCCAAGTCCACGTCTATTATTGCCATATAATTGATTTTCAAGAATAGTATCCAGTGAATGTTTACCAATAGAAAATTTCTTTAATAACAATTCTAGACTAGTGACTTTGGATTTCAATAAAGCATTTTCATTCACAATTAAAGTGCATTTACTTATAAAAGCCTTCTTATTGTCCTCTTCAGCAATTATTTTTCTTTTAAGCTCATTAAATAGCACGCTCATCTTTTCATTAAGCAATTCAATTTCAGTTTCAAGCTTATACATGCTAATATCATTCAACAAAGTAGGACAAATAAGACATTCAGCTTTCTTTTCATATTCAATCATTTTAACTTTATGCTCTTTGTTTTCATCACTTAGCATGCACATCTTTTCATTAAGCTCTTTATTATCATTTTCTAATTTAGTAACTCTTTCTTTATGCATGCCAATATCATTTATCAAAGAGGGGACAAGCAAGAAAATCGACTTTTTCATGAAAGCTAGATTTTTCCTTTTTAGCAATTTTATGGTAGAATTACATGCAACAAGTTTTCCTTTTAGTTTCTTAATTTCTAATGACATACTGTAAGTGTCTTGTTGCATTTCATCGTTGGCATTTCTATACTCTTCAAATATGGATTCACGTTCCTCTCTAGTAGCTTCTAGGTCGTTAATTTCATCTTGCAATGTATTAATAGTACCTAGAAGTTGAGCTTTTGTTACCTCATCTAGCTTTCCCATTAAGCAAAGGGAAGTGTGGGTGGTCTCCTCAATCTCATCCTCGCTATCCATATCCCACTTTCGCGCCAAATTTATTCTTTTCTTTTTAGCAAGATGATTCTCTTCTTGTTGGCAAACTCTCATAATGTGTCCTCGCTTACTGCATTTAAAACAAAGCCTACTCTTAGTAGAATTCTTACTAATAATCTTAGAAGGACAAGCTTCATTTTTATTCAAGAGAGGATTTCTTCCCTTTTGCATTCTCTTTTCATCGCTAGAGATGTGTTGTCACGACCCGCTTCCCTAAAATGGAGGCGAGACGTGAAAAGGTCCGCACGAGAGTGGAGCTGTGAAGCCCCAAACCCGATAAGCGTCCACAAATACATAAACAGGTCCCTGTAACCACAACAGAATAACAATAATAACACAAGGAGAGACTGAAATAAAATTCCACATCTCACAAAATGTCCAACATCAAAAATAAGTCCAACATCCAGAAAAGCCACCAGGCTAAAAGAAAAGAGTCTAAAGGCCCAGAACAAGGCCAACAAAAGAAACGACATAACAAAGTATAGGTGCTACGCACCGATAACAAAACAGCTGTCTAACAAAAAGTAAAACACACGAAGACACTAGGACTGGTCCCCAGTGTCCACGTACTCCCCGTCAAACACAAGCTCGGGCTCGGCGTCAGCAAACACCTCGTCCTCAACAGGTACTCAGGCTCAGGATCTAACATGTGTCACCCAAAAGAGTAAAGGGGCACATGTCAGCAAGTCTAAAAGACTTGGGCAAGGAAACTGAAAGTAAGGCAACTAGCAACCTAGCAGTTTAGTATGATGCATGGCATGGCAGTTATAACATGAGTGCATAATTTAAAACATGACAAGACAATTTGTACAAGAGAACAATCATCGGACAAGGCAAGACAAGACAAGAGTAGCCACGCTACTATCGATCTCAATCAACTCACTAGTCACGTTGTTTTGTAGATTGTTTACGCCTTACAGCTGAATGGTTCCACATTCGCTGATTGGCCGCTTAACAACTACCCCACCCCAAAGAGTTTACGCCTTATACAACTGCAGTTGTTGATCAAACAGACTCCCAGTTGAATGGCCGCTTAACCCTCACCCCTTATACCCACACGTAATGGAGCCTAGGGTCCCCGCACAATGAACTCAGCTAGTGAGCCTGGGGTTGCCCCACACAATGAGCTCGCATTCCTATTTCACAATTCAATATCGAGCGTTGGGGTTTCCAACTCATTATGCTCGCTTCTGGTCACGAGCCAGGAAACACACAATTCGGGCATTGGCTATCAACCAACACATGGCCCGCTTCTGGAACACGAGCCAGGAACACAAGCAATGTAGCAAAGCTACGCAATCCCTGAAATGCATGAAGGATGCAATGACATGACAATTAACTTGCGTACCGATAATGGAAAGTAAACGTGACATGATAGTTGTGCAACATGCTAAATGTCGGAATTAGCTTCGTTGTCAAGCTAATTCCCCAATTTGCGCCTAGGCGAGTATCATTTCGTCGCCTAGCCTCTTTTACGCCTACTATAAGAAAATGGCCTAAAACATGGCCCAAACCCTAAGTGGCAAGTTTCACTTGCCTAGCACCGGGGATTGACGATCACTTCGTCACACGGATGCTATCTACGGGGGAAGTCGCTGTTATGGGGGAAACAAGCACCAAACACATGAAATTAATTAGGGTTTCCATAAAATTATAAATAGGCTATGAAAACAACGGTAGATCGATTTCTTACCGAGAGGAGGCGGAAGAAACACTCCGGGGAACCCTAGGATCAGATCTGGAAAAGATTGGAGAAGTTTGGGGAAACTAGGGTTTTGGGGGATTTGGGGATTTTGATGGATTTGATGAGATTTTGGGGAAGATGAGAGGTAGATGGAGTGAATGGATGGTTTGGATGATGATTCTAGGGCTTGGAATGGAGAAATGGAGCTTGGAGGAAGATGGGGGCTGAAGGGGGAAGATTTTAGGGTTTTGGGTCGTATTGGGGAAGATGAAGTCGTATGGGTTGGGTTTAAATAGGTTGAGCTGGCGGCTGCCCAGAAATTAGGGTTTTAACACTGGTTAGTCGGTCAAAGAGCAACCACTGACCGACTAGTTTGGCAACTAGTCGGTCGGTCGACCAACGTAGACCGACTAAGTGCAAACAGTAACTCCTGAACGAAAATAGGATTCTAGAGTTAGTCGGTCCATGAACAAGTACTGACTGACTAGTTTGGCATCTAGTCGGTCGATGAACGTTCTTAGACCGACTAAGAGCAAACAGTAACTGATACAAAAATAATATGATGAGTTAGTCGGTTCAAGAAGCATTGCTGACCGACTAGTTTGCAACCTAGTCGGTCAACCAACGTTCTTAGACCGACTAACGATAAACAGTAACTCCTGAGAAATTTAGAAAGCTAACTAGTCGGTCCAAGAAGGATTGCCGACCGACTGGATCGTCATCTAGTCGGTCGGTGGCCCTTCTTACACCGGCTAATGAGCACAGAAAAGTACCGATACGGAGCGCGGGGCCCCGGGATCGATTCCTAAGACTCCTAGGCTTGATCTAATAGTTAGATACGACCGTTATGAAGTCCGTCACGAGTGACTTACTTCGAAATCGACAATCCTAAGGAAGAAGCGAGAAAATACGACGAATCGATCGAAAATGAAATCTACGGAGACGAAAACCACACAAGAGGAGAAAATCCACCAAAACATATATTATATTATATTAAATCCAGATACATGAAAAGCATTCGTTACATCCTCCCCAACTTAAGAAAAATTCCGTCCTCGGAATTTCCAAAAACTCACGAGTCCAGAAACAAAAGTGGGAAACGCTCTCGCATCTCATCCTCATTCTCCCAAGTAGACTCTCCAGGTGAACCGTGTCGCCACATCACCCTCACAAGATTGACAACCTTGTTACGAAGCGATTTCTGACGCCTGTCCAGAATCTGCACTGGATGCTGGTCATACGTCATATCGGGGCGAACGGTAATCTCCGAAAAATCCACCGCATGAGACGGATCGCTAATGTATCGACGAAGCTGTGACACATGGAAAACATTGTGAACTCCTTCCAAAGATGGCGGCAAGGCCAAGCGATAAGCTACCTCATCAACCCTCTCCAAAACGTCAAACGGTCCAATGTATCGCGGGCTCAACTTCCCACGCTTCCCGAAACGAATCACACCGCGATTCAGGGAAATCTTCAAGAACACATGGTCGCCCGGCTGAAACTCCAAAGGACGACGTTTAGCATCCGCCCAATGCTTAAAACGGTCCTGAGCAATTCTCAACCTCTCCCGAATATTCCTGACGATATCCACGGCCTCCACGATCATCTCAGGTCCCAACAACTCCCGATCACCAACGTCATCCCAACTCAATGGCGATCGACATTTCCTCCCATAAAGAACGGCGAATGGAGCCATGCCAATACTCGCCTGGAAGCTGTTGTTGTAGGAAAACTCTACCAGATGTAGATGGTCCTCCCACGAACCCTTGAAATCCAACATGCACGCTCTCAGCATGTCTTCCAAAATCTGAATCGTCCTCTCGGACTGGCCATCCGTCTGCGGGTGGTACGCCATGCTGAAACTCAGACGCGTACCCAAGCTCTTCTGCAAACTCTGCCAGAACTGAGATGTGAACCTCGTGTCTCTATCGGACACGATACTCACGGGGACTCCATGAAGTCGCACAACCTCCTGCACGATTCACGTTACATCACTATCCAAACTAGGAAAGAAAATAAAACGGAGAGTAAAAGAATTTTACCTCCATATATCTCCTCGCTAGCGCCTCCGTGGACTGTCCCACTCGGAACGGAATAAAGTGAGCAGATTTGGTCAACCGATCTACGATCACCCAAATCGCGTCATTCTGCTTCGGACTCCGAGGTAGTCCAGTCACGAAATCCATAGTGATGTGTTGCCATTTCCACTCCGGAATTGGAAGCGGTTGTAGCAACCCGGCCGTACGCTGATGCTCCGCCTTCACTTGCTGGCAAACCAAGCACTTGGCTACACTCCGAGCCACGCTCCTCTTCATACCATGCCACCAATAATTCAGACGAAGATCCTGGTACATCTTGGTGCCACCAGGATGCACAGAATACGGCGAACTGTGTGCCTCCACCATCAATTCCTCTCTGATATCCCCAGCAGGCACACACAACCTGGCTCCAAACCTCAGCGAGCCATCCTCATGAATCAAAAAGTCAGTCCGCAGACCGGCTTCCACCATCTCCTGAATCCTCACTAGCTTCGGATCCTCGGCCTGGCCAACCTTAATCCGATCCACGATCGTCGACTGCACCTGCATGTACATCAACGACGAAGCCTCCCCAGGAAGAACAATCTCCACACCAGACTCGCAGAAATCTTGCTGCAATCTCCACTACGAGGTCAAAATCATCACCGCCGGAAGCCTACTCAAAGCATCTGGAACCACATTCACCTTGCCAGGGTGAAACTGCAAATCAATATCATAATCCGCCATAAGCTCCAACCATCGACGATGTCGCATGTTGAGCTCCTTCTGAGTGAAAATATACTTCAAGCTTTTGTGATCGGTGAAAATCTTCACTTTCTCACTCAGCAAGAAGTGCCTCCAAATCTTAAGAGCAAACACAACGGCAGCCAACTCCAAATCATGCGTCGGGTAATTCTTCTCATGAACCTTAAGCTGACGAGACGCATACGCCACAACATGCCCATGCTGATGCAACACACAACCGAGACCCTTGCCAGAAGCATCGCAAAAGATCTCAAATCCACCGCTGCGATCAGGCACGACAAGAATAGGGGCAGTCGTCAACCTCTCCTTCAGAACACCAAAAGCACTCTCACAATCACCCGACCAAACATAAGCAACATCCTTCCGCGTCAACCTGGTCATCGGCTCAGCAATACGAGAAAAGTCCTTAATGAATCGCCGATAATAACCAGCAAGTCCGAGAAAACTCCGAATCTCAGACGCAGACGACGGAATAGGCCACTCCCTAATGGCCCGAATCTTCTCGGGATCCACTGAAATACCATCTCCAGTCACCACATGCCCGAGAAAAGCAACTCGATCCAGCCAAAACTCGCACTTCGAAAACTTAGCATACAAACGATGCTTCCTCAAAATCTCCAACACCGTCCTTAAGTGCGAGGCATGCTCTTCCTCCGACTTCGAATAGATCAGAATGTCGTCAATAAAGATAACGACAAACTTATCCAAAAAGTCGTAGAAAATCAGGTTCATCAGATTCATGAAAACTGCGGGCGCGTTAGTTACGCCAAAAGGCATAACCACGAACTCATAGTGTCCATACTTCGTCCTGAACGCTGTCTTCGGAACATCTCCCTTCTTCACCTTCAACTGATGGTAACCACTCCTCAAATCTAATTTAGAAAACACCCTCGAACCTCCAAGCTGATCAAAAATATCATCGATGCGAGGCAACGGGTATTTATTCTTAATGGTCACCGCATTCAACTCCCGATAATCCACGCACATGCGACGCGAACCATCCTTCTTCTTAACCAGCAACACCGGTGCTCCCCACGGAGACACGCTAGGATTAATATAACCCTTCCGCAAAAGCTCATCCAACTGCTTCCGCAACTCTTCCAACTCTGCAGGTGCCATACGATACGGCGCCTTCGAAATCGGCTGCGCACCTGGAACAAGATCAATAGAAAATTCCAGAGCTCGATCAGGCGGCAAACCAGACATCTCCTCGGGGAAGACATCGCCAAAATCACGCACCACAGCTGGCCACTCCAGCTCCATCTGCATAGCCACAGCCTCTACCGGCCTGGCCCGAAATCTGAAAGGACCAAGCGAACTGCTACCACGACTGAACTCAAATACCGGGTGTCCGGGAATCTCGAACACCACCTTCTTCCTCCGACAGTCGATCGTAGCATAGAAGCTCGCAAGCCAGTCCATCCCAAGAACTGCATCATAGTTGATGATGTCGTGGACAATGAAATCAGCGAAAAGCTCATGTCCACAGACCACCAACGAGCAAGAATTGCAACCACGATGCACCGAGACCACACCATCCCTGTAACGATATTCCAACTCTTGGGGAGAGGGGACGTCGACAAGGAATGCCTCTCCACGAAGCTCCGAGAAATAATGCACATCGATGCACCAGAGTCAAAGAGGACTCGTGCCGGAAATGTGCAAACCAAAATCACACCTAATCAAGCAATTAACAATCAAACCCTAATCTAGCAAACAACCATGTTCAAGCAACCAACACAATCTAACAATCAAAACCAGCTAGGAAAGTAACAGCTAGAGTGAGGATTACCTGCGATAACCTCATCCACAGCCGCGCTCTCCGCAGCGGTCATCAGAAAAGCATGCCTCCTCGGCGGAACAGCCTGCTGAAAAGCCTGCCTCTGCGGAACAAGAGCTGCTCCACGTCCAGCAGGAACAGGCGCTCGCTGCTGCAACGGCTGAGCTGCAACAGGAGCCCTCCGCAGCTGATTCGCATGCCGACAATCCTTCGCGACATGGGAAGCATCACCGCAAATCAGACAGTGGCCCAAAAACTTCCGACACTGATCCTTGACGTGGCCAGGCCTGCCGCAGAAATGGCAAAGCTTCAGAATAGGCCCTCCTGGCCTCTTAAACTGAGCGGACTGATTAGGCCTGAATCCAGGTCTAACCACAGCCCTCGCCTGTTCCACAGGCCTCTTCCCAGCACCAACGACAGACCCCCTCCTCTGGTTCACGAGCAGCTCCTGCCTCTTGGCAGTGACCAGAACCTTCTGATAAGACTCCCGGTCAGAAGAGGTCACAAAACTCTGGAGCTCCGAAGCAAGCCCCTGCAGGAACCTCTGAGCTCTCTCCTCAGCGTCCTGCACCATCTTCGGCGCAAACCGACTAAGCCTCATGAACTCTTGGTGATACATGTCCACCGACGAGTTCCCCTGCTTCAGATCGATAAAACGCTGCAGCATCTCCTCCTTGGCAGCCTTCGGGAAGAACTCACCATCAAATCTAGCCTTGAAGGTAGCCCAAGCTATCGGCTCCACCAACAACTTCTCTTCCGCATCCCACCAATTCCTGGCGTTATCCTTCAGTTGCCTCTTTGCCAAATCAACCCATCCAGCCGGGGTGATCTTGGCCATCTTCAGATTGTCCTCGATGTTCTGAATCCATTCATCGGTAGCCAGAGGACCCTCAGAACCATCAAAATATGCGGGACCCAGCTCCCGAAATTGCTTCGCTCCTGGCTCAGAGCGAGGAACATCCGGAAGAGCCCGGGCAGCTCGAGCAAGTGGAGCATTCTGGACTTGCAGAAGCACGCCCTGCTGCACTTGCATCATCTGCAGCATCATCCGCATCATCTCACCGCTGGTGGGTTCCCGCTCAGGCTCCTCATCATGAGGGAGCGCACCACTGCCCCCACCACGGGTGAAACGCCTTCCTGCCATCTAATGACACGGAAAACAAATCAGATTAGACTCATAGCTTATGACATCGGACGTCGAACTTAGTTTATTGGACATTCTAATATTATTATCGCTATTCCAAAAATCGCAGTTACAGAAGGACCTGCATGGGCCACCACTAAAACCTGTCACGACCCGCTTCCCTAAAATGGAGGCGAGACGTGAAAAGGTCCGCACGAGAGTGGAGCTGTGAAGCCCCAAACCCGATAAGCGTCCACAAATACATAAACAGGTCCCTGTAACCACAACAGAATAACAATAATAACACAAGGAGAGACTGAAATAAAATTCCACATCTCATAAAATGTCCAACATCAAAAATAAGTCCAACATCCAGAAAAGCCACCAGGCTAAAAGAAAAGAGTCTAAAGGCCCAGAACAAGGCCAACAAAAGAAACGACATAACAAAGTATAGGTGCTACGCACCGATAATAAAACAGCTGTCTAACAAAAAGTAAAACACACGAAGACACTAGGACTGGTCCCCAGTGTCCACGTACTCCCCGTCAAACACAAGCTCGGGCTCGGCGTCAGCAAACACCTCGTCCTCAACGAGGTACTCAGGCTCAGGATCTAACATGTGTCACCCAAAAGAGTAAAGGGGCACATGTCAGCAAGTCTAAAAGACTTGGGCAAGGAAACTGAAAGTAAGGCAACTAGCAACCTAGCAGTTTAGTATGATGCATGGCATGGCAGTTATAACATGAGTGCATAATTTAAAACATGGCAAGACAATTTGTACAAGAGAACAATCATCGGACAAGGCAAGACAAGACAAGAGTAGCCACGCTACTATCGATCTCAATCAACTCACTAGTCACGTTGTTTTGTAGATTGTTTACGCCTTACAGCTGAATGGTTCCACATTCGCTGATTGGCCGCTTAACAACTACCCCACCCCAAAGAGTTTACGCCTTACAACTGCAGTTGTTGATCAAACAGACTCCCAGTTGAATGGCCGCTTAACCCTCACCCCTTATACCCACACGTAATGGAGCCTAGGGTCCCCGCACAATGAACTCAGCTAGTGAGCCTGGGGTTGCCCCGCACAATGAGCTCGCATTCCTATTTCATAATTCAATATCGAGCGTTGGGGTTTCCAACTCATTATGCTCGCTTCTGGTCACGAGCCAGGAAACACACAATTCGGGCATTGGCTATCAACCAACACATGGCCCGCTTCTGGAACACGAGCCAGGAACACAAGCAATGTAGCAAAGCTACGCAATCCCTGAAATGCATGAAGGATGCAATGACATGACAATTAACTTGCGTACCGATAATGGAAAGTAAACGTGACATGATAGTTGTGCAACATGCTAAATGTCGGAATTAGCTTCGTTGTCAAGCTAATTCCCCAATTTGCGCCTAGGCGAGTATCATTTCGTCGCCTAGCCTCTTTTACGCCTACTATAAGAAAATGGCCTAAAACATGGCCCAAACCCTAAGTGGCAAGTTTCACTTGCCTAGCACCGGGGATTGACGATCACTTCGTCACACGGATGCTATCTACGGGGGAAGTCGCTGTTATGGGGGAAACAAGCACCAAACACATGAAATTAATTAGGGTTTCCATAAAATTATAAATAGGCTATGAAAACAACGGTAGATCGATTTCTTACCGAGAGGAGGCGGAAGAAACACTCCGGGGAACCCTAGGATCAGATCTGGAAAAGATTGGAGAAGTTTGGGGAAACTAGGGTTTTGGGGGATTTGGGGATTTTGATGGATTTGATGAGATTTTGGGGAAGATGAGAGGTAGATGGAGTGAATGGATGGTTTGGATGATGATTCTAGGGCTTGGAATGGAGAAATGGAGCTTGGAGGAAGATGGGGGCTGAAGGGGGAAGATTTTAGGGTTTTGGGTCGTGTTGGGGAAGATGAAGTCGTATGGGTTGGGTTTAAATAGGTTGAGCTGGCGGCTGCCCAGAAATTAGGGTTTTAACACTGGTTAGTCGGTCAAAGAGCAACCACTGACCGACTAGTTTGGCAACTAGTCGGTCGGTCGACCAACGTAGACCGACTAAGTGCAAACAGTAACTCCTGAACATAGGATTCTAGAGTTAGTCGGTCCATGAACAAGTACTGACCGACTAGTTTGGCATCTAGTCGGTCGATGAACGTTCTTAGACCGACTAAGAGCAAACAGTAACTGATACAAAAATAATATGATGAGTTAGTCGGTTCATGAAGCATTGCTGACCGACTAGTTTGCAACCTAGTCGGTCAACCAACGTTCTTAGACCGACTAACGATAAACAGTAACTCCTGAGAAATTTAGAAAGCTAACTAGTCGGTCCAAGAAGGATTGCCGACCGACTGGATCGTCATCTAGTCGGTCGGTGGCCCTTCTTACACCGGCTAATGAGCACAGAAAAGTACCGATACGGAGCGCGGGGCCCCGGGATCGATTCCTAAGACTCCTAGGCTTGATCTAATAGTTAGATACGACCGTTATGAAGTCCGTCACGAGTGACTTACTTCGAAATCGACAATCCTAAGGAAGAAGCGAGAAAATACGACGAATCGATCGAAAATGAAATCTACAGAGACGAAAACCACACAAGAGGAGAAAATCCACCAAAACATATATTATATTATATTAAATCCAGATACATGAAAAGCAGTCGTTACATGTGTTTACCGTAGGATTGCTTGCTTCCATATGTTGTCTCCAAAGTCCTCCATATATCCTATGCAAAAGAGTAATGTGAGATAAGATCAAATATTTTTCTATCTATTCCACACAATAAAATATTCATTGCTCTAGCATTTATAGCACACACATTTCTAACATCCAAATTACTTTCAGGCTTATGGATTATAGCATGTCCATTTTCAATAATGTACCAAGTGTCAACATCAACAGATAGTAAATAAGTTTTCATCCTAACCTTCCAGTATATATAATCATGGCCACTAAATAGATTGAGGACAATCAATAGGCATGCCATGAGCAAAAATAAAGTTTGGGGTATTCATGATACTTCTAGACTAGATCCTCTAACCTGCTCGGATACCACTTATTGGATCTGGATCTAAGCCTAGAGGATGGGTGAATATGATAATAAAAATTCTCATGCAACCCACAAGAAATAACATGCAGTTATAGCAGATTCAAAGTAAATAATAAGCAATCACAAAGTACGCAGCAGATTTACCCTGGTTCGGTAGTCTCACGACCTACGTCCATCCCCCAGAGCAGATACTAGATTAATAATGTAACATGTACAACCGTAATAGCTAGAGAACCCACGTCTCTACACTCGGCAGGCTCTCAGTACTCCACTCCACCTGTGTTCAACAAAATTAATCCTAGTATAAGCTTTCTATTGACTAGTCCCAACTAGCCAAATTCCTCTTGTCTAGCACCCACTAGACAAGACCCCAAAACATCATAATGGTAAAGTTTCCCCTACAAATATTGCTACTACTACACAAATATAATAATAAAGAGTTTAGAGAATCTCAGTTTGTGTAGCGGCAGTCGTCTCTGTCAATCAGCTCAGATCAGATCGTATCTGACAGGATGTAGTCGCCAACGTCACGTCCTCACCTTTGGAACTTGCGGCCTTGATGTCTTGGCTCCTTCAAAGTTGTGGCAATGATGTGTCCTCCCTTGAAGAGTGGTGCAATGTATGATGAACTCCCCTTTGTTGTGTTGCGCAAGTTGTTGAAGTCCCTCCCTATGAAGTTGCGCAATGAAGAGATGAACCACCCTTTGATGTTGTGGCCTAGGAGGAAAGTTGAAGCTTGGATCATTGGGATATGTTGCGCAATGTGCTATGGCAATGGAGCTCTTGGAGATGATGCTTACGGCCAAGGGGATGGAGAGCTCTTGGAGTTTTGGCTTTGGCTTTGCAACTTGTGCAATATAGGAGGGATGATGGCTTTCAAGCTTTGGCCTTGGATGTTGCTTGGTGCAATGGAGATCTCTTGGGTATGTTGCGGCCAAGGAGAGGCTAATGGCTAGGGGAGCTTGCGGCCTAGAGGATGGCAATGGAGCTTGGAGTTTTTGGCCTTGGAGATGCTTGATTCAAACAGGAAGAAGGGATTTACAATGTTGCGCAATGGGGCTATGGACATGAAACTTGCGGCCTCCCCTTTACCTTTGTGTTGGCCGAATTCCCTCTTGCTTCCCTTAAGTTTTTTCCCTCTCAAATTATCTCTATTTGGAAGATGGGTTTATATAGCAGAGGATGAGATATGATAGAATCACTTAGAATCCCATTATTGATGGATATTGGAAGGAATCCTAACTTGATTAGGATTTGAATGAATCACCATGGATATGGAGTTTGAATATGGATGGTTATGGAATTTGAGTAGCTATAGGATTCCAAATAAGATCTCATTTAATCACCATTAATTTGCATTAGATTCTCCTTATCTCTCCATCTTTGACCAAGTCTTCAATTTGCATGGCATTAGGATTTGAATGTTGCACCAATTGATTTGAATCAATTCAAATATGGATTTGAATTGATTTCCTCCTTATCTTCCCATCTTTGACTTAGCCCAATATTTGTAGCCATTATCTCCATCCTTGACTTAGTCCACTTGGCTAATGCATGGCACATTCTCCATCACTTTTACTTAGTCTATCTTTGAGTATTTGCGAGAGTGACATTCCTGAAAACACTTAGCACACACATTAAATCGTTCACACATGTTTATTATCATCAAACAGGAACTCAGCGATCTATATCCAACTACACGTTGTATCCAACAGTGCACAGTGCAAGCACTTTGCTTCGTCGTGAAACACATCTTAAAATTTTCAAATGAACCATATTCACTTCTCTATTTCTGTCTCATATGCTTCATTTTACCATGGAATATTGTGAATTTTTTAATGGACTCAGATATCTGTTAAATTAGAGCTTAATTCCTTGATTAGAGTATCATTGTTAAAATGCTTTTTCATAGTAGAATACATAGTTTCACAGCCATATTCTCAAAATAGTTGAGCTAAAAATAAATGAATCAAACTCTAAAAATTATTTGATTTTTGCGTGATTTGATTGATAATTTTATTGCTTCACGGATGTTTAGTAATCCAAAAGAGATAGGATAACCCCACGACAACCAAAGTATTAATGAATAGAACACTCGATACCGAGGCCATGTCTAAATTCTATGTTGTTTCCTTTTCTTTTGTATATAGCCAAATAAATGATCTTTGATCATGCTTTGCATTCCATCGTGTTTACACGAGTTTGCAAAAATCCCAGAAATACAAAAATCAAATAAATATCCTAAATAAAAGGTCTTTGGGGTTCCTCGTAACCCGATGCCCTAAGATTGTCTAACTGGGATGCATAGACCGCTCCTTGCACTCCATTACGTTTACGCAAGTTTGCAAGACATAAAAGTCAAAAATAGCCAAAATTATAAAAACAAAAAAATTCCATATCCTTATCTCCATCTCTATATAGCATAAGGAAATGTCAAGGTTGATGGGTTTTAGGAGTCATGAAACGAGCGTAGTGTGGTGATTGCCTTACCTTAATTGAATTTACTAACTCATTCTATGAAGCTTAACAAAACACCATGCATGCTTGAAACTATTTGATCATGACATATTTATACTGCTTAGAGAATGAGTTGTAGACATCGGATTCATCTCTGTGAACTTAGTACATTTCATGATAAACTATGATAGGATGTAGCTTTACTCTCGTTTTATTATTTATCTAGTTCATTACATTTGTTGAAATCCACAGCATGTTCATTTGAGCGAGACTTAAGTATCTTGTGTGAATGTGTGTTCTAATCATTTTGGTGTGCGTTCACGAATTCTTGCATCCATGAGTCAATATATTTGCTGAGTGTGAGATTGAGCCCCTTGATTCCATCACACTTCATCACCTCACCTTTCCATTGTATTCCTCTCCCGGGTTCGCTAATTATTCGTCTTCCTCGAGGACGAGTAAGAGGTAAGCTTGGGAGATTTTGATGTGTCATAATATTCCACATTTTATCTATATGTTTACTCGTCAAAATGATTGCTTAAATCCCGATTTATACGCTTTTATGTTGATGATCGAAACTATTTGACTTCGAGAGCGTTCGGTTACATTTCAGGTAATATCGAGCAATTTGGAGCATATTGGAGAGGAGGATACAATCATTGATGCCGGATCATCAGCGGCATCATATTTGAGGAGTTCATGCTACTGGA
This sequence comes from Scilla litardierei, assembly GCA_030789695.1. Taxonomy (NCBI): domain Eukaryota; kingdom Viridiplantae; phylum Streptophyta; class Magnoliopsida; order Asparagales; family Asparagaceae; genus Scilla; species Scilla litardierei. The sequence continues at coordinate 319,100,473 of CM061133.1, forward strand.
GAGGAGCAAGAAAAGAAAGCAGCGAAGAAAGAAAGAGGATGAAGGAAAGAAAGAAGAGGACCATGGCTGAATTCCAGGTCGCTCGACCGAGCAGCTACCCCGCTCGGTCGAGCTGATGCCGCAAAAGAGGATCAAAGAGAGGGCCAAGAAGAGCTTCTAGGTAGTAGGTCGCTCGACCAAGCGACCTGCCTCGCTTCACCAAGCGGTCCTCTGTAGACGACCCCCAGATTTGCCTTGGAAATCTCTGTTGAATTAGCTCGGTCAAGCAGCTTGCCTCACTCGACCGAGCGCTTGCCTCGCTCGACCGAGCACTTGCCTCGCTCGACCGAGCGGCATCCTCTGCCCAGGTCGAAGAATTGAAGCCCCAGAGGGTCTCAGCCGAACGGCTACCCTGCTCAATCGAGCTACCCCTTTTCGCGGACCAAGAAACCGAAACACCAAGAAGGCGCTCGACAGAGAGGTATGGGTCCCAGCACCCGTAAGTTGTGATCTACTTGGGTTTTCTAGGCGTTTTTAGGGTTTTCTAGGGGTATATATAGGTATTAGGCATCCATCATTAGGGGGATCCATCTTCTGTTCTTGGAGACGATTTTCGGAGGCTAGCCCACGCCATCGACCCCCTCCTTGGCAATTTTGTATCAAATCTTTACTAAGCTAAGTATTTTCCTATGTTGAATCCTTTTTATTTCTCTTCGTATATGCTTGCGATGTTGATTTCTACTGTTTTCGTATCTTTTTCCATGCTTGAGTAGATCTATTGCTAGGGTTAGGGATGAACCCTAAGATTTTAGGGATTGGATGTCAGGTTAACCTTAGTTGGACAAGTCTGTGGTTGCTCTACAGTAGTTTGAACAAGGGTTTTGGGGGATTAGCCCTAGAACTGGAGGATTGCGAAAGTAGCTCTATGTTCTAGGGAAACTCCCCACGAATCTGATTAGAGATTAACGGTCATCTTCTAGGGCTCGTGATCATGAAAGTGACTCATGTGCTAGGGGCGATTACTAACCCATGATCCGCTAGTCGGTGACTATGAGAGTATCCAAATTGCTAGAACCAATCGTAATGCAGTATCCCAGTCCGTAGATCATGAGAGTGGATACGGATCTGTGATACAGGAGCTAGTGTTAAGCGTAATGCACGTATCCATATATGAAGTTCATAATGAAATCGGCTGAGCATAGGGATCGTTAGACGAGTAGGACAACGAAAGTTAAGTACCCGTTCCCATCACCGAATGTGACACTCCTACCCTCTTTCATCGTTCAACGAAATGATCATTAACCTGAGATCCAAGCCTTAAAGTCCTAGCGGGAATCTTGACACCCTAGCGATCTTTCTCTCAATTGTTTCTCTTTGTTCTATTTGTTTTCTTTGGTGTTCGGATGTGCCTTGCTGATAGTGACACCCTCGCATTCCTCTTCCATCACCATTACAACACTCCATAATCTATATCCACCAATAAAACTAGAAGCCTAACCCAACCTAGGATCGATAGGTAGTGTGACGCTGCTTCCCCGTATTTGATCCACACTCGTCATTGTACCGTGCGCTTACAGTAAAACGACATCGCTCCGGGCATGAGTCCGGGGCCGATCACAAGGTGCCTGAGAAACCTTCGTCAGACGTCTGAGTGCACAAGTGCGAAACTTGCCAAAATGAAAGATCTGAGGAAGGGATGGACATGCAACTGTAGTAGTATAAACAACCACATGTGCCATGGGCAGGCGCATGTAAAACCTACTAAAGGCACCTGGATGCACAAGTGCGAAAGATGACAAACCTTGGGATCTTTGGTTAAGCTGATACAGGCGACTGACTAATAAGTCACATGTGCCTGGAACTAGACATGCGCATGTACATTGTACAACAGTCAACTGTTGAAAGTTAAGAATGAAAGGCCCAAAATATCATGTCAAACGTGTGCATTACAGACGATCGTAGAACAATTCTCAGGCTACTTTCTGGAAACAGGTGCCTGTAATTTGTTCTTCAGTCGCCTGTTGGAAGTCCAAAATGCACAAAAAAGGGAAATTAGAGTTAGAGTCCTAGGAAATGAGTTCTAATGGATTCCTAGACTAGATTGAGTGAAGTGTGAGTGCTCCAAGGATATTCTACTTCAAGACTACATTCTAATGAGAAAGAAACAAGAGAATAAAAAGATTACATTGAGTTTTTGCTTCTCTTCTTTCTCTTGAATGAACTTGAAGCCTTCTTGAAGCATTTTTCTTTAACTTTGATCACTCAATCGACTCTATGAGCTTTGATTGCACTTTGATCTTCATTCATTGCACTTTGATCTTCATGAATAGATTAGGCAATGAATTAACCACATCGAGGGGATTAGCCACAAGTATTTATGTTTGCTCATCATCAAAACCAAGTGAGGAGAAGTCAATACCCAACAGAATCATCACATGTTCCAATCAAGGCATGGTTCTTCTTTGGTGTGTACTTGGCCTTGTAATATTTCTTACCCTTACCCTTATATTTGGTCTCTCTTTTGTTGGAGCAATCGATAAAAATGTGCCATATTCCCTGACACTTATAGCAAGTAATAGATTTGTTAGAATTTTTCATAAACTTTGACAAATCCTTACCTTGAGCTTTCTTCATGTATTTCATGAGTTGATGTGCAAGCTCCACTATATCTCCATTGACCTCACTCTTCTCATCGTCTCCTTCATTCTCACTTGAGATGGGTTTGAACTTCTTCCTCCACTCAATTTTATCCTCTGTGGCCTTGAATGTGATCCTCTTCAGTTTAGGCTTTTCATTGACTATAGGGATTTGAGGCTGTGTGCATTCTTTCTTTTGTTGAAGTCTCACTTCATACGCCATAAGATTCCCGATGCAATCCTCAACGGTATATGAGCTCAAATCATTTGATTCCTCCATACCGTTGGCCTTGGACTCCTATTTCGGCGTAAGAGATGACAAAATTTTTGTCACTCTATCCTCCATTGAAATGACTTTAGCTAGAGCCTCAAGTGCGTTCACAATCTCCATGAACCAGGTGAACATCCCTTTAATGTCCTCACCTTCATGCATCTTAAAAAGCTCATATTTAGAACGAAAAATACTAACTTTCGATTGTTTTATGTTTGACATTCCTTTGTGGGTGACTTGAAGCATATGCCATATTTCATTCATTTATTTGCACATAGATATGTGATTGAACTCGTTGGCATCCATGGCACAAAAGAATGTCGTCATCGCATTGGCATTGTACTTTATAGCATACTTCTCTGCCTTCATTCTCTCCTTCGTGGGCTTTGTGATCTCCACATATTCTTCCTCAGTGACATCCTAAAGATGTTGGCCTCTCAACTAAATCATCATCTTCTGCTTCCAATAAGGATAGTTCGTTCCATTGAAGAAGGGGGTTTAGCAATAGATTGACCTCCTTCATGGAAGCTAGATGAGGAACCCGATGCCATTGTTGCTAGAGTGCTTCAACCATTCTCTAATACCAACTGTAGGATCTAAGGAAGATATATGCACTACTAGGAAACACACATTAGAGGGGGTGAATAGTGTAATGGTAAATTTAAAGCTAATTAAACAATACTTGCAAATGCGGAATTATAAAGTAAGCTAATTTGCAAATCCACAAGAAACAAACACAATCGTAGACAACATGATATATCCTGGTCCGGAAAATGCCTACTCCAATCCCACACTCTTTCTAGAGTCTTGTGACTCTTCCACTATCAAGCCTTTTCCAAGGCAACCCAAATACAACTCATACTTTTCCAAGTACCACACTCTTTTTCTTTTCAAGAGCCTATCTTTTCCAAGGCAACCCAAGTACCACAACCCAAATAAAACTCATACTTTTCCAAGTACCACACTCTTTTTCAAGAGCCTATCTTTTCCAACATAGCACATACAATCTTTTCCAAGATTGCAAACCTTATTCCTAGGGCATCACCTCTCTTTCCAGAGAAAACACTTCTGCAACCCAAAAGCTAGGTTTCACAAATGAAACGAAATAAAAAAATTACAATCTTCATATTACACTGATTCAATGTACTTACTTAACATGAAGTGCAGAGGCAATGAAGATTGATGTCTAAGCGCTAGATTGAGGCTTGATGCATTAGTGGACTTCCCTTAAGCTTTGGAATTCAATGCAACATCAAAGACGCTCTGAGGGAATGAGAGAGATGAAGAGATGAAAGATTTACTTTAGTTTTTGGCTCACAAATGAATCTCTATTCTATGTGTATTGGTGCCAAAAACTCCCTCACAATCATGTATAATTACTCTCTTAATCGTGCACAGAAACCAAGAAAACGGCCAAAGAAAGTTGCACTCTAACAGCTATAAACAGACAGAATTCCTAGTCACCAGACGTCTGGAGAAAGGTTACCAAATGGCTGATCATATATTCAATCATCTGGTCATCCTTCTTTAGACGGCTGACAAAGAGTTGGATATGAACAAACTAAAGATCAATCTCCAAACAATCAGACATCTGAAGAATGCTTGTAAGACAACTGATGCATTGTTCAGTCGTCTGGTAAGTCTTCTTCAGACGACTGGACATAGTGGGTGAAAAAGATCGAGAGTTCAAGAAAAATAACCCATCATGTTTAGTAGACTGGAATTCATTGCTCGAACGTCTAAGACATTGTTCAGACGTCTGGTCTTTGAACTTCAGACGGTTAATCAACCCTAGGTTTTGGCCAATTAAAACAGATACGCCAGACGTCTGGTGAAGGGATTCCAGACGCCTAGTCCTGGGAAAAAAACACTTTCAAGAGTGTTTTGGCCAATGAACCTATTGGGATGGGTGCTAGGAAGTTCCTATGGATCTCTAAGATGGAAATAGACATGAAAGTGAGTGTGTGTCCATCTAATCATGGCATACAAATATTCTTTTAACAGAAGATTAAAAATACATAAAGAATCAAAAATGATATACAATATGATACATGATTCTTCATGGCTTCAATTCTTATATGCTCCATGCCTTGAGTCCATCAACCCATCACCAATTGTTTTATCACAACTTGATATATCAATGTTAATTATCTAAGACTAAAACACTTTGAGACATTAGTTAACATAATGTGGTAATCATCATCAAAACTATATTAGGCTTAATGGCCAATATACAACAATGGACTTAGGCACACCCAGGAGAGCCAATATCCAACAATGGACTCAGGTGCACCCAGGATTTGCCTGGGTGCGTCTGGGTGCCAACCCATGCCTGTGCTCGAGCCCAGGCACTGGGCGAGAGCCTGGGCACGAGATCAGGTGTTGGTCACTGGTTGCTGGCCCAAGCAAGTGATCGACTGGGCACTGGGTCAGAAACCTGCCCGAACCAGGGCACGCTCGACCTGAGCACGGACTAGTTTGGGTAGGCCTGGGTTACAGGCTACGCCTGAACCCATGTGTGCCTAAACAACTGGCCAGGTGGGGCCCACAGTGAGGACCACAGACTGTACAGTCCACAGACTTTTTTTGGGGTGTTTTGGCAAACTTTGAGGGCTCGTTTGAGGGGGTCAAACGATCTCGAAATTGAGCATCATTTGTTTATATGTGATCTCTGTTTGAATCTCTTCAAAATGATATATCATTTTGCTTCTTGGGCTTACGGGATAGGGATAATCAATTACTCAAAGTTTAGTCCTTAAAAGGGAAAAACTTGAGATGATTTGGATTCTAATTTTTAGTACAACATCAGATGTGATATTGCACTGAAGACTCAGCTCACCCTATAAATAGGGACCTCCTCTTTCTCCTAAAATTACAGCAAGCTTAGATCAAGGGAGATAATCCTAAATCAAGTGAGCAAACATAGATCTAAATGTGGCCAAATTTTTCCCTCTTTTTCCTCTTTATTCACCCTTTTAGGTTCTAGTAAAACTTGAAGAGAATTCAGATTTGATCTGAATCTTGAGGCGGGGGGTTCCAGCCAATAAGAAACTTTCTAGAGCAAGCGGTCGCTTCTTGATGAGGCGTTGTATCACGTTAGGACATCGCTTCGGGACATCATCCTAAGCAATAGTTTTTGTGATTGCAAAAACTTAAGGTATGTTCTTTAAACTAAATTTTAATAGCAAAATTTTATTAGTCTATCTTTGCAAGATTGATTCACCTCCCTCCTTAGATAGTAATGATCCTCCAAAGGTTTTTCTTTCCGTAGGGGTTTTATAAAAAATGTGTTTTTATGATTTTTCTTCTTTCGCTGCTTCCCATGGCTGCTAAGCCTAGGGCTAGACGATGGAAAAAGCCCTATGGAAGCTTGCTCAAAATCAAACAATGGTATCAGAGCATGTTTTACCTTGGATCTATTCTTCTACTATTTAATACATGCGTGCGGACGAAGTGTTATATTTCTGTTATGGCATGTTAGGCTCTGTAGTTTAATTTTTTAATTATGTACTTTATAGTTCTTGTGAACACTCATTTTATGTAATTAATTTTTCAACCTTCTTTTGTAATTTATTATTTTTCAAATATGATGACCTTTTGCAAATGTATAGTAAATTTAGGGGACGGAGCTTCCTGTGGTTGCTAAGGGCAGGAGATCCATAGAGTTGAGATGGTCCAAAGAGGCGCTTTGCAAGGTGTTGCTGGTGGTGGACATCCTACTTGGACCACAGAATTGCCCTAGCTAGGGTGTACTAGAGTGCTTACATGCATTCTATGATGATTGTAATTTATTTTCATACGATGGATAAATTGCAATGTTGTTCGGATTCACGGCATGCCATATAATTTTATATTGGAAAGGTCCTACCATCGCTATGCCATTGTTAGCTAACCTATGTTGATGACATGGTGCAGTGGCCTTGTGCAATAATTATATGTGCTTTTTAGTTTTTGAAAATTGTTTTCGAAAATTAGACTTCCTTTCTGTTATATGATAACTACGTGGGATGTCTGTGATGTGATGTGATGGATTCTTAAAATGTTAGTTTTAGGAATCGCATAGAATTAGGGTTAACTAATTCAATGAACCTATAAACATATCAATGAAGCATAATTTGATAATTGGCATTCTTAAGGTATCTGCGAACCAGTGTCTAGAATCGTTTGGTGTTTAAGCTTAGATCACCCTAGTAGGGCTCGCCCTAGCTAGGGATAAGTGATCCTACCTGGCCAAACCTGCATGGCCGTGTTCAACTAGATCAACGTAGAACTCCAATTATCAATAATACATGCATTGATTATATCTAGCCAATTACGTTAATGATCCTTTTCAGGAATAGTCATAGCTCTCCTTACTTTTGGAATTTGGCAATGGGTTATACCTGTTATGGTTGTTAGGTAAACTCAAGTCATAACATGGCTATATTTTGGAAACCAATTCAATTATACATATGATATAGTTCAGCCTATCCCAAACAGTGTCATGGTTTACTTTGCATGATTTTTGGGATTTTCCTGGATTTTCTGGAGCTCAAGTGCCACTTGGAATTAAGAGTTTTACACCCAATATGGTCTTGTGTGACATTGCATACAGGCGTGTGGAGTGTAACATGAGCAGCCAAGTCTGGGGACAGACAACACGGTCGTGTGTGTCATTACACACGACCGTGTAGAGATGAAGCCCAAGCATCAAAGTCACACTGCTCGTACACAGTCGTATGGCATGAGTGGCATGACTGTTTTGCTGAAGCGGCTCGTTTGCAATCCCTTACACAGTCGTACCAACCAAAGACACGGACGTGTCAGGTTCTGGACAGAAAGCTATAGTGCTCGGGAAACTGGAAAAATGCAGTGACACGATCATGTCAACCCGACACGACCGTGTCGAGTTTGATAAGAAATGAAGGCCAATGCTTGAGAGTTAGTGACACGACCGTGACGATGTACGAACGACTGTGACGATGTGCGACATGGTCACGTCGACCAAGCTGCTGCCAATTTTAAAGCTGCGATTTAGGCGATTCTGCTTTGGTTTTCAACCCAATTTGGATCCAAACTTTGAAGAGATGGTCTCAAGCATTGATCCATTGATGGAGGGCCACGATTGGGGGGATATCAGCAAAAACCCTTGGCCTCCCTCTCTTTGGATCATCCTTTTTCCTTTTTCTTTCAGATTTGAAAACCTTTGGTTTGGGGGTGATTTGGCTGATGGCAAGAGGCTTGGAGGAGCTATGAGAAGGGGAAAGGCCTCAAGTTTGAGAAGTATTTGGTGAACTCTCCCCTTTTCTTGATGTATTTTTGTGTTTAGTGATTGTATTGTAATGGAATGATGATTTTGTATAGAAATGTCATTTGTATCAATATGATTTGCTAAATCTTATTTGTATGGGTTATGGATGGCTATGGGATGCTGTTAATTATGGTTTTGACTGCCCATTTGCATGTATAAGGTTTGTATTGCTTGCATCCACAATTTCTACGTAAATTTCCATTTGAATATTGCTAGAGATAAGATATTTTGGTGTATAGAGACCTAAGAGGGGATCTAGCCCTATTTGATATGAGATTTGAGATGTGAGCATTGCTATTTCATGATATTGAGTTCATTCATTTGCATTGTGGGTTTCGATTCATATTTCCATTCGTGTATAACCTGAGAGGGAGTATTTGGATGTAGTATGATCCTGAGAGGGGCATTGGCCTATTACCATGTTACCCATGATGCAAGTGACGACCACGACCTTCATGAGCATTCTCCCATAAGGGCATTGTTGTGCTCACAAAATATATACCGCAAGCACATGATGAGGTTGTAGCGTTATACGGGTTGTCCTCAGGGAGGCAATTGTTGAGTACCGGTTTTTCTCAAAGTTTGTTACCTACGCAATCAATAGGTGGCTAGAGGGTGAATAATGAAGAAAATATCAACAGAGAAAAGCTCTAGGTCCTGAGTGTCCATGCCATTGGATTATAGTTAGGATTGATCGATTGTTGAATTCATGGGACTCGGGAGAGGTCGTCTAACCTAAGGGTATTCTCCGACCTCCCCACTTCCATGATGTAATCGATAGGATATTTCCTTGTGTTATCTCTACCCCCCCACTCTTGTAATGATATGATAGGACTACCTAACCCGTATCGATGCCAACTCCTATTGATACATCGATACGCGTTAGGTGCAGTACGTCCGACGAATGTTCTCAATCTTCCTCTATGCCACTTCTGTGGATTAGGATTCGGATCAATGTTAGGAGGGCTCTAATCGATGCCAGACTCTCGTCTGCCGCATCGATAGTATGGATCAATGTAGAGGACTCCCACCATCGCCTAATCTAATTATTCACACGAGGGAAGTCAATTTGCATTGATAATAATCATCCTAACATGTCCATCATCATCAATTATTCAACAATTAATCAATAAATCACCAATCTATAACTATATCCAATGGGGTTCAACCCATAGCCATACATAAGAGACTAATCACAATCCATGGAATAAAACTCAATTAGGTTTACTAATAGAATAGACATGACAACATAGATTAGCACAATTAATCAATCAACCAATCCACAATAACAAGGAATTAAAGGAACTAAATTCTATTCAAAGATTAAACTAAACTATGAAAATAACATAAGGAACAATTAAAGTTGCATATGGATTAGAGTTAAGTACACCTGAATTAAACCTAAAAACTCTGAAAAGTTCTGTAAAATACGTCCTCTGGTTCAGACGATGAAGAAACGTATTTATGCCCCCCCAAAAGTCCCAAAAATACCCCTAGCGGTGTCCACAAAAACCTAAGGGACCCAATTAGATGCGACCGCGTCAGAATCGATGCGGTCGTTTCGCTAAAGTGTGTAACATTGGTACTTTTAGCTACATGCAACGCGACCCCATGGGTGGACCACGTGATTGCATCGTTTCGCATTCAGCTTTGTCAAGTCTTCAGCAAAACGGTCGCGTGGAGCTACTGTTTGGCTTCAGTAGCTCTCGGAACGACACAGTCGCGTCATTCTCCAAACGACCACATTGAATTGGGTTTTCTTTTTCTTCTGTTCTTCATTGACGCGACCATTTGGTTACTTAACACGACCGCATGGAATGGCTTCTAGCTGCTTCATTTGTCTTGGTGATACGGCCGCATGAATAAACCAGGCGGTCGCATGCGACACTTTTGCTCTCTTTTTCCCTTGATTTGATCATCGATTGCTTCTCGCTTCATTTCATCTCTTTTTCTCCCATTCTTGGAACCAACCTCTATGTTTTCTCCTGCAATACACGTGAGATACCCGAGAGTAAAAAGGAACTAAAAATGGAGGAAATAAAATAGAATGGGGGATGAAATGACATGAAATACATGCGAAATGAGTACTGTATATATATATATACGAGTCATAACCCGTGCCCGCAGGCACGGTTCATTTAAGATTTTCCCCTGCGAAATCTTTGTTCTCTAAAAAATTATTTACACAACCAAAATTTAAAAGAACAACAAATTAGCATAAAAATTTAGCAGCACGTTTTGGGCACCTTCGGCGCAAAACAACAAATTTAGCGCAAGCGCCTTCGACACGAAACAACAAATTCGGCACGGGCGTCTTCGACGCGAAACAACAAATTAGCGTAAAAATATTTAGTGAGCGCCTGCGGCTCATGTCATTTAAGATATCCCCACAAAATCTTTGTTCTCCCCAAGAATTATTTTCCCCCTAAAATTTAAACGAACAAAAATTTTGATTCGACGCATTTCATTTAAAATATCCCCTCAAAATCTTTGTTATCCAAAAAATTATTTACCTAGCCAAAATTTAAAAGAATATCAAATTAGCGTAAAAATATTTAGCGGCATGGGCGCATTTGGTATGGAACAACAAATTCGGCGTGGGCGCTTTCGACGCGGAACAAAAAATTAGCGTTAAAAAATTAGCAATAATTGCCATTTAGTCCCCCCAAAATTTTATGTCCCCCAAAATTTTATTTCTTCCATTCATTTAAAATACTCTCACTTCAAAAGCTTTGGTCCCCTAATTTAAAACGACATCAATAACTGAACCACGATAATTGTTATTTAATTCTCTCAAAAAAATTTAGTTCCTCCAAAATTATGGTTCCCGTTCATTTAAAAATAATCCCCCCTCAAAAGTTTGGATCCTGTAATTTTAAATTAACATCAATAATTAAAGCGCAATAATTGTTATGTAGTTCCCCAAAAATTTAGTTCATCTAGATTGAGTTCTCCTCAAAATTTTCCAAAAATTTTAGTTTTTCCAAAAATTTAGTTCCCCCTGAAAATTTTAGTTTTCCCGAAAATTTAGTAGATTTCTCCAGATTTACCTCTACCAATATTTAGGGTGTTTTCCCAAAATTTAGTTCCCCTCGAAGAATTTAGTTCCGACAAAAATTGTAGTTTTCTCCAAAATTTAGTAGTTCCCGACAGATTTAGTTCTCACCAAAATTTAGTTTACCAGTTCCTCCAAAATTTTCATAAACTCTCATTCCAACCATTAATTTCTTAAGGTTAAATCGCTGCCGTCTTTCTACCTACCCTTTTGTCATGGTCAGCAAACACATTCAAAAACATCCCTCAATTGTATAATAGATTTGGAGTCTAGTATGTAAACACTATTTCCAAGACATCAATGTACGATCAGCAAGGACGCAACTTTTGTACATGATGTATGTGCTTGTATTATTAGAGACTCATAACATACATGTAATTTTTATTGTCTGCTTTAATTATTTGAAACTTAACTGATACATTCAATTTAGTTATTTTCTAAACTGAGGGCATTGCATAAGAGTGTCAAAATCAAATGTATTTGGTTCAAACAAACGAAAAGTGAACAAATTAAAAGCCACGCTTGTAACTTTATGCACAAATCAGAGTGTTAGCATCGGCTAGCTCCCATATCTTATAACATGTATTGACATAAGCAGTTTACAAACTGAACAAAAATATTCTGATTGTCCAGCAAGTGTAAGCAATTGCTCTGAAGACAAAATTAAATCTTCTGCACAATACTAATTGCAAACAAATCTGACTAAAATATGTCCACAAAATTAGGTACCATAAAATCAAACTAACAACCATATAGCAAAAGAAAATGAAGCCCCAGTGTTCAAACTATACCAGAATGAATCATAATATAAACCCTTAGACATAAATCATAAGCCCCGCAGAAACTGCAAGATTGGACACAACAAAGCCCAACCCCTTACCGGATAGATGGATGGATCTATCTGTATATTCATTTATTACTATATATAGCAAGAAGCCCCAAATCCTTGATTTGTCCAGGAAACAAAGCATTGGTTTGGGCCCAGAAAGCGAAGGGAATGAGCTCGGCTGCTTCTCCTCCACACCTCTTTATTTTGTTCTCCATGCCCGTTCTGCATGTGCTTCATGCGCCATTGGCGCTTTGCTCTCCTCTTATTTCTTCATTAGACGGTTCGGATGGTGTTAGCCACTTCTACATTGCTTGAATTCGGGGAAGTAGCTGGAGGGCCAGAATTACTGTCGCTTGTGCCTGATCCTCCTTTGCATTCGTTGGGGGAACCGATGCAAAGACGGAGATCCAATGGGAGAATCGGAAGGAGCAGCAAAGAAGCCATTTGCAAGGGCCGTGGCGTTCAGCTTCTGCCCAGGGGCGTAGTGGCGTAGTGGCTTGGAAATTCGTAGAGGAAGTATTCATCCACCGATTTAAGGGCGATCGAGTCGTTGCCGCTAGTGTGCTTGGAGATGGGTGATGTCACATTGCTTGGAGGGTGATAGAGTCGTTCCCTGAAATACATTTAAAAAACATTATGCAAATATTTCTGCACTTCAACCCATTCCACATGCTTAAAAAAGAAAATAAAGGTAGAACCAAACATACACAACCTATAAGATGATGTCCGACCAACAATTAACACAATGTAAAAATAGTAGAAAAGCATACATGCTTTCATAAATTAGACACCCACTAAACTTAAGAAAAATGTTCTGATACATACAAAGACGTCCTCCTTTGTTCATTATTAGGTGAATTGGTAGTATAACGAACTGATATATGCATACGGTCCCTTGCTATAACAAAATTCGAAGCTGATGCAGGCTCACTAAACTAAACAAAAAGACCAAGAACATGACTTTTCCTTTGTTTTTGTGTCCACATATGCCCAGCTTTAAGAAAAATTTTATTTTTATTTATCAAAATAATCTCTACTAACTATATATTGCATTAACGGTAGTATATGTTATGTCATGGTGTTACCTGCCATTTGCAGGAAAAATTAATAAAGCAATTTACCATTTTAACATCAAAGCATGAAATTTGAGTCCCTGAGGAAGCATATATTACATCTTCATTCCTTGAAATACATTTACAAAAGTAAAAAAATTATTATGCAAGTATTTTAGCCTTCAAATTCATTGAGATATCAGGTTTCCAATCCAAATATAAATGAAATATAGAATAAATAGAACACCAATCATGAACAATTTTGGATTGACAATCTTGAGAAGTGTCAGGCAATGTAAGAATTTTTAAAAAATTCCATCTTTAGACCAGTATAACAAATATAGGCATGATGCATAAACATAAATGATTCATGTAAGAGGATAAAGCTCAAAGAACTAAAAACTGACCTAACCCTCTTTGAGAATGAGGTAATATCCTTATCCAAAGTATCAAGCAAAAAATAGCTTGAATCACCATATTCACGTTGAACTTTGCCTTCGGCCGACAATAGCTATGCCTCCATTTCCAAGATGTTCTCTAAAGAGAAGAAAAGTTCTCAGCACTCAAATATCAACAAAGCTTGATAGTGGGTTTAAGGTCACTGTTTCATTTACTCAAACTATCAACCCCTACAAAAAATAAAACGAAGACTGCATTTCCAGATAAGTTCTACAAAGAGATGAAGCATAAAACAAACAAAGGCAATGTCCTCAGTAATCAAGGTCTAAATAATCAACCGAGAAGCTATATAACCAATTCAGCAAAATAGTCTTCATTGTTTCTATAATTGCACAAAAGCTTCCACTGCATCAGGCAAGCTTACCATTCCACACACAATTTTTTAAAAAAGAAGGAAAAGATGATTCTGCTATATCTAGTAATCTCAGGCATATGAACTACAAAAATCATGTGCATGGTAAAATGCCAATGTGCTTTCACATTACTAAAAACCTAGCTCAGATCTCATCATTTAGCATCAAGTTTTCCCAAGCACACCAAAAATTTACTAAAAACAACAAATTTTGAAATAAATGAACAGACCTCAAGTGCATGGAGCTGCCCAAATGCAGCAACAACCTAATTGAGAACATCTTCAAGCTAACTACCCCAAACTACGATATGGGTATTTGAATTAGCATCAAAAAAAATTAATGAAGTTGAAGCAATAGATAGATCTTGGAGAAAGAAGAAACAAAAAAGCATAATGTGGCAACAAAGGAATGTGAAGGTGTATTCAATTCGCTCTGGATCTTGGCAAACAATTTGCAATTAGTTTTTCAGGGTTTGATCAGCGCAGTGAAATCCAAACTCCCTTTCAAAAGCATATAGCTTCATGTTTTCTAATTACAATCGCAAACAAATCAACAAATTGGCCCAAAAATCATCTTTTTCAATTAGATCAATGTAAAACGATAAAAACCCCAACCTTAAGATCCTTAATAAATCGATCGAAATGCAATCTGCCCCCTCTATACAACTCCATCATAAAGTCATTGCAGTGGAAATGAATCTTTGCTACCTCAAAAATCTACGACCCAACCTTCATTTCAGAGACCCCAAGGTTGAACTTTGCCTTCTTCCCCTCCTTCACTTTCAGAAGGATCACGATCAAGAAATTACTCAGCTTTCAGTCATATGCCCTAAAAAGTAGAAGTCAAATAAATCAAAAAAATGTGATCTTTTTCAACATAATGCAAAACCCTTTGGGTTTTTGTTTACCGCTCGTGTACAACGTTGATTGAGGAGTCGATGAGGAAATTTCATCAGCATCAGCATTGAAAACATGATTGTTTGATCAATATTTGAATCTATGAGGAAATTTCTTCAGCATTAAAACTCATCCTAGAAGCCTGATCAGATACATCAGAAAATTAATCATGTTGCCAGTAATGATCTAGCTTCATTAAGATAGAGTTACTGATCACACAGAATTATCCCTAAGCAAGAGGAAAAGACAAAGAACAGTAAATCACCACTTGACTTGATAAAGGAGAAATATTATTCATTTGTGAATTAGGATCTGGATAATTGTATGTAGCAGTCAGTTGTGTTGTGTCCGGATACGCATAGTCAGAGACAGATGGAAAATTTCCCTGAACACCATGTGAAAATTTCCCTGAACACCATGTGTAGCATCCACTGCATCATATCGAACAATCTCAAGCTGAGAAGATGAAGGCATATCATAACTCCTTGCGCTTGTGCCAGTTCTAGATGTCACATTCTCATCAATGGCAGACTCTAGCTGATCACCATCATAGTACTCAGAATTCCTGCCATTACATGGCATATAAATTTATATATGATATATCTAGCCACAGTCAAGGTATGAAGAGAAAAGGTACCTAGAATTCAGTTCATCAAGTGGAGAATCTTCTGTAATTGGGGTCATCTCCAAATTACTTCTCAGAGCCTTTGGTGGAACTGATCCAGAAAGCGTAGGGTGGCCACCAGGGCCAAAACTACCAAAGCTCAAATGTGAGCAGTCAGCATCTGTAACCTGTAGGTGATCCGGAATTATTACTGCAGAGTTATCATCTGCTGATGTGGTGCCAATCTCTCCCTCCTATAGATTTAACAGTTGCAGATTTGCAGTAGCTGATGAAATTTCGTCATTCACGTCCTCAACTGCGATGAAACTTCCTTATTAACCAACCTCAACAATATGATTTGTGAATAAATTTTCAGCCTCTGTATTAGACAGAAACATGCTAATTAGCCAAATCGCGGCTCATTATTATAGCTAAGCATAAGATTCTTAGCATGAAAACTTGCCTACTAATCATATCCCGTCACTTACTCCTATGTGCATCAATTCCGTATACATAAAAAGTGTGGGCAAGACACAATGTGAAGAATTGCCATGGAATGAGTCATGGCATCCGTAACCATTCATTGAGCCCCTCAACTTTTTCTTCCTTCAACTGCCAAAAGTTGGGAACCATGACAGAAAAAGAAAGGAGAAGAAAAGCATAGGACAGAATATAAAGCTTCAAGTTAAAATTGGAGGATTAAAAGTTTTTACATAGTAATTATTGCTTGTAATTGTAATCCATGTTGGTCATTGTACTTGGTTGGAATTGAGCAGACGACATGATAT
Source organism: Scilla litardierei (assembly GCA_030789695.1). NCBI lineage: Eukaryota > Viridiplantae > Streptophyta > Magnoliopsida > Asparagales > Asparagaceae > Scilla > Scilla litardierei. Next base: position 319,116,685 of record CM061133.1, read on the forward strand.
AAAAGATCATAATATGAAGGAAGATATTTTACTCTGGACCAAACCATGTGATTGCAACTACAAACTCTCTCAAAGGTCACCTTTTTCAGCGTAAATTTTAAGCTTGGAGGAGCAGTGGGTAAAAATATGTAGCATCTCCATGTCCTTGAATAATATATAGCTGACACTAAGAAGAATATAAACGTGGGATGTACATCTCTTGTCACTTTCCAATTGTCTAGTACAAATACAGGCAAAATTGCAACAAAATTAACACATAAGATAGGAAACAACACCAGTTATTTTATGAACCTCACAATATATGATGATAAGCCATGCAATGAACAATGACACTATCAGAAAATAAATGTCAGATATTTTATTCCCAAGCACATGTCCTACCAGATGTATGTAGACGCCAGTTGGCTGAAGAAGGGGTGATCCCCAAGCACATGTCCTACCAAAGTGTTATCCCATCTCCTAGTGGTGGCCGTGATGAGGTTGTGTGGGGCACATCCAACAGGGTTCCCATCTCGGCCAACGGCAGGAGGGACCAACTTCATTTGACAGGTATCGTCAATTTTTCTATTGCTACTACATACATCTCGCCAAGTAGAGGGTAGGACCTCAGAATTAAACTTGAGAGTAGTGTTAGGTCTCACATAAATTTTATTAAATAGTTAGTCTGCATCGGCCTTGGATATCAATGGTTATGACTTGTGAGGGATGGCGTTGACCCGCTGTTGCACCTGCAGGATTTTTGATACCCCAACCCATAAACGTCGGTGCAGAGGAGAGGTGTGACTTCTGGCCAGCGGTTGCATTGGACGGAGAAGACGTAGTAAACTTGGAGTTGGCCTTCCACTGCCTCATTGACGTCCTTAACTACCATCATTTTGGTTGTGTCAAGATCATCAAAATTTTATAAACCAATCAAAATTTTGTTGATGTTAATTCAAACTCGGGAATCAGATAGCAGCTCCAAACAATAATCAAAATCCATCAAGGTAGAATCAAAAGTAGGTGCATCGAATTTCTTTCTTTATCTAAATTCATTGCTCCACTATTGATTTCATTCGTGAATGAGCAATTGATCGAGAGACAGAACAGATCAAAAATCGTACCTTTTTCGAATCGAGGTCGAGCAGCGAATGGTTGAGGGCTATGATTGAGCAGCGAGATGATGGCATCGATCAAATAGCGTACCTCTTTCGAATCTTTGCCTGATGAAGTAGCGAATGGTTGTGGGCGTTGATTGAGGAGTTCCTATGCAAAACCATGTTGAGGGCATCGGTTGAGGGCGTCGATTGCATGATGATGCAGCGAATAGTTGAGGGTAATCTATCAAGACTTTTTCGAGGGGAGAGAGAGACTGAGAAACTGGGGCTAATTTATCAAAAATTTCAGTTTTCAACGTTTTAAATGCTTTTAGAGTTTTGATTTTCCCCCCAACTCATCCCTCCCCCCAACCAAAATTTAAGATTCCCCCTCAAGAGTTTTCAAATTCAAAACAATCTCTCAACCTTCCCTCCAATTTACACATAACACTGTGTCCTAGTCAGCTTGTCTTACTGGGACAAAATTCAAATTATGCTCTCTTTTATTTTATATATATATATATATATATATATATATATATATATATATAGGTTAATGGGCCAATGCTGACAGCGCTGGAAATTTTTCCAGCGCTGTCCGCATTTTGGGCGACCTAAAAGTATTTTTTTTTAAAATTTTTTTTTTGCAGTAGTTAGATATACGTGTTAGGAAGCTCCCCACAAAATTTCAGCTCAATCCGACACCGTTTGAGCCTCCGTTCATCGATTCAAAAACGTTACGCAAAACTGTGGACAGATTTGCGTAACGTTTTTGAAATCAATGAACGGAGGCTCAAACGGTGTCGGATTGAGCTGAAATTTTGTGGAGAGCTTCCTAACACGTATATCTAACTACTGCAAAAAAAATTTTAAAAAAAAATACTTTTAGGTCGCCCAAAATGCGGACAGCGCTGGAAAAATTTCCAGCGCTGTCAGCTCTTCTCCATTTTTCACATATATATATATATATATATATATATATATATATATATATATATATATATATATATATATATATATATATATATGAGGAGGGATCAAATGACCCCAAAAAATAACCCCCAAAAATAACCCCTATCAAAAATCCTATGCCCCCCATTTTTTCGGAAGATCCGAACCGTTCATCCTGATCTCCACCCTCTAAATACCTGACCCACTAATTTTCAACCCGATCCCATGTGTTTTGCCCGTTCATCCATCCGACCCAAATTTAACGGTTTCGCATGAACAGAACTTTTGCGAATGGTTGATGAACGGGCAAAACACATGGGATTGGGTTGAAAATTGGTGGGTTAGGTATTTAGAGGGTGGAGATCAAGATGAATGGTTCGGATCTTCCGAAAAAATGGGGGGCATAGGATTTTTGATAGGGGGTTATTTTTGGGGGTCATTTGATCCCTCATATATATATATATATATATATATATATATATATATATATATATATATATATATATATATATATATATATATATATATTAAAACACAACTGTTTTTAATTCTAGGGCTGGCTAGGACAAGCTGACTAGGACAAACAGGTTGATAAAAAACGGCTTGGATTTAATCTTGAGGATTAAATGGTTGAGATGAGATTTTGTGGAAAGTTTTGGAGGTAAAAACATTTCTTGGGAAAAGAAAGTTTCTGGGAAAATGAAACTTTATGGGGAATAAAAGTTTCTGGGGAATAGAAGAGTGCATGCAATTAATGCATTTGGGAAAAAAACTTTAACTTGCAGTTGATGCTGCAGATCGAATGATCTCTCCTTCAACGCGGGGCCCACCGTCTCTTCGACGCATGGGGCAACAAGAAGAGAATAATTTTCCGCGCCAAAGGTGCCCGCTAAATTTTTTTACGCAAATTTGTTGTTCCGCTCCAAAGGCGCCCTCTTGAATTTGTTGTTCTATGCTGAATTGGTTGTTCCGCGCCGAAGACGCCTGCGCCGAATTTGTTGTTCCGTGCCGAAGGCGCCTGTGCCGCTAAATATTTTTACGCTAATTTGTTGTTCCATGCAATTTCGACTGTAAAAATAATTTTTTTTGGGAAACAGAGGTTTTGCAGAGGAAAATCTTAAATGAACCATGCATGCGGGCACGATTAATGACTTGTGTGTGTGTGTGTGTGTGCGCGTATATATATATATATATATATATATATATATATATATATATATATATATATATATATATATATATATATATATATATATATATATCAAAGCCAGGATTGGCTAAGTTTGCTTCTTGTGTATATTATCATGGAGTACTAGTAAGTAGGAATATGTTAATATGATATGTTCTTGCTTCCTTGCTACTGATACTTGAGTATGAATTGCGGATCTCATGATTCGGATTGTTTTGGTTTGTTTCTTTATAATCAATAAACATGATACTCATGAGGATGTGAGAATTGGGTTTCTGATTACAATATGTTAATCTCCGGATTTAGAATATTTTATTTGTTTGTCCATTAGCATGTGGATGTGGGGGCTGGTGGTCACCGTAGTCACATAGTAAGTCCCGCTGAGGTGAGATGCCGTTAGGGCTGTGAATCGTTGTCTGGTGACTTTGCTCTCATGAAACATTTCTTATGTCTAAACAAATTGAAACTGGCTGTTGTAATTCAGTGATTTTACTCTCATCAATTATTGATTATGTTCAAACATTCAAAAACTGGCTTTAAGTACTCAATATTTATCACTAGTAGCGAAGCAAGGAAAATCATATTTCTTTATCCCTATGTTACTTGTAAAGCATGATAAAATATACGTAAGAACACCCCATGTCAGAACTAGTTTCTGCTTCTACCTCTGTTATGACTCGTAATACGAGTAAAAAGATTAAGAATGCTAGGTTGACGGAATTTTCGTCTGATATTGAATCACTTAATAAGTGATCAATTCCTGATGTTCCTAATAAGGACATCTACAAAATCGGGTTCTTTGATTATAAGTCTTTAATTGCCGTTAAGACATTAGAAAGAACCTCCACTGTTGATCAGAGTGAGCAAACTATTCAGTTGCTCAGTTCTGAAGATATCGCTCCATATATGGATCGATACAAATATATCCATATTGGATTAATTCAGGTTGCTTTTAGACCTCTTACGCTTCAAGGGTTAAATGCTTCATTACTAGCCTGTTTGCGTGATGCTAGATGTCTTAACTGGACTCAGTCCCTTATGGGTATTATGGAAACCAGTCTATATAATGGACCGGTATACTTTAATGTATACCCAAACTTGAGTTTATCTCTTTCTGATCCAAATATACTTGAAGCTGTTAGTCTTAATATTAAGCCTCATGGTTATGAATTCTTAACTGGATCAGAGACGGTTGCGATTATATACCGCATCCATTATAAAGCTTTGATCACTTTAGCTCTCAAGGCTAAAGTTCATACTAAGCCAGGTAAAACTGTCTTAGTGGAAACGAATTTACTTTCGTCCCATATTGCAGTCAATAGACAAATCAAATGGACAGAAGTAAACTTTCCGAATAGTTGGGTTATACCCCGTGCTATTCAACCTTAGCCTATTATGAATCAAGATATTGATCAAATCATCCAGACGGCTGATGGTGATGTTGAGATTATATTTAATCCTACTAGGACTATCAGACTTTCTGATGTCACTAGTGCTTCCAGACGATCTATTTCTAGATCTGATTCTCATAGAATCAATGAGGTTCAAGGGATTAATATATCCCATAATAATATACCTCATCCTATTTACGAAGAGAAAGAAAAACTTTCTCCCACAAACTCTGAAATGAGTTTTCAGATGTGATCTATTGATTATGGATTTTACACCCGGCAGCAGACTCCGAGGAATCCTTAATAAGGAATTCCAGAACAAACGAAACACTAAATTTCGTAATTGGTTCTTTAAAGTTTTCTCTGATAAAGAACAACAGGAATTCAAATCAAGTTATTATGAGACACTTGACAGACAACAAGAGATTATATCTTTTGTTCCTTGGTTCTTGAAGTTATATCTTCAAAGAGAAGTAAAGAGAATTAGTGTTCTTGAAGAGCACTACAAACAATGGAAATCCCAATCTGGTGTTTCTATTAAATCTATTTATCCTCTGACAGAACCTCTAAAGTTATCTGGGCTTTCTACAGCAACTTTAGAAGCAACGGCTTTCATAAAGTCAATTGAGTCTGAATATTCAGTCTTGAGAGAGCTTAATGAGCTCATCAAACGGAGTAATTACTCTAATATTCACCTTCAAGTTGTTGGTCAACAACTTACGAGGGTTGAGGATATTGTTAATGGACTTATCCAAAAGATGAATAATATTCTTCCATCTCTTATTGAGTTTGAGGAAGTTAAAGCTTCCATTCAAACCAATCATGTGGCTATCAAACCACCCATTGACATCTCTGATTTTAATATCAGTGATAAAGTAACTGTCGAAGTTATTAAAGCTTTGACTAAAAAGCTCAGTACTTCTAGACTTCATACAGTCTTTACCTCTTCAGTAATTTGTACTAATAATGAGGCAACTACTGGAAATGATTTGGTTACATCAGATCTTGATACTAATATCATTCATAATGATATTATAGATACTTCCATTTATGATTTGGTTATACCAAACTAGGAGACTTTGGCGAAAGATTTGGTCATACCAGATCTTGAATTAACATCAGAGGATTTGGTTATACCAAATCAAATTTTGACTCTAGAAAGTTCTTCAGTTATTAATACTGAGGATACATCAGATGATGATCTGGTTATACCAGATCAAGTTACTACTTCTATTAGTCACACTGAGGATGATGAAACCTCAGATGATAATCTGGTCATACCAAAACAAGTTTTGGCCATAGAAGATCAATTCTCTTCTATTAATAAACTTGCCACTCGTTCTAAACAATTAGAATGATATTATTACAAGAGGCCAACACCTGTAGATGTATTGTTCGAAGAGAACGATACTTACATTCAGACTGATTATAATGGTCGAAACATTTATGAATGGAATATTGACGGTTTATCTTACAATCAGATATATGCCACGATGCATTGTATGCTGATGTATTCCACGGTTTGTCGTCAGAATAATAATTCTGACAAAGTTATTGCACAGTTCATAACTTGTGGTTTTACTGGCATTTTAAAGGGCTGGTGGGATAACTATCTCACATCTGAGTCCCATTCCGAAATATTAAGTGCAGTAAAATAAGATAATGGTACGCAGAAGGAAGATGATGTGTATACATTAACATTGGCTATAACCAATCACTTCACCGGTGCTTTTACAGACCATGGTGAAAGAATTAGAACTTTGTTACAAAACTTGAGGTGTCCCTCTTTAACCCATTTCAGATGGTACAAAGACACCTTCTTAAGTAATGAATCTTCATGATGCTAAAAGCACACACTGGAAGTCCAAATTTATAAATGGACTACCAAATTTATTTGCTGAAAGAGTTCGTAATCAGCTCAAGGTTAAGAATGGAGGAATTATTCCCTATGAGCAGTTTACCTATGGAACTCTTATTGATGCTTGTATTAAATAAGGTTTAGCTTTGTGTAATGACATGAAGCTAAGGCATCAACTGAAGTCTTATAGACTTACTGGTAAAAAAGAGCTTGGCGAATTTTGCCAACAATTTGCTTTTGACCAACCTTATGCTACTGATAAGAGAAAACGTGTCAAAGAGGATTATAGATCTAGTAAGAAGAATCATATTTCTTCTAAGAAAAAGAAATTCTTTAAAGATAGAGACTCTGAAAGAGATTCTGCTAAAAGAAAGAATAACCCTTCTAAGAAAGGTGCCAGTAACATTAAATGTTACAAATGTGGTCAGATAGGCCATTATGCTCCTTCCTGTTATACTAAGAAGAAGATCAATAAGATTGAAGATGAAGGTCTTAGAAAGAATCTTCTTAAGATTATGATCCACAGTGATACTGAAGGATCAGACGATGAAGATTATTCATCATCTTCTTCTGATAATAATTGTCAATGTACAAGTAATACTTGTCATACAAATGATAAAACAGCTTATTGGAAAACCATTGTTGACATGAATGGTTTATCTATAAATGTCATCACTTCTAGTGAGGAGTTAATCTCCAAAATATTATCTGAAGATCTTCCTTCAGATTTGAAGTATAAACTTCTTGGCTTATGTACCAATCAGAATGACAAAAAAGATAAGCCAAAGATTGACAACGTTTATCGTATGTCTGAAGTCATGAAGAGAAGACAGGATAATACGTCTACAGTGTTATCTCTCTCAGATCTCAATAAGGAGATCCAAATTTTAAAACAAGATGTTATACTTCTTTAAAAAGAGACTACATACATTCTCTCCAGATTTGATGAAGAAAAAGAGGACATTCCTCAACATGATCTATCAAGCATTCATAATGCTGAGACATCCCAAAAGGATGAATTTCTGAATTTGTTACAACAAGTAACATCTCAGAAATGGTATATCAAGGTAACTTTTGTTATATCCAAACAGGTTGTTATTCCAGATCTTATAGCTTTGGTTGATAGTGGTGCAGATCTTAACTGCATTCGTGAAGGAATTGTACCTTCACAATTCTTTTAGCCAACCACGCAATCCTTGAGTGGTTCAGGAGGCAACCAACTTGATATAAGATTTAAATTGCCTTCAGCTCAGATATGTGTCCAAGATACATGTATTCCTATAACATGTGTTCTTGTGAAAAATATTTCACAACACATTATTTTAGGAACACATTTTCTGCATAAAATTATGCCTATGCAGAAAGTCGACACAGATGATATTTACGCTATTTATAATGGCAAAGAAATACAGTTTCAGTTTATAACTGATCCTCGGACTCGTTTATTAAATGAAGTCAAAAATGTTCTTCTTAAAGAAAAACAAACTAGGGTTTATAACCCTCCTTGAAAACCTTTTTTGTTTCTCACCCACGTATTTTCTTATTTGCAGGGTGGCAATGAACCGGGGCCAACCCGCTTCTAGGGGGAGGAAGGACCAGTACATGTGGACTAAGTTATACTTCGAACCATCCTAATTCCTGGAGGACTATCTCCAAGAAAGGTAACAAAAATATTCCATCTTTATCTTCTTTTAAGGGAATAGAGGATTTAAATGATCCTGAAAAAATACCAGAGTCATACTCTGAGGTTATCAAAAAAGATATCGATTGGTTTATCAAAACCATTTCTGATACTGTTCTATATATAGAACAAGAGGATATTCCTCTGATGAAAGATGTTGAGAAACTAAGAGAAAAATATTTAGACTCAACATATTATCCTACTCTATCTTTAAAACCTAGAGCCTGGATGAAAATGATACTTACCCAGAAGGGTATGGAGGTTACTCATTTCTGGAGTAATGAAAACCAGTCGGTCCCTCCAAATTTCAGCAAATGTATCATTAAAGAAGTTATACTTCCTTCTCAATGGGCAATGCATCCTAATCAGGAATTCCCATTGGTTAAGACCCCCAGTAAAGAAATTTATAAATTCAATTATTGGGATTTTAAAGAGGCATTTTATAATATGTTTATCTACCAGAATCAAAGGGGTAAACATACATGGTTCATAAAACTATGCCCAGAAGCTCTTTATAAGGGCCTTCCTAATTGGTTTTATAATTGGTGGAGTCGATATGGTGCTGGCTTAGAGATTTTACCAAAACTAATTTTGGATTTATATAATCCTTGGATGGAATCTCACCCGATCATTCAGAAGATGAATGAGAGCGAGCTTCATGATAGGCTATGCATAGCCTACTTCTTTATAGAAACCGAGATTCCATGGATCTGGAATTGGTCTCTTGAAGCTGCTTGGGATGATCTTCATCTCCCTACGCTTAGAAGGCGTTATCACTCTCGTTGGTGGGCAGGTATTGTTGTCCAAGAAAAATGCCAACAAATCAAGGAGATTATTAAAAGAAATTCTAATATCCTTGATAATACCTTATCTAAAGAGATTCGTGGCGAGAATCCAATGGCCAAATTGGCTAAGTCCATTAGGAGGAAATACCCTCTGGCTACTGAAGCTGAAATTCAGCATAAATGTCTTGATTATATGAAAAGACAATTTCTTGAGGTCTTCGACAATAGTGATACTATGTCTGTTCAGAGTACTCATACTCAGACCACTACAAAGAGTACTCAGTGTATAGATATATCTTGCCCAGAGACCCAAGAACCAAATGCCCAAGATCCTAATGATTATACAGATATTTGGGATATAATTATGAATCCCAAAGGAAAAGGTATTGAAGAAATATAAGACATTTCTTATGAAGAGTTATACTCTTTCTTGAGTATATAATTTTACCTCTGGAAAAGGTTATACTTATCTGCCCTTCCTAAAGATAAGATCAGATCAAATAAGATTCGGTGCGCGATGGGGCCCACTGTGTACCCGACACCCATCTTACTTTGAGTTGAGCCTCGGGGAGCCACTCTTAGTGGAAGATATCAGCAGCAGCGACTCAGCATAAGAAGACAAAATAGAGTCGCAATAAGCACAGTGAAGATTCTCAAATAGTGCAACACTGTAGCAGTACTGTAGCAAATCACTGTAGCAGTACTGTAGCATTATGAAGCGCCGCCACCAAGAGACAAATTAACTTCGCTTCAGCCTGAATTATTGAAGCATCTTCACTATTGGTGAGAGGACTACGCACTCAACCACCAGTTGTCATTAAGGACCACTCGTAAGGAGCCCTTACAGCTATAAAAGGATGTCGAAGGCTTCTTCCTCAGAAAAAACCTTTGTATCCAATTCTTCTCTATCGAATTCTAATTCGATCTTCCCCAGTGTTATACACTTGTATCCTTTCTTTCTTTTCTTTTTTAATTTTTAGTTTTGTACAAACTGGAGCCAGTGCTTGAAGGTTACGGCTCCAAGCTGTAAGTTTTTATAATTGGTGCTTAATATACACTTTTTGTAATCCTTGTAGAAAATGGTATCATGTGTGTGTGTGTGTGTGTGTGTGTGTGTGTGTGTGTGTGTGTGTGAGAAAGGTAAGTATATTAAGAATAGAAAGGAAACTAGCCAGACAACCACTATACAGACTTGGGAGAGGCTCTTAGAAGCAGTCACCAAGCACCAGGATATGGAAGACGGACCCAGCAGTACAAACGCACACAGAGAGGAGGAAGAAAAACGATCCTAGGGGAAAAAGGAGATGGCAAGGCCAATCCCCAAAAACCTAGGCCCGAAGCCTTCAATCAACACCCAACCATGCCTACAACCAGGCAAGCACCACACAACCAGGCCAAAGAAAACTCTTTAGCCAAGACCCATACTAACAACCAACAGTCAACGAAGGGAACTCTGCATGATCCAGAGGCTCTGTCGACAGGGCCGACGAGCATAGCACTGGACGGACATCGGGATGTTGGGGAGGAGTGCACTGAGACGCTCCACCTCTGCAATCCATTCGTCCCTCTCGTCAGTACGGTTGAGCTCATTAACGACGGGCTCATCATCAGTAGAATCCTCCAAATCTTCATCTAACGACAAACCATCATCAGAGACATCAGAGGCGCCAGATTCTCCAACTGCTCCAATATCAATCTCCCCCTCTTCCAAGGCAACAGCTTGGACCAAGCTAGCATCACCCGTGACATCACATCCCTCTGCCAAGCCAATCTCTCCCTCAATCAGGGTAACTGCAGGGACCCCAAGAACAGCTCCCACCTCACTAGTGTGTGTGTGTGTGTGTGTGTGTGTGTGTGTGTGTGTGTGTGTGTGTGAAAAGTGTATATTTATACCCCATATCTACCCCCATTTTGTGCTAAAGATTAGGCTTAATCTTGACCTCTTAAGTGTCTTATCACTTTATGTCACATTTAGGGCTATTTCTCTTTATTTGCACAAAATACCATCATATGGACTAATTTCGCCTTCTCCTATTTTTTAGCTACTCCTCGGAGTCTTGGAAATTTTCCAGAATTTTCTGGGATTTTTCTGAGATTTCTAGGTATTTTCTACAATTTTTGGAAGGGAGAAATGCATGTAAAAGGGGGAAAAGAATTCATTTGGGGCACCACGTGGCACGATCCCACAGTGCCACGTGGCACCTATCCACTGCCCCGCCCACTGTTGGGCAGGGTGGAGAGTTGCAGGGGCACGCGCCCCGCACGTGCCCCCATGTGTTTCTTTTATGCGGGCTAAAAGAAGCCTGCCGGCATTTCTTGCGGGCTTTGAGCTCCAGCGGGCCGGGTCTCTGACCCAGCCCCGTTCTCCAGTAGCAGGCACGCACATTTGAAAGCGAAGCAGGCGCATGCCCGCTCAGAATTCGACTCACGAATGACCCGATTGCTCAAATGGGGTTTTTTGTGTGCCTAGGGCGATTTCCAACGGCTAATCTAAGTTTTTATTATTTCATTGGGGGTTTTGGACCCCCATCTTCTTCCCCAAAAGGCTAGGGCTAGGGTTTGGAGCCATTGGAGCTTGGTGGAGCGTAGAGGATGTGCAAGAGCGGGAAAGCTTGCATTTTAGGGCTTCTATTTGGTGATCTCTTCCCATCTCTTGTAACATTTAATTCTATTATTTTGTATGAATATTATTGAATGATTGTAAGAATAAGAGCGAGACCCATTTGATAATCTTTTGATTAGTAGCTTGTAATGAAGATTGGTGTTCTCATTTTGAATGATTATCATGTTTCTTTCATTATGAAGGCATAGAGCCATTTGTGTGTGGATTGGGATTAATTAGGGCTTGTGTGGTTGATTAGTAATTGCTCATCTCTTGCAGTTAATTGATCTAGCATGCCTTGAAATGGATGCTACATAGTGTGGATTGATGGGTTGTGCCCTATGTTTCATTGAGTCGTGCACTACTCTTGGTGGGGCCGTAGAACGGTGGTGTACCTTAAGGGTCACACCTACGTGGACGATCCGTGCATTCTATTGACACGGATGCAAGGATCGATTTAGGAGCTTAAGTTAGGGATTTCAATCCACCAATCAACACATCAATGAATCGTCCATTACCATTGGTGGGCCCGTAGAACGGCAGTGTGCCTTAAGGGCATTACCTATTTGCACAACCCTCGCATACCTTGAAATGGATGCGAGGGTTGATTCATTTGGAATGAACCTATTGCTAATCAACTCACAACCCTAATGACATCCCATTCTACACACTCTTCCTTGCTTGACAAGCTCCTACTTTGGTCTCCACCCTACCTACCTTGGGTTTGGCTCGACCATGTCACCCCACACTTTCCCACACTACACTTGTTAGTTTAGTTGGTTGTACCAACAATTTTAGCCTTCCTTAGCCGATTGAGATTGTGATTATGAAACGACTTGTCTCTGTGGATTCGACCCCGTACTCACGGGTTTATATTGCAGTTGACACTCCTCTTGGAAGGAGAGCATGTGCATCCTACTTGGATTGTGCACGCCCTCGAAGCTCAATCATTTGGCGCCGTTGCCGGGGACAACGATTTTCACATTCATATTTTTTGGTTGGTTTTGGATACTTTAGGTGTAGTACTTCTAGCTCAGTGTTGAGTCTTTTTTATTGTTTATTTTTTACTTTTTGTGTCATTTTTTCTTTCTTTCTTTTGTTTTAAAAAATCTTTTGTAGATAATTTTTTTTCTTACGGATTCATTTTCAAACTTTAGCGATGCTGATGTGGAGGACTTCCAACTCCCACCGTTCTTTCACGGTATGGGGTTGGAAAATCCTAGTTCATTTATGCAAAAGTATGAAAAATGGTGTAGAAAAGAGTTTTGGGATTTGTTTGATGAGAACATTTGTGCAGATTTTATTTATTTTAAAGTGTTCCCACATACATTGAGAGATGATGCTAAAATTTGGTTTGATGCTTTTCCTCGAGATTCCTTTTCTACTTGGCTTCTTTTCAGACTGATTTCCTTTGAGCTTTCTTTCCTTTTTATTACAGGATTCGGGTACACATGCGCCAGGAATTTGAGCAACAAATGACAGCTTTATCCAGTTTGACGGTGAGACCTACTGTCAGGTTTTGGAGAGGTTCGATGGTTTAGTGCTTGGGTGTCCATGCCGTGCTTTCAGCCCAGAGGATCTACTTCGGATTTTCTACACATGGTTGCAGCCGTCGACGTGAGACTTTGTGCAGATGAGCAGCAGTGGAGATTTCTTTGCATACACGACAGAGGATGCATGGTTGTACCTGAGGGACCTTGCGGAGTGGGAGTGGAATGCACCATCAGGAGAGCCGTCACTTGGATATAAGGATGATGGCAAGTACACACTTCCACTTCAGGATGCAGAGCAGCAGGTCCAGTGTCAGTTTGAGGAGCCACCTTTGGGCTCTTTTTCTTGCGACCCCATGGGATACCGAGCAGAGCAGGATGTTGGGTTGCATGAGAGCCAGGCAGAGGACATTCAGAGATTATATATTGAGGATCAGGAGGAGATGGATGATGGAGTTTGTGTCACCCATGTTGGAGACACGATGCAGTTTCATTGGGTTGGTGGTGATGATGAGATGGAGATGTGTCCAGGCGAGAGTGAGATAGATGAAATTGGAGTACGTGAGTCACATTGCCCTTATGATCCATTACCATAGCTGGAGGTGTGCGAGCATCTTGGGTGGACTGTTGAGATGGTTTACTATGGTGGTGTTGAGGAGGATGAGTGCACGGGATACATCCTACAGACTACATTGGAGCCTGAGCCCTCCCTCCTTACAGATTCAGTTTAGCAGCCATCACTTCAGACACCTCGGGACATGCATCGTCTCATCATCCAGGACGATGATATTCAGGGTGGACCACAGAGTCCAGGGATGACTGCAGAGGCCATTACCTTCGATGGCGAGGATGCGGCAAGCGACAGTGACTGCGAGATGATCTACATTGAGCCTGCACTGCCTTCTCCTCCACCCTTACCCCTGTAGCCATTTCACCCTCCTCCTGAGGAGTCGTATCAGCCAGGCTATAACATTGTCATTCAGGGAAGTTCTCGTCACACTTTTTCCTTCATTTCTGAATCTCAAGCTTCATTTCCATACATTTTAGATTCAGATTGTCGTCATACATATTCATATCCTTATTTTTATTATGATGACCCTATTTGGACTTCTTTTGTTGGAAGTGTTACTTATTTTCCTTGGATTGATACAGCTTTTCTTTCGCAGGAAGTAGGAGCATATTCTAGGGAGATGTTGGGAGCTGTGTTGCTATGATCTAAGGAAGGTGGAGGAGCTTCATTTCCAAAGCAGCTGACTAAGGAACAAAAGGATATGATAGAGAAGCTGCCTCCACCATTACATATTCGGGATCCGCCTTTTGCTAAGGTGTATTCTTTTCTTTACCTAGTGTAAATAAAGTAAAATAAAAATTTAGTTTAGTTTGCTTTAGTATGCTTGTTTTCCTTCTAGCATCGTTGAATAATATCTAGTTTCACTTCAATCATTGAGGACAATGCTCATTTCTAGTTGGGGGGAATGAACTATGAAGTTGGATGCTAGTTTTAGGTAGTTCTGAAAATTTTGAAATTTTGGTAGTTTTGAAAATTTTTGATGTTAATAAAAATTCTCATTCGTCATCATCATCATTCATTCATTTTTGAGCATATAATTTTGGTGCCTCCATCCTTGCCTCCATCATATTTCTTTTGCTTAGTCCATACATGCTTAATTCCATGCGATTTTCTAGGATTTTTATTTTGGTATCAAATTTATAGATGTTTGATTGGCATGTTTTAATTTCTTTTCCATTTTGGTGTCAAGTGTTAATATGACATGTATGAAACTATTTTATATGTTGTGATACTCTCTATGAATTAATTTGGAAATAGTTTGGTGTAAGTGATTGCATAAATTGGGATGAATGGCTTAGTTTTTAATTGGATAGGGTGTGGCCAATGGTTTATGCTTTATTTTCTCCTAAGGAGTGGGTGGATGAGTTGATAACTCGTGTTTAGAATGAGAAAGATAGTTATAATATGTGAATGTTTCTTCTAATCAAGTCGAGTAGCCGGTGCCCTACAAAACATTGGGGAGGATGCCAAAGATGAGATTTAGGAGACCATTCTATCTCTTTGTTTATATATTGTTATCGCGTGTATGCAAAGGTGGCTGTGTTTGCATTTCATAGCATTATTGCGTGTATGCAAAACATAAATATAAACATACAAAAACAAAAAGAACACAAAAAAGAGAGAGAAAGAAAAGAAAAAGAAAAAAAGTGAATGAATAAATGAAAGAATAAGCTACATGAGTGATGCAATCTCATCTCCCACAACTTTGAAGAAATTTCTTTTGTTTTGGCCATTTCCTTGATTATTGGAAACTTTGACATTGTGATATATCCTAATGAGTGTGATACGGTGCTTATTACTTTACTTTTCTTTGAATTGGATTGAGGAGAATGTCATTTGTTGTTTACTTTCATACATTGTCTATATTGGCTTTGAAATCATTTGGAAATAACATTTGAAGTGTGCCACGATGATATCTTGAGTTTGGTGCATGTTTTTCATTTAATCCAAATTTATCGCTTATTTTGCTAGGGACTAGTAAAATGCTAGTTGGGAGGTGTGATTCGTAGTGAAAAGTGTATATTTATACCCCCTATCTACCCCCATTTTGTGCTAAAGATTAGGCTTAATCTTGCCCCCTTAAGTGTATTATCACTTTATGTCACATTTAGGGATATTTCTCATTATTTGCACAAAATACCATCATATGGACTAATTTCTCCTTCTCCTACTTTTCAGGTACTCCTGGGATTCTTGGGGATATTCCAGGATTTTCTGGGATTTTTTTGAGATTTCTAGGCATTTTCTACAATTTTTGGAAGGGCGAAATGCAAGTAAAAGGGGGAAAAGAATTCATTTGGGGCGCCATGTGGCGCGATCTCACGGAGCCACATGGTGCATATTCACTGCCCCCGCCCACTGTTGGGCGTGGTGGAGAGTTGCGGGGGCATGCGCCCCGCACGTGCCCCCATGCGTTTCTTTCAGGCAGGTTGAAAGAAGCCCGCCTGCATTTCTTGCATGCTCTAAGCCCACCCGCAAACGGGCTTTGCACTCCAGCGCGCCGGCTCTCCGACCCGGCCCTATTCGCCAGCAGCAGGCGCGTGCATTTGAAAGTGAAGCGGGCGCATGCCTGCCTAGAATCCAACCCGCAATAGACCCGATTGTGCAAATGGGGTTTTGTGTGTGCCTGGGGCGATTTCCAGCGGCTACTCTCAGTTTTTACCATTTCATTGGGGGTTTTGGACCCCCATCTTCTTCCCCAAAGGCTAGGGCTAGGGTTTGGAGCCATTGGAGCTTGGAGGAGGTGCAAGAGAGGGAAAGCTTGCATTTTATGGCTTCTATTTGGTGATCTCTACCCCTCTCTTGTAACATGTAGCTCTATTGTTTTGTATGAATATTATTGAATGATTGTTAAATGAGAGCGAGACCCATTTGATAATATTTTGATTAATAGCTTGTAATGAAGATTGGTGTTCTCATTTTGAATTATTATCATGTTTCTTTCATTATGAAGGCTTAGAGCCATTTGTGTGTGGATTGGGATTAATTAGGACTTGTGTGGTTGATTAGTAATTGCTCATCTCTTGCATTTAATTGATCTAGCATGCCTTGAAATGGATGCTACATAGTGTGGATTGATGGGTTGTGCCCTATGTTTCATTAAGTTGTGCACTACTCTTGGTGGGGCTGTAGAACGGTGGTGTACCTTAAGGGTCACACCTACATGCACGATCCGTGCATTCTATTAACACGGATGCAAGGATCGATTCACGAGCTTAAATTAGGGATCTCAACCCACCAATCAACACATCAATGAATCGCGCATTACCCTTGGTGGAACCGTAGATCGACGGTGTGCCTTAAGTGCATTACTTATGTGCACAACCCTCGCATATCTTGAAATGGATGCGAGGGTTGATTAATTTGGAATGAACCTATTGCTAATCAACTCACAACCTTAATGACATTCCATTCCACACACTCTTCCTTGCTTGACTAGCTCCTACTTTGGTCTCCACCCTACCTACCTTGGGTTTGGCTCAACCGTGTTACCCCACACTTTTCCACACTACACTTGTTAGTTTAGTTGGTTGTACCAACACTTTAGCGAGCAAATTGATAAGCTTGGGCTAAAATTTGAAATTGGGAACAAGGTAAGAGTTTACCCAAGCAATTGAAGTCCCTCGTGATGGGGTGCTGCTCCAAGCCTCAAGTGAAGTCTCCCAAGCTTAGCCAATGGCCCGCGTCGTTTCAATTTCCAAGTAGAAACTCCAATCAGCCGTTTAGGGTTCTGTGTATGGTCGTTTCGATGAGGAGGAGGGTGGAGGGGGAGAGATTAGGAGAGGAGGAGGGTTAGGGTAATGATTTTGGGAGACAGGAAGAGATTGGAAGGGGTACGGTAGTCGGAGGTGAGAGAATTTTGAAAGAGAAATTCAAAACTGCTCGATAAAATGAGTAGAACTCGATAGTTTAGGTCTTGACCAATATATAGGTAGAGCGGCATGGTCATGGCAAACAATCGCATCGTTTAGTGATTGATCGCATCGCTTCAAAATTCAAGGGTCATGGGGTTAATTCTTGACGCGGGCAATTCGACGCGGTCGCGTCGATGGCATGTCGACCATGTCAAACTGGAACTTTGGTGGCAAAAAAAGATAAACATGGTCACAACGATAAGCTTAGCGTCTGCGTGCAGGGTGAAAAATAGGGCCTCAAAAGACAGAGAGTTGGCACCTAGTATGTGGTCGCGTCGTTTGGACGAAACGACCGCATCGTTTTGGGTATTCAGCTTGGATTTTAGCCTTGGATCTTTGGTAACGACGCGGTCGAGTCGCTTGATCCAAACGACTGCGTAGATATGGGAATTTGAAGGGAATTTGGCCTTGAAAATGAGGTTGGTGTGGTCGTTTTAAAGAATTTAAATGACCGCATGCAGGAAATTAATTCAACTCCAAATTCCAGAGAGTTGGTACCTGACCGCGTCATTTTGGCAAAACGGTCGCATCAAATTGGCCTTTTCCTTAGCTCATTCTCTCTTCTTTTTCTTCGTTTAACGCGGTCGAGTGTGTCACCTTCATGCGGTTGTGTCGTTTTGATTTTGCTGCTTCATTGGGTTGTTCTTCTGCTCTCCTCCACGTGACCGTGTGGGGGTATCCAACGCTATCGCTTCGTTTCTCTCCTGCAGTATAAAACACTTGGAATAAGTCTTGGGTTTGTGGTTCTTTATTCAAACAAAATTTAACTATCTAACTAAGGTAAAAAGATGGAAATAAAGACCAAAATAAAGCTGAAAACTTGGATTGTCTCCCAAGAAGTGCTTGTTTTAAGACTTTAGCTTGACTCCCTTTCATATGTGATCATGGTGGATCCAGGGTGGAGGGCGTCAAATTTGCTCTCGCTCCATGCTTCTCTTCCTTGATGCTCATTGTTGCTTTGTACAACTCCTTGATTCTCATCTCCTCAGGGTTGGGTGGATGTGATCTTGATATGTCTTCGTCGACCCCTCCTCTTGAAGCTTCATCGAAGGTTCTTGCTAGAGCCACTGTCTCCAATTGCCCTTCATGTGTATGGGATTTGGTTCTCCTATCCCAAGCTTCTCGCTTATGGCCAACGACATCAAGCTCACACTTGCTCTGAGGTCATAGAGCGATGTTGCCAACGGTGCATGGGATGGAGAATCTTCCCGGGTTCTCTAGCTTCTCAACCATTTTCCTTTAGAGTAACGCACTGCATTCCATTGATAGCATGACTTTCTCTGTCCTGCCCTTCTTGGTGAGTATATCCTTCACAAATTTGGCGTAGGATGGGATCTCTAAGATGGCATCGAGGAACGGGATAGTGATATGCAACTTCGTCAACATGTTGAAGAATCTCCCGTATTTCTCGTCCAATTTGATCTTGGCCAACCTCGACGGAAAAGGCACCTTGGTAGCGTAAACTCTAGGATGCTCCTCAGTGGCTTCTCCATCTCTCTTCTCAGCTTCCATCTCTTTTGGTGGTTCATTCATTGAAGGTACTACCTCGTGCTCTTTCTCAGCTTCAACCTCAAAGCGAGGGTCCACCTCAACTATAGCCTCTCTCTCTCTCTTCAGCTGCTGGCATGGTGGGGCCTTCTGTATGCCTCCCACTCCTCAAAGTGATGACATTCGCATGGCCTCGGGGATTGGGCTCAGGTTGCCCCGGCATTTGTCCCTGCGGCCTAGCTAGATGTGACAATTGTTGTGCCATTTGCGCCACTTGTGTCTCATTATATCTTACGGGGACGATCCTACAAGTTCATCGGCTAGTTGACTAATTCAAAAATTATTCCATTAGTCGGTGTGCTCTAGAGGACTAATTCTCCTAGCCAAACAAGGTTAAAACATGTGTCTTATTAGGCGACTAGGGATCACTGTTGATTGACTAATTCACCCACAAATGCATTGTTTGGCTATGAAACCTAGGGATTTTGATGCGAATTAATTCCTATTAATTCTAAATTAAAATCATATGTTTTCATGTGTGTTCCTGTGGTATCTTCAAGGCCTTGCATAATATTCTAAGACAAGAATAAAATATTATATCAATTTACATGATTTGTCTTTAAGCTCTTGGTTCTATAGACTTTGAGTTCATCTTCTTGTCATAAATAGCATTCCCTTCATTTGTTGCATTGGCTTTGTCACATCACTATGTCAAGCTTGAATTGATCTAGCTTTGTTGTCCTCCATGCTTGAGCAATCTACACTATGTCTTTTTATTTCTTTCACACTAAAGAAATTCATTAGATCAAAATATAATGTTTGCTCGACATCAAAGCATGTATGAGGAATCTGATACCTAATAGTAATGTACATATTGCTTTAGTTCATTATAATGACTATTGGACTAAATGCATATTTATAAAAAATTAAGCAATATCCAAAAGACACAGGGTTGTTTATTTTCATTTATTATATTATTTATTTATTTGTGCATGTATATAATTGACTATGATGTGGATACACCGAGAAGTGTTTCCTTCCTTTCATACATGTGGTGACTTCTTTGAAAAGAAAATAACAAATGCATGGCCCTTTTTACATTATACACCCAAATTCACAGATGTTAAATTCTTGATTTGTGCGATCGAATTATTATGACAATTATTTTCTATTATAGCTTTATTTTTAAATATCATATATTATTATTACTCTCATCCCTTTTGGTTTTGATCCTGTTTAAAACAAAATTTTATATTTCAGTTAAACATGTATTCGTTTCATGCTTGTTGTTTAATAAATTATTGATTTTTATACACTGGTGTTAGCTAAAATGATTCTTCTCATGATAGATTATCCAATTTTTAGCCCACGTCCAACTTACATGTTTTATATATTAGGTAAATCCTTCCTTCATTTCTAATAATAATGATAATGCTAATGATCATCATCATCACTTTTGTCATCTCACTATTGCCATTAAAAATTTGGCTTTTTTGGTTTTTTTGTGTATTCTCACATCACTTCATTCAATGTTCACCCAATTCTCTTTATGTCTAAATCGATTCTACTAGATTGCTTAATTGAGTTGCTTGTTGAGGACATAACTTCGCAACTGCTTGTAAAAATCCTAATTATAAAAATAAAAAAAGCGGAAAGAAAGCTAGAAATAAGTTGATATTGGAAAACTTAGGGGTTGGATGTGTTAGATCCCATGGGATGGCAAGTAGACACTAGAGGGGTTGAATAGTGTATATCAAATAATACTTTAGCTTAAAAATATTCCCACTAATATTCTACATACAAATTCAATCAAAGTTGCGTAATTGAATCTTAATCAACAACCATATCTTGCAATAATATAAGCAGCGGAAATAAACACAAGTGCAAGATAATAATAAAGAAATATAGAAATGCAAACCAGAGAGAATCGTAAATAAGGAGCCCTACATCCAGCCTCACATCCATTCTACGAAAAATCCATTATTCATCAAATAGTATAACACGTCTACTTTAGCACAAGCCGGTGAACGGACCAACACATCTCCAATGAGAGTAACACCTCTCCAATAAGAGCTCCTTTCCAATGAGAGCAACACATTCTTCTCGAGGTTTACAACTTTGAGACAACTTTGAGTACAAATTTACAGACTTCATTTGCCTTGAAGATAAAGACATATAAGTGATGTGTGGTTAGGGATTTGGATTCTACTCTATAGGATTTGATCTTTGAGAGAGTAGATAAATCTCAATAAGATTGTAGAAAGATAGCTATGAGCTATTAGCGTTTTGGGGTTGTTCTCTTTTCTTTTCCTTCTTCCTTTTCATTTCATTTCATCTATAATTGTTACTAAATGACCTGAGGTCATCTACATATATAGGGATTGAAATCAACACAAGAGAATCCCCAAAAACACCCTCCCAACAGCTAGAAATGACTAGCAGAAAAGGCTGCACCAGGTAGTTCTAGTCGATTATAGTACACTTACTTGTCGAGTATTTGGCAGCTAGTCGACTAGTAATTGTACATTGGTCGACTAGTAATTCCAGAAAGCACATGCCGGTTTCTTCCAGTTGAGCTAGTCGACTAATCATGGATTGGTCAACTGTCCTTATATTATGGTCGATTAATTCTACAACCAAACAAGGGTGGAATCATAGATCAGTTTCTAGTCGATTGGGTATCAGATTGGTCAACTAGTTTACACTGAAACCTATTGTTTGGTTATGAAACCTAGGTTTTATCCATCAATTAAATCCATAATAATTCTAGTTGGATGCCTATGGTTTCATGTGTGTGACATCTTCAAGGCATTACATAGAATCTAATGACAAGAATAAAAAGATACAACAAAATACATTTATTTTCTTTATGAGCTTGATTTGTTATAGACTTGATTCCTCATCGTCTTGTCATTGAATCCGTCATCTTTATTTCATTGACTTGGAGTCACGCCGTCATTTTGCCAAACTTGCTATGATAGATCATTATCTTTTATGCTTGTGCAAATCTTGAGCAAATCACTTGGTTAAATTAAACCTGTCATACTTAATGAAATTTATTAGACCACTAAACAATGTTTGCTCATCATCGAAACTTGTAGTGTGGTATCCAATACTCAACAGGATGTGTAATTATAGAAGAAGATATGAAAATAAGGAAGATGGGAATTAAGATGGGGCAGAAAAATATATAATTAATTATATAAGGGTAAAATTGTCGAATAAATGTCATTTGTAAGTCATGTGGCCATCAGAAATAACATCGGTGTGATAGAAAATAGTAATTTTTTATATCAACTCCCCTAAAAGCTACAAAAGTGTCGTTAGAAGGCTTAAGAGTGGAAGTTAAGGTAGAGAATTGGCACTGAAAATGGTGATGATCGACACGATCACAACGCACACAAAAGAGATGGATATTCTCTGAGGGAGGATATATACACCTCAAATGTGTATGGAAGGGAAGTTAGCTAAAAATGACACAAAATTGGAAGCGAGAGGAGGAGATGTGACCCATGATGTAATTTTTTTCTATTTCAAGTCTCTTCCATACTGTAACGACCCGTATTTTTCAATACATTTATTTACGTATTTAACGTATTTTCATTTTTTAAAAAGTATTTTATAATAGTTAGTCAGGAGTTTTATATTCAAAATGATTTCAAAACTCTTTACAAAAAATATCTTGAAGCATCAAACTAGTTATGGTATATTTCAATAAGTTCGGTTTCATCAAATACTTCTAAATAATTTTTATAATAATTCATTTTCAAGTGTTATTATTTTAGCTGAATGGATTAGTTTTCTATACAAACATCATCAAAACAATTTCAAACTTCTTCAGTATCATTCTATGATCCTTTAGGGCTCCCCATTTTAATTTCGTAAATTTCTGATATCAAATTGACCTAGAACCCGCAAACCCGCATCCTAAACGTTTTGGCCTAAATTTAGTATCTCTGTAGTTCAAACCCGAAAATGGATTTCGTATTCGCGATCCTCGCGACGATACAATTCTGTGACTATGTTTTCGTAATTTTTTCTGAGTCGTATGCGAAAACGGGGTTGTATTCATCTGCTTTTACTAATTACTTTCACTGATGACTGTTATTCTTACCCTAACCCCTAGATTTACCCCTAATTAATCCCCTAACTACCCCCATTAAACCACCTCCCTAAGTTGGTCAGATCCGATTTTCTTGGATCTGAATTGATGTCATATATTTAATGTTCTCTATTACAATTATTAAATAAATAAATTTAACTAAACCTATATAAACCCCCAGGCATCCCCTTCATCCTCAACCCAACCCAGTAGCATTTCCTTCTCTCCGTTTCTCACGCTCGAAACCCCCTCTCGTTCTCATTCAGCCCATAACGCCTCACCCCATCTCCCTCTCGTTTCGAAACCCCCTCTCCCCTCGTTCACCTCTCCCTGCCGGTGGATCTACGCCACCCGCCACCGTATTTGCCGCAATCCCCCCAGCCTCTCACCGAACCCGAACACACTTCTCCCTCCCCTCAGCTCCGCCCACACTGCACCTGCAACCCATCTCCGATGAGCCTGCCTTCTCCCTCTCCCACTTCTTCTCCGACCCCCACGAGGCCTCTCCCCTCCAAACACCCATCAAGCTCTCCTCCGACAGCCCGAACACCACTCCCCATGCCTCGTCTCAAATGATGTGAGCACTACTCCTGTAATGACCACTTTTCGTTGTACGTTGTTCGTGCACGTGCTGTTGACCGTGCACGTGTTTATTTTAGACTTTGGTTGTTTGCGAACACTTTGGTGTGATATGCCGTTGTGAACGTCTCTGAGAGTATTAAATTGTGGCACTAATTTGGAACGACATTTCTCGGGTCGTTCTCCCACGATTTGACCTTATTCGAAGAGACGTTGTGATTTTCACCTTTGACGGGGGACTTTCCTATTTTTAGTTTCGTCACTCGACGTCGAAATTGAGATCCGTCTTCTTAGTTAGCTTTCTTTCGTCATCACGATCACCCCAATATTTATTTTATAATTTTTGGAGTTCATTTGACCTACTTTATATTTTTAGCAAGGTTTAAAATATTTTTAATAGCTACGTTTTAAATTATTTTCGGCCAAATAAAATTTACTTAAGTTTAAAACGTTTTAAACAATTCTTGAGCCAAATCTTAGCCCCTATCTTGGCCGCACACAATCCCTATGTGATTAGGAAGGAGAGATTTGAATTTTAAATATTTTTAAACTCCTAATCCCATTAGGATTAGCCCTAGACCAAGTCAACCCCTCTACACTATATAAACAATCACTAGGAAGACCTATTTTCGCAAGAAAATAACCCTAGCCGCTTCCAAAACCCAAAAACCCACTTGCGACGATTCGTCGCAACGTTGCAGCAGCCGCCCCCGCTCCGACCGAGGAAATCGCCCCCGTTCTCTCGGTATGACCTAGAGAACCGCCCGCACCAAGCGCTCCCCGCTTCGCACAGCCGCCCGCTGCAACTGTCACCCCGCATCGTCGTGTCCGACCAAGAGAATCTCTCGGTCTGACCGAGAGACTTCGCCCGCATCTCGCATCGCCCCGCATCCGCTTCGCAAGCCCGCACCGACCCCGCTTCGCCCCGTGTCTGACCGAGGCGCCCGCCCGCTCACGCCCGCTCTCTGCAACGTTGCAACGCTTGCAACGTTGCAGCACCCTGCTGAAGCGCCCGACCCCACATCTCGCCCGTACTGACCGAGACAATCACCCGCACCGACCGAGAACCCCGACCCCGCACCCCGCTCCGCACTGCACAGCGGCCGTCCGTAGTGTCTGACCGAGCCATTCTCTCGCACCGGCTAGTGTCTGACCGAGAGGCAATCGTCGCAACCCCGCATTCGTCGTACCACTTGCCACCGTGGGCCCCCCAAGTGCTCCAGAGGTATTGTAGGTCCCCCATTGGTCCCTAGAACTACTGTGGGCCCCACCTAGGTGCGTTCTCTTCGAGGATTTGCCGTGTATGACGTTGCGATACGTTGTAGCCCGTCGTCGCACGTGCTAGCTTTGGAATCTGGATTCGTTGCTCTGGTTGCTGCTCTGATCTTTCCAGCGAGGAATCTATTCTGGAATCGGGACTTGGAACGCGTTCTTTTATTCCAACCCCTGGCGTCGCTACCCGACGCCAGTGTAGCTTTCGCGTCGTGTTGATGTAACGCTTTGCACCCCTAGGACCCCCCCAACCTATTGCATGTTAATCAAGACTAAAATCAATGTTTTTAAAGTATTTTAAATGTTTTAGAATTCACTAATCAAGATTACTAAGACGGATGTAGGCCGGTGGACTTGTGCACGTATGATAATTGTGACTTTGGACTCGTTGGACGGTGTTCTCGGACGTTGTACTTGCAGGCAAGTGAAACTTGCCAACTCTTGTGTAGGGCCATGTTCTTAGGCCACTTCCTTGTTTTTAGCGTAAAAGAGACTAGACAGTGAAATGATAGTTGTCTAGACGCAATTTTAAGATCTAGCTTGACAACGAAGCTAGATCTGACACCCTGCCATGTCATGCATGCATTGATATCTGTCACGTCTAAATTCCTTATTTGTACGCACTTTTAACTGCCATGCATTGCATCTTACATGTCATCCAAGTTGATTGTTGCATTCGTAGCACACGCTACACTACTTGTACTTCCTTGTCCGGCTAGGTGCACCCCTATGCCAACATGAAAAACACTTCCTGGCTCGTGATCCAGAAGCGAGCATTCCCGTTCGGGGGTAAGGCCCTGGCTCGATACACGTGGAGGGGTAGGGATAAGCGATCACTTGAGCTTAGGAGTTGGCCCGCGCAGCCACTCCAGCCAAAAGGCGTAATCTCTGTGCACGAGGTGCTTACTTGACTTGTACTTGTCTTTGTGAATGGTTCATGTAAAACTTGTCATCCATGCCACGTTTAAATGCCATGCTCGTACCTTACTTTACTTGTTGCACTCTTACTTTAACTGCCATGTCATTGCATCTGCTAGAACTGCTAGGTTGCTTTACTTTTACCTACTTTCAGTTTCCTTGCACAAGTCTCTTGTAGACTTGCTGACATGTGCCCCTTGCTCTTTTGGGTGTCACATGTTAGACCCTGAGCCAGAGACCGTAGCTGAGGACGAGGTGTTTGCTGACGCTGAGCCGGAGCCTACGTTTGACGAGGAGTTGGTGGACACCGGAGACCAGTCTTAGAGACTGTTTGAGGCGCTTTTGCTTTAGGTTGATGTTAGTTGTCGGTGCTTAGCACCATTAATTTGTTTTCGTACTTTGTACTTTTGTTGGCCATGGTGGGGCCTCTTTTTAGACTCTTTTCTTTAGCCTGGTGGCTTTTCTGCGATGTTGGAATTTATTATTATGGATATTCTGAGATTTATCTTTTGTCTCATTTCCTTATTATTATTATCTTTGTTTCGTTTCGCGTTGCAAGGACCTGCAGTTTTAAGTTGATTGACGCTTATCGGACTTGCAGCTTTGTGGCTTCAAGTCTAAGCGGACCTTCTCACGTCTCGCCTCCACATTTTTGGGAAGCGGGGCGTGACAGGTTTTGTTGGTGGCACATGCAGGTCCGGTCTTGCAATTGCGAACTAACGGAACAACGATAATAACGGAATGTCCATTAAATAAATTACAACATCCACATCATTAAGCTATTGAGTCTAAACTTTTGTTCATTTTCTATGACGTTAGATGGCTAGAAGACGACAGACCCAAGTTGGTGGTGGACCTACTCTGAAGACTTGCTATTTCTGTGACAAGACCGGGCACGTCAAGGAGCAGTGCGGAAGATTTCTAGGCTGGTGTTTGATTTGTGGTGATGCTACTCATTCAGCAAAGGATTGTCGGCATGCAAATCAACTGCGGAAAGCATCGGATGGAGTTCCGCAGCAGCAAGCACCAGTAACTGGGCCAAGTCGGAAGGTGTGCTATCATTGTAGCAAGATTGGTCATGAGAAGGAACAGTGCAGGCGAAAGCTGGGCCAGTGCTTGATTTGTGGCGACGCAGCGCATACCTTAAAGGACTGTCCGAGAGCTAAGCATCCGGGGAAAGAGCCAGTCGGAGCTCAACTACGAAAAGCACCCGTAGCTGTTAGCCGTGGAGCAGCCCTTGTTCCACAGAGGCAGGCTTTTCGGCAGGCTATGCAGCCGAGGAGGCAGGCTTATCTGATGACGGCAGTGGAGAGCGGACTGTGGATGAGGTTATCGCAGGTAACTCTCAATCTAGTTGTTTCCTTCCTTAGAAAGTTTTGATTGTTAGCTTATGTTTGGTTGTTGCATATGATTGTTTGTTAGAATAGGGTTTGATTGTTAGACTGTTTGTTAGGTGTGATTTTGGTTTGCACATTTCCTGCACGAGTCCTCTTCGACTCTGGTGCATCGATGTGCATTATTTCTCGGAGCTTCGTGGAGAAGCTTTCCTTGTCGACTTCCCCTCTTCCAAGGAGTTGGGATATCGTTACAGGAAATGGCGTGATCCCGGTGCATCGTGGTTGCAATTCTTGCCCTTTGGTGGTCTGTGGACATGAGCTTTACGCTGATTATATT
This sequence comes from Scilla litardierei, assembly GCA_030789695.1. Classification (NCBI taxonomy): domain Eukaryota; kingdom Viridiplantae; phylum Streptophyta; class Magnoliopsida; order Asparagales; family Asparagaceae; genus Scilla; species Scilla litardierei. Next base: position 319,144,226 of record CM061133.1, read on the forward strand.
GTCCACGACATCATCAACTACGATGCAGTACTTGGGAGGGACTAACTTGCGAGTTTCTACGCCCCGATCGACCGCCGAGGGAAGAAGGATGGTACGCGTCGCATGTGCGTGGATTACCGAGAGCTGAATGCCGTCATCGTCAAGGATCGATATCCATTGCTTCGCATAGACGACATTTTCATCAGCTTGGCGGATCGAGGGTGTTCTCTAAGTCGGATCTGAAGAGTGGTTATCATCAGCTCAAGGCGAAGAAGGACGACATCCCGAAGACAGCATTCAGGACGAAGTATGGTCACTATGAGTTCGTGGTTATGCCTTTCGGTGTAACCAATGCGTCCGCAGTTTTTATGAACCTGATGAATCTGATCTTCTACGACTTTCTAGACAAGTTTGTCGTTATCTTCATTGACGACATTCTGATCTATTCGAAGTCGGAGGAAGAGCATGCATCGCACTTGAGGACAGTGTTGGAGATTTTGAGGAAGCATCGTTTGTATGCTAAGTATTCCAAGTGCGAGTTTTGGCTGGATAGAGTTTCTTTTCTCGGGCATGTGGTGTCAGGCGATGGAATTTCAGTGGACCCCGAGAAGATTAAGGCTATCAGAGAGTGGCCTGTTCCACAGTCAGCGTCTGAGATCCGGAGTTTCTTTGGGCTTGCAGGTTAATATCGGCGTTTCATTAATGACTTTTCCTGGATTGCTGAGCCGATGACAAGACTGACGCGAAAGGATGTACCATTTTTTGGTCTGATGGATGTGAGAAGGCTTTTGATATTCTGAAGGAGAGGTTGACGACTGCCCCTGTTCTTGCTGTGCCTGATCGGAGTGGAGGATTCGAGATCTTTTGTGATGCTTCTGGCAAGGGTCTTGGTTGTGTGTTGCACCAGCATTGGCACGTGGTTGCGTATGCTTCTCGTCAGCTTAGGGCTCATGATAAGAATTACCCGACACACGATTTGGAGTTGGCTGCTGTCGTGTTTGCGCTCAAGATTTGGAGGCACTTCCTGCTGAGTGAGAAGGTGAAGATCTTCACCGATTACAAAAGTTTGAAGTATATCTTTACGCAGAAGGAGCTCAACATGCAACAGCGTCGATGGTTAGAGCTCATGGCAGACTATGAGATCGATTTGCAGTATCACCATGGCAAGGTGAATGTGGTTCCGGATGCACTGAGCAGACTTCCAGCGATGATGATGTTGACTTCACAGTGGAGATTGCAGCAGGATTTTTGCGAGACTGGTGTCGAGATTATTCTTCCTGGAGAGACTTCTTCGTTGATGAGTATGCAGATACAGTCGACGATCGTGGATAGGATCAAGGCTGGACAGGCTGGAGATGCTAAGCTGGTGAAGATTCGGGAGCAGGTGGAAGCCGTTCTGTGGACTGACTTCTTGATTCATGAGGATGGTTCGTTGAGGTTTAGAGCCAGGTTGTGTGTGCCAGCTGGAGATATCAGAGAGGAATTATTGGTGGAGGCACACAGTTCGCCGTATTCTGTGCATCCTGGTGGTACCAAGATGTACAAGGATCTTCGTCTAAACTATTAGTGACATGGTATGAAGAGGAGTGTGGCTCGTAGTGTAGCCAAGTGTATGGTTTGCCAACAAGTAAAGGCGGAGCATCAGCGTATGGCAGGGTTGCTACAACCGCTTCCGATTCCGGAGTGGAAGTGGCAACACATCACTATGGATTTCGTGACTGAACTACCTCGGAGTCCGAAGCAGAATGACGCGATTTGGGTGATCATAGACCGATTGACCACATCCGCGCACTTTATTCCCTTCCGAGTAGGACAGTCTACTGAGACGCTAGCGAGGAGATACATGGAGGTAAATTCGTTTACTCTCCGTTTCTATTTCCTTTTCCTAGTTTAGATAGTGATGTAACGTGAATCGTGCAAGAGATCGTACGACTTCACGAAGTCCCCGTGAGTATCGTGTCAGACAGAGACACGAGATTCACATCTCAGTTCTGGCAGAGTCTGCAGAAGAGCTTGGGTACGAGTCTGAGTTTCAGCACGGCGTACCACCCGCAGACGGATGGCCAGTCCAAAAGGACGATTCAGATTTTGGAACATATGCTGAGAGCGTGCATGTTGGACTTCAAGGAATCTTGGGAGGATCATCTCCATCACGTTGAGTTTGCCTACAATAACAGCTACCAGGCGAGTATTGGAATGGCGCCTTTCGCCGCGTAATATGGAAAGAAATGTCGATCGCCACTGAGCTGGGATGACATTGGAGATCGGGAGCTGTTGGGACCAGAGATGATTGTGGAGGCAGTGGATGTTGTGAGAAACATCCGAGAAAAGATGAGGATTGCGCAGGACCGTTTCAAGCATTGGGCCGATGCTAAACGGAGGCCTTTGGAGTTTCAGCCTGCCGATCATGTCCTTCTGAAGATTTCTCCGAACCGTGGAGTTATCCGTTTTGGGAAGAGAGGCAAGCTGAGTCCGAGGTACATTGGGCCGTTTGATGTCCTGGAGAGAGTTGGAGCTGTGGCTTATCGCTTGGCGCTGCCACCGTCACTGGAGGGAGTTCACGACGTATTTCACGTATCCCAGTCACGTCGATACGTTAGTGATCCGTCCCATGCTGTGGATTTCTCAGAGATCACGATTCGTCCAGATCTATTTTATGATCAGCAGCCAGTTGAGATTCTGGATCGTCGACAGAAGCAGCTGAGGAATAAGACCGTCGACTTGGTTCGAGTGCGGTGGCGTCACGGTTCCCCTGGTGAGTCCACCTGGGAGCGTGAGGATGAGATGAGATAGAGCTTCCCGCACTTTTTCTCGAGCATTGCTTGATGTTGATTCCGAGGACGGAATCATTTCTAAGGTGGGGAGGATGTAAAGACCACTTTTCGTTGCATGTTGTTCGTGCACGTGCTTTTGACCGTGCACGTGTTTATTTTAGACTTTGGTTGTTTGCGAACACTTTGGTGTGATATGCCGTTGTGAACGTCTCTGAGAGTATTAAATTGTAACACTAATTTGGAACGACATTTCTCGGGTCGTTCTTCCACGATTTGACCTTATTCGAAGAGACGTTGTGATTTTCACCTTTGACGGGGGACGTTCCTATTTTTAGTTTCGTCACTCGACGTCGAAATTGAGATCCGTCTTCTTAGTTAGCTTTCTTTCGTCATCACGATCACCCCGATATTTATTTTATAATTTTTGGAGTTCATTTGACCTTTTTTATATTTTTGGCAAGGTTTAAAATATTTTTAATAGCTACGTTTTAAATTATTTTCGGCCAAATAAAATTTACTTAAGTTTAAAACGTTTTAAACAATTTTTGAGCCAAATCTTAGCCCCTATCTTGGCCGCACCCAATCCCTATGTGATTAGGAAGGAGAGATTTGAATTTTAAATATTTTTAAACTCCTAATCCCATTAGGATTAGCCCTAGACCAAGTCAACCCCTCTACACTATATAAACAATCACTAGGAAGACCTATTTTCGCAAGAAAATAACCCTAGCCGCTTCCAAAACCCAAAAACCCACTTGCGACGATTCGTCGCAACGTTGAAGCAGCCGCCCCCGCTCCGACCGAGGAAATTGCCCCCGTTCTCCCGGTCTGACCGAGAGAACCGCCCGCACCAAGCGCTCCCCGCTTCGCACAGCCGCCCGCTGCAGCCGTCGCCCCGCATTGCCGTGTCCGACCGAGAGAATCTCTCGGTCTGACCGAGAGACTTCGCCCGCATCTTGCATCGCCCCGCATCCGCTTCGCAAGCCCGCACCGACCCCGCTTCGCCCCGTGTCTGACCGAGGCGCCCGCCCGCTCACGCCCGCTCTCTGCAACGTTGCAACGCTTGCAACGTTGCAGCACCCCGCTGCAGCGCCCGACCCCGCATCTCGCCCGTACCGACCGAGACAATCACCCGCACCGACCGAGAGCCACGACCCCGCACCCCGCTCCGCACTGCACAGCGGCCGTCCGCAGTGTCTGACCGAGCCATTCTCTCGCACCGGCTAGTGTCTGACCGAGAGGCAATCGTCGCAACCCCGCATTCGTCGTACCACTTGCCACCGTGGGCCCCCCAAGTGCTCCAGAGGTATTGTAGGCCCCCCATTGGTCCCTAGAACTACTGTGGGCCCCACCTAGGTGCGTTCTCTTCGAGGATTTGTCGTGTACGACGTTGCGATACGTTGTAGCCCGTCGTCGCACGTGCTAGCTTTGGAATCTGGATTCGTTGCTCTGGTTGCTGCTCTGATCTTTCCAGCGAGGAATCTATTCTGGAATCGGGACTTGGAACGCGTTCTTTTATTCCAACCCCTGGCGTCGCTACCCGACGCCAGTGTAGCTTTCGCGTCGTGTTGATGTAACGCTTTGCACCCCTAGGACCCCCCAACCTATTGCATGTTAATCAAGACTAAAATCAATGTTTTTAAAGTATTTTAAATGTTTTAGAATTCACTAATCAAGATTAATAAGACGGATGTAAGCCGGTGGACTTGTGCACGTATGATAATTGTGACTTTGGACTTGTCGGACGGTGTTCTCGGACGTTGTACTTGCAGGCAAATGAAACTTGCCAACTCTTGTGTAGGGCCATATTTTTAGGCCACTTCCTTGTTTTTAGCGTAAAAGAGACTAGACAGTGAAATGATAGCTGTCTAGACGCAATTTTAAGATCTAGCTTGACAACGAAGCTAGATCTGACACCCTGCCATGTCATGCATGCATTGATATCTGTAACGTCTAAATTCCTTATCTGTACGCACTTTTAACTGCCATGCATTGCATCTTACATGTCATCCAAGTTGATTGTTGCATTCGTAGCACACGCTACACTACTTGTATTTCCTTGTCCGGCTAGGTGCACCCCTATGCCAACATGAAAAACACTTCCTGGATCGTGATCCAGAAGCGAGCATTCCCGTTCGGGGGTAAGGCCCTGGCTCGATACACGTGGAGGGGTAGGGATAAGCGATCACTTGAGCTTAGGAGTTGGCCCGCGCAGCCACTCCAGCCAAAAGGCGTAATCTATGTGCACGAGGTGCTTACTTGACTTGTACTTGTCTTTGTGAATGGTTCATGTAAAACTTGTCATCCATGCCACGTTTAAATGCCATGCTCGTACCTTACTTTACTTGTTGCACTCTTACTTTAACTGCCATGTCATTGCATCATGCTAGAACTGCTAGGTTGCTTTACTTTTACCTACTTTCAGTTTCCTTGCACAAGTCTCTTGTAGACTTGCTGACATGTGCCCCTTGCTCTTTTGGGTGTCACATGTTAGACCCTGAGCCAGAGACCGTAGCTGAGGACGAGGTGTTTGCTGACGCTGAGCCGGAGCCTACGTTTGACGAGGAGTTGGTGGACACCGGAGACCAGTCTTAGAGACTGTTTGAGGCGCTTTTGCTTTAGGTTGATGTTAGTTGTCGGTGCTTAGCACCATTAATTTGTTTTCGTACTTTGTACTTTTGTTGGCCATGGTGGGGCCTCTTTTTAGACTCTTTTTCTTTAGCCTGGTGGCTTTTCTGCGATGTTGGAATTTATTATTATGGATATTCTGAGATTTATCTTTTGTCTCATTTCCTTATTATTATTATCTTTGTTTCGTTTCGCGTTGCAAGGACCTGCAGTTTTAAGTTGATTGACGCTTATCGGACTTGCAGCTTTGTGGCTTCAAGTCTGAGCGGACATTCTCACGTCTCGCCTCCACATTTTTGGGAAGCGGGGCGTGACATGTTTTGTTGGTGGCCCATGCAGGTCCGGTCTTGCAATTGCGAACTAACGGAACAACGATAATAACGGAATGTCCATTAAATAAATTACAACATCCAAGTCATTAAGCTATTGAGTCTAAACTTTTGTTCGTTTTCTATGACGTTAGATGGCTAGAAGACGAAAGCCCCGAGTTGGTGGTGGACCTACTCTGCAGACTTGCTATTTCTGTGACAAGACCGGGCACGTCAAGGAGCAGTGCAGAAGATTTCTAGGCTGGTGTTTGATTTGTGGTGATGCTACTCATTCAGCAAAGGATTGTCGGCATGCAAATCAACTGCGGAAAGCATCGGATGGAGTTCCGTAGCAGCAAGCACCAGTAACTGGGCCAAGTCGGAAGGTGTTCTATCATTGTAGCAAGATTGGTCATGAGAAGGAACAGTGCAGGCGAAAGCTGGGCCAGTGCTTGATTTGTGGCGACGCAGCGCATACCTTAAAGGACTGTCCGAGAGCTAAGCATCCGGGGAAAGAGCCAGTCGGAGCTCAACTACGAAAAGCACCCGTAGCTGTTAGACGTGGAGCAGCCCTTGTTCCACAGAGACAGGCTTTTCGGCAGGCTATGCAGCCGAGGAGGCAGGCTTATCTGATGACGGCAGTGGAGAGCGGACTGTGGATGAGGTTATCACAGGTAACTCTCAATCTAGTTGTTTCCTTCCTTAGAAAGTTTTGATTGTTAGCTTATGTTTGGTTGTTGCATATGATTGTTTGTTAGAGTAGGGTTTGATTGTTAGACTGTTTGTTAGGTGTGATTTTGGTTTGCACATTTCTTGCACGAGTCCTCTTCGACTCTGGTGCATCGATGTGCATTATTTCTCGGAGCTTCGTGGAGAAGCTTTCCTTTTCGACTTCCCCTCTTCCAAGGAGTTGGGATATCGTTACAGGAAATGGCGTGATCCCGGTGCATCGTGGTTGCAATTCTTGCCCTTTGGTGGTCTGTGGACATGAGCTTTACGCTGATTATATTGTCCACGACATCATCAACTACGATGCAGTACTTGGGAGGGACTAACTTGCGAGTTTCTACACCCCGATCGACCGCCGAGGGAAGAAGGATGGTATGCGTCGCATGTGCGTGGATTACCGAGAGCTGAATGCCGTCATCGTCAAGGATCGATATCCATTGCTTCGTATAGACGACATTTTCATCAGCTTGGCGGATCGAGGGTGTTCTCTAAGTCGGATCTGAAGAGTGGTTATCATCAGCTCAAGGCGAAGAAGGACGACATCCCGAAGACAGCATTCAGGACGAAGTATGGTCACTACGAGTTCGTGGTTATGCCTTTCGGTGTAACCAATGCGCCCGCAGTTTTTATGAACCTGATGAATCTGATCTTCTACGACTTTCTAGACAAGTTTGTCGTTATCTTCATTGACGACATTTTGATCTATTCGAAGTCGGAGGAAGATCATGCATCGCACTTGAGGACAGTGTTGGAGATTTTGAGAAAGCATCGTTTGTATGCTAAGTATTCCAAGTGCGAGTTTTGGCTGGATAGAGTTGCTTTTCTCGGGTATTTGTTGTCAGGCGATGGAATTTCAGTGGACCCCGAGAAGATTAAGGCTATCAGAGAGTGGCCTGTTCCACAGTCAGCGTCTGAGATCCGGAGTTTCCTTGGGCTTACAGGTTATTATCGGCGTTTCATTAAGGACTTTTCCCGGATTGCTGAGCCGATGACCAGACTGACACGGAAGGATGTACCATTTGTTTGGTCTGATGGATGTGAGAAGGCGTTTGATATTCTGAAGGAGAGGTTGACGACTGCCCCTGTTCTTGATGTGCCTGATCGGAGTGGAGGATTTGAGATCTTTTGCGATGCTTCTGGCAAGGGTCTTGGTTGTGTGTTGCACCAGCATTGGCACGTGGTTGCGTATGCTTCTCGTCAGCTTAGGGCTCATGAGAAGAATTACCTGACACACGATTTGGAGTTGGCTGCTGTCGTGTTTGCGCTCAAGATTTGGAGGCACTTCCTGTTGAGTGAGAAGGTGAAGATCTTCACCGATCACAAAAGTTTGAAGTATATCTTTACGCAGAAGGAGCTCAACATGCAATAGCGTCGATGGTTAGAGCTCATGGCAGACTATGAGATCGATTTGCAGTATCACCATGGCAAGGTGAATGTGGTTCCGGATGCGCTGAGCAGACTTCCAGCGATGATGATGTTGACTTCACAGTGGAGATTGCAGCAGGATTTTTGCGAGACTGGTGTCGAGATTATTCTTCCTGGAGAGACTTCTTCGTTGATGAGTATGCAGATACAGTCGACGATCGTGGATAGGATCAAGGCTGGACAGGCTGGAGATGCTAAGCTGGTGAAGATTCGGGAGCAGGTGGAAGCCGTTCTGCGGACTGACTTCTTGATTCATGAGGATGGTTCGTTGAGGTTTGGAGCCAGGTTGTGTGTGCCAGCTGGAGATATCAGAGAGGAATTATTGGTGGAGGCACACAGTTCGTCGTATTCTGTGCATCCTGGTGGTACCAAGATGTACAAGGATCTTCGTCTGAACTATTGGTGGCATGGTATGAAGAGGAGTGTGGCTCGTAGTGTAGCCAAGTGTATGGTTTGCCAACAAGTAAAGGCGGAGCATCAGCGTATGGCAGGGTTACTACAACCGCTTCCGATTCCGGAGTGGAAGTGGCAACACATCACTATGGATTTCGTGACTGAACTACCTCGGAGTCCGAAGCAGAATGACGCGATTTGGGTGATCGTAGACCGATTGACCACATCCGCGCACTTTATTCCCTTCCTAGTAGGACAGTCTACTGAGACGCTAGCGAGGAGATACATGGAGGTAAATTCGTTTACTCTCCGTTTCTATTTCCTTTTCCTAGTTTAGATAGTGATGTAACGTGAATCGGGCAAGAGATCGTACGACTTCACGAAGTCCCCGTGAGTATCGTGTCAGACAGAGACACGAGATTCACATCTCAGTTTTGGCAGAGTCTGCAGAAGAGCTTGGGTACGAGTCTGAGTTTCAGCACGGCGTACCACCCGCAGACGGATGGCCAGTCCAAAAGGACGATTCAGATTTTGGAACATATGCTGAGAGCGTGCATGTTGGACTTCAAGGAATCTTAGGAGGATCATCTCCATCACGTTGAGTTTGCCTACAATAACAGCTACCAGGCGAGTATTGGAATGGCGCCTTTCGCCGCGCAATATGGAAAGAAATGTCGATCGCCACTGAGCTGGGATGACATTGGAGATCGGGAGCTGTTGGGACCAGAGATGATTGTGGAGGCCGTGGATGTTGTGAGAAACATCCGAGAGAAGCTGAGGATTGCGCAGGACCGTTTCAAGCATTGGGCCGATGCTAAACGGAGGCCTTTGGAGTTTCAGCCTGGCGATCATGTCCTTCTGAAGATTTCTCCGAACCGCGGAGTTATCTGTTTTGGGAAGAGAGGCAAGCTGAGTCCGAGGTACATTGGGCCGTTTGATGTCCTGGAGAGAGTTGGAGCTGTGGCTTATCGCTTGGCGCTACCACCGTCACTGGAGGGAGTTCACGACGTATTTCACGTATCCCAGTCACGTCGATACGTTAGTGATCCGTCCCATGCTGTGGATTTCTCGGAGATCACGGTTCGTTCGGATCTGTCTTATGATCAGCAGCCAGTTGAGATTCTGGATCGTCGACAGAAGCAGCTGAGGAATAAGACCATCGACTTGGTTCGAGTGCGGTGGCGTCACGGTTGCCTTGGTGAGTCCACCTGGGAGCGTGAGGAAGAGATGAGAGAGCGCTTCCCGCACCTTTTCTCGAGCAGTGCTTGATGTTGATTCCGAGGACGGAATCATTTCTAAGGTGGGGAGGATGTAACGACCACTTTTCGTTGTACGTTGTTCGTGCACGTGCTTTTGACCGTGCACGTGTTTATTTTAGACTTTGGTTGTTTGCGAACACTTTTGTGTGATATGCCGTTGTGAACGTCTCTGAGAGTATTAAATTGTGGCACTAATTTGGAACGACATTTCTCGGGTCGTTCTCCCATGATTTGACCTTATTCGAAGAGACGTTGTGATTTTCACCTTTGACGGGGACGTTCCTATTTTTAGTTTCGTCACTCGACGTCAAAATTGAGATCCGCCTTCTTAGTTAGCTTTCTTTCGTCATCACGATCACCCCGATATTTATTTTATAATTTTTGGAGTTCATTTGACCTACTTTATATTTTAGGAAGGTTTAAAATATTTTTAATAGCTACGTTTTAAATTATTTTCGGCCAAATAAAATTTACTTAAGTTTAAAACGTTTTACACAATTTTTGAGCCAAATCTTAGCCCCTATCTTGGCCGCACCCAATCCCTATGTGATTAGGAAGGAGAGATTTGAATTTTAAATATTTTTAAACTCCTAATCCCATTAGGATTAGCCCTAGACCAAGTCAACCCCTCTACACTATATAAACAATCACTAGGAAGACCTATTTTCCCAAGAAAATAACCCTAGCCGCTTCCAAAACCCAAAACCCCACTTGCGACGATTCGTCGCAACGTTGCAGCAGCCGCCCCCGCTCCGACCGAGGATATCGCCCCCGTTCACTCGGTCTGACCGAGAGAACCGCCCGCACCAAGCGCTCCCCGCTTCGCACAGCCGCCCGATGCAGCCGTCGCCCCGCATCGCCGTGTCTGACCGAGAGAATCACTCGGTCTGACCGAGAGAATCTCTCGGTCTGACCGAGAGAATCTCTCGGTCTGACCGAGAGACTTCGCCCGCATCTCGCATCGCCCCGCATCCGCTTCGCAAGCCCGCACCGACCCCGCTTCGCCACGTGTTTGACCGAGGCGCCCGCCCGCTCACGCCCGCTCTCTGCAACGTTGCAACGCTTGCAACGTTGCAGCGCCCCGCTGCAGCGCCCGACCCCGCTTCTCGCCCGCACCGACCGAGACAATCACCTGCACCGACCGAGAGACCCGACCCCGCACCCCACTCCGCACTGCACAGCGGCCGTCCGCAGTGTCTGATCGAGCCATTCTCTCGCACCGGCTAGTGTCTGACCGAGAGGCAATCGTCGCAACCCTGCAATCGTCGCACCACTTGCCACCGTGGGCCCCCCAGTGCTCCAGAGGTATTGTAGGTCCCCCATTGGTCCCTAGAACTACTGTGGGCCCCACCTAGGTGCGTTCTCTTCGAGGATTTGCCGTGTACAACGTTGTGATACGTCGTAGCCCGTCGTCGCACGTGCTAGCTTTGGAATCTGGATTCGTTGCTCCGGTTGCTGCTCTGATCTTTCCAGCGAGGAATCTATTCTGGAATCAGGACTTGGAACGCGTTCTTTTATTCCAACCCCTGGCGTCGCTACCCGACGCCAGTGTAGCTTTCGCGTCGTGTTCAGGTAACGCTTTGCACCCCTAGGACCCCCCCAACCTATTGCATGTTAATCAAGACTAAAATCAATGTTTTTAAAGTATTTTAAATGTTTTAGAATTCACTAATCAAGATTAATAAAACGGATGTAGGCCGGTGGACTTGTGCACGTAGGATAATTGTGACTTTGGACTCGTTGGACGATGTTCTCGGACGTTGTACTTGCAGGCAAGTGAAACTTGCCAACTCTTGTGTAGGGCCATGTTTTTAGGCCACTTCCTTGTTTTTAGCGTAAAAGAGGCTAGACAGTGAAATGATAGCTGTCTAGACGCAATTTTAAGATCTATCTTGACAGCGAAGCTAGGTCTGACACCCTGCCATGTCATGCATGCATTGATATCTGTCACGTCTAAATTCCTTATCTTTACGCACTTTTAACTGCCATGCATTGATCTTACATGTCATCCAAGTTGATTGTTGCATTCGTAGCACACGCTACACTACTTGTACTTCCTTGTCCGGCTAGGTGCACCCCTATGCCAACATGAAAAACACTTCCTGGCTCGTGATCCAGAAGCGAGCATTCCCGTTCGGGGGTAAGGCCCTGACTCGATACACGTGGAGGGGTAGGGATAAGCGATCACTTGAGCTTAGGAGTTGGCCCGCGCAGCCACTCCAGCCAAAAGGCGTAATCTCTGTGCACGAGGTGCTTACTTGACTTGTACTTGTCTTTGTGAATGGTTCATGTAAAACTTGTCATCCATGCCACGTTTAAATGCCATGCTCGTACCTTACTTTACTTGTTGCACTCTTACTTTAACTGCCATGTCATTGCATCATGCTAGAACTGCTAGGTTGCTTTACTTTTACCTACTTTCAGTTTCCTTGCACAAGTCTCTTGTAGACTTGCTGACATGTGCCCCTTGCTCTTTTGGGTGTCACATGTTAGACCCTGAGCCAGAGACCGTAGCTGAGGACGAGGTGTTTGCTGACGCTGAGCCGGAGCCTACGTTTGACGAGGAGTTGGTGGACACCGGAGACCAGTCTTAGAGACTGTTTGAGGCGCTTTTGCTTTAGGTTGATGTTAGTTGTCGGTGCTTAGCACCATTAATTTGTTTTCGTACTTTGTATTTTTGTTGCCCATGCTGGGGCCTCTTTTTAGACTCTTTTCTTTAGCCTGGTGGCTTTTCTACGATGTTGGAATTTATTATTATGGATATTCTGAGATTTATCTTTTGTCTCATTTCCTTATTATTATTATCTTTGTTTCGTTTCGCGTTGCAAGGACCTGCAGTTTTCAGTTGATTGACGCTTATCGGACTTGCAGCTTTGTGGCTTCAAGTCTGAGCGGACCTTCTCACGTCTCGCCTCCACATTTTTGGGAAGCGGGGCGTGACAACTCCCAAGCGCAGGAGATCGCACAAGTAATAATCCTGGTGAGTCCAGGTATCGAATCCACGGGACAACTGACCTGTAAAACTATGAACTTTAGTTTGTAAGGAGTAATACTACGGTAATATCCAACCACCTATCAAGTATAAAGAGTTTAGAATAACAAAAGAAAATCCTACGATATTTACGGTGACTCCGGTATGATTTCGTTAGGGTGTGCGTAATCAATGATTGTTAATACATTTTATATAACTCAACGTTTCGTCTGGTCAGGGCACGAGAACGTCGGAAAATATGGCGATCAAGCGTATAAAAATGTGCCAAAGAATCAATCACATATAACGTCAATTTCTTAAGGAAAATAAACATGCATCACGAATAAGTCTGCAAAGATCAGTTTCGATTCAAGCATGCACACGTCTCCGCATAATATACCCTAACAAGATATATATAGAAATCGACAAAATACGCAATTATACAATTCAAATAAGGCGAAAAGATATCAAAATCAATGATTACGGCCCCCTAAACAAGATGAATATGCTACGGTTGTGACTTCATTAGGAGTCTATAATAGCTGAAAATATCATGTCTTTTAATATCGCACAACGCTTCACCTGGTCAAGGCGTGAAGACGTCGGAAGATGAATCGATAAAAACTAGTCAAAATAGCTGTATATGTATCACTAGCAACATTGATTTCATTAAACGATAAGCGCAATGATATGTCCTGATTAGAGAACATAAAGTAGCTAGCCTTATCAGGACCTAGCCATAGGGAACATCAAAGATATCGACAATGAAGAATACCCAACAAATACGATGTAGAAATCAACGTTACGAGCAATTTTAACATGATAATAAGGCTAAAGATATGAAATTTAGCGATTACATACTCCTAATTACATCACAACCATATCACAAGGAGATTAGCTAAGCATGGTGCAAGAAAAATCTGATTTCATAGATGAATACATCGTTCAAGTATCGAAATACAATGAAAAAGCACCAAATACGGGGTATAAGTTCAAGAATTTATCACCAAATCTCCAAGATAGACACCAAAACTCCCTGGAAATAGGGAAAATAGGCTCTGGAATTTATCAGTAACTTTTCTCAGAAGAATACGCGTAGTAGCCCCTTTAAAAGCTCCAAAATACGCCAAAATACCACCAAAAACCCTAGAATACGCTTATATAATAGCATTGCGAGTTTTGGGGGCTTATTGGGTCCAAAACTGCATCCACAATCATTAAACCCAAACCCGCCGAGCAGATCAAATGGCGTTCGTTGGATCAAAGGCGGGATTGAATCTGGGGATGCCACGTGCGCTCCAAAATTCGTGCACCGCCCGCTCACGCTCAATCCGCATCCGCTTCGACTTCGTCTTGCACCGTCGGATAGAAATCCGACGGCCTGGAAGCAGCCACGTCGCCCAACTGTTGCGCTCTTCTGCTCACGATTGGGATGACGCACGGTCGTTGGATCTTGATTGAACGGCCCTTGGATCACCGCTTCGTTCGCTTCGCTCGCTGGTGCTTCTCTCCGTTGGATCAGCATCCAACGCTCCCCGTACGTCCACGTCGCCTCCTTATCGCTGCGCTCCGCTGCGTGATGAAACGAAGCGTCGGCCGTTCGATCTTGATCGAACGGTCGAGAGTTGTCCACGTTTGCGCCTTGCTGCGACCGTAGGATGAGGGCAGGAAAGTCGGAGATCGCGCCACGTGGCGGCGATTGATTGGTGGCCGACCGTATTTTCGTATTTACTTGCGTATTTTCCCATTAAATTGGTATTCTGCATTCAAAAATTCACAGTAATTAGCACAGATCTCAGAAAAATACAAATAAATAGTCGTTGGAATAGTGAGATCGAGATCTAGCCATGAAAAATATAAAAAGCGTAGAAATACTCAGTTAATTGCTGTTTTGAGCTCAAATAAGGTGATTTCTCTAATAAATGATGATATTCAAAATACGAACGTATTAGAGACCAATTGAGCATCATATGAGTACAAAATAGGGCTAAATGGGGGGTTGAATATGCAATATTCAACCCGAATCCCACCCCCAAATAGCGATTTGCTAGTCCCTAGCAAAAAGAGCGATGAATACGGATGATTAGTAAAATAATAAATTCTATTAATTGCTTATGGCATGGCTCAATAATATGCTGTCCAACATGATTTAGACCATCAATATACACAATTCATGAATAAGATCAATCACAAGATATTTTCTCTAATTTAATTTGAATAAATAACATGCAAGCATCGTTTTGCACAAACGAAAGTATAACACGTCGTTATATTCTAGTTTTCTTGTTTCCAAGGAATTGGCCTATCAAAATAATCATTCAAATCATGGGTATCTTTAGTTGCTTAGATAATTCACCACTTCTTTTTTTATTAATTCCATGTAATGTGCATAAAGCAACATTTGCAGAAAAATGTATAACTTGGATCTCTCCATCAAATGATTAAGTTTCCGGTCAATGGCTCCTAAATCAGACGATAATATGGCATTAGGCCAAAAGGACCCCTCGGACTGTACTACTTGAGCCAACCAAGTTATTTATTTAGTGACATACTTATTCATTCATTTTTTTGTTGTTTCTTCATTTCTTTCTCTCTCTCTTTTTCTGTTTTTTCTTTGTAAGCAACTCAACACCCATAAATATGAAGACACACATTAGTAACAATGGCTAAATTCCTCTTCAACTTGAAGACTATTCTAATGAATCGTGTATACTTAAGCTTTTTCCTCACCATAGCATGCATGAAATAAATTCAAGTTATTTCGAGATATTAATCATGACAATTGAAAATTTTCATGAATATCATATTAACGGTAATTCCATGAAGGAATAAAAATTAATTCACGCCATAAACAATTTTTAGAACTCAATTAATGCATAATCATCCGCATTTGGAGTGTGAAGGAGTTTTAAATGATGAGATTTGGTGATTTATTCTTTTCTTTTGCCTTGTTTTTTTTAAAAAAAATCCTAAGGTCTCATACACACACCCCAACTAAAGATGGACATTGTCCTCAATGTCGAAAGGGGTACGAGTTTATTCAAATCAAGCATCCTAGAAATCATATAAAAATCTACGCTACTGGAAAGAACACATCGTGATCAAATGGCGGATCCCGAATCTTTAATGGTGGAGGAAGTTGTTCAATTTGCTCCTTGCCCTCCTCGGCAAGTATCCTTCCTCCAAAAGCTAAATTGGACCCCCAACAACACAACTCCAACCATCTCTATAAGCTGTTTACCAATGTCCTGCAAGAGATGAGGTATGTCAGTCCAAATTAGTTTAAAATTCCTTTCAACAAAAGTATGCCAAATGTAGGCATCAAAGTAGGTGAAATAAATTAAAGCAAGTTGATGACTACTCCCTGAAAGATATGCACTACTCTCGGTATGATGCTCAGTCATTGGGGAGAAGGATAAATGATTTTGGGAAAAAACTGGGGGAGGGAATGGTTTGGGCCCCATATCGATAATCTCTGAACACATGTTCCTCGCTATTTCCTCCTTCTGTTCATCCAAAATTGCTAGCACGTCCTCTCTTTTGCACACACTTCCTGCCATGTCGATATTTTCATTCGTGACTTCGTCGTGGCATGGCTCGCTTGATATACCTGCAATAGAAGACAAACTCACATTAGATTTTGGAAATTGAATTTCAAAAGAATTATTTTCTTCTAAGCAAGTGGCAATCAGAGTAAGATTTTCAATGGATTGCTGAATTTGTCGACTCCGAGCAAGGAAGTTCTCTTGGAATTGATGGGAAGTAGCCTCATGTGTCTGAATGAGCAAATAAACTTCCTCTTTCAAGGATTGCAATGGTACGTCTACGCTTTGCTCCCCTTGATCAAGGCATGAAGGCTCCGTTGAATCGCGCTCTGAAGTCTCTTTCATGATTTGTTCGTTCTCTTGTAAAGACTCCATGTACTTCCACGCCTCTGTTGGCGTCATGACTCCGAAGAATTCCTGCAGTTGTGGTCGTAGTCCACCTAGGAAGGACTCCATAAGCTCTTTCTTTGTGTACCAATGCTGCGGATAGCTCGATATTATGTCTGTGAACCTCCTCCAGGCCTGAAAGAAAGTTTCACAATCAGTCTGATTAAAGCCAACGATATTGAGCTTCTCCATCCTATGTTTGTGTGCATTATTGTACGCTGCATCATGCCAAGTGTTTGAGGAATAAAAATTCATGTATTCCATATATTACATTTTTTGAATTTTTTATAAAGAGAAAACAAAATAAAAAGCTAATAAAAATCCTAAACTCTAAGATGGAAGATCTCACCGAATGTTCCTCCAAACGAACTGAAATCGTAGATCGCAAGTACCGTTATCCCTGGCAACGGCGCCAAAAACTTGCCTCGTCTCAAATGATGTGAGCACTACTCCCAAGCGCAGGAGATCGTACAAGTAATAATCCTGGTGAGTCCAGGTATCGAATCCACGTGACAACTGACCTGTAAAACTACGAACTTCAGTTTGTAAAGAGTAATAATACGATAATATCCAACCACCTATCAATTATGAAGAGTTTAGAATAACAAAAGAAAATCCTACGATATTTACGGTGACTCCGGTATGATTTTGTTAGGGTGTGCGTAATCAATGATTGTTAGTACCTTTTCTATAACTCAACATTTCGTCCGGTCAGGGCACGAGAACGTCGGAAAATATGGCGATCAAGCGTATAAAAATGTGCCAAAGAATCAATCATGTATAACGTCAATTTCTTAAGAAAAATAAACACACATCACGAATAAGTCTGCAAAGATCAGATTCGATTCAATCATGCACACGTCTCCGCATAACATACCCAAACAAGATATATATAGAAATTGACAAAATACGCAATTATACATTTCAAATAGGGCGAAAAGATATCAAAATCAATGATTACGGCCCCCTAAACAAGATGAATATGCTACGGTTGTGACTTCATTAGGAGTCTATAATCGCTGAAAATATCATGTCTTTTAATATCACACAACGCTTCACCCGGTCAAGGCGTGAAGACGTCGGAAGATGAATCGATAAAAAGTAGTCAAAATAGTCATATACGTATCACTAGCAACATTGATTTCATTAAACGATAAGCGCAATGATATGTCCTGATTAGAGAACATAAAATAGCTAGCCTTATCAGGGCCTGGCCATAGGGAACATCAAAGATATTGACAATGAAGAATACCCAACAAATACGATGTAGAAATCAACGTTACGAGCGATTTTAACATGATAATAAGGCTAAAGACATGAAATTTAGCGATTACATACTCCTAATTACATCACAACCATAGCACAAGGAGATTAGCTAATCATGGTGCAAGAAAAATCAGATTTCATAGATGAATACATCGTTCAAGTATCGAAATACAATGAAAAAGCACCACATACGGGGTATAAGTTCAAGAATTTATCATCAAATCTCCAAGATAGACACCAAAACTCCCTGGAAATATGGAAAATATGCTCTGGAATTTATCAGTAACTTTTCTCAGAAGAATACGCGTAGTAGCCCCTTCAAAAGCTCCAAAATACGCCAGAATACCCCCAAAACCCCTAGAATACGCTTATATAATAGCATTGCGGGTTTTGGGGGCTTATTGGGTCCAAAACCGCATACACAATCATTAAACCCAAACCCGCCGAGCAGATCAAATCACGTCCGTCGGATCAAAGGTAGGATTGAATCTGGGGATGCCACGTGCGCTCCAAAATTCGTGCACCGCCCGCTCATGCTCAATCCGCATCCGCTTCGACTTCGTCTTGCACCGTCGGATCGAAATCCGACGGCCTGGAAGCAGCCACGTCGCCCAACTGCAGCGCTCTTCTGCTCGCGATCGGGATGATGCACGGTCGTTGGATCTTGATCGAACATCCCTTGGATCGCCGCTTCGTTCGCTTCGCTCGCTGGCGCTTCTCTCCGTTGGATCAGCATCCAACGCTCCCCGTACGTCCACGTCGCCTCCTTATCGCAGCACTCCGCTGCGTGATGAAACGAAGCGTCGGCCGTTCGATCTTGATCGAACGGTCGAGAGTTGTCCGTGTGTGCGCCTTGCTGTGACCGTAGGATGAAGGCAGGAAAGTCAGAGACCGTGCCACGTGGCGGCGATTGATTGGTGGCCGACCCTATTTTCGTATTTACTTGCGTATTTCCCCATTAAATTGGTATTCTGCATTCAAAAACTCACAGTAATTAGCACAGATCTCAGAAAAATACAAATAAATAGTCGTTGGAATCGTGAGATCAAGATCTAGCCATGAAAAATATAAAAAGCACAGAAATACTCAGTTAATTGCTATTTTGAGCTCAAATAAGGTGATTTCTCTAATAAATGATGATATTCAAAATACGAACGTATTAAAGACCAATTGAGCATCATATGAGCACAAAATAGGGCTAAATGGGGGGTTAAATATGCAATATTCAACCCGAATCACCCCACGGCGACAGCTTCGCCGCCGCTTCCTCCCCCGAGTGTCGTCTGCCCCGTCTTTCCCCGAGCTCCGCCCGTGCATCGCCATCCTCAATGCCCAGCTCCGACCTCGACGCCGTCCCCTCTCATTGCTTACCCCTCTTACCAAAGCACCCGCATCACCCATGACACCTCCCCACCGCCCTCCACCTCACCAGAGCAGCACGCGAGGCCCCCCAAGATCACTGTCACCCATACTCCTTCGCCCGCCGTTCCACCTCGTCGTCGACGAGTTCCCCAAGCTCCGACAACGTCCCGAGCCCCGCTGCTGCACCCACGTCGCCGTTGCCACCCCCTCGTTGCCGCTCCTCCTTCCCCGAGCTCCCTCCGACGATCGCCGCTCGCGCTCCACCGCCGTACGCCGCTGCAGAAGCCGCCGCCGTCCCCAGCAAACACCCCCCTCAGCACATGCACGTACGAAGGAGCTGAGAAGGTGATATAAAAACACATTTTTAATGTATACACGTATTTATACGGTATAAACGTAGTTCTGTAACATAGTAATAATTATATATTATGGTTTTTCTAATTTAAAATTCACAATAAATCTTATAGGCATCAGAAAATTACAAGACCAGCTCCAGAAAATCAGAAATAACGTTCTAGACCCAATGGCGCTAGTTTCATCTCAATCAAAAGAGTAGATTTTTCACAATAAATTAAGCCTAAAACTTAAATACATTGTTTTCCTTTAAAAACTCATAACTTGATATTTTCACGTAAACTGATATGCAGAAAAATTATATGTTGTAGTACTCTTCGAGACGATCGTTTTGACAGATCACTTGGAACTTTCTGATATGTATTGCATCCAGAAGAAATTATTGAATAAATACGATAACTAATTAAAAATAGTTTTTAAATTGATTTTGAGCTTTTAAAAATTATAAAAATTACTAGAAGCTTCAGAAAAATATTTCCTTCTTAGGTAAAATTATTTTTCTTATATCTAGCCTATATAAAAATTTAGAACGCTTTTCAACACCGTTTCAATCGATTATAAAATCAAAACGATCAAGTTAAATAAATAGAAAATAGTGTGTTCTTTAACCGATTTTTTCTTGTGTTTATAGATACTGATTATCGTGCACCAGCATCCTTGGAAGATCTAGATCTAGTCCCGGTTCACTACAACATTCTCGAACCTCGTAAGTCACAATGAATTTTAACTTTAGAAATTTAGATAGTGTACTTAATGGAAATACCGCATGCTCGAAGCATGGGATCGGTATCATGGTTGTTGGACTTCAAAACATTGCTCAGGACTGACATTCTCTGTTGAGGCTTCTGCCTTGACTTTTCAACAAGCGAAGCTCTTTGGAGTGTTGTTAATGCATTTGAATACCTTTACCTTTGGAACAATGGATTGACATACCGTATTGAAACATAATGATTGAATGATATACCGTGTTGACATCATACTGCTGGAACATCATATGGAAATTGAATGCTTGAAAGTAGTTGGCACTGCACCGAGGTTTTGGGATAACTTATATTAGAGAAAGTGTGGGAGCGACCGCGAGCCATCTACACATTGCACCGTACCGTATCGACCGTCTAAAATGAAATGTACCGTCTAAAGTGAAGTGAGATCCGCCTGGGTGAGCGCCCCCGTGGCAGGAGATGGGCTCAATGGTTGCACACTATACTTTCCTATATAAGTCATGTAGTTTCTAGCTTTACTATTGCCTACT
This sequence comes from Scilla litardierei, assembly GCA_030789695.1. Classification (NCBI taxonomy): domain Eukaryota; kingdom Viridiplantae; phylum Streptophyta; class Magnoliopsida; order Asparagales; family Asparagaceae; genus Scilla; species Scilla litardierei. The sequence continues at coordinate 319,164,858 of CM061133.1, forward strand.
TGTCCTTTTTATTGTTATTACATCTACCTGGTTGTCTTACTATTGTCATCACATTACCTGCTGGTTAAAACATTGTTGCAACCATATGCCATGCCACAGTTGTTGCTCTTGTACGTTACTTTTGCACTTGCACAATCACCTTTACTTTATACATTACATGCACTTTACTTACCACACCTGAGCAGCCACCCGTACTTTACTTATCGCTCTTACATGCATGTCTGCTCTTACTTTACTTTTTGCACCTGCATGACCATCTTTTGTTTACTATAGCATGTTCCATACTTTTGCACTACTATATTTTTATTGCTAGAATTGTTGTGACTTACCTATGGTTCCATCTCCGTGGCACCGCAGACGCCACACAGGTTGACTTAGGCACTCCTGAGTTCGCAGAGCCGTAGCTCGATCCTGAGACTGCTGACTTTTATATATTTGGAGTGTATGTGTGATGTACTTTCCATGTATTTCCATTTCGCTTTACTTTTCATGTATTTGGTGAGAGAGTGCTATTTTGTGTTGTATTTTAACTTTGGACTGTAATAATGTACGCTGGTTTGAGTATTAGTATACGTCTCTGCATCGTGGCTATATTGGTTTCACTGGTAAACTACAGACATGCAAATAAATCAAATAAGTAATGTCCCTACGAGAGTGGGTCGTTACACATACACCTCAATCAAATTAGCTGTATATAGTCTCCCTATACTCTTTTACTTAAAGCTTTTGCTAGAATGGAGTTGCAAACAATTCTAGATCACATACATAGCTACCAGGAATTAGCTGGATATGGAGGCTGAGCTTGATAGTTTCATAATCATCAGTGTATTCTCATCCAGCTTGACCCACTTGTTGGCTTTGTAAAGAATAAATTCCAAGGCCGTACCGATCCACGACGCTGGTAGAAGGATGAGCAAGGACATTTAGACAACAGCTCAGGGAAGTAGATCCGAAGAGGGCCGAAACTCATGTTCTATAGGGCCAATGCCAAGATTCCGTCGGCTAAGGCCTTGGACTACTGGTAAGTATCATGTCTCACTTTTCATTCGTCTAAAAACAAAAGAGAAAGTAGCTGCAATTCATCGGAAAAGCAGTCAAAGTCTGAATCCAGGTCCCATTATACAGTAGGGCAATAGTCTGTTGATGCTAATAAGGTTCCCAGGAGATTGGCGACGAGGAAGGATGCTCTGGGTATGAAGCCCTCATCGATAAACTCATTAAGAATGAAGACTAGAACCGAATACGGCTCACAAGTTTTCATCGCTCAAAGTGGGGGTAGACGTGCCGTGGGATGAAGAAGGGGAGAGCTGTCGAGCAGTTTGCGGACCATCCAAACCTTCCACAGCATCAAGATATGTAGAACATTGGTGGTTGTGTTTGATTATAGAGAGGTCGATTCCGGCGAATTTACTACAATGGACCTGAGCGGTGTCGTGGTGGTTGAAATAAAGATGTTATTGGAGACGTGTTTGGTTTTTTTGGGAATTGCTAGGCGCACCTACCGTTTTACTCTGCGCATTACTAATTAACAAGTTTGCCACTGGAATTGTTTGTCGCGCACAACCCGAACAAATTTTCAAAACTGTTGTTGAATGTGTGCGGTGAGTAAAACGGCCCAATGGCGACCGCCCCCTCCTCCGACCTCCCCCCGCCGACCCTCCGCCGACCTTCCCAGCCCCCCTCTCCCTCCTCCGTCCTCTCCAGCCTCTGCCCCCTCCGCCCCCTTCGCCACCCCTCTCCTAGCCCCCCATCTCTCCTTCGCTGTCCCCTGGATATCCCCAGGCCCATCTTCACACTCCTTTGACCTCCCCCTCCTTCGACGATAAATATGGTTTTGTTCTTGTTCTCGTCGGCATCGGGGGACGGGACAGACGAGAATAAAATGGAAATAACAACAAACTTCTAAATAAGAGTGTTGTGTACGTAAGTAATGTCAAACTTGTAAATAAGCGGTCGTGCACAGAGAAAAGGGTCGTACGCGTAGCACTCCCCTTTTTTGGTTCCCTGTGGTGGGTAGACAAGTGCGTAGTCAGCAAGGGTCCGTACTACACCCACGGTTCCGAATCCCATCCGGGTTCGGGTCCATGCTAAGTAATGAAAAGACGAAAACGCCCAAAAAGATCCGCCCGCCGCCGCACAAACCTCGGAAGCAACCGAGGGCAATTTAGTCAGCGCGGCCGATCGAACTATCCGCAAGAATTTGCAGAATAACGGAAGGGGCGGCTCTCTTTTCATCACAGACGCCAACGCCAATCTCTTCGCGCTCCGTCGCGTTCTCTTGCCCCTTTCTAATCTTTTCCTCCAATTTTCCTTCAATTTTTTTGCTCACTCTCCTTAATTCCTATCATCAATCGGTGTAGAGCCCTTCGGATTCCCCTCTCAATTCGATTGCCCTAATTTTTCCGGCTTTTGTTGTCAGATTCGGAGCAGTCCGTCGCCTTGTCGCCCGAGTTCTTGCCGGAGTTCATCCTGATCGGTAGTTTTTAATTATTTTAGTTTAGGTTGTGGGTGTACTTGGTTGGTTTCTTGATTTATTGATCGTGACATCGGAATTAGGGTTTCGAGGGTTTTGAGGGTACTGTCTGTTCCTTTTGATGGCGCGGAGTTCCCGTCACAAATCGCATCGGTCTCATAAACACAGGGATAGATCGGACTCCGAAGACGATCGGAGCTCTAGAGACAAGAAGCAGAGAGTGGAAGAGGATGAATCGGCTAGGGTTTCTAGGGTTTCGGAGCAAGAAAAGAAGAAACCATTATCAAAAGATGGGGTTGGTACAAGTAACGGCGCGATATCGGGGGATCACAGCAAGAAACGAAAGGATAGAGGCGAGGATTCGGGCATTGGCGGCGACAGGTGGATTGGTGGTGGAGATGATGATGCTAGGGTTGAGAAGGAATTTAGGAAGGAGAACTCTGATGTAGCGGATCTTGAGAAGAGTTCAAAGTCAAAGTCTTTAGTCACGGATTTGAAGGGGAAATCTACTAGTAGCAGAAGACGTGAGGGTTCCGGCGAAAGGAATGATGAGAAGAGGAGGTCTGAGAAGGAAAGCAGCAGAAGAGAGAGTAGTGGTGGTCAGCACAAGGATGTGAAGGAAAAGGAGAGGGATAGAGAAAGGGAAAGGGGTTCTGAGAAGGAAAGGGAAAGGGAAAGAGGATCGGAGAAGGAGAAGCAGGTTCATGAATCTAGGTTTGAGAGGTCTGATGATGGGGCAAGCAGAAGAGAAGGACGTTCTGTTAAGCAGGGAGTAGAAATTTCTGGTAAGGTAACATAACGCTTTGTTTTTTATTTTATCGTAGTAGTCCATATGCGGATTTTAAACTTCGTTTTGTTTGTTCCAACATTCTTTCTAGTAGTGGGCAATCTTGGGTAATTCCATATTTTTCTGAATTACATTATTGGTACCCGTTACAGTCATAAACCATTATAGGCTTAGTACTGAATACGACATGTTATGTAAACAGCATCACAAACAAAATGTATGAAGTATTGCCAAGCATCATTTTTTTAAATTTTAGCATTACATTAACATATTTAAAAATTTATTTATTTTTCTACTTTTTGGCACTCCCAAAATGCCATGATTCATAGTTGTGTATGCTGGTTAGCTAATGGAATGAGATGTGAGCATTAGGCGTTTGAATGTGGGAGAAGAGGAGCCAACTGTTTCTATACCATAAGAGGTCCTGGCATTGTCAAGCGCATTTATATCTCAACCTAAATTTTATAACAAAGAAGGGAAATATTTGTTCACATTTTCTTCTTCAGCTCCTCCTTTTCTCTTCTCCAAAATTTTCTCTTCTCATCTTATGGTCTCTTGTTAGGGCAATTTGAATATACATGGGGTTAGTGTGGGTAGAATCATAGAAGTAAATTTTACTATGATTATATTTGCTTGCTCAGCTGTAACGGATTATATGAGGATTGTTATTGAGGCATCATGTGCTAATGTTTTCTGCATGGCAGGGACACATTATCCTATGGTGGTGCATATGTATGCATTGATGCCGTGCATATTTCTTGTGCGAGGGGGCCATTGATTTTTTTCTTCCTCCTTTTTATTGGTTCTTTTTCTTAACACATAAATAACCCCCTCCAATAATAAATAGAATAAAATAAATAAAGAAAATAAAACCCACGCACACACTCATAAAATAAATATATTTTTTCTTCTTTTTGATCTAACATCTTTAGACAGTTCTCTTTTTTCTATGTTATCCCCGCATTTTTTCTTAACTGCACAGTACGCAGTGTACGGACGAAGTAGAAGAAGAGAGAAGATGAATATAAGGAAAACTATGATGGGTGGATGACAACTGATTGATTTTTATCTATGGTTGACCGGTTGTAGATTCCTGGCAGCTAGCAACTGGTAGATGCCCCTTTCTTATTCATCTCTTCTCTCACTATTTGACGAAAACCGGAGATGTGGCTACGACCAAAAAATTTCACTTTTTACCTTGCCAAGTCCTATCTTAATGCTTCATGTCAAAAGGAGACTAATGAAAAAAGCTTCTTAATGATTATACTCTAATAACTCAATAATCATTGTATCCTACTTGTTTCCCAAAAAGGAGTTGAAGCTGATGCAAGTAAGAGTAGCTTTATCAGCTAGTTCATGGTCTGTATTGGGGGCTTGTGGTGGTGTACATCTTGCTTAAGATTGAGCTTCTTTTGATTACTTCCTCGTTTTGCTCAGGGGATCAGTTGGTGGGATTGCTTCCGATTGGTTCTAGGTTAACTAAATTCAAATTAATAATACTATGTCTTTTGGCACAATTTTATCTCTCTTTTCTTTTATAAGCACAGTGTACAAGGCTAGGGTCCAATTTTTTTGAAGTTTTAAGTAACATAATCAAATTGATGATCATTATGATTGTGTTCATACTTCATACTAGACTATAGGTGAATTATTATATTTACGTTACCTTTCTCTTATCTATCATATAGTTGGATGGCACTGTTATAAATACTAGCTTGTGCTAAGTTAAAGGAAAGGAAAGGGTTGTTCGGTGAATATTGAATATTTAAAACGTTGTTATAGATTATATGTTGACAGATGTTAATACTGTTATCCTATTACTTTTTTAAAAGAAATACTTTTAGCATGGATGTTTTCCGCTTGCTACTGAGCATTTTAAGATGGCAGGAAATTAGTTTTCGTGAGATATTTGTCATCATTTTCTGGATAGGAAAATTGTGATGGTTTGAATTGTCAATTGAGAATTTAAAAAGTGACACAACATCTTGTATGCGGGCCATTAATGTAAACCTTCGTCTATATAAGGATTAAGTATTTGACTCATTGTTGGGCGGATAGATTTAAGATTAAATTTTAGGAAAAAACTGCTGCCTTGTTGATATTCATGGCGTTTGGGTATTTAGTTTCCTGGTGGTGCTTGAAATATAACATCTGAATTCTGAGTTACAGAGCTGTCTTACTTTTGTTGCACTGCTAAAGATGTTGCTTATTGTTTTGACCGCTCTTCTTGACTATTTTTAAATCATTTCTCTGGCTTCCTGGTTTGATTTTGATTTCCCAAAAATGCTGTTGTGGTTTGCTTGCACCAATGAATTATCTATTCTGCTGCCTTTAGCTGATGTTATTACAGTTCTATCAGGAATGTCATGTACAATGATTAGCTGATGTGGTAATGTAAAATTGATTGGGAAACATGTTTTATAATATATTCTTTTACCCATATTTATTCTGCTTTCGACCTCTGGAAGCCAATCTATGTTGCAAAAAGGATTACACAGGATTGAATGCTATGATTCATTAATATATTTTTTTGTCCAAAACTATATGCTTAAACTTTCACATGAAGTGGCTTTTTGAAAGCTTTGAACTCTTGTTATATGTTATAGGAAGGGTCAATGGCTTTTAACTTATCGTATTTTTTTATTTTTGAGTTTTGGCTATTTTTAGGATTAGTGTAAGTACCATTTACTGCATGCATTTTTGCAGGAGGGGTATACTTGTAGAGTGTGAGTGCAAGCAATACATGTGTGTAAGCATAAGAAATATATGTATTTTTTCTGAACCAAACATTTTGTCCAACAATGGTAAAGATAGGTTTCCATTTCGCTTTTATATGTAATAATTCTGTTCTTCTTCTTTGGTTGCCACCGTGGTGTTAGATGGTAGACATTCTAATCTGTGAGCACCACTTCCAGTGATTTTATAGAAAGATATGTGATGCCAACATGTTAAATTATCTACTTTATACAATACCCTTCTTTCCTATTAACACTGAATTTTCTAGATGCCGCACAATTTGACCATGGGGTTGGGTTAGGTAACTGGAATGTGTGTAGAATTGGGGTGGGTGTAGGAGTTATCAAAGACATTTTTATGGATTATCACAAGAGTCTAGTGTTTGGCTAGAGCTACTAGTTTCAACCATAGTTTGAATTAGTGAAACCAAGTTTACAATATTTTCTGAATTCAACCCAAGTGACAATTAGAGCTTAATCATGACCATTTTGAGCATTTGGTAAGAACTGGTCACATTCTTGGCCTAACTCCTAATTCTTGTTGCACTGATTCTAAATATCATGTGACTAATACCACCTTAAGGATATTTGCCACGGTGAGGAAAATTATCCAGAATCACATTAGTAGCAAAGCTTAACAATGATATTCAAGCTTGTTTGGACTATTTGCAGCGGATCTTGTATTATGAGGCACATTTCCTGTAGGCTCTTTGTATTATCTCTCTTATAAAGTAGGTTGGTGAGCGCTAAAAGTACCTCCTGCCTTTGGGATGACAATTTATATCCCCCATCTAGCTTTTAGAGTGTTTTTCATATTAAGTCAGGAGAGTACCATATTCTTAATTATATTATGAGAATGTTGGTCTATATGAATGAACAACTGTTGTTATTGTGTCATGTTGAATCTTCAATAGTTTTTCCTTTCTGTGTTTGGCGACAACCCGCCAAAGGATTCAGTTTTCCAATACTTTTAAAAGGTAGTTATTGCCATCTTGATTTGAGTGAGGTTTAACTTTTAGGCATTTATCTGTGCCAATATTTAATCATCACATGAGTCTCCTTCCAGTATTTCCTCTTAGAGAGCCTTAACGGCCAATTATAAAAGCATAACAAGAAATGCTAGCATTGACCAATTCATTAATGTGGTTTCATCAATGTTTTTTAATTTATTATCAGCTCCATGCTTGTAATTCTCTTTTTGTTGTCTGGACATGGATTTCCTTATTCCTTAACCTCTTCCTCGAACTCTTATGTATCTTCATTTTCTATTTTTCTTCATCAATATTTGAAGATTGTCTGAACGCACTTTCTTACCAGTCTTTGGTAAGCTATTTGTTAGTCCTCTGCATCCTTGTTACACGAGCTATTTCTTTGTGTACCTCACTTGGAATTTTATTCTTCACGGTCGTTCATCATTTCTTTATTTCGAGTGCATGGTCTTCTTCGACTTTTCTAGGCACTTCGAGGTTTTGAAGCGAATGGATGTGATGATAACCTACCTCGTGATCTTTTATAGTGTTCCCTGTAGTTAGTGACCTTTTTAGCTCTCATGGAGCAATGGGCATGTGGTTACAACTCTAGACATCCTTTGTGGCTCTCATGGAGTAATGGGCATGCAGATACCACCACTCTAGACTTTATTCACTTTATATGATGGCCAGACGGGTATATTTTATAGTGTTCCATGTAGCTCTTATGGAGTAATGGGCATGATGATACAACTTTAGGCCTTATTTCCTTTCCTAAACATGTATATGTAGAGTCTGCTACATTTGCATCTTATATTTTTGTTGTATGGGGTTAGACTGCCTGCCATTATCACCATTATCATTTCTTAATAAGTTACCTGTAACGATTAATCTAAACCCTTTTTGATCTAGTTCTGTTTGTTTAGGCTGTATCTTCTGTTTCTGAGCTTAATCTGTTTCTATGGTTAACAGAGTTAAAGGATGAGATGCGCAATCTTGAGGTTGAAAAAGATATTGACAAGCGCATTAAAAGAAGAAGAGATGGATCTGGTGACCGTGACAGGCTAGATGATGGTAGAGATGGAGATGATAGACAATTATCTTCGAGAGATGGACCCTCAAAAAATGGTGGCTATAAAGATGGAAGGTATAAGGAAAAATACAGGGAGGAACTTGACCGGGATCAACGGCACCATGATGACAAACGCAGAGATGATGACAAGTGTAGAGATGAACGATCCTCCAGAACTCACACCAGCGAGAGATCCGACAGCAAGCATTATAGGGATGAAAGCAGGCCTTCCGAGAATCGTGATAGGAAAACCAAACTTCATGATGGTGACCGTGATGGCAGTCGTCATGGCGATGATCATAGTGCCAAAATCAAAGATAACAGGGGAAGGAAAAGGTCGTCTGATGAAACTGAGGACCATAGTGATATGAAATCTCGAAGTGCAAAAGAACCACGTGAGGATACTGCTAAAAATGGATCAAGTTCCATTAAATTTGATCCACGTCCTGACAGAGCTCGGCTGGAACATCTGCATATCGACAAGGTGGATCCCGGCCTGACTAGTAGCCGAACGAAGAATTCTCCCAACTCTAGTGCTTATGCTGCAAAGGAGCAGAATAGGTATTCATTTGCTTCTCAACTTTATGCCTTCCAGGCTTCCACTTAGCATTATGAAATTCTTGATAAAGGATGTGCATGCAACACATATGGAATAAAATAAACTGTCATTTCATAACTAAAAATGGCCACAACAAAATTTCTTTTTTGAATGGAGATGGCCACACCAATATTTTTTTGAATGGAGTTTTATAATGGTTAGCACCACATGTTAATTACCCAAATCGCAACTGTTATTTATTTATATTTTGGTTTTCTTGCTTTTCTTTTTTCTTTTTTCTTTTTTGTGTGTTTTTTGTTGTGTGTGTGTGTGTGTGTTTTTGTTTTTTGTTATTTGTTTTTTTTTTTTTTGGGGGGGGGGGGGTTTCATTGTTCATTATGATGTTTCATTTTTTATTTTCCATTGACGGTTGGAATTTATAATGTGATGATGAGAGTTGAATATGATCTGTTAGAAGCAGTGATGCTGAATGTGCCTGGCTGCCACCCGCCTAGCCTGGGTGGTTGCAAAATAATAATAGAAGAAAAAACAAAAAGTGCAAGAATGCTCACTGCTTGGCTGCTCCGACTGCTGCCACCGCGTCAGCGCTCGTGCCCTAACCCATTCCCCTTGCTTCTATCTTTCTCTCTTGGGCAAGGTGGCGTCAACGTTGTGACGGCAAGTTTTTTTGTTATTGTCACTGTTTTTGTTTTACAGTGTCTAATGAAGGCAGCCTGGCTGCACTGACCATTTCGTAAAACACAATGGGTAGAAGCTAATGCATATGTATGAGTTGTAAGGAATGTGCCGTTTGTTACATGGAGGTCGAAAGGAAACTTAGACTTGAGCTATTAGGAATGTTTTATGTTTCGAGATGCTTGGTGATCTGTTATTGTGGAGGTAGGATGTCTAAATGGAATTATGTAAAATTAGGATTAGGTAGACATTTGAATACAATTGCTTGCATCAGTGGTCGGATTTTCTCTAATTGACCAAAAATCTCTAGGTCCTGCAAGTGTTCTGATGGTGTTTCTGTAAGTTGAGTGGATGTGTCCCTATAATTGTATTAGTGTATTGAATGATTGTTCTCTAGTAAATGTTACTGGTAAATTGCTATTTCAGAATACTTTATGGTAGGGGTGGCAAAATGAACTCGACCCGAACTTGGCCTCCTCAACCGGGTATGTGTAGACGTAACCGGGTCGGGTCGCATCCGGGTTGATGCGGCCGACACGGATAAAATCCGGGTCGGGTGTTGGTTTGACGGGGTCGGGTGCTTGTTTGACCCGCCAATCCGGGTTGGATTCCGGGCCAACCCGGATTTACCCAGATCTTATCCGTTTTACTTTATATTTATATAAAAACTTAGGTGCACACGTTGCATTGGGAGTTTTGGTTGGGGGTTTCAATTGGTATGCACATGTTTAAGTGGTCCGTAGTTTGAATCCTGTCATTGAAACTTTTTTTGGTTAATTTTAAATCATAATTATTATTTTACATAAATACTTTGATATTCTTTACACAAGATTAGCCTATTGAGCTCAGTTGGTGGGCACATGTATTCATCTGCGTAATCATGATATCGATGCCTATGGCCGGTCATTTACTGAAAACATTTTTTTGGACTCAAAGAACTGATTCATACAGGTCGGGTTCAGGTAACCCGACAACCCGTCGCGGCGGGTACGGCTTTTATGTTCCCGACCCGGATTTAAATTTAAATCCGGGTCGGGTTCTGGTATACCTCTAAAAGGGTCGTGTCAGGCCCGACCTGAACCCGGCTCGATCTGACCCGTTTGCCACCCTTTCTTGATAGTATGTAATTTGATTTTCTTGTAATTTTGTTTTTTTTCTAAATAGTTGGTAACAGTATGTAATCTAATTTTCTTTTATGCAATTTAATTTTTCTTTCTTTCGTTTAGGCATCACTCAAGGCCAAGAGAGTCCACGCGCAGAGATACACTATCTGAAGATGCACGTCGCAGAGATCCACTATCTGAAGATACATGTCGCTCTGGTGCAGGTTCTAGAGATCATATTACTTCAGGAGGCCGAGAAAGAATGACTGAATCTCGGTCAGCGGAGAAAGCTAAGTTGAAAGACAATGTCCGTTCAGATGTGTTCATGATAGATACTGGTTCTGTTCATCATCCTAGGATCCCAAGATCAGGTGCCCGCAATTCACCAAATCAGTTTACAGAAAAATCTCCATCATCTACCAATGAGCGGCGATCAGATAAAATTACTGCTTGTCACAGCATTGAAACAGAAGAAGTTGGGCAAAGAAGTAGTTCCAAGAGGTGTAAGGGGGATGCTTCCTTTCAGAAAGACAGCGGCAGAGAACGGGATTGCTTTGTGGAGAAGCCTAGGGAGGATGATATTCCTCAGGGAGAGCTTCTCAAAAGGGAGTATGTTCCAATGGGACCATCTTCCTCTAGCCGAATGTGTCAGTTACAAGGTGAATCACCTGCACGTCTCCCCCCTCCTCCACCTGTCAGGTATGGAGTTGACAGCCCGTCTGTTTTGGGCTCATATGAAGATGAGTCCAGAATTCAGCTAGGGGAGCGTAAAACAAATGCCCGATATAAAAGGGGTGGTGATGCCAGTATGGGAAGAGGGCCGGGAACGCCCTGGAAGAATGGCCCTACTTGGCCATCTCCTGTTGCAAATGGCTTCATTCCCCCTCTCCAACATGGACATCCCGCAGGCTTTCATCCGGGCATTCCACAATTTCATGCTCCCCCTCTATTTGGTATTAGACCATCTATGGACTTGAGCAATCCTTCCTATCATATTCATGATGGAGGCACCAGGTTTCCTGGTCATGCTCGCCCATTTGGATGGCATAATCCGGTTGATGATTGTCCTCCCCACTTGCAAATGTGGGATGGAACCACCAATGTGTTTGGTGATGAATCCCATATCTATGGTAGGCCGGAATGGGATCACAATAGGCATCTCATGAGCAGCAGAGGATGGGAGAGGAACACTGATATGTGGAGCGGACCAAATGGAAATGCAAATATGGAGTTTCCTGTACCTCAGAAGGAACATGAATACTCTCGACAGGGTGTAGCTGATGAAGCATGGGTTGGGCAATCTGGGTGTAATGCTCGTGACGAGCGGGCCAGATCCGAGCAGCCTGTAACTGATTCCGTTGGAATCAAGCTGCCAAGTGACACATCCCCAGCGAAACAAACTTTTGGAGCAGCTTCAAGGTCTGTGGCTGAAAAGCTACCCGAGTCTTGCAAAATGTCCAGTGCAGATGTGACTTCTGAAAAGCAGAGGGATAATAATGTCTGTTACTGCTCTACTTACCTCTCCAAGATAGACATATCAGTTGATCTTGTCCAGCCAGAGTTGTATAAACAGTGCATGTCCCTCATAGAAGCTAGAGATAGAAAGGTTACATGCAATTTTTCAAGCCAGGGACAACGAAAGGTACAGATGCGTTGAGTTGTGCTGTGATACGCTAATGGTCTGCTGACCATTCCGTTTGCTTTCTGCCGTTTTTATTAATTTCCCCATAATCAGATATCCGTGATATGCAAGCACTGGTCTGATTGACGTTGTTTTATATCAATGTCAATGCTATGTATTTTCTTTATATGCTTATTAATGAGCTGCATTCTTTTATCTCAGAACAATGTAGATGGTTTCAGATTGGTGGCAACAAGCAAACAATATGCCCGTAACTCTCTCAATTCTACCGTGACAGATGCCACCTTCCAGGTATTTCCACACACAACATTGAATATCTTGCTATATATTTGATGATAATTTTAGTTTCTCAACATTATAGCTTAAGTCAAGATATTCATGCTTATGATTTAAGAGCGAATTTTATTTTTATTCTTCTAATATAATTTTTTAAATTTTTTTCTGGATGTGATTGATTCCACAGTATATGTACATTCAACTCTGAATAGGCATACGTGTTTTGTGCAATTTTTTGATCTATAGCTCTTCAGTGATACTCCTAGTAGGTCTTAAGATATTTGGAGAGAGACATTATGCCCATCATCAATTGTAAGTCAAGATACTATAGCAGGGCTTTCCGTTCGTTATGGTTGTCTTATGTTGGGATTTGAGACCAGATTATTGAGGTTTAGCGACATGTTGATAGCTGCCTGCAAATTCTTGTTACCTAATATCTTCAGACCTTTCTTAACCGTGACTTTTTCCATGCCCCTTTTGACGGGGAAGTGTTTTGATTATGACTGGTATTTTCTGAATCTGTCATGCTTGTTATGTGTGTTCTTGTATGTAAATGCATGCTTGTATGTGTGTTCTCTTGTGTTCACTGTGGGTTTCTTGGGGTTTGCATGCGAATTCTTGTTTTATTTTTTATATTCATATTAAAAGAAAAGGCATGAAAATTCTTGTTTTATATTTTATATTTATAAGAAAAGAGAAGGTTGGGCTTTGTAGGCCTTGCTGCCTAACCATCTAAGAAATTTTTTATTTCATATTGATTAGTGCTTCCTCTTCTGTTATAATTGAATATTATATTTTATGTATGTGCGCAGAGAGCCATGTCCCTCTACTGGAAGCAGAAGGCTATGCGCTCTGCATCACAGTTGGTTTGTCCTGAACAGAATAATCATCCTGAAACAACAGATGAAGAGAACGTTCGTGGCGACAAGGGAGAAAGACTGTTGCTGGTGAATGCTGCATCTGGTGATAACATGGAGGAAGACGGCATTCTAGTTGATAATAACGTTGAAGGCGAACACCAACAGCCAAAGTGTGACGATGAAGAGCGAGACTGCAGTGAGCCTAGTGAGCCTAGTGTTAATGCCAAGGCACGACGGGTTGATAGTTCTAGTGATGGCAAGGAAAGAGGGTGTGATGAGATTTCCGGTGCTGTTATGTGTGTTGAGGGATCCGAGGAAAGTGAGGCTATAATCCCAGAGTGTCGGGTAAATTTAAGTCGGATACATCTCTCTCCTGAAAGTACACGTTGAGACAATTTCTATTAATGCTTTTGAAATGCCATTTCTATTTGAGGGCCGCGGCCCTTAATATTGCTTGCGTTTGATCTGCATTAGATAGGGGCATAGTCTTTTCCGTTTAGTTCCGATGTCAATTGAGAGGAACCTTTCAGTTTGATGGTATTTGTTCTTTTTCTTGTTATTTCCTTATACGCCTTCTGATGCTCAACAAACATTGGCTGTCCTTGCTTACAACTTAAGGTAAGATATTTATGATGCTTATTATACTTCAAAATCTTGTTAATATTGTTTTTTTGGGCTTTTTCGCCATAATTGGTTCATTTTTAATTTGTGATTAATGAGTATCAGACCCTGCCTGAAGGGTTACTTCAGATGTTGCAGGTGTGGCTCATTGGCTGAGTACAACTTAGCTCATGGATTGATCGTCACATCAGCTGCATCCGATTTTGATACTCTTAATCTCTATTTATGTGCAGGGTTTGATGATATTCCTATTTTTTTTAATTCGCAGCCTGACTGATGACTGCTCGAGAATGTATTGTTTCAGGAGGATGGAAGAACTCGAGGGGAGTCATCAAGGTATGACTGCTTGCCATTTTGGTGTTTTGGTCCGTTATCACCAGAAAAGGTTTTAATTAATGAAACAATACCACGGCTAATATATAGATGACTAGATACAACCACATAGTGCACGGGGACCCTAGAAGAAGCACACAAGATGCGGGACCCCCATGCAACTGAGAAATAGTAGTGTGGGTGTGTGCGCGTATTATTTGGGTGTAAAAAGGGGAAAAGCAGTTGTTAGAGTGCAAAAAAATTGCAGGGGTTCAAAGTGAAAAGAGGGGGTCAAAGTGAAAAGAGATTGATGACAAATTCGTAAATATGGGAAAGAAGATGTGCTTTTGGATTTTATGAAAAAGGTTATTTATTTGTAAATAAAGCATTATTTACAAAAATAACCATGAAATAAATTTGACTAAATTATACACCGCATACAGGCTAGCCATTATTGGCCCAATATGAGTAACATGAATCTTGAGAAAGTCACAAATTTGTGGTAATAAATTTTCTTTTCTCAATGAGGTTGCCTGTGATCATCTATTATATAATTAAGGGATGTTTTTGAATGTGGTTGCTGACTAGAACAAAAGGGTTGGTAGAAGGAATGATGTGATTGAACTTTGAGGAATCAATAGGTAGGATGAGAGTTTGTGAAATTTTTGGGTTGAAAACATTAAAAAAATTGGGAGTGTGGAAAAACCCTAAAATTTTGAGGGAAATTAAATCTGGAGAAGAATTAAATTTTGGAGGCACTAAATTTAGAGGGAACTAAATTTTCCGGGTGAACTAAATTATAGTTTGAATGTAGTTCAGATTTTTTGTTAGGGTGGCGGAAATTTTTTTTGTTTTTGCCGGTTGTTTTGGGGGGGGGGGGGGGGGGGGGGGGGGGGGGGGGGGGGGGGGGGGGGGGGGGGGGCGGGGTGGTTTGGGGATTTTGAATGAGTTGAAATTTTTTAGAGAAACAATTTGAATGCATCGTGATATATGGTCACTAGTTATGGCTAGGTATTATATAAGAGTGAATAAATCATTTGTTTATCATGTCAACAATGGTAGGTTATAAAGTACTGGTAATTGCTTATATGTTTGAAATATTAAAAAGGATAGCTTTGTTGCCGTTGGAGAAGGCATAAAATTTTTGGAAAATGAACCATTAAATTCTTTTAAGTTACTGTACGAGGTTGTGCTACTTTGTGTCTGTGTTTTCTCAAAAAATAGAGGGGAGAGATATGCCTCTACGCCATTGTCATCGCTGTTGCTGTGTTTGTCGTGGCTACAGTTGTCTCTCTCCACCGAGGTTGGTGACGTCTCCCACCTTTGGGGGTTGCCTTTTCTAAACGGCTATGAATTTTACCAAGATTTCCCAAAGAGTACCATGAACTTTCTATAAATTGTGGGATGAGTTTATTAGATATATGTTGACAGCATAAATTTCATTGGATATATGTGGACCGCTTATGAAATTTTATATGTTGTTAGCACCCAACACTCTTTTAAAAAGTTTTTTTTCATTATAACCTATTATATACATTAATGTTGTGAGTTGAGGGAGGCCTTTGGCCTCCCTCCCCTCATCACTCTCCATTACTCCCCACTAAGTTAGTGGGGAGGCCCTTGGACTCCCACCTCAACATGAGAGTTTTATAAATATAGTACCATGGCTATTTGCCATAGTTAATCCTCTTCAACACGTTATCAGCACGAGTTCGCTCTAGAAATTTATTTTTTTTTAGCCAACAAAATTTCCCCACAAAATTTCCCTCTTGCTAAGGAATCTTATAGTTGCGGCAAAGTTTTCGCGACGACGATCAACTGCTTTCTTTCTCGGATTGCGGGAGCGGGGATTTTTATCTACGGATTTTATTTATTCTTCCCTAGATCTTTGATCTAGAGGTAAAATTCTATTCCCGTAGATAAACATTATAGACCATATGTTGATTATTTTTATACAAATCAACATATCAAAAAAAATAGAATAAATAAAAACCAAAACGGTTTTTCACCCAAATTCCCTAAAAAATATATTATTAAAAGCCTAGGTAAATTTTTTGTTCATTTCCATTTAATAAAACAGCA
Source organism: Scilla litardierei (assembly GCA_030789695.1). Taxonomy (NCBI): domain Eukaryota; kingdom Viridiplantae; phylum Streptophyta; class Magnoliopsida; order Asparagales; family Asparagaceae; genus Scilla; species Scilla litardierei. Next base: position 319,181,023 of record CM061133.1, read on the forward strand.
TGCATAACTGTTATCTACAGAATTCCTTTGGACGTTCTATAATGATCCATTATCATTCTCCAACTTTCAATTAATATTGATTAATGGATACATATATGAACCAAACAAATACATGCTAGATTAAAATGATGTCGGCTTATATACATGCTAAATTAATACACCTCCAATTTTGCATGTCATAATCGGATATCTCAAGGTTTTTCCTTGGAAATTAGGAACGGTATTACCTTGGAAATGATGTCGGCTTATAACAGCAGCACACTCATCGTTATATGTTTAAGTCCATGTCATAATCCAAGTGAACTCCAATTTTGCCGATTACAACAAAAGATGAAACATTTGGACATATTAGAATAATAATTAATTTTGTGTTCCAATTTGGGCCTGAAGCCCAGCTTATAACAATGACAATTAGTTTTCTATTTCTTATGGGCCCGAAGCCCCAATCAGATCAATAATTCATTTTATCTTCTAATTTGGGCCTGAAGCCCAGTTAATCCAATTGCAATATCAATTTGTTAATCAAATTTTTGCAAATGGGCCTGTAGCCCAAATATTAATAATATATTAATTTAGCCATTTTTTTTCTCTTCCTTATGGGCCAGAAGCCCAGTAATTACAAAATCCTAATAATAAATTGGATAGCCTGTTTTTTGGCCTGAAGCCCATTTGTAGCAATGAAAATATGGTATATGGGCCAGTAGCCCCATTCATATTAATAATTAATTTTGACTTCTCAATTGGGCCAGCAGCCTAGTAAATCCAATTACAAAATGAATATGTTAATTAAACTTTTGCAAATGGGCCTGTAGTCCAAAACATTAAATTATTTATTAAATTATTTATGGGCCTGCAGCCCCAATAAAAATAAGAATTCATTTTAAATTCTTGTTTGGGCATGTAGCCCAATTAGTCAAATTGCTAATATTATAACACTCTCGCATTATTATTAATTTATGGAATATTAGGATTTTTTTTAAAAAATATAATTATCTTAAGGATCCTGCGACCGCTCTGCCGTTAGTCAACTAACCTAACGGTGTATGACGTCTCCCCGTGGTCCTAGATATTATTATATTTTTTAGTCTCTTTTTCCATATTATATATGCCTGTGTTATATAAACTGTGTGGTTGCTTATTTTGTGCCTGTAGCATATTATAAACTGCGTGGTTGTTAATATAAGCTAAAATGTGATTTTTGGGATCGGCCATTTTGATACCCTTTTTAAATTCCTTGCAATTTTATTTTCTTTTTGAGAGAATTTGTAAGTGAGGATTAAATGTATTAATGCCAAAGACCGGTGTACCGATAAATGAAGACGGAGGCGAAAATTGGAAAATATAGGGACCCTTCTGGGTTTCCAAGTTGTATTTTTCTTTTATTTATGGACTGTATATTCGGACTTTGGACATTGTATGTCTTTGGGTATCTGGCCGATCCCCACATTTTACTTATTTTATTGTTTATGCACGTGTTGTATGATAATGAACTCAGAGAGAGAGAGAGAGAGAGAGAGAGAGAGAGAGAGAGAGAGAGAATTTCATTGCTAAGAATAAGTCACCATAGCTAAGAGCCATGGTGCTCTATTTATATATATCTCATAGTGGGGAGGCCAAAAGCCTCTAGGAGACCAAGGGTCCCCATTACTCTAAGTAATGGGGGCCTAATGAATGGGTAATGAAGGAGGGGAGGCCAAAGGCCTCCCTCATTCATAACACTCCCCCTTACACATTCATCACTTCGGTCTCAGCTACTGAGGCAAGGGGTGGATACTTCTGGATCCAGAGTAAGTGTGTTTGCCTCGTTAAAACCTTAGCTGTGGAAAACCCAGTGGGAAAACCCAACAGCTTAAGGAAAAAGAGTGCAACCCACATGTTACTCCCCCTGATCCGTACAAGCTTCAGGCTTGCAGGTCTTTCAACTGTCGCATATATCCAGAGTAAGTTGCACTGGTGTAGCATTAATATTGCTCCCACATACAACGAGACTATAAGATGCAAACTTCTCCCCTTAAACATATAGGAATTTTCCAAGTTTCAAGGATATTTCGTTTAAATGAACATAACTTGAAAACTGTGGATAATAAATATTGAATATCAATATGTAACTCGTAAAGAGGATGGCCAGAAGCCCAGCTACTTACGATTTCATTGGACCCTCGTCGGGCCCCTATAATTACAGATATTCATTCTATAGAAAGCCAACTTGACTGAGCACCAGAAGTGCCTTTCATTGCCATAGTTTTTAACTCTGGCAAAATGGACTTAGTCATCTAGGATCAGCGATGATGGACGCATCATCAAATGAATCCATTGGAGAACCTGAAGATTCTTCAAAAGGTTGAGTTTCTTTGTCCCCCTTTGCCATAAGGGAAAACTTAGAGAGAGACCTTCCCTCCTGAAAGTGGGTTTAGAGTCTCCTGGCTTCATTGAGAGAATACATGGTGACCTTTTGCGGGCCTATTCACCCCGCAAATGGACCATTTTCGGTACTTCATTACTGTACTGATATATGCATCTACTAGATGGTGTTCTGTGTGCCTTCATATTCACTCGCAACATAGCTTTCTCAAAGCTAATAATGAGGGTGAATTCACTACTCATATCATTCAAGACTTCTGCCAAGCAACTGGCATTGAAATTGAACATCCTGTAGCATGTTCATACTCAGAATGGGTTATCAGATTCTCTGGTAAAGAGACTCCAATGGATTTCATGTCCATTGTTAGATTCCAGTTGCCTGTTGATATTTAGGGACCAACAAGCTGCACTCCGCATCGCTTATCACGATACGGCCCGCTTGTGGCCATATCTTATTGTCGATGCCGCTTCCTTATGGTTTACCACCAAGTCTTGATAAATGTGAATTTGATGATTAAAGTCTCATTGTAATAGGCACGCAGTCTAAAGAAGCCTGAAGCTTCTGAGACCATATCATGGGACACATAAGTCCTCATCTCGTTATGATCCGCATACTTTTTCTGTGTGACGTTGAGATCCAGAACATCCTTCACATTCAGACTAAAGTACATCAATTGACGGATAAAATTGCGGACAACCAGAAGATTGTTCGTTCACACGTCCCTGCTGCCAACACGCCAGCTAGGATTGACATTCCCAAAGATGGATGCAATCCACCGGCAGCAGAATTGGCTGTACCTCATTTGAAAAGAGGACGCCGGCCAGGTTCAAAATAAAAATTTTCTTATAATAGGAAGATTCCTGGATATATAAAATGATCCAACCACGGGATGCTGAGCTCAGACCAGCAACCTCTCCCCTCCTAATTTCCCCTGCAGAGGAAACAACAGGAGAAACATCATTATATTACGTACGTACTGGAGAGGTACTGGACAGATATAGCACAGTCGTCGACGACAGTTTTACTTTCGCTATTGCCATTCACGTCGCTGAATACGACGATGACGTCTACCCACTTTTCTATAGCGTAAACGCATAGAATGGCCAAAGTGGGACGAGGCAATAAGAGTAGAGCTGGACTCACTCTTGAAAAGCAAAATCTTTGGACCAGTAGTCCATACACCTGAATGTGTAAAAACCTGTGGAATATAATTCGAATTTCATAAAGAAATTGAAATCAAGGAAATGTGATCATTTTCCTACTATGCCTACACTTCTCTGCAAAAGCTAATACATGCAGCTCATGGACGTTGTGACTGCATATATATACGGCAATATAGATATATAGATCTAAATAAAACTTCCAGAAGGGTATACTCTACCCCCAGAGATGAAAGAGAAACGTAGAAACGTCTTCTCCATAAAGGCTACAAAGATCATTAGTTGATCTTAAGCAATATTCTGCCATTGTATCTTTTTCGAAAGATCGTTGACAGGATTTGTTATATTTGCCTTACATATGGTTGACTTAAAGCTAATAGGATCTCCAGCAGAGACCATTGAGATTTCAGATAGCTTTAAAGCGTACCTTGGAAATGAAAAACCTAGGTATAACGATCATCCTGACGATGACATTAATCATCCTGAAGATGGCAATAATCAGCCTGAAGATGAACTATCATCCTGAAGATGACATTAATCATCCTGAAGATGAACTATCATCCTGGAGATGAACCATCATCCTGAAGATGACATTAATCATCCTGAAGATGAACTATCATCCTGAAGATGACATTAATCATCCTGAAGATGAACTATCATCCTGGAGATGAACCATCATCCTGAAGATGACATTAATCATCCTGAAGATGAACTATCATCCTGAAGATGACATTAATCATCCTGAAGATGAACTATTATTAATCATGCCGAAGATGTCTCGGCTTACATATTAAACACCTTCGTGGTGGAACCCTTTCATATTCTTCATACACCTGGAGTTTATGAAGAATGATGTCCTTTTGCAACCTATTAAAAATGGATACTTATATATGACACTTTTCAGTAGCTGAAAGAGGGGGAGGACATCTTAGGTCCCGAAGAGCCTAGCTCTAGTGTATTATCTGGCCAACTGCACGTATCTTTGATAGAACGTCTCCAGTAAAGTTGTTAACCAGATACAGTGTTGTCCTGGAGAGCAACACTAGACCAAGGATAAGCTGCTTTTGCGCAACTTCCAAGGGTCAAGGAATATATATTGCATATGCAGGTTTAAAGATCATCGCGATGACTGAAACACAATAGGCCGGCCACCTCCTAAATATATACACATCATCATCCAATGTCTACATCTTTTGAGAAGCTCATCATCCAAGAAGCAAGTATTGAAAACGCTCAGCCAGGTCTAGCAGTACCTTGCAGACACACTGAAGACTGATTCAAAGAATACTTTAGTGGAGTCATCTACCAACTTCGAAGAGCATTACACTCCAGAGCGACACTGCCTTCCAATAGCCGCTAGATGAGTGAAACTTGTGTAGATGAGTGATAATTGTATTTTCTTTCAGAACATGATGGATGTATAGACGAATAGGAGATGATTGTATAGATACATAGGAGATCTGCAAGCCTGAAGCTTGTACATATCAGGGGGAGTCCCTCGATAGTTGTACTCTTTTCCCTTAAGCTGCTGGTTTTTCCCACTGGGTTTTCCACAGCTAAGGTTTTAACGAGGCAACCATAGTGGCTCTGGATCCAGAAGTATCCACCCTATTGGCATACTGAATCCTGAAGTATTCATATGCTTAACCCAAGGTAATGGAGAGATGAGGGGGAGTGTTGTGAGTTGAGGGAGGCCTTTGGCCTCCCTCCCCTCATCACTCTCCATTACTCCCCACTAAGTTAGTGGGGAGGCCCTTGGACTCCCACCTCAACATGAGAGTTTTATAAATATAGTACCATGGCTATTTGCCATGGTTAATCCTCTTCAACAATTAATAGTTTATTTATTAAAAAAATCTCTTTTCTAACATATTACATACAACATTGCATGCATTTAACATTTACATTTCTTACATATTACATATCGTTTATTTATTAAAACAATCTCTTTTCTTATATGTCACATTTATTTATAAAAAAATCTCTTGTGTTGTGAAGGGAATTTAGGGAGAAATAGGTGTAAGGGGTTAAGAGCCCTCTACCCGTGTATTTATAACTTTCAATAGTGGGTTGGATACCCAATTGGCCCAATGGGCCTATTCATAACACTTCCCCTTATCCAATCAACATTGAAATAAGAGGTGGATTCTTCAGGATCCGAGTTAAGGTAACTGTCTTGTTAAAGAAAGAACAGTTAACCCATAACTTCCCCTGTTTTGGGGATGTGTCTAGGGGTGGATACTTCAGGATCCAGAGTCAACGAGGTTGCCTCGTCAAAACCTTGACTACGGAAACCCCAGTGGGAAAAAACCTGTAGCCAAGGGAAAAGAGTACAACTCTACAGTTGACTCCCCCTTATCTGACCAAGCTTCAGGCTTGCAGATTTCCTATGAATCTATACATCAGTCTCCTATGTATCTATGAGTTCATAGTTCTCTCATCCTGACCCAGTTTACATTTACTCACTCTCCTCATCCCAATCCCATATACAAGTTTCTCAAAGATACTAGTAGGCAGGGATTTGGTAAGCAAATCCGCCAAGTTATTACATGATTGGATCTTCTGTACCTCAATCTGCTTTTGCTTCTGAAGGTCGTGCGTCCAGAAGAACTTGGGGGAGATATGCTTCGTCTTGTCACCTTTGATGTAGCCGTCCTGTAGCTGGGCTATACATGCTGCATTGTCTTCATGGAGTGTAGTGGGTGCAAGAACGCCGGTCGTCAGGCCGGTGGAGGTGAGTATGTGCTAGATCACCGAGCGTAGCCAGAAGCATTCCTTGCTTGCTTCGAAGATCGCTAGTAGCTCTGAGTGGGTGGATGAGACGGTCGTCATGGTCTGCTTCACAGAGCTCCAGGATATGGCAGTGCCGCCATATGTGAACATGTATCCGGTCTGAGACTTCTCTGTATGAGGATCGGACCTGTAACCTGCGTCAGCATAACCAACTAAACCAGTTGATGCCCCTTTCCTGTAGAATAGACCTAAGTCTATGGACCCTTGGAGGTAGCGCAGAAGATGCTTAACTCCGGCCCAGTGCCGCTGTGTAGGTGCAGCACTATATCTGGCTAGTAAGTTTACTGCAAACGCTATGTCAGGGCGAGTGCAGTTAGCCAGGTAAAGGAGTGCACCGATAGCACTTAAATAAGGCACTTCGGGGCCTAGTACTTCCTCCCCCTCTTCCAGCGGCCGGAAGGGGTCTTTGTGTACATCCAATGATCTGACGACCATCGGAGTGCTGAGGGGGTGGCACTTATCCATCTGAAAATTTTTCAATAAGTTTGATGTGTAAGTTGACTGGTGTAACAGGATCCCATCTTTAAGATGCTCTATCTGAAGGCCTAAACAGAATTTTGATTTTCCGAGGTCTTTCATCTCGAAAGTTTCTGTCAGGCTTCTAGAAATCTTTGCGATCTCTTCAGGAGATCCGATGAGGTTTAAGTCGTCTACATAGACGGCTATAATTACAAATCCTGTTGCCTTTGCTCTTATAAAGATGCAAGGACAGACTGGGTCGTTTTTAAATCCTTGCTTTGCAAGGAAGTCGCTCAGTCTGTTATACCACATCCTTCCAGATTGTTTTAGACCATATAATGATCTTTGCAGTTTCACTGAGTAGATGTCACGTTCTCTCTCTTTTAGTGCTGCAGGCAAAGAATAACCGTCAGGCAATCTCATATAGATGTCTCGGTCTAGGTTGCCATATAGGTATGCAGTAACCACGTCCATGAGTTGCATATCTAAACCCTCTTGTGCTGTTATGCCAATGAGGAATCGGAAGGTGATCGCGTCCATGACCGGGGAGTATGTGGCTTCAAAATCCACCCCAGGACGTTGGGTAAAACCCTGCGCTACAAGCCTTGCTTTGTAGCATACGATCTCATTCTGTTCATTTCGTTTTCTAACAAATACCCATTTATAACCCACAGGTTTTACACCTTTTGGTGTCTGGACTATTGGTCCGAAGACCTTGCGTTTGGTGAGTGAATCCAACTCCACTCCTATTGCAGCTTTCCACTTTGGCCAATCATCTCTGCTTTGACATTCTGTCAGAGAGCGTGGTTCAATATCATCGTCGCAGTACGCGACGTTGATGGCAATATTACACGCAAATGTGTCATCTATTGTTGTGCTTTTTCTGTCCCAATACTCCCCAGTTTGTACATAGTGTATCGATACTTCATTTTCTCCCGGTTTTTCCTCTTCATGAGAGTTTGGGAGAGATGGGGTAGCAGGGCTTAAATTAGCATCATGTGGTGGTATTTGTTTACCATTGCCAAGGGTCCTACTCTTTCGAGGGACTTGGTCCTTGGATCCCGGTGGTCGTCCTCTCTTTTTGAGAGGTCCAACCATTTCTGCTGCAGGCGGATTGCATCCATTTTGCGGTATGTCAATCCTAGCTGGAGTGTTAGCAGCAGGGACGTGTGATTTGACAATCTTCTGGTTGTCAGTAAATTTGTCCGGCAAGAGATGGACAGTGTTTTGGATGTGGAGAATCTTCAGGACCTCCTCCTCACACTGGCTTGTTGGCGGATCAAAGTGACATAAAGTTTTTGTATCCCAAGTGATACTTTCTGAAGCTTCGGGCTTCTTTGTCTGTGAGCCTAGTCTTGGGAATGATGTTTCATCGAATTCACAGTCTTCTAGACGTGCCTTAAAGACGTCCCCCGTAAGGGGTTCTAGGAATCTAATTATGGAGGGGTTGTCAAACCCAACATAAATGCCTAGGCGACGTTGTGGACCCATCTTTGTCCTTTGTGGTGGTGCTATGGGGATGTATACTGCACAACCAAATATTCTCAAATGTGAGACAATTGGTGGGGCTCCAGGTGCTAGTTGCATTGGAGAAGATGACTGACCTCCAGAGGGTCTTAATTTTATTAAAGATGCAGCATGCAAAATTGCATGACCCCACGCATTCACTGGCATCTGGGATTGAAGTAATAATGGACGAGCGATCCATTGCAGTCTCTTAATTAGAGATTCTGCTAACCCATTTTGGGTGTGAACATGCGCTACAGGATGTTCGACTTCAATTCCCTGAGCTTGGCAATAGTCTAGAAAGACTTGTGACGTAAACTCCCTCGCATTGTCCAGACGAAGTTTCTTTATCTGGTGGTCGGGGAAGTGGGCCCGTAACTTTATTATCTGAGCTAAAAGCTTAGATAGTGCTAGGTTACGGGTGGACAGTAGGCACACATGTGACCACTTAGTAGATGCGTCTATCAGGACCATAAAGTACCTGAACGGACCACTTGATGGGTGAATCGGCCCACAAATGTCTCCGTGGATTCTTTCCAGAAAGCTGGGAGACTCCACATCCACTTTCAGTGGAGAGGGTCTCGTGATCAGTTTACCCTTGTAACAGGGTGGACATGGGAATTTGCCTTTTTGAAGAATCTTCAGGTTCTTCAGGTCAATGCCCCTGGAGTTCTTTATGATGCGGTACATCATAACTGAACCAGGGTGTCCCAGTCGACTGTGCCAGAGTTGGAATTCTGGTGTTTGGGGGCACTACAGGTGCTCCACCATGGATGTTTCTGGAGTTTGTATACTTGTTTGGTAGAGTCCCGAGGGGAGTCCCTTGAAACGTTCCACAATGGTTTTTGAACCATTTGTAAGAGCCGTTACAAGCAAGTATTCCCTTTTATCTTCCTCGACCGTCTCTAAGTGATATCCGTTTAAACGGATGTCTTTAAAACTTAGGAGGTTTCGGATGGATTTAGGGGAGTATAACGCATTTTTAAGTGTTATTTGTGTGTTGCCGGGGAGCAATATAATTGCTTCCCCTGATCCTTCGATTATGTTTGCTGGTCCTGAGATTGTTCTCAGTGGGCCAGAATAACTACTTATGCTCGTGAAGTAGTCTAAGTTTTGAAGGATCGAGTGCGTCGATGCACTGTCCACTAGGCAGATAAGTTCCATATCTAAAAAAGGAGAAAGACATTCAAGAAATAAATGAAGAGAAAAGATCTACTTTCATAAAGATAAATGCTCAAAAATATTGTTTTGACATGGAAGTAAAACTAGATACGATGCATAAAAAAGGAAGATACATTGCTAATTGCATAAAAGTGGTCCAGATCTAGAGAGTGTCATCTCCCATGAAATCTTCAGGAGTCCATGAGGTCTCTGCCAACGCTGCGCTCTCCATCAGGTTTGTCTCAGCTCGAGGCTTGAGTCTTGCCTGGTAGAGGTCCTGGAGGTGTTTTGCTGTGCGGCAGATTCTGGACCAGTGGCCCGTCATCCCGCATTTAGAGCATTTGTCCTCCCAGTCTTTCTTGGGAGTGCCTCCTTTTTTGGGAATCCTCTTCTGCTTCTTGTCCACGAACTTCTGGTTCTGGGGAGGAGCTAGGGGAGTGGCCTTCTTCCGCTGCTTCTGTTCTTTCCATTTCTGGAATTTTGCCTTTTTGTCCGTCTTCTTCTTCTGAGAAGACTGGAAGTGGGCCTCTGCAGGAGGTGGCAATGGAGCGGAGCCAGGAGGGCGCAGGTTGTGGGTGGCAACCAACAGGTCTCTGTTCTGTTCAGCCATAAGTAGGCATGAAAGAAGGTCAGAGTACTTTGTGAACTTCCTCTCTCGATATTGTTGCATAAGGATCATGTCCTTTTCGTGGAAAGACGTAAATGTCTTTTCCAGCAACATCTTCTCCGTCACTGGTTCACCACACAACTTCAGGCGTGAGGTGATGCGGAAGAGAGCTGAGTTGTACTCCGCTACGGATTTGAAATCCTGTATGCGGAGGTGAGTCCACTCGTACTGTGCACGGGGGAGTATGACATCCCTCTGATGTCTGTACCTCTCCTCGAGTGCATCCCACAGCTCGTAAGGGTCCTCTACAGTGAGGTACTCGTCCTTTAAGGTCGAGTCTAAGTGTTTCCTGATATATATAATGGCTTTCGTCTTTAATATATCGGAAACTTCCTCTGTATGAGGTGCTTCCACTGAAGCCTCCTTGTTAGCTGGGGTAGTACTAGTTGTTGCCTTTTCAGTCTGTGTGAGACTGAAACCATGAGAGCGCAGATGGAACTTCAGGTCCAACTGCCAACTCAGGTAGTTTGACCCATCGGCCTTCAGGACCGAGAAGTCTACATTCGCGAGTCTGGCCATTTTATGATCTAGCAATGTAAAGAAAAGTAGCATGTATCATTAAGACTGAATAAAACAGACATCCACGCATGTAATGTAATCATTTTCATAGCATGAATTTTAATGTGAATTTAACATACATGCTTTTTTCAGATGATGTGAATAATTAATTACTAAAAATTAACAATCACGCATGCTGTTTAAGGAATTTCATTGTGACATTAGAAACATGGTATTTTAAGTTAATTAACAACCACGCAGTTTAATGCATAAACAATGAAACAGAAAAATGACCTAGGGCTATGGGGATCAGCCAGCCGACACCGAAAAATAAAAAGAGTCCAGTCCGAAGTTACATCAAAAAATAAAATGCATGAAAATTAAAGTACAACTCGGGAACTTCAGAGAGAAGCCCATATCTTCATTGAGCGAACGCCTTCAGCTTCTTTTTGGTGTCCTTCGGTCTTCTTTTTACATTTTCATCCTCACATACAAAAATTTCTCTCAAAAAAAAAAGAAAAATTGCAGGAATTTAAAACGGTGTCAGAAACCTGGCTGATCCCTAAAAACATAGCCTAATATTTGCACATCCACGCAGATAATATATTCGCGACATACAACCACGCAGATAATCGAAACACAGGCATTTAAAATAATTTAAAATTGTGTGCGACGTGCAAAAAAATTTTTTTTTTGAAAACTTTTTGCCTTTTGATCCATATTTTAATGTTTTATTTTACCGCTTTAAACCCTTTCAAAATTTTCTTTTAACTATTTTGGGCTTTTTAGGGCCAAAAATAAATAAAATAATTTGTGTGAATGGGCTAATTTTCTGGCCTTATGGGCCATGAAAACAACCCATTAGGGTTAATATTGGGCCTCCCCTGAAAAAAAGAGCCCGTTAGGGTTAGGGTTTCGGGAAACCCTAGGGGGGCCCGCGGCGTGTCGCCGCGACGGCTGGCCGCGTAGGGCGCGGCCGCCGTGGCGGCGACGGGCCGCGGCTGCGGGCCGCGGCCTGAGGCCGCGGCTTCAGGCCGCGGCGCAGGGCCGCGGCCTGGGGCTGCGGCGACTGGCCGCGGCCTGCCAGCAGCAGGCCGCGGCCGCCGCGGCCTGAGGCCGCGGCGTTTATTTTCCGCCGGCGGCGCAAAGGGCGCGCCGCCGTTTCGCCCTACGGGCGTGCGGATTTTTGGATCAAAGGCGGGGAGGTAAAAATCGGGGTTTTCAACAATTTTGATCGCTAAAAAGAGGTTTTTATTGTTTTAAACATGCAGATCTTATTAAAAAGGTTGAATTTCACCGAGTTTATCAACTTTTTGATCCTAAAACATGCAGATCTAATGAGAAACGCAAGTTTAGATCTAAAAGTTTGGATTTTTATCTCTAGATTCGACGAGGAATCTAGGCGACGGTTGGTGAAGGATGCCCTTTTCGCTCCCCGTTGAGAAGATTACGATCTTCTTGAATCTGAGCGATTTGTGGATCTCCTTTCCCGCGAGCCGCCGTCTCCTCCAACGAGCGTGATCGTGCTGATAACGTGTTGTGAAGGGAATTTAGGGAGAAATAGGTGTAAGGGGTTAAGAGCCCCCTACCCGTGTATTTATAACTTTCAATAGTGGGTTGGATACCCAATTGGCCCAATGGGCCTATTCATAACATCTTGTACTATCACAATTACTTTATAACCCAATGTCGGGATCACATATTATGGGTTTGATTTCAAGCGAAGAAGGTTTTTATTACTTGCATATATTCACACGACAATTATGAATTTACCATTAAAAAAAATTTGGACATTAGATTTGATTTTTATTCATATGGTAATACAGCATGCATTCCTATGCCAATACAACATACATTCCATAAAAAAAATGTTGGTTACTCCTCTGCTCTCTCCCTCCCCTCTTTTTATTGCGCTTCTACGCATTATTACAACGCATACATAATAAAGGAGAGAGCTAGAGGGGGCCATGTAAGAAACTCATACAGCCGCAGTTCTTTCTCCTCCTCCTCGTCGATCTCGTCCTGCAGGCCCGCGATCGCTTGCATGTCCCTCTCCTCGGCCTTCTCCTTGGTCTTCTTCCTCGATCTCTTGATCCTGTTATCGATGCTCCTCGCCTCGCGGCGAGGCCATCGGCCGAGTTCGAGCTTTCTGCAGAGGATCTTGAGAGTTGTCGGGCATATCTTCAGCATCTTTGTATGCATCCTCTGCCTTCATTTGCATTAATTGCTCATGTTGGATGTTCGTTCTCTCTGAATCCCACCTCTTGAACCGTCGTCTAGATTCACCGGGACCGTTCATCCACGGTAACTCAAAATAACCTTGATTTAATTCAGGATGTTCTGAACTTATTTGCTCGTTCGTGGAATTGGTCGAGCCTTCTGCGGTATCGTTCTTTCCATCGTTCGAATCAGAGGTCTCCTTGATGGCTAACAACTTGTTTCTCGAGTATGTGGTCGAGTCCTGCAGGATGACCGGGAGCCATCTTCATCCTAGATGCTGAAGATATGCCCGACCACTCTCAAGATCCTCTGCAGAAAGCTCGAAGTCGGGCGATGGCCTCACCGCAAGCGGTGAGGGGCATCGATAGGAGGATCAAGAGATCAAGGAAGCAGATCAAGGAGAAGGCCGAGGAGAGGGACATGCAAGCGATCGCGGGCCTGCAGGACGAGATCGACAAAGAGGAGGAGAAAGAACTGCGGCTGTATGAGTTTTTTTTGTCACTGTATGGATATCATGATCAGTCATAATGTAAACACGTACGATGCACGTGCTAGAAGACTAGTATTTTTTTAATTCTAACGATTACAATGGTATCAGTCATGTTAAGAAACTGACATATCAAATCAAAAATATATAAAACAACTTGTTGATACATAAAATAAATAAGTCCATCATACACAAGTATGTATGAAAACACACATCCATATGCATGTTTGTGGACAATGTTTAGACTCTAGAGCATTGCATCTGCCTGCATGTGTGCACAGTGTGAAAAGACGGGATAAATCCAGCATATAGTGTGACAAAGGAAGATATGAAACACACAGAACAACTCATGTTGAACATTGCAAGGAGTTCGACAACCAACACATCACTGTATTACATATTTGTGCTGGTAGTTTGGGTATTTTTCTTCTTTCTCGTGCATGCAGTGTTTTTTGGGTTTTTTTATTGTTTTCTTTTTTTTCTGGGGAAGTAATCTATGAATAACATATTTTATCATGATACAACTTAATCTCCATCTCCAGGATTGTCAATTTACAAACAAATCACTCAATTTATAACCTACTTATCAAGTGGTGGCATTGGTTCTACATTTTAATAAATGTTCATTGTGAACCATTCTAGGAATGAACTAGAGAACTCGAAAAATGTTAGATTTTGCACATTTAGTTCATGTGATATTATGCTCATATATGTTTTAGGGGATTACGATCAAGATGAATGAGTTGGAACTTTGGGTTTGTTCAACGTTGATCCATTAAGTATTTATAATGTGTGTACTCATGAATGCATGAGGTGAGACCTAAGGCCCTGTTTCCTCTTATGCTTATTGCTTAAAGCAGCTTTTTAGCTTTGACTTTATTCTTGAAATTGGTTCACTTGTAATATTCATATAATTGTATTACAAAGTCTTTACTTGCTCCTTTGAACTAAAGATAAAGTGAAATGAGGTGCATTATTATGCAAGCAATCACACTAGAATGTCACTGAATCCAATAAGTTCTAACAGATAAGTAGAGCTAACATTTTCCATTGCCCAAAGCATATGCAGTTTATTTTTCGCTCTTAAAATCGTGATATTCATTGCTATGATTTCTCCTTTGGTTGACATTGGCAATATGAAAGCTTTTTGTATAATATGTTGTTTTTATCTAATTATTTCTTATTTCTTCATTATAGGTTACTGCTGGTCAGACGATTGATTTTGCTAACTTAATGACTATTGTGTCACGTGGTCTTAATATTGACTTATCCTCGATCCGAACTGAAGATGGAAATGTTGGAGAGTCTAGCAGACATTCAAGAGATACAAGCTCAACTCCTTCAAATTAAATTGATCTAAGTCGTGCATCATGTGCTGGCTTTTGTAGTAGAGGGTTGATGTTTTGTATCACGAATTAGTTTATTTTCTTTCCAAGATACGATATTGTCTTTAGAACTACTCAAATTCCTTTTGGCACAGTTTGTATTGTTACATTTGATTTTGAGACATTTATATCGCTATGTTTTTATTTATATTTGAGTTGAAATGTTGTTTTGATTGAGACAATGAGTTATGAAACAATTTAAATTAGCTTTTTTGGTGGACAATTTTGTTTCATAATGAATCAGAATTTTTATTAAACTAACATCACTGATGGCAGTGCGATATTATATTACCAATATCATCGACGGAAAAAGTTGTTAGTACAGTAAAATCACCCACGGCTGTTTTCATTGGTATCGTAAAATCACCGACGGGTGTTTTCATTGGTATCGTAAAATCACCGACGGTTGTCTTTATCGGTATCGTAAAATCATCGACGGGTGCGTCCGTCATCTTAAAATCACCGACGGGTAATCTTTGTCGGTATTGTAAAATCACCGATTGTTGTTTCTGTCGGCATCGTAAAATCACCGACAGGTGTCGCTGTCGGTATCATTAAAATTACCGACGGTTGTTTCTGTCTGCATCGTAAAATCACCGACGGTTGTTGTTGTTGGTATCATAAAAATCACCGACGGTTGTCTCTGTCGGTATTGTAAAATCACCAACGGATACTTTTGTTGGCAAAGACGTGATAATGACGTGGCAATGATGTGGAAATATTTAAGAAAAAAAATCTAAAAATTAAAAAAATGCTAACACCGACGGCCATCAACCGTCGGTAAGAGCAATACCGACCCAATTATCACCGACGGGCAACCGTATCATTACCGACGGGTATGCCTGTCGGTGTCGCATACAATACCAACGGGATTACCCGTCGCAAATGGGGCATATTGTAGTAGTGTTACATGGCCCCCTCTGGCTCTCTCCTTTATTATGTATGATTTGTAATAATGCGTACAAGCGCAACAGAGAGAGAAAAGACTATTTGTTGATTGTTTGTTGTGTGGTGATGTTTGTGGTGTTTCCTGTTGAGACTTTTGGGCTTCTGTTCATGTTCGTGTAAACAAAATAGCTGAAGCAATTTCGCCACCAAAAAGAGAGGAGGGTGGGAGGGGGAGAGCACGAGACGTGGTACGTAAACTTAATTTTTCTCTGTATATCATTGTTGATCCTTTGCGATATTCAAGTGGATTGTGGGTTTTGTTGGGATAGCGAAGTTTTGGACCTAGAATTGTGTTACTCTTCCCCACATTTGATTCATGTGTTGCTATCAGACATTTCTATTATTGGTTGTTTATGCTCCTTTGAGTAGATTAGCTAGATGTCAATTATGGAACCAATTAGAACAATTTGCCTTGGCTATGGACTTACCTTGGAGGGTCGTGGGGGGATTTTAATGACATTCTATCTATGAAGGATAAGAAAGGGGGTACCTCCCTTCAGTGGCGTAACCAGGATTTTTCTTTACCCTGGGCGAAAATAACCATCAGAAAAGTTGCTAACCATAAAGTGATTGTAATTATCAATATTAGCATGTTAATTAGTCTTTATTCAGCTAGCAAATGTCAAAACGAGCTAAATATGATGGGTTTGGTTCCTCAAGATTATAGGGAAGAGAAATTGTGATGTGGTCCACAATGCGTGTGTTTTTTGTGGATTGTGGCTAGGATCCACTTGGAGCGGGCGTTGCTACAAAACAAAAAGATAGTAATTTAAATTCCTTTTAAAAGTCCATTCTGTAAAAATCAATCTCATTTTCTTTTCTTTTCTGTTTTTATAACCAACTTCTTGCAACTATTCAAACAAAAAATATTATAGCCTCACAATTTTTGTTTCAAAATCAACTTTCTAACCCGATTTTAAAAAAAAAACAAATCCTTTCTTCTCAAAAAAATTCAACATTTTGTCTTCTCAAGATTCCAAAAAACTCACTGTAGATGAACTGAACTAGTCGTAACATTCTTGACATAACTTTCTTGCCAAATCAATGGAATCTTTGGGTCTAGCACAAATCTGTCACCAATGTCAAAGTCATCTTCATTTAATCCCACGGCTTATCTTTTATTGATGTCTTAGCTTTTCAAAGGGAACTTGGGGCTGTTTTTATCTAGACATTCTTGCCATCAAAAAGATAAAAAAATTCCAACCATTGTCCAAAAAAAGATTTCTTAATAGCACTTATAAAAAATAGGACTTAAAGCATTAGTATGTTTTTACTTAAAATAAACAAGTTTTAAATAGCTGTTTTAGCCTTTTGTAATGAGTACTTATGGGGATAATATGCTTCATTAATAAGCACCCAATGAGTACTTTTGGGGATAATATGCTTCAGCACCCAATGAACATTCAAAATACCCCAAAAAAATTAAGGATTTAATTGGACTTGTTGGGCTTTTATCCCATAACCGCGGCCAGCTAAAGCGCGCGCTCTACCGTCTGAGCAACTTTCCCAGTTCGATCCTTAACTATATACTAGATTTTTATCGAGTTTCTTGCCCTGGGCAGCTACCCAGGGCAAGCTCCATATAGTTCCGCCCCTGCCTCCCTTCTTTCTCTAGGTGTACCAGATTTCGTAATATGATGTCGTCATGTGACCTTCTAGATCTTCAGTTTATTGGTTCCCCTTTCACTTTGTGTAACAAGTGTCTTGGTATTACCAGAGTGTATGAGAGATTGGATAGGGTGGTGGCTACCTCTTCTTGGGGCGCTGTTTTTCCTCATTCTACTGTCAACATTTGCGAAGATTATTCTTGGATCACTGTCCTCTTATACTGCAGTCTGAACCTCATATTTTTGTGGATCTTCTCAAGAAGTCGTTTCATTTTCTGGCTATGTTGTTCATGGAAGATGGTTTCAAGAGATCATTATCAAAGATGTGGGACATGGCTTCAGGTGATTGGGTCGTCTGTTGAGACATGTGGCTAGTGAACTTAAAGTTTGGAATCATCACTCATTTGGTAACTTATTTCGGAGGACAAGGTGTCTACAAGGTAGGATTGACGGGGTGCAAAGGGAACTCCTATTTATTCGGTCTCACAACCTATGATGGCCAGAGATAGTTTGTTGTTTGAATATGATGCTATTCTTTCTCAAGAAGAAGTTTTCAAGGCCCAAACGTCTAGTGCTGATTGGCTTCTTCATGGGGATAGGAATACCGGATTTTTCCATATTTCCACCATACATCAGTGATGTTGGAACCACATTTCTATGTTGAAAGATGACTCTTTACTTGGTTTGCGGATAAGGAGGCTTTGTAATCTCGTATAACTGCTTTTTATAAAGTCTTATTCAGGAATGAAGAGTGTGACAGACACATTTTTTCTCACCATCACTGCCCTCGCTAACCTCCTCTCAAGTAGCTACTCTAGAGGATAATGTGTTGGAGCAAGAAGTTCAAGAAGCTCTTTTTCAGAGCCTTGGAAATCCCCTGGAATAGATGGTTTTCAAGCTGGCGTATTTCAAGAAATGTCGGACATAGCTAAGATATTTTTGACCTCTTTGGTGTCAGATGCTTTGAGGTCATTTTGACAAGGAGCTTTGTAAAATCTTACTTGTCCTTGATCCAAAGATCCCCCAGCCTGAAATGGTGAAGTGAATCGTCTCGAAATATGCGAGCGCTATTCCCAAGTGTAGAAGATCGAACAAATAATAAACATGGTGATTCCAGGTATCGTATCCACGGGACAACTGACCTGCAAAACCACGAATTTCAGTTTATAAAGAATACTAATCCAATAAGAAACTACCACCTTTCGAATATTAGATAATAATGACAAGAGTTTTAAATACTAAAATGATCCTAAGATAACTACGGTGAAGTCGATACTAGGGTACCGGTTAGGACCTAGCAAGGCTACACAATACACTAAAGGGGGGTGAATAGTGTAAAGGCAAGCAAAGTGCTTAATTAAGCACAATAAGCAGCGGAAATTAAAGAGTAAGCTCAACAAAAATAATCACAAACACAAAGGATTTTACACTGGTTCCCCAACTTGGGTATATCCAGTCACATCAATATTCACTATAGTCCTACACAAGGTAGTGAATACAATTTCACAAAGAGACGTGAACTCTCACAAAAAAGTTCCTAACTATTACAAAGAAAGTACCTGGCTCTTACAAAGAGAGAAACTAACTTTCACAAATGACCTTACCAATATGAAGAAGAATGCATGCAAGTGAAACCCAAGTGCTTGACATGAGACTTTGATTGCACTTGATGATCTTTCTTTCTTCTAGGAATGAACCCTAACACTTCTCACTTGAGTGCATGAATTAAGAGAAGAAAGATGTTCTCCAAGTAAGGATGAGATTGAAATCCCTTGGAGAAATTCCCTAGAGCTTAGATGCTATAGCATAGGATTGAAGCTCTATGAAGGGAATGAGGGAGGAGTGGTTTAGAGAAGAGATGAAATGATCTTCAACGTTTTCTTAATCCTTTCAAAAGTTCTAAGTGAACTAAGTCTACTCGTATATATAAGAAGCCCCAGAAACCCCAAAAACCCAAGCAAAAAGCTAAGAGAAACAATTCTGCAACGGCTAGATTTTGGCAGTTTACGGTTCGGACAGGCGACTGTATAAAGAACGACAGTCGACTGATCAACACCTAGATTATCCCCAACGGATAAAATCTGAGCTAGGACAGGCGACGGTAGAAGACTACATAGGCGCATGTACAATGTGCAGGCACATGTAAAGACTTCGTTAGGCGACTGTCACATGGGATGGAATGGAGCTGAGAAAATGCAACTTTTGCACTTGGGCATATAGACGACTGAAGAGCAAAGTCCAGGCGCCTGAAGAATGACAGGCGACTGTAAACTCTACATCATTCAACTGACCCACAAGATGGAGAGATGCCCAGAAAAGACAGGTTACATACTTTGGCATACAGACGACTGCAGACCAATGTTCAGGCGCCTGAAGGAAGATATGTGCTTGACTAATGAACTTCAGTCGCCTGCACCAAAAGCTCAAGGAAATAGTCATTAATAATTGACTTGAGTTGTGCATAATAGTCGCCTGTAGAAGGCTGGCCAGGTGCCTGGTGATCACTAGTCGCATGTCCTGCCTTCAGCAGTCGGCTGTTGGAAAGCCAGAGACTCCAATTGGAGTTCATGTCACGAGGAACCTATTGGGTTAGATTTTATGATAATCCTAAGGCTCACTAAGATGGTTATATGTATATGCATGAATGCGTAGACCATCTATCAAGACATTACAAAATCCTAGAGTCAAAAAGAGAAAAAGCAAGTAAATGAAATATTACATGGATTAAAAATGCTTCTCTTAGAGTCTAATCTTTACGCTCTCGATGCCTTGATGCTCCCCATCATCTTCCAAGCTTTGGCCCCCCCCCCCCCCCCCCCCCCTTGATAAGCTTTCCTTCATCAAGATCCAAGTTTTGACAATGCTCCACTAGATGTCCATCCTCATGCTCCAAGCTTTGGCTTCAATAGATGATCTTCATGACTTCATCCAAGCTTGAGCAATCCATCACTCTTGGAGGTCTTTAAGATATCCATAGCATCATCCTCCAAGCATTATGCTTTGTCTCATCAACATATAATCATTAAGATAAACTGATACTAAAACATAAGATTGATTAGCACACTAACATAATGTATTGATCATCATCAAAACACCGTTAGCCTTGAACCCAAGAACTAACAGTACAAATATGAAGAATATGTGTTGGTTGTGATTTCGTTAAGGTGTTTGTAATCAATGATTATTAATATCATTTCTATAACTCAACATTTCATCCAGTTAGAGCATGAGAACGTCAAAAAGTATGACGTTAAAGCGCATAAAATAGTGCCAAAGAGTAATCACGTATATTATCATTTTCATAAAGAAAATATGCATAAGGGCCCTCTCGAATCACGATACGTCCGCTAAGATCGCATCACGAATAAGCCTTACTCAGTCCATATTCTATTCAAGCATGCCCACGTCGATAATGAACATACCCAAATAAAGTACACGTAGAAAATACGTGATATGACATGAAAATAGGAAGAAAATACATCAAAATCAGAGATTACATAGTCCTAACTACATCACAACCAACACATATGAGAATTATCCATGCATGGAGTGGAAAGAATTAATATTCATAGACAAATACATCATCAAATACTTAAAATACGAGTCTAATACACAAAATACAATGCAAAAGATAGGAAATATATCACCATATCCCCTCAATTGGACCCTAGATCTCCTTCAACAATTTCTCTCTGCCTCTGTCTCCAGAGCCCCAAAAGATACGCATGAATACACAAGGGAATCGTCAAAATACGCCAAGTTACACTTGGAATACAACACTGAATACCCCAAGAATACGACGCGTGGTGCTGTATATAAAGGATGTGGATAGCGGATCGCGGATCCACATCTAATTTGCTTGAAACCCACACCCGTGAGCGGCTCAACCCTCAGCATTCCATCAAAGGCGGGATGGAACATCGAGCAGCCATTTGTACACGTGTTAAATCGCGTCGCCCGCTGGAGTTCGCGTCTGTCTGGGATTCATTCCTGCCATGGGATCTGGGCGGGATGATTGAGCTTCCTCCACGTGTACATGGATTGCCCATTGATTCGATCGAATCCAACTCTGAAGCTGAGTCGATAGGGACCGTTGGATCTGGGATCGACGGCGGGGATGAGGCCGCGTCGCCGCATTGCTGCATCTTTAGAAGAGGCGGGGGCGGCTGAGATGATGCCACGTGGCATTGCCGATGCACGGCTGACGTAGTGCTCCGTATTTCTTTGTATTTCTGTATTTAAATGGTATTTTTCCTTCAAAAATTTATAGAAAATAGCACAGATCTCAGAAAAATATGGAAAAATAACCATTGGAATCGTAAAATTGAGATCTACACATGAAAAATATGAGAAGACAAAAATGATTAGTAAAATAGTGTTTTGTGCATAAGTCAAGAGATTATTCTAATAATTATGAATAATCTTAATACGCTTGTATCAGAAGCCAAATACGCATCTTATATGCCCAAAATGATAGTAAATAATGGGTTAAATATGTAATATTTATCCCGAATCATACCCTCAAAGTAGCGTTTTGATAGTCCTAGCAAAAGAAGCGATTAAATCGGATGTTTAATAGAAATATTAAATTCTATTAATCGTTTATGGCTTGGCTCAATAATACATTTTCCATCACGATCTTTACGACTAATATACACAATTATGAAGAAGATCAAACCCATGACATTTTCCTAATTTAGTTTAAATAAATAACATATAAGCATCGTTTTGCATAAGTTAAAGTATAACACGACGTCATTTCATAATTTTCTAGTTTCCAAGGAACTGGCATCACATAAAGATTGCTCGATTCATGGGCATTGAGATTGCTTTGTTTATTCATCACGCCTCTCTCCTTTTCTTTTCTTCTCTTTTTTTTTGACACACACACACACATACAGATATAGATATAGATATAGATTATACACACACACACATATATACACACACACACACACATATGACTTAGAATGATTCATATAACGATTTTTCGGTTAATGACTTTTAGGACAGATGACCTTCGGGCATTAGGCTTAGAAGAGCCACTCGAACCTAATAACTCAAATCATCTAAGTTATTATTATCTTTTTAATGCACTCCCTATCGTCCATCTTTCGACGCGAATCTCCAATGTTTCTTGAGGCACGAAGACCCGGTTACTTAATAAACTCAAGTGAACAGTGCATTTTATGCATTTTATCCTTTTTATCTTTTTTGTAAGCAATTCAATACTCATTCATCGGACATAAACTTTAGCATAAATAATGGCCGAATTCCTTTTCAATTCGAAAACTAATCCAATCAATCGTGTCCACCTAACGTATGCATCACAATAACTTACATGAAATAAATTCAAACTATTTCGAGATATTAATCATGACAATAGATTTTTTTTTCATAAAAGGCATATTAATTATTAAGTTCATGAAGGAAAAATAATTACTTCAAGCCATAAACAATTTTTAGAACTCAATCAATGCATAATCATCCGATAAAATGATATGTGAATGAGTATTAAATGATGAAAATTGGTCATTAATTCTTTTCTCTCTTTTTTAAAAAAATCCTAAGATCTCATACTCCTCCCCAACTAAAGATGGACATTGTCCTCAAAGTCGGAAAAGGTACGAGTTTATTCAAATGCAACTATCCTAAAAAGCAAATAAAAATCTACGCTATTGGAAAGAACACACCGTGGTCAAATGTCAGATCACAGATCTTTAACGATGGAGGAAGTTTTTTCATCAGCTACTTGACTCGTCTCAAAATGTGTGAGCGCTATTCCCAAGTGTAGGAGATCGAACAAGTAATAATCCTGGTGAGTCCGGGTATCGTATCCATGAGACAACTGACCTGTAAAACCACGAATTTCAATTTATAAAGAGTACTAAAATGAAGAGAAACAACCACCTTTCAGATATAAAAGTAATGGAGTCGATGGTTTAAAATACTAAAGAAAGTTCTACGATAGTTACGGTGAATTCGATACTAGGTTACTAATTTGGAGAGTATGCGTTGGTTGTGGTTTCGTTAGGGTATATGCAATCAATGATTATTAATATCTCTTCTATAACTCAACATTTCGAGTATGTGTTGGTTGTGGTTTCATTAGGGTATATGCAATCAATGATTATTAATATCTTTTCTATAACTCAACATTTCATCCGGCTAGGGCGTGAGAACGTCAGAAAGTATGATGATAAAGCGCATAAAAATGTGCCAAAGAGTAACCACGTATAATAACGATTTCATGAAGAAAATACGCACAAGTGCCCTCTCGGGTCACGATACGTCCTCTCGGATCGCATCACGAATAAGTCTTACTTAGATCATATTCGATTCAAGCATGCCCACGTCTCCGTATAACATACCTAAACAAGATATATGTAGAAATCAATGAAATACGCAATATAACGTGAACATAGGGCGAAAAGATAATCAAAGATTGCAACACCCTAACTACATCACAACCAACACATGAAGGTAGTAGCCACGCATGGAGAGAAAATAAACCATATTCATAGACAAATACATGCCCAAAGTCTCAAAATACGTGACAAATACGCTAAATACAAGCCAAATACTCAAAATATAAGGCTAGAGATAGGAAAAATATCACCAAATCTCTCCAAATAGACCCTACATCTCTTTCAGATGATAGCTCCTGCCTCTGTCTCCAGTGCCTCCAAATCTTACGCCAAAATACGGCTCCTAGAGCCCCAAATACGTCAGAATACACAACAAAACCCTAAAATACGCTTATATAAGTAGATTGCGGGTTTTAGTTGTTAACGGGTTCGAAACCCGCTCCAATATCGCGCTCAAACCCAAACCCATGGCCAGGGCATTTCTCAGCCGTTGATCCATGTGGGATTGAATGTGGGCGTGCCACGTGTCCACGCTTAGCGGATCCGCGACCGCTTGCACAGCCCGCATCTGCTTCGATGTATCCGAATTCGAATCGGCTTCGTTATGGTCCGTTGGATGCATGATCTAACGGATTTGAGTGCACCACGTAGCCCCGCATTTGATCGAATCTGATCCGCAATCGGGCTTGCATTTCCACCGTTAGATCTTTGATCGACGGTCACGAACAGGCTGTGTCGTCCAGCCATCTGGAGCGTTGGATAGAGCAGGGTGCCGGTAGGATGGTGCCACGTGGCCGACCCATTGAGCGCGTACGCGTACGTGTATATTCGATCGTATTTTCCCCCGTATTTCTCCATTTAAATGGTATTCTGTATTCAAAAATTTATAGTAATTAGCACAGATCTCAGAAAAATACAAATAAATAGCCGTTGGAATCGTGAGACTGAGATCTTCATATTAAAAATATTAAAAGAGCAGAAATACTCAATATATTGCTGGGTTGTGCTTAAATCAAGTGATTGCTCTAATAAATGACGATATTCAAAATACGATTGTATTAGAGACCAAATACGTATCATATATGCACAAAATAAGGCTAAATGAGGTGTTAAATATGCAATATTCAACCCGAATCACACCCCAAACTAGTGATTTGCTAGTCCCTAGCAAAAAAGAGCGATTAAGTCGGATGATAAGTTAAAATAGTAATTCTATAGTCGGATGATAAGTTAAAATAGTAATTCTACCGATCGTTTATGGCATGGCTAAATAATACGCTTTCCAACATGATTTTGACCATTAATATATACAATCCATGAATAAAGTCAATCACATGATATTTTCTCTAATTAAATTTGAATAAACAACATGCGGTTATCGTTTTGCGCAGGCGAAAGTAAGACACGATGTCATATCATAGTTTTCTCATTTCCAAGGGTTTGGCATCTCTTAAAGATAGGTCAAATCATGAGCATTGAAGTTGCTTAGTTTATTCAACATTTCCCCCTTTCCCCCCCCTTTTTTTCCTTTTTTTCTTTTTGACGACTTAGAATGATCCATGTAATGAGCTTTCAATTAATGATTCCTACGCCAGACGACCTTCGGGCATTAGGCTTAGAAGAGCCCCTCGAACTTAATAACTCGAATCATCTAAGTTTTATTTTCTCTCTTTTTTTGAATGCACTCTCCATTCATCCATCTTTCGACACAAATCTCCAATGCTTCCTGAGGCACGAAGACCCGTCTAATTAATGAACTCAATGGAACGATGCATTTTTTCTTTTTCACTTTTTTTTTGCATTTTTTCGTAAGCAACTCAACACCCATAAATATGAATATAAACATTAGTAACAAAGGCCAAATTCCTCTTCATCTTGAAGACTATTCTAATAAATCGTGTATACTTAAGCTTTTGCGTCATAATAGCATGCATGAAATAAATTCAAACTGTTTCGAGATATTCATCATGGCAATTGAAAGTTTTCATAAATAGCATATTAATGAGTAATTTCATGAAGAGAAAAATAATTAATTCAAGCCATAAACAATTTCAAGAATTCGATCAATGCATAATCATCCAATAATGTGGCATGTGAAGGAGTTTTGAATGATGAGAATGGTGGTTTATTCTTTTCTTTCGCTTTATTTTATATAAAAAATCCTAAGGTGTCATACACTCGCCCCAACTAAAGATGGACATTGTCCTCAATGTCGAAAGGGGTACGAGTTTATTCAAAAGCAAGCATCCTAAAACGCTTATAAAAATCTGCGCTGATGGAAAGAACACACCGTGGTCAAATGGCGGATCACAGATCTTTAATGGTGGAGGAAGTTGTTCTATTTGCTCTTTGCGCTTATCGGCGAGCAATCTTCCTCCATTAGCTAAATTGAACTCCAGCGACATAACTCCCAGCACCTCTATAACTTATTTACCAATGTCCTGCAAGAGATGCGTTATGTCAGTCCAAATTAGTCTAAATTTTTTCGCAATAAACATGTTCCAAATATAGTCATCAAATTGGGTAAAATAAAGCAATGCATGTTGATGAATACTCCCTGAAAGATATGCACTACTCTCGGTATGATGCTCAGTCATTGTAGAGAGGGATGAATGATTTTGGAAAAAAACTCGGGGGGGGGGGGGGGGGGGGGGGGGGATGTGGTTCATGTTTCATAGAAATAATCTCTAAACACATGTCCCTAGCTCTCTCCTCCTCCTGTTTATCCAAAATTGCAAGCTCGTCCTCTCCTTTGCACATGCTTCCAGCCAAGTTAATGTTCTGATTTGTGCTTTCATCGTGACATGGCTCGATCGATATACCTGCAATAGAAGATGAACTCATATTAGATTCTTGAAATTGAATTTCAAAAGAATTACTTTCTTCTAAGCAAGTGGCAATCAAAGTAAGATTTTCACTGGATTGCTGAATTTGCCGACTCCGAGCAATGAAATTTTCTTGGAATTGATGGGATTTAGCCTCATGTGTCTGAATGAACAATTGAACTTCCTCTTTCAAGGGTTGTAATGGTACGTCTACGCTTTGCTCCCCTTGATCAAGGCATGAAGGCTCCGTTGAATCACGCTCTGAAGTCTCATTAATGGTCTGATCATTCTCTTGTAAGGACTCCATGTACTTCCACGCCTCTGTCGGCATCATGACTCCCAAAAAATCCTGTAGCTGTGGTCGTAGTCCAAATAAGAAGGACTCTATAAGCTCTTTCTTTGTGTACCCATGCTGCGGATAGCTTAATACTATGTTTGTGAACCTCCGCCAGGCCTGAAAGAAAGTTTCACAATCTCTCTGATTAAAATTAACGATCTTAAGCTTCTCTATTCTATGCTTGTGTGCAACCTCGTACTTTGCATCACACCAATAATCCGAGCCATAGAAATTCATGTATTCCATTTTTTTGAAATTTTTTTAAAGCGAAAAGAAAAAAAAACTCCTAAGCTATAAGATGGAAGGATCTCACCGAATATTCCTCCATACAAACTGAAATCGTCAATCACAAGTACTGTTATCCCCGACAACGGTGCCAATAACTTGAATCGTCTCAAAATGTGTGAGCACTACTCCCAAGTATGGGAGATCGAATAAGTAATAATCCGGGTGAGTCCAGGTATCGTATCCACGGGACAACTGACCTGCAAAAGCAAGAATTTCAGTTTATAAAGAGTACTAAAAGACTAGAAACAACTACCTTTCAAATATAAAAGTAATGGAGTCGATGGTTTAAAATACTAAAGAAAGTCCTAAGATGGTTACGATGAATTCGATACTAGGGTACTAATATGGAGAGTATATGTTGGTTGTGATTTCGTTAGGGTATATGCAATCAATGATTATTAATATCTTTCTATAACTCAACGTTTCATCCGGCTAGGGCATGCGAACGTCGGAAAGTGTGACGATAAAGCGCATAAAAACGTGCCAAAGAGTAACCACGTATAATAACGATTTCATGAAGCAAATACGCACAAGTGCCCTATCGGGTCACGATACGTTCTCTCGGATCGCATCACGAATAAGTCTTACTCAGATCATATTCGATTCAAGCATGCCCACGTCTCCGTATAACATACCCAAACAAGATATATGTAGAAATCAATGAAATACACAATATAACGTGAACATATGGCGAAAAGATATCGAAATCAAAGATTACAACACCCTAACTACATCACAACCAACACATGAAGGTGCTAGCCATGCATGGAGAGAAAATAAACCATTTCATAGATAAATACATGCTCAAAGTCTTAAAATACGTGACAAATACGCTAAACACAAGCCAGATACTCAAAATACAAGGCTAAAGATAGGAAAAATATCACCAAATCTCTTCAAATAGACCATAGATCTCCTTCAGATGATAGCTTCTGCTTCTGTCTACAGGGCCTCCAAATCTCACGCCAAAATACAGCTCATAAAGCCTCAAATATGCCAGAATACACAACAAAACCCTAAAATACGCTTATATAAGGAGATTGCGGGTTTTCTCCAATATCGTGCTCAAACCCAAACCCAAGGCCGGTGCATTTCTCAGCCGTTGATCCATGCGGGATTGAATGTGGGCGTGCCACGTGTCCACGCTTAGCGGATCCGCGCCTGCTTGCACAGCCCGCATCCGCTTCGATGTATCCGAATTCAAATCGGTGTCGTTATGGTCAGTTGGATGCGCGATCTAACGGATCTGAGTGCACCACGTAGCCCCGCATTTGATCGAATCTGATCTACAATCGGGCTTGCATTCCTATCTTTAGATCTTTGATCGACGGTCACGAACAGGACGCGTCGTCCCGCCATCTGGAGCGTTGGATAGAGTGGTGTGCCGGTAGGATGGTGCCACGTGGCCCGCCCGTTGAGCGCGTACGACCGTATTTTCCTCGTATTTCTCCATTTAAATGGTATTTTGAATTCAAAAATTCATAGTAATTAGCACATATCTCAGAAAAATACAAATAAATAGTCGTTGGAATCGTGAGACTGAGATCTTCATATTAAAAATATTAAAAGAGCAGAAATACTCAATATATTGCTAGTTTGTGCTTAAATCAAGTGATTGCTCTAATAAATGACGATATTCAAAATACGATTGTATTTGAGACCAAATATGTATCATATATGCACAAAATGGGGCTAAATGAGTTGTTAAATATGCAATATTCAACCCGAATCACTACTTGCACTCTTAAGCGAGTATTCTTCCTCCACTCACCTCTTATGGGCAAGCATTGACACAACCCAGCATATCTCCTCGATGTTTGCACATTTGTCCTGCGTAAGATATGTTGTGTCAAAAAAATATGGACAAACTTGCTTATCCACAAAAGCTAGCCATAATGGGTCGTCAAAAATGATAAGAGAATTCAAAGCTAGTTGATGACTATCTGAATCTGATGGATTGAAATTAAAAATTGAGATTCAGAATTTGATTGTTTGAGTTTATGGAAACTTCCTTAAAAAGGATCGATATACTTGATTTGATACTTTGCCTTGGGGGGATGAAGTGGCTGCAGAAATGGATCTGGAGGGTAAGACAACTCAGGCTCAGTGTAGGTCATCTCGTAGTCACCTTCATCTACTTCACCCTCTCCATCAAAAATCATAGGTTTTACGGGCTTCTCAAAACTCTATGGTTCTTTCTGAAAGTCTTCAAGGGTAATGGCTTGGTGCACATCTTGAGGTGGAAGAAGTAGTGGCTGCTGAAACGAATATGTGGGAAGGCATGGCTCGAGCTCCATCATAGTCCTTGAGCTCTCTCCCTCACACACATCTTCCTCATCATAAAAGTTATAACCCGCAATAGTCCATCCAATGTACTCATACACCTCAGGTGGGGGAGAAGAATCTGAAGTTAGACATGGTTCAGGCTCCTTAATATTATCGACCTTGCTCTCGCAGTCACTCGTCTCCACCCATCATCATCACTGACATACAAATTCATCATGTCGCATTCATAGTCAACACACACCCCATCGTGTATCTCATTATGCTTATCCAAGTGTCCTCGCTCAAACTCCTCTACTTGGTTTCGTTGCTCACTCTCACATGATTCCTCTTGGTGCCCTATAGGATCGCATCGGTAATAACTCCATGGTAACTCCTCAGGATGTCCCTGAACCTGCTGAAAAGTAAAAGGAATGCTCTGGCCATCATCTTCACATCTAAGTGACTGATCTCCAAAAGGTGCGGTCTTCTCATGCTCTGCAAGGCCTCGCAAGTACCACCATGAATCCTCGGTCATGTATGCAAAGAATTTCCCACTGCAGCTCATCTGCATGAGATCCCGAATAGAAGGCAATAATCCTATGTAGAAGATTTGAAGCTGATGATCCTCGTGGAAGTCATGATGTGGGCATGCAAGCACTAAGTTATTGAACCTCCTCCAAGTCTGATGGTAGGCCGCTCCATCATATTGGGCAAATTTCAGTACTTGTTGTGTCATAGCTTGCTCCATCAGTGCCTGCTCTAGGAAGAAGGCATGAATACTCGAATGAAGTCAGCCTGAAATGATAACCAATTAGATAATGAGTTACGAGGCAAAGCATTAAACCAAGATATAACTTTATCTCTTAAGGAATACGGGAAATATTTAAGGCATATCCTTTCAATGCGCTTGTTCCCAGGAAACAGATGGTAGCATATCTTTTCAAACTCTTGCACTGTAAATATGGATTCTCCTCGTCCTATCATGGAATACCGATAGAATTTGGATCAAATTAGAAATAAAGTCTAAAAAGTATGCATTACCATCCATCCACACACACACACACACATATATTCAAAGAAAAAAAATAAGGAAATAGAAAAAAAATCCTAAGCATAAGGTGGAAGGATCTCATTGAATATTCATCTATACAAACTGAAGTCATATATCACAAGTACCATTATTCCCAGTAAAGGTGACAAAAGCTTGACTCGTCTCGGAATATGCGAGTGCTACTCCCAAGTGTATGAGATCAAATAAGTAATAATCCTCGTGAGTCCAGGTATCGTATCCACGGGACAACTGATCTGTAAAACCACAAATTTTAGTTCATTAAGAATACTAATACAGTAAGAAACTACCACCTTTCGAATATGAGATGCTGGTGTCAAGAGTTTTAAAAACTAAAAATGATCCTAAGATAACTACGGGGAAGTCGAAACTATGGTACTAATATGAAGAGTATGTATCGGTTGTGATTTCGTTAGGGTGTTTGCAATTAATGATTATTAATATCATTTCTATAACTCAACTTTTCATCTGGCTAGGACATGAGAACATCGAAAAGTATGGCGTTAAAGCACATAAAATAGTGCCAAAGAGTAATCACGTATATTATTGTTTTCATAAAGAAAATACGCACAAGTGCCCTCTCGGGTCACGATACGTTCGCTAAGATCGCATCATGAATAAACCTTACTCAGGTCATATTCGATTCAAGCATGCCCACGTTGATAATGAACATACCCAAATACAATATACGTAGAAATCAACAAAATACGTGATATGACATGAAAATAGGGCGAAAGACATCAAAATTAGAGATTACATAGCCCTAACTACATCACAACCAACACATATGAGAATTAGCCATGCATGGAGAGAAAAGAATCATCATTCATAGACAAATACATCATCAAATACTCAAAATATGATTCTAATACTCAAAATACAATGCAAAAGATGAAAACATATCACCAAATCTCCCCAACCTAGATCTCCTTCAACAATTGCTCTCTGCCTCTGTCTCCAGAGTCCCCAAAAGATACCTAGGAATACGCAAGGGAATCGTCAAAATACGCCAAGTTACACTTGGAATACAGCTCTGAATACCCCCGAAATACGGTGCATGTTGTTATATATATAGGATGTGGATGGTGGATCGTGGATCAACATCCAATTTGGTTGAAACCTGTACCTGCGAGCGGCTCAACCCTCAGCCATCCATCAAAGGTGGGATGGAACGTATAGCCGCGACGTGTACACGAATTGAATTACGTCGCCCGCTAGAGTTTGCGTCCGTCTGGGATTCGTTCCCTGCCATTGGATTTGTGCGGGATGAATTGAGCTGTCGCCACGTGTATGCAGATCGCCCCTGATTCGATCGAATCTGACTCTGAAGCAGAGTCGATAGGGACAGTTGGATCTGGGATCGACGGCAGGGATGAGGTTGCGTTACCATGCCTGCACTGTTAGATGAGGCGGGGGGACGGTTGAGATGATGCCATGTGGCGTAGCCGATGCGCGGACAACGTACTGCTCCGTATTGTCTCCGTATTTCTGCATTTAAATGGTATTTTTCCTACAAAAATTCTTAGAAAATAGCACAGATCTCAGAAAAATATGAAAAAATAGCTATTGAAATCGTAAAATTGACATCTACACATAAAAATTATGAGAAGAAAAAAATGAAATGATAAAATAGTGCTTTGTGCATAAGTCAAGAGATTCTTCTAATAATTATGAATGATCTTAATACTCTTGCATTAGAAGCCAAATACGCATCTTATATGCACAAAATGATACTAAATGAGGGGTTAAATATGCAATATTTTCCCCGAATCTCACCCCAACTAGCATTTTGCTAGTCCCTAACAAAAGAAGCGATTAAATCAGATGATTAATTAAATATTAAATTCTATCAATCGTTTATGGCTTGGCTCAATAATACATTTTCCATCACGATCTCTTCCACTAATATACACAATTATGAAGAAGATCAAACCCTTGAAGGAGCGGGTTTATACAATAAAGAAATCAAAGTGCAGAAGTGACTACTTTGTGTAAAGATTGTCTTACCCTTGCAATACTAACAACAACACACTATAGGGGGGGCAAATAGTGTAATGACACAAATTGTGTATTTAAAAATTAAACTTGCAAATGTGGAATTATAAATGCAAAAGAAATTTAAACACCACAAAAATCCAAATGCAAACACGAGAAGTTACACTGGTTTCCCAAACTTGGGTACGTCCAACCACACCAATATTCACTATAATTCTCACACAGAGAAGTGAATACAATCTCACATAGAGATACCTCACACAGAGGATTTGGATTCTCAGAAATCCTTACTTTCACACAGAAAGACTTATGCTCTCACACAGAGAGACTCAAACTCTTACACAGAGAGAGCTCAACCAACCCTCACACAGAAGATTATACTCTCGCACAGAGAGTAACCAGCTCTCACACAGAAAGCTAGGGTTTCAATGAAATAACAAAGTAAAACAAATACTCTTACATATGCCTTGAGATGAACTTACTCATTAACGAATGCAAGGCATGGAAGAGGATCTCCAAGTGATGAGATTAGCATGAAAAGCACTTGGATGATTTCATTTGAGCTTGACTTCAATGCATGAAGGAGATTTAGAGCTCTAAGAGAGAAATGAGAGAGTTTGAGAGTGGCTTAATCAAGCTCTAAAGATTTGCAATAGATCTAAGAAGTTTTAATGAACTCAGCCCTCTCATATATATGGGAATCCTATATGAACTCTCAAAACCCAAGGAAATAGCCAAAATAAAAAAGCTGTAACGGCTAGAATCTGGGCTGAAACGTCATCGACAGTCGACTGATGATCATATGACAGTCGACTGACCAACGGCTAAATAAAACCCAACGGCTATAATCTGAGCCAGGATAGACGACTGTAAAAGACTACACAGTTGACTGTATACAGGACAGGTGCATGTAAATCCTTCAGCAGTCGACTGCTACAGGTGATGGAAGTAAAACAGAGAGATGCGACTTTCGCACTTACGCCTTTCAGACGACTGATGACCATTTCACAGGCGACTGTAAATATACAGGCGACTGTAAAAACTGCAACAGTCGACTGACTTGCAAATTGGGATGAAGCACAGAAAATGTAAGCGGAACACAGTCGACTCTAGAACAATTCATAGTCGACTGTTGGAAGACAGGCGACTGTAAATTGACAGTCAGTTGACTGTTCTATAAGCTCAAGTAAGAGTCAATAAAAGGTTGACTTGAGCAGTGCACTACAGTCGACTGTAGAAGGCTCGACAAGCACCTGGAATCACCCAGTCGACTGTAAGGCCTTCATCAGTCGACTGATGGAGAGCCAGAGACTCCAATTGAGTCTTTGGGCAAGATGAACCGATTGGGTTGGATTCTATGATAATCCTAATGCTCACTTAGATGGTTAAATGCATATGCATGAATGCGTAGACCATCTATCAATGCATTACATTAAACCTAGAATCAAAAAGGAGAAAAGCAATAAATGAAATATTACATGGATTACATTGCTTTCCTTAGAGTCTATGGCTTCAAACTGAAAGCCTTGATGCTCACCATCATCTCCAAGCTTTGGCACCCCTTGAGTCCAAGCTATGGCATTGCTCCTCTCGATGTCCATCCTTGCACCAAGTGTTTAGTCTCCAAAACTGATATTCTTGAAATGTTAACTATGAGACTAAAACAAGAGAGTCATTAGTAATAACATACTGTTGTGATCATCATCAAAATACCATTGGTATGAAACACCAATACTCAACACTTTTTATTGAAGATTGATCTGGAGAAGGCGTATGACAGAGTGAGATGGGATTTCTTGGAGGAGACGCTGGCCCTTTTTGGCTTCCCCTCATCCTAGATCAAGTTCATTATGTTTTGTGTTTCATCCTCCTAGCTTGCAGTGTTGTGGAATGGAGAGATTTCAGAATGGTTCTTGTCAGAGATGGGTTTATGACTGGGTGATCCTCTTTCCTCATACTTGTTTGTGTTGTGCATGAAGAGACTGAGTTTGCTTATCAATGAAGCGATTTCGAACAAGTTACGGACACCGATTGTGATTGGAAAGGGTGGTCCTGCGATCACCCACTTGCTATTTGCAGACGACCTCTTCTTGTTTGGGAGGGCAACTTTTCAACAAGCTCGTCGGATCACAGTTACCTTGGACATATTTTGTGCCTCTTCTGGAGCTAAAGTTAGTTTGGAAAAATCGTAATGCTATATTTCCTCGTGGGACGTCGACATGCTTTGAAACTTTGTTCTTCTTTGGGTGTCCAATCATCTACAGGCTTGGGCAAGTATTTAGGAGTGCCTCTTCTTCATGGCAAAGTTTCTAACGACATATATAGAGAGGTGGTGGAGAAGATCAGTTCTAAATTATCTGGACGGAAGTATAAATTATTAAGTCTAGGTGGCTGTGCTACTTTAGTTACTCCAGTTACTTTTGCCATACCGACTAATGATATGCTTACTACCTACTTTTCGTAGAATACTTTAAATGAGATTGACATATTGAACAGAACATTCCTTTGTGGTGGGAGTGTAGGAAAGAAGAATCTTCACCTAGTTAATTGGAAGGAGGTGTGTACACCTGAGAAGGTTGGCGGCCTTGGAATTCGATCTATGGAATTGCATACTAATGTGCTCTTGCAGCAGTTAGCTGCTAGTCTCTAGCAAAAAGAGCGATTAATACGGATGATTAATAAAACAATAAATTCTTTCAAATTGCTCATGGCATGGCTCAATAATTCGCATTCCAACATGATCTTGACCATCAATATACACATCCATGAACAAAATCAATCACATGATATTTTCTCTAATTTAGTATGAATAAATAACATGCAAGCATCGTTTTGCGCAAGCGAAAGTATAACACGTCGTTATATACTAGTTTTCGTGTTTCCAAGGAATTGGCCTATCAAAACAATCATTCAAGACATGGGTATTGAAGTTGCTTAGTATATTCACCATTTCTTTTCTTTTATTGGTTCTGCGTAATGCGCATCAAGCAACATTCGTAGAAAAATGTAGAACTTGGATCGCTCCATCAAATGAGTGAGTTTCCGGTCAATGGCTCCCAAATCAGACGATCATAGGGCATTAGGCCAAGAAGGACCCCTCGGACTGTACTACTCGAGCCAACCAAGTTATTTATTAGTGACATACTTATTCATTCATTTTTCATCATTCATTTTTCATTCATTTTTCTTTTCTTTTCTTTCTTTCTTTTCTTCATCTTTTTCTTTGTAAGCAACTCAAAACCCATCTTTGATTATAAACATTAGAATCAAAGGCCAAATTCCTCTTCAACTTGAAGACTATTCTTAAAAATCATGTATACTTAAGCGTTTTCATCACATTAGCATGCATGAAATATATTCAAACTATTTCGAGATATTTAATCATGGAAATTGAAAACTTTCATGAATAGTATATTAACGGTAATTCCATGAAGGAAAAAAATAATTAGCTCAAGCCATAAACAATTTTAGAACTCAATTAATGCGTAATCGTCCGTATTTGAGGCATATGAAGGAGTTTTAAAACGATGAGATTTGGTGATTTATTCTTCTCAAAAAAATCCTAAGGTCTCATACACACCCCCCAACTAAAGATGGACATTGTCCTCAATGTCGAAAGGTGCACGAGTTTATTCAAATCAAGCAACCTAGAAAGCATATAAAAATCTACACTACTGGATAGAACACACCGTGATCAAATGGCGGATCCCGAATCTTTGATGGTGGAGGAAGTTGTTCAATTTGCTCCTTGCGCTCCTCGGCGATTATTCTTCCGCCAAAAACTAATTTGGACCCCAGCAACACAACTCCAAGCATCTCTATAAGCTGTTTGCCAATGTCCTGCGAGAGATGAGTTATGTCAGTCCAAATTAATTTAAGATTCCTTTCAATAAAATTATTCCAAACGTAGTCATCAAAATAAGTGAAATGAATTAAAGCAAGTTGACGACTACTCCCTGAAAGATTTGCACTACTCTCTGTAAGATGCTCGATCAATGGAGAGAGGGGTAATTGATTTTGGGACAAAACTGGAAGAGGGCATGGTTCTGACTCCATGGCGATAATCTCAAACCCTTGTCCCTAGCTGTCTCCTCCTCTCGTTCATCCAAAATTGCTAGCTCGTCCTCTCTTTTGCACACACTTTCTGCCATGTGTATATTTATATTCGTGTCATCATCGTGACATGGCTCGCTCGATATACCTGCAATAGAAGATAAACTCGTATTAGTTTCTTTAAATTGAGTTTCAAAATAATTATTTTCTTTTAAGCAAACGGCAAGCAAATTAAGATCTTCAATAGATTTTTGAATCCGCCGACTCCGAGCAAGGAAATTCTCCTAGAATTGATGGGATGTGGCCTCCTGTGTCTGAATAATCAGGTAAGCTTCCTCTTTCAAGGATTGCAAAGGTACGTCTACGCTTTGCTCTTCTTGATCGAGGCACGAAGGCTCCGTTAAATCGCTCTCTGAAGTCTCTTCCATGGTTTCTTCGTTTTCTTGCAGACACTCCATGTATTCCCACGCCTCTGTCGGCGTCATGCCTCCCAAGAATTCCTGCAGCTTTGGTCGTAGTCCATCTAGGAAGGATGCCATAAGCTCTTCATTTGTGTACCCATGCTGCGGATAGCTCGATATAATGTCTGTGAACCTCCTCCAGGCCTGAAAGAAAGTTTCACAGTCAGTTTGATTAAAATTAACAATTTTGAGCTTCTCCATTCTATGTTTGTGTGCATTAGCATACCTTGCATTATACAGATTGTTTGTGCAATAGAAATTCATATATTCCATTTTGAAAGAAAAGAAAATAAAATCAAATAAATAAAAAAATTTATGTACAGTAAAGTGGAAAGATCTCACCGAAGGTTCTCTAAATGAAATAAACCGTAGTCACAAACCATTCCTCCCCGGCAACGGCGCCAAAAACTTGGTGGGCTCCGAAAGGTGCTCTCTCTCAAGTGCAAGAGTCCGTACAAGTAGTAAAATCTGGGAGTCCAGATGTCGAATCCACTGGAAGAAATCTGTTGCAACCACAATTCAAATCAAATAGAAAGCCTACGAAAAGAAACTAAACACTTTTAATGGTGGTGATGGTGGTGTGAATGGGGATACGTGAATGATACGAACAAGGAAAATACGTGAGAACAAATATCTATAAAAAGTATGCACATGGTATGGGTTCGTTAGGATCAAAGATTCGTATTAATTTGGTTGATAAATATATCACAATGAATTCTCTTTTTGAGAGCAATTCACCGGGAAAATATCCAGTATAACTCAATGAATTCTCCTTTTGGGAGCAACTCATCGGAAGATGCCCTTTTGGGGGTTCAAACACAAAATTCAATGAGATCGTCGCTAAAATTATAATACGATATGAAACTCTCTTTTGGAGAGATCAAAACTACGGTATGAAACTCCCTTTTGGGGAGATCAAAACTCACCCTTTTGGGGCGATCATCAACTAAATCAATTCTTTTGGAATCTGAAAAAGTCGATTTACGAACAAAGATTACAATTTTAGCGACGTTTAACGATTTAGCACAAGGAATACAACCAAACTAACACAAATAATATCCCCTAACTACTCCATACCATGCACAACAGAGATTTAGCTACTCATAATGCAATAATAAACAAGTTTCATAGCCAAATATTTCAAGTTCATAGCAAAATACAATAGAAAACACCAAAATACGGGGTTTGAGTTAAAGAAAATATCACCAATTCTCCTTGAAAATACTACAAACTCTCTGGAAATAATAAAACAAGCCTCTGGAATTTTACAGAATTTTTCAGGGGGAGAATACGGCTCCTAGAGCCTCCAATACGCCCAAAATACGCCCCAATCTGCTTGAATACGCTCAAAAACCCTAAATACGCTTATATAATAGGCATTGCGGGTTTGGGTTGTGTTATCGGGTTAAAATCCGCTTAGGAATCGAACCCAAACCCATTTAAACTTCGGCGCAAATGACAACAGTTGATCCACGCGGGATCGAGCCAGGCGCTGACACGTGTCCACCCGGGTCGGAGTTTCGCCCGCTTCGATTGCGCCCGCATCCACTTTTATTCGAATTCACTTCGGATTTCATCGGAGCCGTTGGATGTAGGATCGCACGGCTCTAAACGTGCCACGTCGCCCTAACGAAAACCGCTGCTGCTTCGTTCGAGTCGCGTGCGGCCTCGTTGTTAGCCGTCGGATGGAGATCTCGCGGACGACGTTCAGCCACGTCGTCGCCCTTTCGAATTCAAGCGGGAGCAATCTGGTCCGTCGATCTCATTGGGGATTCGCTTGATGGCCACCGCGTGTCCCTTGGTTTTCGTTCGGTGCTGCTGAGATCCGCTCGCTTCCGCATCGACATCAGCCGTTAGATCAGCGATCGACGGCTACCAAGCTGCCGCGTCGCCCCTTCGTCGTAGGCCATCGGATGAGAGCGGGAACGCGTGGATGAACGCCGCATGGCGCGCCAAGATTTGTGCAAACTTAATTTATTTCCAATAAATGGTATTCTGCATTCAAAAATTCATAGTAATTAGCACAGATCTCAGAAAAATACAAATAAATAGTCGTTGGAATCGTGAGATCGAGACCAAGCTATGAAAAATATAAAAAGCACAGAAATACTTCATTAATTGCTGTTTTGTGCTCAAATAAGGTAAATTCTCTAAGAAATGAAGATATATAAAATACGCACGTATTAGAGAACAATACATCATCACATGAGCACAAAATAGGGCTAAATGGGGGGTTAAATATGTAATATTGAACCCGAATCATTAGCTGGGAGGTTCTTAATAGAATCACGTGCTCTTTGGGTTCATCTTTTGAAATCAAAATATAAGCTTCCTGATGATTTTGTCTCTTATGTTTCGAGTTTGGATTCTCTCCCTGCTACTTGGTATTATTCATGGAGAAGCTTGGTCCAGGGATTTCAGAATTTATCTGAAGAACTATTGAAGAGGATGTTGGGATTTGATGGACCCTCAGGGCACAAATCTCTATGCCCGTCCTAAGTCGGACGAATAATAGAGGCAAAAGAAAGCACATCGGAAGAAAATTGTTAAACTTTTTAACGAAGCCCTGAGGAAAATCAAGACACTTAGCCAGGATCTCTACTAACTTGAGGTGGATCTGACCACCCCAAGAAGGATCTAAGCTACTGCAACATAATTAAAAGAAAGCTTCTAAATTACATAACTGGAACCTTGCCTTGGTACATGTAAGGTGTACCGCACCGTCTTCCGAGCCGCTCCCCGTCACGTGCCGAACCGATCCTCGAACCGCTCCGCGTCTCGAGGCGAGCAATCCCCTTGTCGTCGAGCCAATCACGCGTCGAAGAAAGTTTCACCTGAATGTGAACCTTCGCCAAGACTCCGGATCGGATCCGAACTCCTTCGTGGCTTTGCTAGAGCCCTTCAGGAGCAAGGCAAAAATTAGAGAGAATAGAATATTAATTTAAGCTTAGATCCAAGCGTGCTCCAATATTTTTTGGGAGTTGCTCAGATCTAGAGCTTGGTACGAGTTATGAGGAGGGGGTAGGCCCCTATTTATATAGGCGGCTTACCCCTTCCCTTTACTCCACTTCCGATGTGGGGCTAAAGGTTGGAGTTTAATAATTCAAGTTAGTTTGCCTTTCACAAAGGCCAAACTTCGACGAATTTTAACTCACTCACCGTTGAGCTTTAGATTTGATACAACATATTAAATCGAAAAGCGCTGAACGGTTAACGCGTAGAAAAAACGGCACGTCAATCCGACATCGTTTGACCCCTCAAACGTCGTCTCAAAGTTAGCCAAAACCCCACAAAACGCACTAAGGCCAGCCGCCACAAAAATCCACGCAACCCTAGGTTGTGTGGGCCCCACCCGCGTCCGCTACGGGCTAGGCGCCCGCCCGCTTGCGCGGGGGGGCCCCAGCTCGCTTGGGGCGGGCCTGGAACCCGCCCGTTGCGCGAGCGGGCCCACGCTGCGGGGTGGGCCTGACCCGCCCACTGGGTGGGTCTGAGCCCACCCTCTTGGGCTGGTGCCCCATTTTGCGGCTGGGGTCAGTCCAATCTTTTTGGGCTGACCCCTTTGTGTTCTTTGACGGTTTTGGCTCTATCTTGAGCATCCGGATTCCGTTTTTGACGCGGTTTGAAACTGCGTTTAGACCGGGACGATCCTGTCATCCAAGTTACGTTTTCCACGCGTTTAGTGTATTTAAATATTGTTGTAAATAATTTACGACACATTTAACTCAGTTTGCATCATATGCAAAATAGTCCCCTATCTAAGCTTAAAATATCATTTGCATCAAATGCAATTTTCTATCCCTTGCATCAAATGTATATTCTCCCTAATGTTTCTACCTATTACTAGACGAAGGTTGCACTCTGTGTGAGACCCTACAGCCTGACCCTATTACAGGTGGGGCTCGAAGCCCCAGACGGCAGTGTCCACGAGCAGCAGTTGCCATCCCTGTTTCAGTATCATACTTATGTGGTTAACTCATCGACATAAGTACTGTCGGGACCACCCTGACTGTGTCCATGATGAATTTCGTAGTTTTAGTCTCTTCGTCTAAACTATGTCGTTTAGTTCAAGCTTAGGGTACTGTCAAACTGTCAACCCTAATAGCTCAAATCCGGTTAGTCTCCATCGATCTTTAGTCAAATAATGTTGGACATCTTTCAACATACTCTGGCCAGAGATTTCACTAAAGACCGAACTAACACTACGACGCTAACTCCCATTGACCGGGAGAGACGAATCCTCTCTTGGTCATTACTCTCATCGTACGCTTCAAATGTCACCCAACCAAAAACCTTTCGACAGGCCTTGCCTCGAAGCTAGGTCAGTGATCTAAGTGTCGTTGTTCACGTACATGTTCGTACAATGACATCAAGTCAAAAGACCAACTCACCTATCATCACTAAGAGTTGTCATTGACAGACTGGTCAATCAAAACCATGTGACAACTCCTTTTGGGTCGTTCAGTGAACTCATTCTCCAATGAGCACATGTGTCTCGTCTTCGACTTTTCCAAGTCAAACAATCATGAGATCATCGTCACCGCTATACAGTGAAGACTAAGACATAATGGTCTATCCGATGTTTCGATATCCTTTTCTCGAAACATCTACGACTACGAACCCTTTTAGACTTATGCTACGGACGGTCAAGCATTTCTCCATGATCGAGATACTCATGTCGATACATGTTTGACCTTGCATTAAATCCAGGACTTTGCCTAAGTTAATCTCTAATGATAACTACATTATGATTTAACTTAGATAAATATATTACCAAACAGCTTATTGTTATTTCGAACAAGATGTTTGCTTGAACGCGTCTCAAGTATGTGATGCTTAAGCGCTACTCCCAAGTATAGGAGGACGTCAAGTAATAAATTTATATCCGGTGAGACCGGGTCAGATCATGGGGACAAGTCGTTTTGCAATCGTAAGTTCAATTAATAAAGGAGAGATAAAGACGAAACTACAACCAACTAAGCTAATGGTGGAAATGCGCGTGAAAATGTGGGTGAGACCATCTACCAAACCAACATCCTAGGGTTCGAGAATCGGAAAGGGAAATAGGCAAGGAAGCTTGTGTGGTGTGTGGGAATGAGATTGCTAAGCATATGGGTTCAATCCGAGGATAACTCAATTGTCTTTCCGGCTAAGGAAAGCGCAATCGGTGGATGTGGCATTTTAACAAACACTTGGTGTGCAATGAAAGTATGGTATGGAAAATCGAGATAATAAACAACCAAGCATATATGAATGGTACCACTAGGCAAACTCCACTCTAGGGATACCCACTAGGATCCCTAATTCAAAGTATATCCCAAAAAATCCTATCACATAAACTTTTAAACATGCAAGATTGAAATTCCATAGCCCAAGCAAGCAACATCACCACACAACCACACACAATGAGATCTAGCTACTCATAGCAATAAAAGAGACATTTTCATCTCTAAAAACCATCATCCAATATCATTACAAATCACCAAATCAAAATACACAAAGAAAGGGAAAGAGTTTACCAAGATTTCTCTAAGAAAAACATAAACTTTCTCTTCCAAAGTTCTCCTCCAAGCTTTCTTGCTCCTCTCCAATGGCCTTTAACCCTAAGAATGAAGAAGAAGGAGA
Source organism: Scilla litardierei (assembly GCA_030789695.1). Lineage (NCBI taxonomy): Eukaryota > Viridiplantae > Streptophyta > Magnoliopsida > Asparagales > Asparagaceae > Scilla > Scilla litardierei. The sequence goes on from CM061133.1 coordinate 319,223,559, forward strand.
GTGGAATGAGGGAAAAAGAGGGGAGGAAAGCCCAAGAAATAGACTCAGAATTTCGGGTCTGAAAACAGCCCAAACGGGTCGGATCCACGCCCAAACCCGCAACTAATGCCCAAATCTGCAAAAATTTTCAGCACAGCCACCCTGTCTTGCGAAAATTCTAGAAAAATCATCCAACCTCGGATTGACGTGTTCCAGGCGGCGATGGAACCGTAACAAAGTGTACTCTAACAAAAAAATATCATTAGGCCGAAAAATACACTGGAATGATAGCAGATTTCTTCACAAGAGGGGCAAATCTGTAGAAATTTTCAGCACCGCCACACTGTCTTGTGAAAATTCTAGAAAAATCATCCGACCTCGAAATGACGTGTTCCTGATGGCGATGGAACCGTAACAAAGTGTAGAATACCATAAAAATATTATTATGTCAGAATATATACTGCAATGATAGCAGAATTCTGCACAAGAGGGGAAAAGCAGACTTTCTAGCCCAGAAATTTTCAGCACCGTCACATTGTCTTCCAAAAAATGCAGTAAATTGCTCCGACCTCCAAAAATTCTGGAAAAATATGTGTTGGAATCGGGACTTCACGAAATTCAATTGAAAAATAATAGGAGACCAAGATGAAGATGCGAATAAGCTGTAAAATTTATGTTTTAAGCATATAAAAATGGTAAGCTCCAATATTAAGTGATATCATCAAAATGCGCGTATTGGAGCCAAAATGAACACAAATTATGCACAAAATACCATCTAATGAGGGGTAAAATATACAATATTGAACCCTAATCAATGTTTGTACAATTACACAGAGATAAATTGCCTCGAGGACATACATCTCCCTACATCGGATTGGTGATGGGAAAACTACTTATTTCTAGAGGGATAACTGGTTGGGTCAACCACTTCTATCTACCATTTCTCCTTCGTCTGGTGTTGATTCTTCTCATATACTAGTCTGAGACTTTATTCAGGATGGTAAAGGAGATATGGAAAAACTATTCACATCAGTTCCTGAGAATGTGACATATCCAATCATCTCTTATCCACTCCTACAAATCACATCCCAGGCTGATGTGTTTATGTGGCATCCCAAGTCGAATGGGAAATTTTTTAATCAATTAGCTTATCTGCAGTTGTTGGCAAAGTACAACAGGGGTATAGAGAGTCACTCAGATTGGTTGTGGAAATTACCTTTACATGCTAGGGGGCTGTTCTTCTTATTGTTAGTCGTCAAAGACTGGATTGTTACTAATGCACTGCGATTTCATAGTGAAATCTTGGTGTCAGACTTGTGATCGTTCTGTGTATCTAAACCCGAGACTACCCTCCATGTTCTCATGTATTGCATAAAGGCTAAGAAAGTCTGGAATGTTTTCTTCCCGACTTCGGCTTTCCTGGGTTTCTACCACTCTCCCCTATTTGAGTGGGTGACAGAGTATATGCACAAAAAGACTTCTCCCCCAACTCAAGTTATTTTGTTTGCTAGATATTTAAGGAATATTTGGGGAGCTCGGTGTCAATGGATTTTCTCGATAGGGGATGTGGGAGTTGATGTTTCGTTCACTATTCAACATATTGCTTCTCTTGCATCAGAGGTCACCCATCATTATGGTCAGTCTACATCAGCCCCTTCAGATACTTTGGTCATTTGATGGTTACCCCTGCTTATGGTGTTGTAAAACTTAATGTTGATGGGGTTAGTAAAGGGAATCCGGGGCTATCTGGGTCAGGTGGAATTTTTCGGGATGGCCAAGGTGCATGGCTTCTTGAGTTCTCTGCCTATATTAGGTGGGGTACTAATCTAAATGCGGAACTACATGCCATTCATTTTGGACTAGAGATTGCCTGGCATCAGGGATTTATGGATGTTATAAGTGAATCCATATTCTCAGGTTGCTCTTCTGCTTCTGTCTTCGACTGGTGTCTACTCTCATCATTTATTGAATTTGATACTAGATATTTGGTAGCTCACAATGAGATTTCATCTTTGTACCTTCCATCATGTCTATAGGGAGGCGAACTTCTATGCTGACTCCCTAGCTAACTTGGGATATCAATTGGATGAAGAACTTTAGGTTTGGAAACGGCCTCCTGCATCTTTATCTCAATTACTTAGTATGGACGTAAGAGGCAATGGATATCCTCGAGGGTTCACCCTATGATCCTTTGTATTTTTTTCGATGTATAAAACCCAAAATATCGATGAACCTCAAGGAAACTTGACCTTTGATCCACTAGTTACAAAAAAATTTTATCGTTCTGAAACTGTTGAACTTGTAACGTTAGATCGAGTGTCAAATAATATTGGATTCACTTAATTGTTGGTATGGTGATTATTCATGATGTGTAAAACATATTCAAAAAATGTTTAAAAATAAAAAATGTATATAAGTGTCACTCATATACATACTTCTTTTTGTCAACTCCCGGCAAAATTTCTCTAAACCATCACTGCCTTTGGGCTTGCTTCTCGAGCTGTCACGTGACTTTCATCTATAGATGAAAATGCCCTTAAATAACATTTTCTAATCTCATGCAAGTTAGGGGCAAAAAAGGCATTTCAAATCTTTTTTAATGCGATAAGAGTGCTGCTATTCACATCACACTTTCTGCTAAACATATTTCACAGTATTTACAATTTTTGCATTTGTCATACTACTTATTTTATCGCCATGTAAAATGACAAGTTCACCTTTATTTTCTATACCAAGCCTGTGCTCCACACACACACACTACTCCCCTGTAACCCCCTGTTTTTTTATGTACGATGCATTATACTATGTATTTTTTGTCGTATTTGAATCATGTAGCATAAACATATTTTTTTTGCATTTTTGAGATTTTTCGTGATTTTTTGATTAATAAACAAACCTCATTTTATATATTTTAAATTATTTCTAAATAAAAATGTATTTTATACATTTTAATTTTTTAATTAAACATAAAAATGTTTACATAATTTTTATACATTTAAAATAAAAATTAAAACTAATTTTCATAAGACGACACATGGCCATCCACTAATCATTCTTAAGCATGAGTCATCCCTCCACTTGTCACTTTCTCCTTAATCCTCATCTTAACAGAAAATATAAAAGATGGAAGAAAATAAGAAAAAGAAAGAAAAAGAGAAGAAAAAGAAAATTGAGCTAACTGTCTCTCCCTCTCTCCATTCTCACCCTCTTCCTCTTCCTTTGGACGGCCCCCATCTCCCCGCTCCCTCCTCCTTGGCCGAGCACCACCACCACCACCCGCTCCCTCACTTCCTCTCCTTGGCCGACCATACCACCTCTCCTCTCTCTCATTTGTGTAACTCTAAGCTAGAAGGAGAAGAGAAGAAATAGAAGAGGAGCTCATCTCCATCACTCTCTACAATTTGCTTAAGTTAGGAGATTCACAACTTGATTGCTTGAATACAATCTTTAAATTGTTTTATCACTATGCTACTAATAGCCATGTTTAGGATGTTTCACGTTATGTTCAAGATGTTCTCATTTTATGCTATTAGTCACCATGTGTAGGATGTTTCATGCCATATTTAATATGTTCTCATTTCAGACTACTAGCCATAACACTATGTTCATGCCATGACACTATGCTTATGTCCCTTTATGCCATGAAACTATGCATATGCCATGAGATTCTGCTTATGTTCTACACATGCCATAACACTATGCTTATGTTCCTTTATGCCATGAGACTATGCTTATGTTCTATGCATGTCATGATACTATGCTTGTGTTCTATATCAAGATTAAGATGTTGCCATGTTTAGGATGTTAGACTTATAGCATAAGGATGATGTTCTATTTATGATGCTTATGTTTTACATTATTTTGAGCCCTTATTACTTTCCTTATGCATTATGATGTTGCCATGTTTAGGATGTTAGACTTATAGCATAAGGATGATGTTCTATTTATGATGCTTATGTTTTACATTATGTTGAGCCCTTGTTACTTTCCTTATGCATATGATGATACTAAGATGATGATGTCCTATGTTGAGGATATTTCCTTTATGTATATGATGTTTTGTGATGCGATGATGGTCACCTAAGTTATGGCATTGATATGATGATGGTTTCAAATGAAATGATGTTTAGAGGTGGAAATGGCCACACATATGTTGAGGCAGATCGAGGACATGGTCGCATATGATTTGAGTGAATACCCGAGTGTATTATGATAACCTGGAATATCTCAGTCTACTCCAAGGTGGGTTAGTAATTCAGATATGAGGTTGGTGAAAACTGGAGTAAAATGGAATTATAAGGAACTGGATTTGTATCTCACTCGCACTCTCGGCAGCCGACAGGGGGAGTTGGGCATAGTTGGATAGGCCCTTGAGTATACTCGTGATGCACCATGAGTATCTGGATATTATTATATTCCCACTTCCATCAGGGGGAAGTTACGAGAGGCCCTGTTGGCAGTGCACATGTCCACTTGGGGGGTACCCTTTTTCCATCCACACTGGGTGAGAGTCCAGAACCGTATGTATTACATTTTACTAGGATTCTAAAGTATTAGTTCAACAATAATAATACAAGAGTTGTTTGATGACCATTCTTTCCAATGTAGTAGTATATTTACTTTTATGTCTGCGATTTTCATTTCCGCTTAGAGAAGTTGTTTCATTTAGAGTACCCTTTTATTACCCACATGATGATTGTTGGTTGCAATATTAAATATATTATTCTACACCTCAAATTGTGTTTTTCCTACTGGACGCGCGTTGATGTGTCTACCCCCTTTTACCAGGACTAGAGCTAGCGACTACATTGTAATGCAACAAATTTAATAAGACAACAAGTTTAATTTGTTGTACCGTATTTTCACATGAACAAAATTGCTCAGTTCACAACAGACAAAAATTTTGCATGTTGTGCACGGTGAGCAATTTTGGCTCTCACCATGCACAACAGTCAAAATTTTGGAATCAAACGAAATGTTTCGGTTTTCCTTTGAAACAAAAACGTTTTCGTTTTCGTTTTCGGTTAATGCAAATGGAAATGGGTTAATGCAAAATGGTGCATGCCTCTTCGTTTCAAAATTGGTTAATGCAGCGTTGTGCCTGTTGTACATTAACCCATTTCCATTTGCATTAACTGAAATAATAAGAAACGCTGCACTTTGCATTTGCTCTCTGGAAATTTCAAGCTCGCTCGATAGCTTGAATTTTAAGTGGTTGTGCGTGCGAGTAAAATGAAGAGGCTCGAAACAAATTTCACGCGCGCACATCCGCTTCAACTTTCAATGGTTGTGCACACATGTAAAAATTTTCCGTGGTTGTGCACACAGGTAAAATGAAAACGCTGTGCACACGAGTAAAATGAAAACGCTGGAATTTTTTTTCAAGCGCGCACAACCGCTTCAATTTTCAGTGGTTGTGCATGCAAGTAAAACTTTGAGTGGATGTGCGCACGAGTAAAAAATTAATTAGAAATGGCCAATTATCAAGCATAATGCAACACATTTAATAATACATCAAGTTTTATTTGTTTTTTTTTGCATTTTCACGCGAATAAAATTGTTCATCGTGCACAACATGTAACTTTTTTGCCGGTTTTGCACGATGAGCAATTTTGGTCACTGCGCATAACATGTAAACCTTTTGCTTCTACTCCACATTTTACATGTTGTGCGCGACGCGTAAAATAATAATTCTGTGTACAAAATTGCTTACCGTGTACAACATGCAAAATTTTTACATGTGCGCGGTTAGTAAAAATGGTTTCACATAGAAAATTTACTTACCGCACACAACATGCAAAAATTTTGCATGTTGTGCGTAGTAAACAATTTTGCCTCTCTGAAACAAAATTGTTCACCGCGCACAACGAGCAAAATTTAACTGTTGTGTGCGCTTAGTAATATCATTGTATGTGCATTTTATCAACCAAACAGAGAATTTTGGAAAAAAATTTATAGATCTTCTTATTTTAGCTTTTTTTTCCAATCTTCAACTTTCATGTTATCACGATCTTAAGTATCCGTCATTCGATTCGTATATGTTATAAGTCTTTTGGGGATTTAATTTGATTTTGCAATGGGGTTTTCATGATTTTATGATGTTTTGACTTAAGATGTATTTTAAATACTCCCGGTCGTGCGTAGAGCAGAAAAATAAATAATATTATTTTATTCGTTGTGCACATAGTAAAAAGTAAAAACGGTCGTGCACAGAACAATTCGGTATGTCCGCGTAGCAACCGTCAGAAAATAATTCGTTTGGACTTTTTCTCATTTGGATACCTTGAAAACGCGTCTTTATTGTGGTGATTGGTTTTTCTCTAATATACAGTGAGTTGAAGAGAAGTAGGGATGCCGAGCGCCTTTGGCGCAGTGCCAACTGGGTAAGAACTCGGGATCTCAGTGTGAGGTCCCGTGAGTTCCCGGGTTCGAAACGCTTATCCCCCACTTCCCCTATATGTAATATCCCCCTAGTGTAGATAGTGTAGCTGCTCCCCTGTGCTCTTGCGCCGGTCTGTCAGCTGGCCTTTGGGCTCGGTTTCCTGCTTTTCGATGAACCAGAGAGAGAGAGAGAGAGAGAGAGAGAGAGAGAGAGAGAGAGAGAGAGAGAAGTAGGGATGAAATCCTCCATCTTTATTGCAGCAGTGAACGAAAATGAGGACGGCCAATAAAGCCATTTAATCAATGATTTGTATTTTGGGTAAATTGCATAAAAATACCCTCACGTTTGGGCCATTTTCACGTAAATACCCTCAGGTTCATTTTGTGGCAAATTGATACCCTGTAACGGAAAATGGGCTAACAGTGTTAAATTGGACCATTTTGCCCCCCTCTCTCACGTTTCGGTAAATACCCTCACGTTTGGGCCATTTTTACGTAAATACCCTGAGGTCTCTTCTCTCTCTCTACCGAATCTCTCTCTTTCTCTACCGATTCTCTCTCTCTCTCTATCTCTCTCTACTGATTCTCTCTCTCCTCTCTCTCTCTCTACAAATTCTCTACTTTTCTCTCTATACCGAATCTCTCTCTACCGATTCTCTCTCCCCCAATTATATATATATCTCTCTCTACAGATTCTATATATATGTATGTATGTATGTATGTATGTACGTATGTATGAGGAGGGATCAAATGACCCCCAAAAATAACCCCTATCAAAAATCCTATGCCCCCCATTTTTTCGGAAGATCCGAACCGTTCATCTTGATCTCCACCCTCTAAATACATGACCCACCAATTTTCAACCCGATCCCATGTGTTTTGCCCGTTCAGCAACCATTCGCAGAAGTTCTGTTCATGTGAAACCGTTAAATTTGGGTCGGATGGATGAACGGGCAAAACACATGGGATCGGGTTGAAAATTGGTGGGCAGGTATTTAGAAGGTGAAGATCAAGATGAACGGTTCGGATCTTCCGGAAAAATGGGGGGCACAATATTTTTGATAGGGGGTTATTTTTGGGGGTCATTTGATCCCTCATATATATATATATATGTATATATATATATATATGTATATATATATATATATGTATATATACATATATATTTATATATACATATATATATATATGTATATATACATATATATGTGTATATATATATATATCCTTATTACAATTGAGGAATGTTTTTGAATTTGTCCCATGTGGCAATGTCACATCGCCACATGGGACAACATCCTTAAACCCAAAACCCAAAAAACCCAAAACCCCACCCAACCCTCTAAAACACCAAAATCACACCCCAATAAAAAAAACCAAAACCCCCAAGACAATACACTCACCCATAACCACTCTTCTCATTTTCACCCGTTTTTGCACTTATCAAAAAATCGAGTGTGGGTCCTGCATCCTGATTGTGTGGGTTGGCTTTTGGGGTGTCCGTGCATTCGCTCTCCTTTTACCATCCGACACTGCCGACATGCACACCCACACTTTTCGCTCCTTCCCGGTTCCGCGCGTGCATTGCGGTTCTTTTCGTCGGCGATTATTTTTGCTCGTGCACCAAGTGCACGAGCAATTTCTAGTATATATATATATATATATATATATATGTATAGGAAAATTTTCAAGTGAGAACATTTCGCACCGTGCGAAAATGTTTTTAGTTTTTTTTTGAAATTTTTTTTTTCAAAAATTCTTTTTCCCACCCTCATTATATGTTGTTATACCCCCCTCAAAAAATAATCAATGAGAAATAATGTCATTTGGCCTTCGATCAAGGCATTTCATCAAATTCGCACGTTTTGAGACCGTTAAATTTGTAACGGGTGGATGGGTGCTCTAATCCCCAACGGGTTCACCCATTATTTTCCCTGGGGTATATAATTGTATGGATTAAACATCAAAAAAAGAATTTTTGAAAAAAAAAATTTCAAAAAAAAGATAAAAATCTTTTCGCACGGTACGAAAAGCCTCTTTTTCGCAACCGAAGATCGCCCTATATATATATATATATATATATATATATATATATATATATATATATAGTGAAAAATGGAGAAGAGCTGACAGCGCTGGAAATTTTTCCAGCGCTGTCCGCATTTTGGGCAACCTAAAAGTATTTTTTTTTTGAAATTTTTTTGCAGTAGTTAGATATATGTGTTAGGAAGCTCTCCACAAAATTTCAGCTCAATCCGACACCGTTTGAGCCTCCGTTCATCGATTTCAAAAACGTTACGCAAAACTGTGGACAGATTTGCGTAACGTATTTGAAATCGATGAACGGAGGCTCAAACGGTGTCGGATCGAGCTGAAATTTTGTGGGGAGCTTCCTAACACATATATCTAACTACTGCAAAAAAACAATTTCAAAAAAATTATTTTTATCTCGCCCAAAATGCGGACAGCGCTGGAAAAATTTCCAGTGATGTCAGCATTGGCCCATTAACCTCATATATATATATATATATATATATATATATATATATATATATATATATATATATATATATGGCTCCCGTGGATCTCGGACGGGCGATTACCATAGACCCTGGAGGCGATCTCAAAACTGGCGGCGCTGACGGATCTCAGGCCAAGATTAGGGTTCCGGATGTTCGCAAGGGGAAGGGCGAAACGTTTAATCTCGACAACGGGGACAGTTATTTCAAAGGGCGCCGAGAACATGCTCATAGATCTTCAGCGCAAGGTGGCGGTACATCGGGGAGCGGTGGTTCCCCCACTACGGAGAAGGGTGTGGAGGATCCTCGTTCAGGGGCAACAGGAGGCTGGGAGATTGTGGATCGACGGAAAAGGCGTGGATTTGCGGGCGCAAGATTGGGTGGTGTCGGGAGAAACCCTGGTAGGGCACCGCCAAGAGGTAAACCTCAAAATAGCCATATCCCCCCTAAGTTGTTTGAGAGAAAGCCTATGAGAAATGCTGGAGAGATTAAAATCGATCCTTCAAAGGCTAAACAGTCCTGGGCGGATGTTTGTTCATCCATCAGGAAATACGACATTGACGTGGGTATGTCGTTTGTTGCCCCCATTGCTAAAGATGATGGCACGCTGATGGCAATGGTGCCGAAGTCTGCACTGGCCAGAGGAGCGGAACAGTGGAAGTCTACCCTAGTTGGGTACGTCTTGGGTGATATCCCTTTCTATGGGCAGATTTGTGCTTGGGTGGATAGACTATGGAATCTCAAGAGGGGGGTGAAGATCTATAGTCGGGAAAATGGGTTTTTCTGCTTCAAATTTGAGGATGATGGTGAATGTGAGAGGATTTTACATGGTGGACCATGGATGTTTGACAGGAGACTTGTGGTCCTACAACGATGGAGTGCTGGGGTCAAGCTGGAGCGGGATATCCTTTCTTCTGTTCCAGTCTGGATCCAGCTGCATGGAGTCCCCCTGGAAATGTGGACACTTGAAATCCTGAATTGCATTGCGTCATTGGTGGGTAACCCAATTTGCCTGGATAAGCTCACTGCCAAAAAGGACCGGTTATCCTACGCAAGATGCCTCGTTGAAATCCATGCTAAACAGGCCCCTATGCAATTCGTCTCAGTGGGTACTGAAGATGGACCAACCCTAAAAATTGGAGTGAAGATAGAGGGGGAACCACCGAGATGCTCTAAATGTGTTTGCTTTGGTCACTCTGACTCCCAATGCCTTGAATCAGTTGAGCCCCCTTCATTCCAAATTGAAGGAACTTCGGATGTCCAGTTGGAGGAAGGAGAGATTGAGGGGGACGATAATAGCGACCCCTTAGCATCTGATGATGGGATACACAATCCTGTTCTGTTTGAGAAGCCTAAAGTAGTTGTTCCAACTCAGGATATGGCAGATGACATCATGTCTAATAATGAGCCATCCCCTCTTGTTAACGATCGGGGTATCGTAATAGGCCCTGGTTGCGATGGTCTTCCTGTAAGTCATGGCCAGGGGCCAATATCGTGCCGTGAACAAGAGGGCCTCGTAACTTTTGAGGCACCTTTAGCTGCGGTAGGGAGCTCCATCCAAGCTACAGAGGCTGCTAATCCAAATCCATCGCTGCTAAGCTGTAGCAGCAAATTGCCTGCCTCTGTCCTCCCTAGTGTGATGCCTGATGCTGGGCATGGAAGGCTTGATGCTGATCTTCGGCATGGAACTGGACACATTGCTGGGCACCGCATTTCTCTGCCTTCTCTCATCTCCGAAATCCCGGAGCCTGATTTTGAAATGGTTAAAGACCAAGTACCTGAAACTATTGCTGTAGACAACCCTGATTGGGAGGCTGAAATGGAGGCGATTAAACAGCAAGCCGAGCCAAGAAATTCTAAGAAGAGGCAAGAACCACTGGCTTACTCCAGGAAAAGTTCCAGAATCCTGGAGAATAGCCAAAGCCGAAAACCAACAGTTGACAAATGAAAATGTTCATTTGGAATGCTAGAGGTCTAAATAATTTGGTAAGGAAGAGGGACCTTCGAGATTTCTTGATGAAGGTTAGGCCCTCGGTAATAATCTTGATTGAGACTAAGCTCAAGAATCTTACCACAGTCGGGAAGTTTCTACCTAAAGACTGGATAACCTTTAATAATTTTGATACCTGCTCTGGAGGCAGGATACTTCTAGGATTTGATCCTGACGTGTGGAGAGTAGCTCTGTTGACGTACTCGTCCCAACACATTACCGTATCCTGCGAGAATTTAGGCGGGATGAATTGCGTCATTACAGGGGTCTACGGACGCAATACAATTGAGGAGAGGAGGGACCTTTGGAAAATACTGGAGCATGATTGCCTGCGGGCAACAAATGGAGCTTGGCTTGTGGGGGGGATTTTAACAGCGTTTTGTACTCTTGTGACAAGATTGGGGGCAGAAGGTTGGAGATGAGTATGGTCCGGGATTATGAAGAATGTATTGGCAAATGTGGTCTCCAGGGCCTTAAGAACACGGGGAATAAACTCAGCTGGTGTAACAACCGGTTGGGACAAGAGCGTATTGCCGCACAACTGGATCGGGTCTTCGCAAACGCAAATTGGATAAACTTATTGCCTGAATCGTATTTTGACTATTTGGAGGCGGGCACTAGCGAACACTTCCCTATGGTCGTCCATCTTCATAGCCAGGTACCTCCTAAGCCCAAGCCCTTTAAATCCTTCAATTTTTGGTCATCTTGCCCAGGATACAAGGAGGTCATTTGCGCTCATTGGAATCTCTCTGAATTTGGCACCCCTATGCACCGGCTAGTTCAAAAACTGCGTAATCTGAAACCCAAACTTCGGGTATGGGCAAGGGATTACAAGGCTGATAATTTGGTGGCGAGAAACAGGAAATCTCTTGAAATGATCAGGCATGATCCTCTGATACATATTGATTTGGACCTTCAAAAGAAGGAATCCCTTCTTATTAAAGAGTTATCTCAGGCCCTAAAAATGGAGGAGGATATGTTTAAGCAAAAAAGCCGCCAAGATTGGCTTACTCTTGGAGATCAAAACACTAAGTTCTTTTACACTCATATGAAGGCTAGGATCAGTAGAAACAATCTGTTGCATTTTGTTGATGGGAATGGTGCAAAGAACAGGGTCTATGCTAATTTGATGGAAAATGCTCCTGCCTTTTATGAAAAGCTTTTCAACCAGAACAATTATCATACTTCCTTTCAAAATCTGATCCCCAAGCGTATTTTAACTAAGGATGCTGCGGCTTGGCTTTGTAGACGGGTGTCTAGTGAGGAAATTAAGGAAGCAGTTTTCCAAATTGGGCCTGACAAGGCCCCTGGTCCCGACGGATACAACGGATACTTCTTTCAGCATAACTGGGATCTTATTGGCACTGACGTCACTGTTGCTATCAAATCTTTATTCTCATCTGGATCTCTTCTCAGACTGGTAAACCACACTTTCCTTACTCTTGTGCCGAAAAATTCAAATGCTAGTGGTTTGGTAGACTATCGCCCCATTGCCTGTTGCAATGTCCTTTATAAGTGCATCAGCAAAATTATTTGCAATAGGCTTAAAGAGGTTATACATGATCTGATTTCTCCCAACCAAGCTGTGTTCCTTAAAGGAAGACTTCTTTCTGATTGTTCTCTTATCGCCCATGAGCAAATTAGAGATTTCAGTAACCCGATGGGGGGGAGAGCATGTTTAAAATTGGATCTTCGGAAAGCGTTTGACAGTGTGAACAGAGATTTTGTTCTCTACTTCTTGCGGTTGATGGGGTTTCCAGACACTTTTATCTCATGGATTAGGGAATGCATCTCCACTCCAACGTTCTCGGTTATGGTAAATGGGGCTCCTTATGGCTATTTTGGTAGCAACAGAGGTCTACGGCAAGGTGATCCCCTTTCTCCATTTCTTTTTGTTATAATCATGGAGACTTTCTCTATCCTGGTGGACAGGGCTATCACTTCTAAGAATATCCAGCCTATGAGGAGGCGTGGATCAATCTCGCATCTCCTATTTGCAGACGATTTATTGGTTTTTTGCAGAGCCAATAGGAATTCTTTCTTGGGCATTAAAAATTTACTGGAGGAGTTTGCTGGATATACGGGTCTGGAGGTAAACTGGGACAAGAGCTCAGGATTATTTAGTAAGGGAGTCAAAAACAAATCTGAGTTGGCAGAATACTTGGGAATCTCAATTGCAACAACTATCACAACATATCTTGGGTTACCTCTCTCTGTTAAGTACCCTACGACCCCAAACTACAAGAGGTTGATTGACAAATGTAAAAAAAGAATGGGGGGTTGGTCTTCCTCGCTTCTTTCCATTGCAGGGTGTATAGAGCTTGTCAGATCGGTCATTTCCGGTATGGTGGCTTTTTGGATGCAAGCGTTCCAGATCCCTCTGAGCGTTCTGAGAACCATTTTGACGGCTTGTCATCGTTTCATTCTGGGGAATACCAGATCCTGGGCTTGGGAGGATTTATGTAAACCTAAGACTGAGGGTGGTGTTGGTATTCGGTTATTAGAGGAGCTTAACATAGCTGCGGGTGTGAAGCAAACATGGAGGTACCTGACATCTAAGAGCATATGGTCTAAACTTATGCAGGAGAATTATGACACTCCAGGCGGGTTATTTGCGGCAAAAGGCACTGTTCTGGAATCGGGGTGCTGGAAGCGTTTGCTTCGGTGTAGGCCGGCTTCCTAGTCGCTGATAAGGAGGGTAGTTCGTGATGGCCGATCAACTTCCTTCTGGCACGATTGGTGGCTTGACGTGGGGCCTCTCTCACAGCATTTCGAAATCCCGAAGGATGCTGCGGTCAAAGTAGTTGCTGACTACTGGGGGGAATGGCTGGAGCTTGGATGCGGGCTTAGACCCTGTGCGTCATCTTATTGGCAATATCAGGTTAACTTCTGGAACCGACTGCTGGAAATGGACTCGAGGGGCCTCTTTCACATTCAAAGAAGCATGGGAGGGGGTTCGTAGTAGGGGACATGCTTTTCCATTCCACAAATTAATTTGGTATCCTAAAAATATACCGAAGATGTCTCTCACCCTCCTAAGAGCTTTCCGAGGTAAACTTCTTACTAGAGATAAGCTTAGAAGGTGGTTGCCTAACTCTCCTACTTCCTGCGTCTTGTGTGATGACAACACGGCTGAAGATATCAGTCACCTGTTCTTTGGTTGCAACTACTCGGGCTATATATTTCGCAGGGCCATGCTTAAGCTCAGGGTTCCCCTCCATGTCCCCTCATCCTTACCTGATGCGGGGAAATTCTTCCTGGCTCACTATAGTGGAAAAGACTGTTTAAGCTTACTCTCTAAAACCACTTTGGCATGTACGGTTTGGCACGTTTGGCAGGAAAGGGATAGAAGGATTTTTGAGGATGTGAAGAAATGCAAGACAATCTTATTTGAAGATATTGCTGCGGATATCAGATTAACAATGCAGGATCAAGAACCAACTTCGAATGAAGAATTGCAAGTTTTTTCAAACTGGGAGTTTAGAGATAAAGGATGATTTTTGTAAGATTTTGTTAGGGTGTGAGTTTGCTAGTGGGGAGTGACGACGCCTGTGTCCTCTCCTCCCCCTATCGAATCATATCCCTATAGGTCTTATGATTGTATATTCCTTATGCATATTCAATAAATTTACACGCTTACCTTTCAAATATATATATATATATATATATATATATATATATATATATATATATATATATATATATATATATATATATATATATGGCAATCTTCCATTGCGAAAAAGGGGCTTTTCGCACCGTGCGAAAAGAATTTTATCTTTTTTTTGAAATTTTTTTTTTCAAAAATTCTTTTTTTGATGTTTAATCCATACAAATATATACCCCAGGGAAAATAATGGGTGAACCCGTTGGGCATTAGAGCACCCATCCACCCGTTACAAATTTAACGGTCTCAAAACGTGCGAATTTGATGAAATGCCTTGATCGAAGGCCAAATGACATTATTTCTCAATGATTATTTTTTGAGGGGGGTATAACAACATATAATGAGGGTGGAAAAAAGAATTTTTGAAAAAAAAAATTTCAAAAAAAAACTAAAAACATTTTCGCACGGTGCGAAATGTTCTCATTTGAAAATTTTCCTATATATATATATATATATATATATATATATATATATATATATATATATATATATATATATATATATAGAAAGGTTAGCGAGCTTTTTATTGATGTATATGCAAAACAATACAAAACTTGACAGGAAAGGAGAATTGGTTCCAATAGAGGGAGGATAGGGCACAAGCGCCGTCACTCCCTACTATCAAAGCCAAAACCCAATGCCTGTGCAAAGTATACGAAAAAATATACAAAACCCAATGGAGATACATCAACCATTGTCTCTAAATACCCAGTTCGCATAGATATTGGCAACCCCATCATCAGTGTCTTCGATGTCTCGGAGAGTGATCCTAACATCCGCAGCAATTACTTCAAAGAGTGAAATCTTGGAGGTTTTAGTGTTCTCAAATATCCTTATATTCCTTTCCCTCCAAACATGCCAAACTGTGGTAGCCATGACAGTCTTGGCAAGTAGACACAAGGACCCCTTACCCCCAAAGTGAGCCAAAAAGTAGTCACCAACATTAGCTAGAGTATGCCCAACATTTGCAGCAACACCCAGTTTTAGTAAGGCTCTGCGTAGAATGTACCTCGAGTAGGGGCAAGCGAAAAAAATGTGATCCAACGCCTCCTCACAATTAGCATCGCACAATACACAACTCCCATTTGAAATGTTTCCCCATTTAGCAAGCAAATCTCTAGTAAGGATTTTCCCTTGAAAAGCTCGTAAGAGAGTAAGGGACATTTTGGGTATATGTTTACTATACCAACCAAGTCTGTAGTATGGAAAAGGGGTACCTTGTCTGCGAACTCCCTCCCAAGCATCCTTGAACTTAAACACCGGTCCCGCTTTCCATTCCCATGAATCCGCCCCTCTCACTAGCGTTACATGACTTAGAATATGTAGGATAGGCCGAATGTCTGGGTCATCCACCCAATCATTTCCACACCAGTAGTCAGCCACTCGTCTCCTATCAGCTCCCAACGGAATATCAAAAAGATTTTTTAGGGGACCGCAAGGCAACCAGTTGTCATGCCAGAAGAGGGTGGAGGCTCCGTCTTTGACCTTTCTTATGATGAGTTTTTGGGAGACGTTTCTGCAACGGAGCAAGAATTTCCAAGTGCCAGATTGAGTTGGGATCCCTTTTGCAGCATAGAAATACTCAGAATCCTTGAAATTGTGCCTCATAAATTCCGCCCACAGTCCTTTAGTGGCTAGTAATCTCCAAGTGAGTTTTACGCCCGAAGCTAGATTAAGATCAGAAAGCAATCTTAGGCCAACTCCCCCTTCGGTTTTGGGGGCACAAACATCATTCCAAGCCCATATGTGATTAGCACCCCAAATGAATCTCCTGCACGCTGAAGTGATAGATCGCAAAATACACATAGGAATTCGAAAAGCTTGTGACCAGAATGCAACCATACCGTAGATTAATGTTCTTACCAATTCAATACGCCCAGCTATGGACATCATAGAAGAGGACCACCCCATCATCCTCTTTTTGCATTTATCCACCAGCCTGCCATACATTGCAGTCTTCGGATATTTTGTAGACAAAGGCAATCCCAAGTACGTGGTGATAGTAATGGCAAGTCTTATACCCAGGGATTCTGATAACTCCCTGGGATTCTTAGTCCCCTTACTGAAGATAGCAGCGCTCTTATCCCAATTAACCTGGAGACCTGTTAAATTAGTGAAATCTTCTAGCAGGATCTTTAACCCCTAAAGTGTTTTGTGATTTGCACGACAGAAAACTAGTAAATCATTTGCAAATAAGAGATGTAATATAGCTCCTGACCGCCGCATAGGTTGCATTGAACGCACAGTGATAGCTTTTGCAACAAGTAGGGAGAAAGCTTCCATAATAATAACGAAGATGTAGGGGGAGAGGGGGTCACCTTGACTAATGCCTCTGTTGCCATGAAAATATCCCATCGGGGAGCCATTAACCATAACAGAGAATGTGGGTGTGGATAAGCACTCCATAATCCAACCAATGAAAGACCAGCCAAACCCCAACTGATGTAGGAAGAAGTAGACAAACTCCATGTTAACGCTGTCAAAAGCCTTCCTGAGGTCCAGCTTTAGGCACGCTCTAGCCCCCATAGGGTTACTGAAATCTCTAATCTGTTCATGAGCCAGAAGGGAACAATCTGAAAGAAGTCTCCCCTTAAGAAAAGCAGATTGATTAGGAGATATGAGTTCATGAATAACAGCCTTCAACCTATTACATAATATTTTGCTGATAACTTTGTAGATGACGTTGCAGCAGGCAATAGGCCTATAGTCCCCTAAGCATGAAGCATTCGAGTTTTTAGGAACCAGAGATAAAAATGTGTGATTAACCTGCCAAAGAAGGGATCCAGAGCGAAAGAAGGACAGTACTACTAAGGTGACATCTTCACCAACAAGACTCCAATTATGTTGATAGAAAAGCCCATTGTAGCCATCAGGACCCGGGGCCTTAGAGGGCCCAATCTGGAAGACAGCTTCTTTGACCTCTTCAGATGAAACTCTCCTGTCTAGCCAACAGACAGCTTCGGGGGTAAGTTTCCGCTTGGGGGTCAGCTTTGGAAAAGTATTCCAATAATGGGACTGGTTATATAAGTTTTCATAATAGAGGGGGGCTTCGATTTTCAGATCTTCAAAAGTTTTATTTTGATCTCCATTTGCATCAATCAGGTGCTTCAAATTGTTATGAGCCTGCCTAGCTTTCATGGCATTGTAGAAGAATTTAGTGTTTCTGTCTCCCAGCTCTAACCAATCTTGACGGCTTTTTTGTTTAATCATCTCTTCCTCCAAACTTAATAACCGGCCAAGCTCATTTGACAAGGAAATTTCCTTAGCCTGAAGGACAGTACCAGGGTTTGTATGAAGTGAAGCCCGGGTTTCTTCTAACAAACGCCTGCAATTATTAATAAACAGCAAGTTCTGCTGTTCGACGGCCCAATTCCGAAGAACACTTTTGAGGCGCTGAAGTTTACAAGACAAGCGGAACATGGGGGTACCAACATCGTACTGGAGCCAACTTGATTCGACAATATTAGTGTACCCAGGCAATTTTAACCAATGATTAAAGAATTTAAAAGGCTTTGGGTCTGCTTGTACCTGAGAGTGGAGGTTGACAGCCATTGGAGAATGATCACTTGTATGTGGGTCTAGGTACTCACAGAACGAATCAGACAATTTATTAACCCATTCTCCTGTCTAGTTGCGCCTCGATACGCCTAACCCCCATGCGTTTGTTGCACCAACTCATACGGGATCCAATACTCTTGAACTCTTGGAGATTGCATTTGCTGATACAGTCATTAAAAGCACTAACCAAGTTTGGTTCCAGCCTCCTACCGCCAAGCTTATCTTTGGTGAATCTGACACAGTTGAAATCGCCGCCAATCAGCCATGGATTGTTATTGATCCGTGCCGCATCCTCCTTCAGACTAGCCCAAAGGTCCTGCCTATCTGTACTGGTGTTGAAGCCGTAAACACCCGTGAGATCACACCGGAACCCACTGACATTAGTACATCGCAATGTTAAATGCTGGCCGGAGATAGATAGCATACTGGCCTGCCATACCGATGGATTAACTGCAACAAATATGCGTCCACTTCGTTGAACAGAGAAGTTATCAAAAGTAATCCAGTTTTTGGGGATGCCTGTGCCATGAATAGAAGCACAAGATTTCATGTTGGTTTCTAGCAAAAACACCATAGAAGGTTTAAGTTTCTTGAGCCTATCACGAAGATCTCTCCGCCGAACAGAGTTGTTGAGGCCACGTGTATTCCAGAAGAGCAAAGTCATTGAGATTGGTTGGGATCTTGTCGCATCTGGCTCACCTCCTTGAGCCTAGTGCTTTTACGAGTGCCAATTTTCAACCCCGGAGCGACAGAGGCTAACCGAATACCTTTGACTACTTGCTTCATTGTTATAGAAGAGCCCACTTCTTGCAGCAGTTCTTCCTCTTCCAAGGCCCAGGCAGGGTTGTCGAAAACAAGATTTTCAGGCAGCTCATCAATCTCACAGCACGTGGCCTCATCAATCAGGGAGGGCAGTGGACAGATGTCAGCAGCAGTAACAGGCGGTTTGGCTGCCCTGGCGTTGTCTTCTCTTAGCACAGCTGCCTTCATTGGCAGCTGTTATTGACCCTTTATCAGCTACAGAACCCTCCCTTAGTTTGTCCCTTGCCAGAGAGACAACATCAAAATCTGCCTTAATGGAGCCATTAACAATATCCACGGTTTCAGATTGGGGACTCAGTATTGGAGACACATTCACTGACCCCTCTTCAAGAGAGTGAGCTGTAGGCGAGCTAGCATTAGTCTCTCCCCGAGACACTCTTTGCAAATCAGTGAGGCCAGAATTTGCAATATCCACCGGAACACTGGCAGCATTCTCGACCAAGTCACCACCACTGTCAGGATCCACCGCATGAAGAACCCCTCCCTGGCCTTTGGCTTGGATTGAAGGGAGCGGGCCCTGTTCCGGGCATTGGGCATCTGAGTGCCCGAAACAAACACAGTGATTACAACGAGGCGGCTCGACTTCGAATTTAGCATCAATGGTTATGATTTCCCCGTCATCCGGTTCAATCGCAATTGACTTAGGTAGGGGTTTTTTTGCGTCAACTTCAACCAAGCATCTGACATAAGCTATTCGTTCCAAATAAGCCGTTGCATGGTCCAGACAAAGTGGTGTTCCTACGACCGAAGCAATTATATTAAAAGCATCAAGATTCCACATATGAAGGGGAACTCCATGTAGCTGTACCCACACAGGCACGGAGGTAAGAATATCTCGTTCATGTCGCAGGGTAGAGTTCCATCGCTTTAACACCACAAGCCGCCCATCAAAAAGCCAAGGCCCGCCATGTAATATCCTATCACACTCCTCCTTAGACTCAAATCTGAAATAGAAGAACCCATTGTCCCGACTATAGATTTGTGTCTTCTTCTTCAACTTCCACAGTCTCTCCGTCCATGCCAGGATTTGCCCGGAATATGGGACATCCCCCAAAACATACCCAACCAACGTATTTTGCCATTTCACCGCCCCACACTCCACAATAGCATTAGGAACCAGTGCGACAATTGATCCATCATCTTTGATAATTGGCGGCACCAATGTCATCCCCATTGATTCTTCGTACGTGCGTCTGTTAGCACACACATCGGACCAAGAGACTTTCGCAGCCTTAGTATCAACCCGGAAGGAGATGTTTGGCCTAATTGGCATTTTCACAAACAGATTATCAGCATTCTCCTTATTCCCGTTGTTAGTAGTGGTGTACCCCATTCCAACTTTTGATCGATCAAACCCAACACGTTGAGGGGGCCTCCTGCCATGAACGCCACCGTGGAAATTGCTACGGCCAGCGCCCCTATTAGGATTAAGGTCACCTCGCGGCGGAAATGGAGGTTTAGGTCGAAACCCTTTCCTCGAAACCCGCTGCCAGATCCCATCCTCGCCGACCTGAGGTGCTACAGAACCTTTCCCACCATCGCCGCTCTGATTGCCGGAATTGGAAGGGTCAACGCCGGTCGAAGGCCCGGCGCCTGGATCTCCCCAAGCACTCCTCCGGATATCGCTCATCACCCATTTTTTTGATTATATGATATATATATATATATACACACACACACACACATACCGATTCTCTCTCTATCTCTCTACTGATTCTCTCTCCTCTCTATTTACAGATTCTCTCTCTCTCTTTCTCTCTCTACACCGAATCTCTCTCTACAGATTCTCTTTCTCTCCCCCCATTCTCTCTTTCTTGGGTGGGACGGTGCATGGGGTGCGTGAGTGGGTGAGTGTGCGTTCATGCGTGGGGTGGGTGGGTTGTGTGTGTGGGGTGTGTGCATTGGGGGGGCTGGGATGGGGTGTGTGCATGGGGTGTGTGCGCATGGGTGGGTGGGTTGTGTGCGTGGGTGGGTGTGTTTGGGGGTAGGTGTGTGCATGGGTGGGTGGGTGGGTGGGTGGGTGTGGGGTGGGTGAGGGTGGGTGTGCGTGGTGGGTGGGTGGGTGTGTGCTTGGGGTGTGTGTGTGCATGGGTGTGTGGGTGGGTGCACGGGGGGGGTGTGTGTGCATGGGTGTGTGTGTGTGCATGGGGTGTGTGTGGGTGTGGTTGGAGGGTGTCTGCGTAGGTTGGGTGTGTGCGCGTGGGGTGGGTGGGGTGTGTGCTTAAGGGGTGTATGTGTGTGTGTGTGGGCATGGGTGGGTGGGTGTGGGCATTGGGTGTGTGCGCGTGGGGTGGGTATCTCAGCGTGGGTTGGTGGGTTGTGTGCATGGGGTTTGTACGCATATGGGGTGTGCGCTTAGGGTGAGTGTGTGCCTGGGTTGGGGGTGGGGTTGTGTGGGGTGGGCATGTGTGCACGGGTGTGTGGATTGTGTGTATGGGGTGGGTGTGCGTGCATGGGTGGGTTGTGTGCATGGGGTGTGTGTGCTTGGGGTGGGTGGGTACATGGGCGTGTGTGGCCTGTTGAAGTATTGGCTCAATCTGGGCACTATAAGGTAGACGATCACACATGCACTAATCCACCCTAATGCACAAACCCACCCAATACACACCCACCCACCCCATGCCCACACCCACCCCTATGCACCAACCCACCCCTATGCACACACCCACACACACATGCACACACATGCACCCAATGCACACACCCACCCACCCCATGCACACACACACCCATGCCCACACCCACACCCCATGCACGCACATACCCACACACAAACACATGCATAAACCCACCCCAATGCACACACCCACCCACCACATGCACACACACCCCATGCCCACACCCACCCACCCATGCACACATCCACACATGCACAGACTCACCCACCCTATGCACACACACACACACACAATGCACACACCCACTCACCCATGGACACACACCCTCCCCATGCACGCACACACACCTACGCCCCATGCACACACACCCCCCCCAATGCATGCGCACCGACCCCCCACACCCATGCACCCACCCACCTCAATGGACACACACACTCAATTGAGGGTATTAACTTATAAAAGGTCCAAACGTGAGGGTATTAACTTATAAAAGGAACATTCAGGGGTAAATTTGTCCAAATTTCTGTCTTTTGGACGGAAAATTAAAAAGGGGTATCAACTTAAAAGAGTCGGAAAACGTTTGGGTATATATTTTGATGAAAATAAACGTCAAGGTATTTACATGAAAATGGCCCAAACGTGAGGGTATTTTTCTGCAATTTACCGTGCAATTTACCGTGCATAATAATTCTGTGTACAAAATTGTTCACCGTGCACAACATGCAAAATTTTTGCATGTTGTGCGTGGTGAGTAAAAATGGTTTCACAGAGAAAATTTACTTACCACACACAACATGCAAAAATTTTGCATGTTGTGCGCAGTAAACAATTTTGCCTCTTTGAAACAAAATTGCTCACCGCGCACAACGAGCAAAATTTAACTGTTGTGCGAGCTTAGTAATATCATTGTATGTGCATTTTAGCTTTTTTTTCAATCTTCAATTTTCGTGTTTTCACGATCTTAAGTATCCGTCATTCGATTCGTATATGTTATAAGTCTTTTGGGGATTTAATTTGATTTTGCAATGGTTTTTTCAAGATTTTATGATGTTTTGACTTAAGATGTATTTTAAATACTCTCGGTCGTGCGTAGAGCAGAAACATAAATAATATTATTTTATTCGTCGTGCACAGAGTAAGAAGTAAAAACGATCGTGCACAGAACAATTTGGTATGTGCGCGTAGCAACTGTCGGAAAATAATTCGTTTGGCCTTTTTCTCATTTGGATACCTTGAAAACGCGTCTTTATTGTGGTGATTGGTTTTTCTCTAATATACAGTGAGTTGAAGAGAAGTAGGGATGCCTAGCGCCTTTGGCGCAGTGCCAACTGGGTGAGAACCCGGGATCTCAGTGTGAGGTCCCGTGAGTTCCCAGGTTCGAAACGCTTATCCCCCACTTCCCCTATATGTAATATCCCCCTAGTGTAGGTAGTGTAGCGGCTCCCCTGTGCTCTTGCGCCGGTCTGTCAGCTGACCTTCGAGCTCGGTTTCCTGCTTTTCGATGAACCAAAAAAAAACAGAGAGAGAGAAGTAGGGATGAAATCCTCCATCTTTCGTGCAGCAGTGAACGAAAATGAGGACGGCCAATAAAACCATTAAATCAATGATTTGTATTTTCAGTGGATTATTTTTTTCTGGACAGTCTGCTGAGAGAGAAGCTTTGTCCTCCAATGGTGGCTTATTTTATGTATAATTTTTTCAAAGATAGGATCTAATATGTACACTTGTATTAAAGAAAAGCCCCTTGAGTAGTTTAAGAAATTTTGATGCCACTTGATAGAAAGGAAATAGTCCCCTTCATAGAAAGGAAATAGTCCCCTTTCAATTCCCTTGCGGCGACAGCATGGCATAATTTTTGGACCCCAAAGGTTTCAAGAGGTAAGCTAATAATTAGAATAAATTAAGATACATTCTTAAGAATGATGAAGATTTATCTCTCGCACAAATGAGAGACGTTTTTAATGGGACTGCTGATGAGCACATAGATGTGGATTGAAAGACGGTTAAGATTTACCCTTAAGAAATCAAGTAAGATGAAAATTCGTTAAATTTTCCCAAAAATCCTAAAATTTTGGAAAAAACTATATCTGAAAGGAACTAAAATTTTTGGGAAACTAAATTCTCGAGAGCTAAAGTTTTGGGAAACAAAATTTTTTAGGAGAGACTAGATGCTCTCGAAAGAATTAAATTTTAGTTTGCATATGGTTAAAATTGTTTGTTGGATGAGAATAATTTAAAGAGGCTTCAAATTTTTGGGGGAGAGATATTTTGAAGATGCCAACTCGCATAAGTACTTCGAATAACCAAGTGAAGAAAATTAAAATTAAAAATGATGGGCATGAACTGGTACCTTAACCTAAAATGACACCTACATTTTCCCTAGGATTCGACAAGAACAAGCTTAAATGGCACCTACCTTTCCCTTGTGAATCCACAAATTGTGTCTCACTATTCTTCAAGTTCGTTTCAGGCATAAAGGAGCTATCCTCTCGTATGCAGCATTCCAACAAAAATATAGCATTATGTTTTTTTTCCAATCAGAATCTACCAGGGGAAACTCACAAGATATCTAATACATAACCACAACTATCAAAGATGCTTATATAGAACATCACTTCAAAAACTGTACAAACTTGCAACATAATTGGTAGCCAGTTCATAACTTCATTGAGCCAAACTTTCCCACAAACAAAATACAATTTCACAATAATAATAATAATAATAATAATAAGACTACAACATTTTATGTGGTCTGTACGAAAACTGTAGCATACAGATTTTCTCACCGATTGCTTTATTTGTTTTAAGAAATCAATTAAACCGAGAAATACATTACCAAAACCTATTCCTCCACACCCATCAACCTTAAGATTCCATCGATCAAACCCAACGAAACAATAGGGATGCGATATGTTTTGGGGACACAAGCTACACACAAGGGATCATGGCATACAAAATTACAAGAATACAACAGCTTTTAAGCTTACAGAGCTCAGGCGCCTGGCAATCTTCCCTCGAAGAAGTCTGCTAGCATTCGGTCTAGATCTTCTGCGGTGTATCGGATATATTTCTGCGGGTTCTTCCCATTCTCAACGAGTGGCCTGGACGAAAATAATAAAGAGCTCAGAGTTACCAAAACATGATCACACCTCAAATTTCATGACTGTTTACAATTACCAACAACTCAAACTAGATGGGGAGTAAATACATCATACGTGAACATTCTTAAAAAAACTAAATAGAACCATTTGACAGGTCATTACAAAACTAGAGTAGAATGCCAACAGTCATGTTAAACCTAGGTGCTTATTGTAATGTTTATTGTGATTTAACAAAACATGATCACACCTCAAATTTCATGACTGTTTACAATTACCAACTCAAACTAGATGGGGTGTAATTACATCATACGTGAACATTCTTTAAGAAAACTAATTAGAACCATTTGATAGATCATTACAAAACTAGAGTAGAATGCCAACAGTCATGTTAAACCTAGGTGCTTAATGTAATGTTTATTGTGATTTAACTACTCAAGTATTATTTGCATTAACATCGCCATATAGTATCTTTGTTTGCTACTTATCCAAATGTTGCAGGACACACATGGAATTCAATCCTATAATAAAGCCCAAAGCAGAACAGCGTGGAGCTAGAACCAAAGTACACAAAGCTTTCAAGTCTTGGGATTTTTTGTTGGGTAACCATAGAGAATTTGAGTTTAATCTTATCACTAGATCATATAGAAAACATGTTGTTAAAATATAGGAGAATTTGACCAATATAGTGATAACTTGAGGCGTGCAAGCACTGTCCTAAAAGATAATTCCGCCCCTCCCTTGCTACGGCTATCCCCCAGGATTCAACAAGTTCTTCGGAATTGTTAGAACAAATCCGGCTCTCCGGAACAACAAATAAGAAATTTTCAGGAAGTTTTTAGAGAGAGAACAAGTTTTTGGTGTGTCACAAAATGGAGGAGAAAGCCTCTATTTATAGTGTTACAAACGTGTAACTTATAAGATTTGCAATAAAATAAATAATTAATATTGGAGAATTAATTCAAATCATGAATCTAGCTTCTGAAATACCTCTAATTCCAACAATCCCCGCATATTTCAAAAGCCAAAAAAAATTCCTGGAATGATACGATATAATGCATCAAATCTAGTGCCTTTTAGGCTAGGAACTAGACCTAGACCATCTAAACCAAAACTCTCAAAAATAATGGTGAATCTTATATGTATTCTATGAACCATTATTACTATAAGAGTTTGACGATTTGGAAATCACATTATATCACCATAATTTGTTGTTCATCGCGTTTTGGCACATTATTTCGGCCTTGCGCCTGCCCGGGTTTTCATTGAGTGCTTTAGAGATCTTGCCACAAATCTCATAGGAGTGCCCACTCCTACGCTCACATATGTGACTCCAGTGTATACTGCCCTCATAATATGAGCTAGGGATATCATTAAGAGTTAAACTCATCCTCTTTAAATTTAGCAGTTAAGTACTATCTTGATTATGAAAATGGACTTTTAAATTGGTGATAGTATTCTCTAGTTAATAACAACTTGTTATTACACATGAACCTATTGCATGGGATCCACCCAATGATGTAGGTTGGGTTACCATCGCTATTAACGTTTAAGATGGCAATAGTCCCATTTCTCTTGAAGTTTCACTAACCACCTTTCTATACAAAGGTTTGGTTGGTGGATCGGCTAAGTTTCTTTTTGATTTCACAAAATATGTGGAAATAATTTCATCTCTTAGCAGCTGCATTATTACACTGTCTTAGCCTCACATGCCTATTTTTACCATTGTAGGACTTTTTTTCACCGTAGCTATGCAGCCCGAGAATCACAATGTATTGAAACATATGTAGGTTTCATTCCCAAAAGAATATCTACTAAGAAACTTCTTATCCATTCTGCATCACTTTCAGCTAGCTTAAGAGCTACAAACTTTAATTCCATTGTAGATCTAGTTATAATTGTTTGCATGGCTGACTTTCAAGTAACAGCTCTACCACCAAGGGTGAATACATATCCGCTTGTAGAGATCCAGTTAGCATCACTATACCCTTCTAGTATAATGAGATAACCATTATATACAATACCATAGTTCATGATACCTCTCAAACATTTCAGTTCTAGGTTGACCAACGCTCTTCATTTGGTTTCAACAATAGTATTGCAATCGAGAACATCACTTTTAATAACAAAAAATCTAGATGCATCACAATAATATACCAAGTGTATACTGCCCTCTTAATACACCAATCCTCTGGTTAACAATATCAACAGCAGTCTTGGCAGCATCGTTGATCAAAGACGACATAGTTATCCTTTATATTGTTGTTAAAAATATAAGAGAACTAGCAAATAACCCGTGCACACGTGCACGTGGACTGGAAAAAAATGGTCGGAAAGGGGGGCGAAAGAATAAAAAGTGTGGGTGTGTGTGGAGGGTTCAGGGGCAAAAATGCAAAAGCAGGGGATGTATGTGCAAAATTCTCCACATTTTCTCTTATCTCTCAAAATCTCATCACAAAATTCCCCACCTCTTCTCTTATCTCTCAAAATCTCATCACTTATCCAAATTCTCTTGTCCAAATTCTCTTATCTAATTTCTCTTGTCTAATTTCTCTTATCCAATTTCTCTTGATAACATCCATATTATATAGAATAGATATGTATGTA
Source organism: Scilla litardierei (assembly GCA_030789695.1). NCBI lineage: Eukaryota > Viridiplantae > Streptophyta > Magnoliopsida > Asparagales > Asparagaceae > Scilla > Scilla litardierei. The sequence continues at coordinate 319,250,798 of CM061133.1, forward strand.
TGTATGTATATGTATGTATGTATATGTATACTCTTGTCCAAATTCTCTTATCCAATTTCTCTTTTCCAATTTCTATTGATATCATCCATATTTTATAGAATAGATGTATGTATATGTATGTATGTATATGTATATATGTATATCTATATATGTATGTATATATATGTATGTATATATATGTATGTATATACTCTTGTCCAATTTCTCTTATCCAATTTCTCTTGTCCAATTTCTCTAGATAACATCCCTATTTTATAGAATAGATGTTTGTATATGTATGTATGTATATGTATATATGTATATGTATATATGTATGTATATATAAGTATGTATATACTCTTGTCTAAAATCTCTTATCCAATTTCTCTTATCCAATTTCTCTTGATAACATCCCTATTTTATAGAATAGATGTATATGTATGTATATATATGTATATATGTATGTATATATATGTATATATGTATGTATATAATATTGTCCAAATTCTCTTATCAAATATCTCTAGTCCAATTTCTCTTATCCAATTTCTCTTGATAACATCCCTATTTTATAGAATAGATTTGACTAATTTAGTGATAATTTGAAGTGTGCAAGCACGGTTCTAAAGGATAATTCCGCCCCTCTTGGTATGGATATTCCCATAATATTCAACAAGTTTTTCGAAATTGTTAAAACAACTCCAACATTCAGGAATTTTTTGGAGAAGTTTTCAGGAACAATTTCAGGAAGTTTTTAGAGAGAATACAAGTTTTTTAACACAAAATGGAGGAGAAAGCCTCTCAGGAACAACAAATATGATATCTTCAGGGGGTTTTTAGAGAGATACAAGTTGTGTGTTACAAAATGGAGGAGAAAGCCTATATTTATAGTGTTACAAACATCTATGTAACTGTCCATATTTAAAGAGTTTTTTTGGGAGTTATCTTAGTTTCCTTATCTTTTTCGCATTCTTTTCTTTTCTTTTTCCTCTTCATTTTTCTTTTAGGCCCAAACCACCGGCCCATCTATCTTCTTTCTTCTTTCTTTTCTTTTCCCTTTCCTTCTATTTGGTCGACCCATGCCCACCTCAACTTAAATTTCCCCCACTATCGAGTCGCCTCTCATCCGACTCGATCAAACAAAATCAATAAAGGGGCAGCCGTCTCTCTCGCTTCGATCGAACAAAACCCCAGTCCCATCTCGCCACGATTTTGCTCCCCAACGGCTCTCGCCCTCTTCCCAACGCGTAACCGCCTGTTGATGCTCCTCTTGCTTTAGTTACGCGAGCTTATTGCCACGATCGCCTCTCACAGTCTTCGCCAACTGCTCTCCCCGACGCATATAACCTCTCTCTCTCTCTCTCTCTCTCTCTCTCTCTCTTCATGTGATTTGCATGCGAAAATTATTTTCTTTTCTCACAAAATTTCAGTCTCGACTTCTCAAATTTGGGGGTATTGGGCTGGGATCTCTTCAAGCCGCCATATTTCTCCTGATCAAGCAAGCTCAAGCTGCAGGCGGCAAAGACTCGGCTAGAGTTTCGTGGGTTTTCGGCTTCCCTCTTCGGTTATGAGTAGATTATTCTAACTTCAAGTATTTCGATTCATACTTTCAGTTTCGATTTGATTTCTGAAAATTATCAAAGCTTGAAGTTCTGGAAACTGTTGCGTAGTCGCCTGTGGGATTTTTTTGGAGTTTTCGGGAGAGTATGATTTGGGCGAGGGGAGTTATTTTTCCCTGATTGTTGGCGGCGGGTGTCTTGTTGGCTGTCGGTTTGTTAGCCGTAGAGTTTGTAGGCTGAGGGGCACGGGTTCCATGCTCAGTTGGGTTGGGGATTATTTTGTTCTCTCTGTTCGGGGATGGCTCTCTCTTGTGTTACTGTTCTGTTCTCTCTGGCATCTTGCGGTTAAGGTTTTGGTTTGTTGTTTCACTATTGTTTTGGCTTCGATCTTCTGTTCTGCTTGTTGAGGACTGGTTGGTTCATATGTTGGCATTTGGGGGTGCTATGACTCCTTGTTTCATGCATTTTCCCATATAACGAGCTTGGGTTTACCTATGATCCTATATTGACTCGGTTTTGTACCATTAACACTTGAGTAAGCTTTGGCCCATCCCCACTCCTTTGCAGACATTCAGAGTTATCTCTGCGGCTGCCACATGGAGAAATACACAAATCTGATCCCAATTTTATCACCTTTTCTTCTTTTCTTTTAAAAGAAAATTACTTTTTGAAGTCGATTCAAAATGATTTTCAATGTTGCCTTATGTGATAAATTCTTATGTAGTAACTTATTCCAATCAGCTTTTGGTGGTCAGAAAACTTTAGAAGTTAACATGTGATCAAGATATGTTATGTCACCATTCTCAATGAAATCCTGGAATTGCTTATCACGCCTGTAATAATTTAGAATTGTTATTTATATCTTAAAGTTACGTAGTTTAGAGGTTATGCATGAATAAAGTGACGTGTTTCTTGATTCTAGAGTTAACACCTGACTCTAGCATCTTTATTGAAACATGTACTAGAACTTCAATTGCTATCAGAAACTCCCTAAACCGCGTGATTTTAAGCTAGTATATAACATAGATAATTTGAGAACCATGATATTACTTGACATTGACATTTTTGAACATGCAATTTGGAAAACAACTAGACAATCAGAAACTAATATTACTCTACCTGAACATTGCACACGACACCCACACAAAATAACTAAGCAACATTTCACTTGACTCACGGGGTTTGTGGTAACTCATATTAGAGAGAGTGCGGGAGCAATTGGAGCCATACTTTCGGCCCGTATCTGGGGGGATCATATCATATATCTGTTTACTCGACGAGTTTTCTTTCATATATCTGTATGGACCGTTTGAGGGATCCAGAGCCCCTTTCTATCTCTGTATTGGACTCTGCACATGGTAGCTCCCCATGGTCCAAGATGGTCTTCGGGTTGCATATCGTGCTCTCCAGTATGAGTCACGACCTAGTACTCGTATAGCTTTACATTCTCATAATTTATAAACATTTACAATACATTGTTCATTTATAGATTCGTATGCATACCTTGTCTGAGATTTGTTACTCTCTTTTAGCCTGTTATACGTCAGCTCAGTAGCTTACTTTAATTGTACATCAATTATATATGACATGTTCAATAGTTCCTTACCTCTTGAGTTGTTAGCATGTTACAGTTCTGATCCATACTTCCTTTCTCGTGCCTAGTACATGTACTTCTATCCTTTTGCCTCGTACATAAACTGCTTGCTTGGAGTTAGATGTAGTTTACTTTTTAATTCCGTGGAACATTTCAGGTATAATAGGAGGTTTCGGAGTTCTAGAACTAGCTTTTCTTTTCCGGAGTTATGCACGGGCTTGAGTCTACTCATTCAGGTGTGCCTTTACGGTATATTTTCTATTTCGCTACATTGATTTCATTGGTAAACCGCAGGAAATGCTTAATATTGTAATTAGTGATGACCCTCGGGAACCTTGTCGTTACAATATAACTCATAAGATTTGCAATAAAATAAATAATTAAAATTAAAGAATTAATTCAAATCATGAATCAAATGATAAATCAAATAATAAAAGCATTTTCAGTTTTTATTCTTCCCATCATTAAGAAATGGTAACTGACAACGAATTAATTCAAAATTTGAATTCAAAAATTTAAGATCAAATACATGGAGAGATGCTTTTGAAATACATCTATTTCCAACAAAATAGAGTTCATGTATTTTCAAAATTACTCTATTTTCAAGTGTCCTCAAGTCTATTAGATCCACCTCATTCAATAGAACTCATTTCATATTAATCTTGTCAAACAAAAAAATCATATATTTATCCAAATCAAGTGTTTTCATACTTGAGCGGTCGAATGTGGTTCAACAACCAAGTACTTCCAATTGCTTGTGTGCATGGAACGGTCACGATCCGATCAACTGCTAGCTCTCTTCCTTGCTCTATGTTTGGTCACTGCAAGCAAAATAGCCAAATCCCGATCGACCACTAACTCTATATTGTGCTCACTTCTGCACACTGCAAGCAAAGCAGTCAAATCGGGACAGTCTCATACTCTGTTCTTCACGCTGTAAGGCACAACAGTCGAACCGCATAAGACTGCTACTTAGTGTTACTTAGTGTTGGTCTCTATTTGCACCCTGCAAACAAGAATGGTTGAACCATATTGGACCGTAACCTTAGTTCAAACTATCTATTTTGTACCCCATAAGCAGAAGGATCAAACCACGTTTGAACACACGTTTATAGTGTTGCTCTCAGGTCGACGTCGACACACTGCAATCAGAACGGTGAAACCCCGTTCAACCATTAACATATGTTTGACTTGTTAGTCTATTTGCCGATAGAACAGAAAGCCGTTTGGTTCGATCGTTTCATGTCATTTCTTTATTTTTGTGCACTTTTCCCTTCATAAACCCTATCAAATTATTGCCATTTTGAATGTTCTTGATGTTTACTATTAAATGTACTTGGTTTCATGTTCGTCCGAAGTCTCTAGCTCAAGTTATCATTGTTTTAAGTCAAATTATGCACATTCGAGAGTGTAGCCTTCATTGTTGACTTTGTTAGGTTCAACCATAAAAAATTAACGTCCCCTAAGGGATTCAAATGTTAAATTTTCCTCCCCTCCAGCTCATTGACATCTCGCTTTCTTTCTCTTATCTATTATATAAAAGAGGGATGTTATCAAGAGAAGTTGGATAAGAGAATTTGGACATGAGAAGTTGGATAAGATAATTTGGATATCTATTATCTATTATATAAAAGAGGGACGTTATCAAGGGAAGTTGGATAAGAGGATTTGGACATGGGAAATTGGATAAGCGAATTTGGATATCTATTATACAAAGGAGGGACGTTATCAAGGGAAGTTGGATAAGAGGATTTGGACATGGGAAATTGGATAAGCGAATTTGGATATCTATTATACAAAGGAGGGACGTTATCAAGGGAAGTTGGATAAGAGGATTTGGACATGGGAAATTGGATAAGCGAATTTGGATATCTATTATATAAAAGAGGGACGTTATCAAGGGAAGTTGGATAAGAGGATTTGGACATGGGAAATTGGATAAGCGAATTTGGATATCTATTATATAAAAGAGGGAAGTTATCAAGAGAAGTTGGATAAGAGAGAGGGAAGTTATCAAGAGAAGTTGGATAAGAGAATTTGGTATGTATTATACAAAAGAGGGATGTTATCAAGAGAAGTTGGATAAGAGAATTTGGACATGAGAAATTGGATAAGAGAATTTGGATATCAATTATACAAAAGAGGGATGTTATCAAGAGAAGTTGGATAAGAGAATTTGTACATGGATAAGAGACACCCACCCACACTTTTTATTCTCCCCCCTTTCCGATCATTTTTTTCCAGTCCTGTGAAGATTTTGAATCTTATCCTACTAGGACAAATCATACGTGGCAAGTTTGTCCAAGGTGGCAATGACAATTTTGGGGGGCTTAAATTTTGGGGGGGAAACTTAAATTTGGGGGGAAAACTTGAAATTTTGTTGGAAAACTTGAAATTTGGGGGAACTAGATATTTGTGGGGGGGCCAGCCATTAAATAAACCGTGCCCTATGGGCACGGGTAATGACTAGTACTCCTATAAATAAGAACATAGAGCATCATATCTAAACACAACAATTCTCTCTATAGGCTTTCTTCCTTCTATTCTAGCTTGTACACATACTTTTTTGGTTTTCTAGCTAGAATTGTTGAGAATATATTATTTTGATTCATGTGTATACTCGATCCATGTGCATACTCAATGGTTATTAGATCCTGAAATCCAACCACGTAAGGAGTGAGACGGTGATTGCATAAGTTGCTAGATGGACACGTAGAAAATCCAACAAGTTGGTGGCAAATCCAACCACTCGGCAGACTATGTTGGTGAAAAATACTATCATTTAGGCAAGTAGGCAAGGTGTTTTTGAAGAGATTAATAAAGCTTTGTTGAAAATCCTGGAGAGGAGACCTCTAGGTAGCAGAGTAGGCTCACAAACCACTATATATCGTCATGTTGCTTTAGATTGGATCTGCATTCATAACATTTGTATTCCTATTGCAAGAAATCAGAGATAAGATTAGGGGATAGGTTGAGAAGAATTAGTTACTCTCTTTCTCAAGTTCTCTTATTTATACATGATTGAGATTTACTTAAGACAAAAAGAATAATTAGAAACATATGACATATGTGGTTAAGCTACATATGTACATCGAAAAGTCAACCCTACCATATTTTTCAGATGGTTGGAACCATTTATTTTGATCTAAAATATCAAATATTAGGTAAACCCAATGAGTTTTACCCATTCATCCATCCGTTGCAAATTTAATGACTTTTTGCAATAGATGGATGAATAGATTAAATCTCTATGGTTTACCCAATATTTGGTGTTATAAGATTTTAAAATATGACGATCAAAATGAACGGTTCCGATCATCCAAAAAGGATGGAGTGTGGACCTTTTCAGAGTGACATGTGGCTTAACCACATATTGCATATGTTTTCCATTATTCTTTAAGACAAATCCCTGCACAAAGGTCCTCCACAAAGGTCCTCAGACACCTAACCTACACTTAATGTTATCTTGTTATTTGTATAATGTCAATGTCTATCACATCTTAGCACTCCTCCTTAAGCTAGAGCATAGATATCATTCTTGCACAACCTGTCATAAATATAAACTACTCTATCCTTTTTAAAAAAAAAAATTGTAAGCATATTTGTTGGCTGATTTATCGATCTGACATATTTTGTCTCTATCACCTTCTTATCACATTGTTGTCTCACTATGTGACAATCAATGTCTGATCCTCTCATGAAAAATCGGATTGTTAACTATATACAGCATGCTTGTTATCGCAATACAACCTTATTAGTGTAAATGTAACAAGTCCTAACCTGCAAAGTAACTATTGAATCCATAGATGTTCACATATGCCGTTAGTTATGTCTTTGAACTCTGCTTCTGCATTGAATCGAGAAACAAGGTGTTTCCTACTTATCCAAAATACCAAAATACCTTCTTTGATAACTCAATAACCAGTTATCGATCACCGATCAAATGGTGACATCTGAGAAGGTAGTAATTCTACAATGCCCACAATCAAAGTATCCCTGATGCATTCCTCAAGTATCTCAAGACTTACGTCGTAATATCTCAATGCATGGTTCTCAGATTAGTCATAAACCGACTCTGCATATTTATTGAAAAGAAAATATAAAAACGTGTTATAGTAATGTAATTCAGTTTCCCAATCAATCTCCTCTAGCATTCCGGATCTTACAGTAACTTTTCCCCTTTTCCCCTGATGTGGTAAAAATTTGAAATTTGGATCCATTGGTGAAGGGATAGGCTTACATCTTGACATTTGCTATTCACCCCAATCTAAGTTTGCAACATCGATTTACCCCCATTACTCACCATCTAATTTGGACCTCAAAACATCAGCACACGCCTCCAACTAAACTTTACAATTCAAAGGCATTATTACTTCAGTGTTCTTTACCAATATTTACTTTACATGTCCCTGTATATTGCATCTAGGTTAGATATGGGATTAATCAGCATAACTAGAAGCCACTCATACTTAAACTGATAAAATCATTTCACATAGCTTTCATCATTTCTATAAAAAATGAGGTGTTTCAACTTTCAAGTCACTACATAAGAGACTCATTTGTCAACATGTAGAATAATGATTATTTTCTCTCCAAATTAATAAATAGTTCACTCTCGTTATAAATGAAAGCATCTTATTATTGTGTTGAACCATATAAGTAATCTACAAAATTGAAGTGATTCAGAACTAAGGACATGATGCTGTGTAAGCCAATCAATGTGTATCCACATCTGGACATGATTTCAAAAGCATCAGATGTTCACATGTCAGACTTGCAAAAAATGAAATTATATGCACAATGGCATACGAATGTACAAAACAACAAGTGTGATACATTATCTGCTTGGAACATCTTGATCCTATGCAGAAATAACAATACAAGCATACTGATGCGTTTCACTAGGGATTTGATGATAAAAAGGGGATTTTTATTGGACTTCACATCTGAAATTGAAAGTAAAACCTACTACAACTCAACTACTCGCTAACTAACGACTAGAAGACAATTATTAACCTAGGGGGAAAGGCCAAATCCTAATACAATTAATCTAAGGGAATAAAAGAAATAACTTTCAACAATTTTCGCATACCCTCTAGGGCCGGCTCAACCCCCTTTAAATAGAGAAAACACCCATAATTGTTATTTTACCCAATTGCCCATGCTCCCAATTACTGGCCGCAACACTACTCCGCCCCTGAAAAACCACCTTGTCCTCAAGGTGGTGCGTGAAGTGTATGGACAGCTACTCCTCGTGCAGGTGATCCTAATCATCGTCCACACCGGCTTCCAGCATCACCACACTCTCTCCTCCCTCTTCTTCATCATTCACTATCAGGATCTGAAGAGTTTGATTCCCGCACCAGTGCCCATGAGTAAACTTCTCGTCGCATTTGAAACACAGGCCCTTGGTCCGCTTGTCACGAATCTCTGCCTCGGTCATTCTTCGTGTATGTCCTCCAGGTCGTGGTTCCATCCACTTCTCCTTGGTAGCCGATGTGCCGTCAGTGGATGTTGCCCCTCCTACGGCCCCCTTCTGTCCCCCTCCAGGATCCGGCCCTCGAAAAGTGGAGCCTCCACATGTCCCCGGGCTCTTCTCTCTGTCTCCTGATGGTCTTCCACCTTCCTCGCCAACGTCATCATCCCGCGCAGACCAACTGGCTCAAACTGCCTCAATCCTAACCTCACCGTAAGCTTCAACCCCTTCATAAAGCAGCCCTTCAAAGACTCCTCAGAAACCCCCCGGACTCGGTGGCAGAGCGACTCAAATTTCTTGATATAATCCCCTACGCTCCCCTCCTGCTTCAGAGAATATAGTCTCTCGAACACGCCACCCGACTGTCATGCACCAAATCGCTCTATCAAGAGCGTCGTAAACTCCGTCCACGTCTGAAATGGCTGATGTTGATCGGTCCAACGAAACCAGCCTAGGGCCTCCCCTCCAGACAAACGCCTATCGTCCGAAGCCATTCCTCTCCTGGAACTACTGACACCTCCAAGTACCTCTCCACCCGGTACAACCAGTCATCTGGGTCTCCTCCCTCAAAGATGGGCACCTCAAGCTTCCTCAGACGTCTCTCGCCAGTGTATCCACCTCTATCATGCTGCTGGAATCCTCCCCTCTGCCGGTACCCCCTGTCGTCTGTCGGGAAAATAACCCTTGGCTCGATCGCGGAATCCTCTCTCCGCTCCATGCCCCTGCCAGTCACCCTGTGGGTGTCCATACTCTGCCTGGCGCCCCCCTGGTGGGTCCTGGTACGCTCGCCAGTCACCCATCACTCCCCCGAAAGGTGGGGGGTGGGTCGACGGGCCTCCTGTGAACTGTTGGTGCACTCCAGGCTGCTGAATTCCCCCGCTGGGTCCCCCGAAAGGCTGAAAACCTGGAAATTGTGCTCCTAGGACCTCGGGATGCCCCCAGAAACTCGGATACGCTCGAAAACGGCTGTCGGGAGGCTTGGAGGGCATGAGGGGGCCCCTGGGGGTCTGCCGCAACTCGGGGGCCCCAGGAGTCGGCCGAGACCCCCCAGGGGGTTACCGGGGGCGGCCGACCCCAGTTTTGGGTCGGCGGCCCCCAGGCGGCCCCGCATGGGTTAGCCGAGGCCCCAGGAGGGCTCGGCGGGTGCGGTCGGCCCTCCTGGAGGCCTGGCGGCACCCCCGCGGCCCTCTGGGGGTTCGCCCCCCCAGGCCCGTGGGGGTGCGGCGGCATCCCCGCCTGCTGCCGAAGGGGCGGAAGGCCACCTCCGGCGTTCTTTTCTCCTACGCGCGGCATCGGGGGGTCTTGGTACTCCCCCCACTCCTTCTCTTCTGGATCCACGCCTCCGTCGCCATCTCGTTTCGGCCCGTCTTCGAAAAAAATTTTCGTTTTACCCTTGTCCTTCGCCAACGGTGGCTCCTTTTTACTTGGATCCGCCTTTGGTACGAGATGTGCGGTCAACGCCGCTATAGCTTCTGTTAATTCCGACAATTTTGCCTCAGTTTTCTCTTGGTTCTCTTTCATCTCTTTCATATCTCCCCGGATCTCCGCGGCTATCTCGGCGTCTTCCCTTCTCACGTCGATGAAACCCTTGCTAATTTGGGCCTCCATCCATTCAACCTTCTCTTCCAAAACTTCGACTCGCTCCTTGGATCGTGTGCTTGCCATAGATCGACCGCTCTGATACCAATTGATGTGTTTCGCTAGGGATTTGATGATAAAAAGGGGATTTTTATTGGACTTCAGATCTGAAATTGAAAGGAAAACCTACTACAACTCAACTACTCGCTAACTAACGACTAGAAGACAATTATTAACCTAGGGGGAAAAGCCAAATCCTAATACAATTAATCTAAGGGAATAAAAGAAATAACTTTCAACAATTTTCGCATACCCTCTAGGGCTTGCTCAACCCCCTTTAAATAGAGAAAACACCCCTAATTGTTATTTTACCCAATTGCCCCTGCTCCCAATTACTGGCCGCAACACATACCCTAAAAATCAATGATAAAAATAACCTCTTAATTAAACATTGGCAAAGCATAGTGCATCTAACTGCACAAAGCTTTCCGGGCAAAAGGAGACTCACCCAAAACGTTTTACAAAAGATCTATAAGCTGGTAAGAGAACTTCAGCAACGGCGAGCCTCAGAGACTCACGCAACTCTGGATCAGGTACCGTCCATTGAGACTGCCTTTGATGAAGCTCCTCAAACTGCACATTGAAAGACTTGAACCTAATGATGATGAGACAAGAGTCAACTTCCGCAATTCATTGTAAGATACATGTGCCAAAAGAGAAGTTTAATTAAGGTTGGTGACCTCTCTTTTATTGCTGCTCTAGAGACTCCACTGCTATTGCTTCCATCACCTCCCACAGCGCTACCACCACCAGATGAAGTTAAACCTTGAGCTGAAAGGCACTGCAGAATCTGTAGAAACACAAAGGACGAAAAGGTTGTATAAAGGTCTAATAAGAACAAAAGAGTCAAGTAGACAGACAGAAAGTTCTACACATAAAATAGAGAAAATTATATACGAAGATGAGCTTGTCAGACTAAAACCTTTGCCCAAGCAACCCTTTTATACTGGTTTGCATTCTGCTGCACAATCCTTCGATGCCTTTGAACCCAGTCATCACCCAAAAGATCCTTTGCTTCGGATCTAACAGCAAAAGATATTGCTTAGTTTTTATACTTGACAACATGTCTAATTGTTTCTCTGTATATCAAGTTATCAACATACCTACGAACAGATCGGACCATATAGTGGATGTTATTCATAAGGAACAGGTAAGTCAAAGCAGGATCCTTGTATTGCTTAGATTTCCCATCCAGGTTAGTCTGAAGAGCTTGCATTATGCGCATGGTTACTGTTGCCAACTGCGAATTTGAATCTCCCTGAGATTCAAACTCTTGGAAAAGTTGCTTCAGGGTGGACTGATAGCTGTACATAAACAATGCATACTACTGTCAGATAAGCCTGCTTACTTTTGCCTAATTAGCATAAAATGTCAGACATACATTACAAGACAATGGGACATAGTAACATTTACATTAAAACTGTAAAGGAGATACAAGGAATCAACTTTTGGATTAGGAGATGGGACAAGCTGGAAGCAGAAGATCATCAGTGTGAGAAGGGTGAAGTCTGAAGTCATTTTTTATCCTATGATATGGATGGTGCAAGCAGAAGATGGAATTGAATTCAAGGCTTACATGCTTCTTTCGCTTATATATGACAGAAAATCTACGTTCAACGCGATTTTTTGTTTTTGATGTAAGCACAAAACCAGAATCCGTTGAAACCCAACAGCTAGGGCATGATGTACAGTGTCATAGTGGCTGTGACTAAAGGAGACACTTGTCCATAGCATTCGTAGATAATGTGCTGTAACATCTGTTGTACCTACCAGGATGGCAACTAGTTGGAACACTACCTGGATGAAGTAATGTAAGGACTTAAGAGACTTTCTAGAGAAGCGTGGGGATTTTGATTCTTAAATCGGAATCTATGGCCATTGAAGGTATAGCTATATTGCATGGAGAATAATGACAAGTCAGAACTATCTACACAAGAAAAAACAATAATACTTAACTATCTGCTGCCCACAGATGGCATAGACATTCTAACTCTGGGCACCCAAGAAAAAAAAAGTTAGGCATGGGCTTACTCAAAAAGAAACTTCACATAATTTATGACATAGCTAGTCAGAGGGTGCACTGTTCCATCTTGTACAGATGTTTTTGTTGCATCCTTTTCAACTGCTTCCACAAAATCACCAAAGGTTTCTTGGGCTGTCTGGGCTAAGCGCCGGGTCAAACTAAGTGAAGCTTCCCGCATCTCAGCACAAGCTCTGCCCTCAAATATTGCTTCCATCTGATGAATAGTTTTTCATGAAAGAAATATCAGATAAAATAGTTCATTGCTAAGAATAAGTACTTAGCAAAAGTTGCAAAATGTGTAAAGATTACATATGTGCAGAAGGAAGTATAAACTAGGAAATAGAAATATATTGACATGGACCAGACACCCAAAGGGAAACCTGACATGTTGGCCAAATAGTTTGAGAAGCATGCATAAGTCTGGTAGAACCATCTTTTTACACCTATGCACTTTTCAAGAAAACATCTTGAATTGTTGCTAAATTTAAAAATGTAATTTTTGGTATAAATATGATCAAATAACATACTTTCAAACATAGGGATACATACTCAAGATGCCAAAGGAGACGTACATGTGGTTTACCTACTTTTATGAGCACATAAAAATGACGTGTATTTTCTGATAGATGCAGACAATACATTCACCATATAAAAATAATGGAGATGGATTGTAGAGGAGCACAAGCCATAGAAGTCACCTTTAAGCTAATATTGGAAGGCCTTTACTGATGAAAACAAAACATTTTCAATATAATTTGCAAATTCCTGTTAAGCAGAGAATCTTAAGGTATATATTCTTAAAGCAATGTATATCTTGCATACGTATATCTCATAATATTCACGTCATTCGTGTGAGTTGTAACATATATATTCTACAATGAAGATAAGGTGTTGATTTGGGTTGTGTTTGATGTTGCTTTTGCTTTTAAAGGAGTCCTTTCAGACACTTTTCCGTAAGTGTTTTTTAGACGAGAGTTCTTAGATACATTAGATGTTTGGTTATTCTAAAATCTTAAATGTTTATCGATAAAAACTAATAATTGAAACTACTGTATTAGCAAATTTTGGATAAGAATAGCTATGCATGAGAAAAAAAAGTTTAGAAAAGATTTTTATAAATAATTGGTGAAAACATAGAGAAAATGAAAAAAAAATTGGTTAGAAATATGACTTACCAAGGTGTCCTGGGTGAGAAAAAATTAGGAGAGCAAAGAGGAAAGTGTGTTTTTGGCTTTTGTGGTAAGCTGCAAAAATAGCTTCTCAAAAAAGTGACTAGACTTTTGCTCATCCCAAAAGCCATTTCTAAAATCAATTACCAAATGTTTGTTGTTTCAAAAAAGTAAGTATTTGCTTTAAAATCCTTAAAAAGCATTTACTACAGCACATGCCAAACACACCATTATTTCACTTCTCCCATCTACAATATGTGATCAATGACTATGAGAAATATGTTTATTTTTATAATGATGCCCAAATATGATAGTTGTTCAGTATTGTCACAGTTTAGCAATCGTCCTATGAGATGCATGGATCTCATTTGCTTCTAATTGTCCAGGTCTTGTAATGCTCCAAAAGATGAGAGCTCCTAAGCTGAAACTGTTAGGAACCAACCAAAGATCCGATTTTTATAGCAAAATAATAAAGAAGAACAAGATAGTTGAGCACAAAAGAGGTGTGCTCTCCTCCCAAGACGCCGAAGAGGACGTCCGCACTCGTTTAATCTAAGACCTAAACCTAGGAGACGCTCAATAGAAATATTCAATATCAAGCTTAAAATTCCTAATGACGGCTAGCCCGTATTTATAGAAGAAACTAGGGTTTCTAGGGGAGAGGGGGCGCGCGCGCAAAGAGCCACCCGCCGGCCCACATGGGCCGGCCTAAGATGGGCCGGCGGTTAGACCTGCGGGTCTAACAATACCCCCCCAAAGAACCACCTTGTCCTCAAGGTGGTGTAAGTACCGACGGCGCTACTCCGAGTGGGAGTCGCCCTCCCCTCCAATGCCTTCGTCCTCCAAGTCATCGTCCCCGTCCGCTTCCGCTATCAAAACCTGCAGCTTCCGATCCGCACAACGGTGTCCGGGAGAGAAGCGCTCGTCGCATCTAAAACAGAGTCCCTTTTGCCGCTTCTCCCTCATCTCCGCATCGGTCATCCGTCGGAATGGGCCCCCAGCTGGTAGCGGGTTCGGCTCCCCCGTCTTCTCAAGCCCTGTCTGAACTGTCTTAGTATGGATCCATGTTCCTCCTATCCCAGTCGTGGTGATCCGTTGTATCTGCCCACTGTAGCTACTACCACCTCGCCTATCCTCAGCTCGGGCGTCCTCCACCATCTGTGCCATCTTGATGACCTCTGAAAACCCTCGAGGCTTGTATGGCCTCACCGCAGCTCGAAGAGTAGGACGTAGCCCCTTCAAGAAGGTGCCCTCCAGCGACTCGTGCGACACCCCAAGAACTCGTCCTGCCAGCGTCTCAAATTTCTCAATGTACTCCCGCACCGGCCCCTCCTGCCTGAGGGCAAATAGCTGCTCGTGTAGGTTCCCCAGGCGGGGGGGTCTCTAAACTTCTCCAGCACCAAGTCCTTCAGCTCCGCCCAGCTATGGATCTGTTGCCTCCTCTCCTTCCACTGAAACCACCCCAAAGCTCGCCCCTCCATGCAGATGGCCGCCGCCTCCAGCTTCTGGGCCTCGGTCATGTGATGCGCCGCGAAATATCTCTCTGCCGTGAACAGCCATGCGTGTGGATCCTCCCCAGAAAAGATCGGCATCTTCAGCTTCCGGACTCTGCAATCCCCTCCAAAGTGCCCATGCTCGGGCCTCCCATCGTCTCTGTGACGCGGACGGTAGTGCTGTCACCTCTCGTCCATGGTCTCGTAACGCCTGGGTGGCCCTCCTCCGCGACCCCCATAGTCCACTCGGTCTCTGTGCCCCTCGTCTGCTCCAACACCGTCCTCTGGCCACTCCTGGTAGTGGGGCGGTGGCTGCCACCCCCGTCGTCAAAGCGGGGGTCGGGAGGGTCCCGATAGTAGTCATCGTGCTCCTGAAAATCCCAGGGTCCCAACTCCTCCTCGAAAACACGTGCCAGAGCATCTCGCCGTGGCGAATCTTGCTGAAAGCCCCCAAAATCGCCGCCAAAAGCCTCTGCCGCCTCTGGTCGCTGCCTGGAAGAGTCCTGGGGGCCCCAGCGGTCACCCCTGGGGTCGGCGGGGGTCGCCGGAACCCCAGGGAGGGTCGGCGCCCCCGGCCGAACCCAGGGGGTGCGCCGGACCCCCCCAGCATCCTGGGGGCCCCAGCGGCCCCCCGGGGGCCGGCGGGGGTCGTCGGAGCCCCAGAAGGGCTCGGCGCCCCCGGCCGACCCCAGGGGGGTTCGCCGGACCCCCCGGTGGTCCTGGGGGCCCCAGCGCCCCCCCCCCCAAGGTCGAGGGGTTCGCCGGACCCCCAGGGTGGGTCGCCGGACCCCGGCGACCCCAGGGGAGGTTCATCAGGGTCGCCCGGAGTTCCTGGGGGCCGGCGACCCCCTGGGAGGGTAGCCGTAGCCCCCCGCCGTCTTCGTGCGCCCTCGCGCGGGGTTCGTTGTGGTTACCGGTCCTGCCTTGGGCTTCCGCGGCCTTTCACCTAACTTCTTCTCGATAATCACCCCTCCACGGCTCCTCGTCCTCATCGTCGGCCAAATCCTCCACCAAAAAATCACTTTTTGGGACAAAGCTTCCAACTTTCTCCTTCTCCTTCTTCAAAGGTGACGCCTTTTCTCCCGGTTTAGGGTTTTCTTCCCCTTTGTGGTTCGCCGCCAATTGCTTAAGGGTTGCCATCATTTGCGCGAATTGGTCGTCGTGCTTCGCTTGATTGGCCGTCAATTGATCGATGGAAGCCGTCAATTTTGCCATGGATTCATCGTTGGCCGCCAAAGATTTCTTGATCCCGTCAATTTCGCTTGTGAATTTAGCCTCCAAAGCTTCAATTTTGTCGTGGGATCTTGCCGTAGCCACCATGGATCGTTACGTGCTCTGATACCAAAATGTTAGGAACCAACCAAAGATCCGATTTTTATAGCAAAATAATAAAGAAGAACAAGATAGTTGAGCACAAAAGAGGTGTGCTCTCCTCCCAAGACGCCGAAGAGGACGTCCGCACTCGTTTAATCTAAGACCTAAACCTAGGAGACGCTCAATAGAAATATTCAATATCAAGCTTAAAATTCCTAATGACGGCTAGCCCGTATTTATAGAAGAAACTAGGGTTTCTATGGGAGAGGGGGCGCGCGCGCAAAGAGCCACCCGCCGGCCCACATGGGCCCGCCCAAGATGGGCCAGCGGTTAGACCTGCGGGTCTAACAGAAACCATTATCAATTATTTTCACCTCAACATCATTCTCTCTCATACCATAATTTCCAATACTTTGTCTGCTGAAACATCCCTCATTTCACAATGTAGCTTTGGATGGATATTGGATCAAACAAGTGCCACAACACATTTGACTAATTGATGTGTGACCATTGTTGCAGGATTCACTCCAAACCCCATCAACTTGATATCCAGTTCTTTCACTCCAATTCATGGTGTATTCCGGACAAGATAACCAAAACGGACAAGTTAAGAATAAAAAAAGACCACTGGTGACTAAGCTATCCAACACGCTCCCTTGATGTATTTCCAGCTAGAGCTTTCGGTGTATGAGGCTGAAATTATTTCTTTAAAGTTTAGCATTCAAACTTTAGTTATTTAATATAATTAAAATTGCAATCATATTTAACTACGTAGTTGGAATTATATTTCTGAATCAGCATCAAATCAAAGCTCGTTTTATCGACATCCAAAGCTGAAAGTTTATATTATCAGAATTTCTAATTTACATATCCAAATGATGTCTCCCTCTGTCCACATGGACACAAATAATACAAGCATACTTACCCAAATTACATGTATCATGTGCCAAATATCTATCTAATTAAGCCTCCCCTATTCATAGCACATATGATCCAAAGTACCACACCACAAAATAAAGCATACCACAAAGTTCGACAACTTGCTTCATTGGGACACGGAGGAAGGATGATGCAGGATAGATAGGAAAAGTCCCACAATAAACTGCACAGGAAAGAGAATCCGCTTGGTGTTGGGTGGATGGGTTTTTTTTTGGTGCGTACCAGGGTGCAGGTATGGTGGTTGACTTCTTTTTTTATTTTTTATTGATTTTTTTATTTTGTTGTGGGTGTGGGTATTATCTTTTTTCTGTTTTTTATTTTTTTCTTTCTAAGGGGGGCTGCTAACAGACAGTATCCTAGGAATTCTTCATCGAAAATCTAAGCTTACAAATTATTCAATGAAGTAGAGAATCTTAAGAATGGTCTGCAGTAGTATAGCCCTACAAAGTTATACTTTATTATGGTGGAGGTTAAAAAGTCTTCCTGATAAAATGTCTACTGTTATGAAGTTACTAACTACAAACTCAGTGAACAGCAGAGGTGCACGCATACCAGGCTTCTTCACTTTGGGCTGAAAAACCAATTTGTATCTTGGGACCTTGAAAGGTGCATTTGGGCTTTACCAGCTTTTACATGCCAGGCTTGAGATGAATTATATAGGCATACTCATAGCAAAGCTTTCTTCAGGCACTTCTTGGTACAGTAAATTACATGTATATGCCCAAATGGACTCAGGAGGATTGCGGACAGACATTATATAACTATTAATGTTCTTGATAATAATATGCACATACTCTTATTTTCACAAAGATGAAGAGATGGCAAGCTATTGCAGATATCTCAAGGTAATGAAAATTTCAATCCATTGGCTCTGCCACTAAGCTACAAGTGCAGGAAGTTATGTATTGACTCACAAATTCTGGGTCATATGTGAAGCCTAAATTGAGGTTAAATGAGATAATGGGGTTTCTCCTCTATTTCACAAAAAAAGAAAATGATAGGAAAAAAGTAATATTTATTTTGCCATGAAATGGTAAACAATTTGATGATTTTTATTTCATGTAAGGTATTTAGTTTGTTTCCTTAATTAGGTAGTGTCATCTTATAGAAACCGTCTCCTATTCGATATAGGTAATTTTGGGATCTGTTAGAAATTTCGATCCAATTATGTAAGTTAATGAGAAAAATATCATGATGCAATATATACACAAAATGAAAAGGAAGAAAGGTTTAGAGAGCCAGCCAGCAGGGTTAAACTTAAGTCGACCATGCTCTAGCAGATAAAAATGATTTCAGTCCTCGTATGGGCCCTCCAAGCCATTAGAATCATATTGGTGAAATAAACTCCATGTAGCTACCACCAACAGCATCTTTTTGACCCGTAAAATACTCTTCCGACAGTCCAAATACTATATGAAAATATTCAGAATTCTGAGAGACAAAATGTGTTTGTGAGTGAGTATTAGGAAGCGAAAAAGATTCCTCCCCCTTAGGCATGAGTTTCATCACTTTCAGTGGATAACTTATCCATTTGCTAAAGGATGGACAAAAAATCTCTTTATGTTTCCCTTATTAACAAGAATTAGCCATCATAATCAAATTCATGAATTATATAATATTTATCCTAGCAGTTAGGTAGGAATAGCTAGGCAAATTCATGAATTATATAATATTTATCCTAGCAGTTAGGTAGGAATAGCTAGGTACCAGTAATAGCTAGCCTGACCAGGTCTACAATGCTTCACTGTTGATTTAGTCAATGCTAAATAAACTGTTGTGGCTTGGATTTAGGGCCCGGGGGCGTTTTAGTAAATGGACATATTATGGAATGTTTTCTATTTAAAGCCTATAGCCGGCCCTAGGAGAGCAAGCAAAAATTGTTGAAGAAATTCCTTCTATTCAATTCCTTTAGTTCTTAGATAAATTGTAGTAGGATTCTCCCTTTTTCCCCTAGATCAATCCCTAGTTAATTGTTCTTTCAATTTGTATTTCAATTTGTAGTAGCTATTTAGTGAGTAGTTGATTTGTAGTAGGGTTTCCGTAATTTTCAAATCTGAAATATCAATACAAATCCCATTTTTATCGTTCATCCACCCAAAAATCCCTCTTTTATTCCATGAAAAGCCCGGATCGCATCAATTTGGTATCAAAGCATCTAGATCCATGGCGAACACCAGATCCAAGGAGCGGATCAACTTAATGGAAGAGAAATTTGAGAAGTTTAAAAGTAAAATTAGCGAGGAGATTAACGAGGTGAAAAAGGTAGCGGCAGTGGGCCTCGCGCAGTTGAAGGAGTTTATGGCAACAAATAGATCTCAAATGAGGCAAGAATTTGCGACGATGATATCAAATCTAAATCCGAAGCGAGATCCAAGCACAAAGGAGCCACCTTTGTCGACGATGAAATGTAAAAAAGTGATTTTTAACGAAGGGGTTCCCAAGGATGTCGAGGACGAATGCCAATACCACGAACATCGAAGCGCAGCGGATCTAGAAGATTGGGAGGCCTTCCCGGCCACCTCCCCACCACGGGGAGGAGCACCGGCCACCGGGGGGACGGCCACCCCTCCGGCAAGCCCTAGGAGGGCCGCCGAACCATCAAGAGGGGCAGCCAGTGTCGCCCGCCCTCCAGGGCATGCGATGGCCTCCTGGGGCAGCGGCGGAGGCCCGTCGGCCCAAAATTGGGGCCGGCAAGTCCCATCGCCCCCTTGGGGGGCCACGCCCGTTTTTCGTGGAGGGACCCAACCCCCCTTGAGCTCCAGGTGGGGGCCGAGCTACGTGGGGGCCGACAGCCCCTGTCGGCTGCTTCGGGGCCCCTGTGGGCCCAGTACGGTCCCGATCAGCTCAGTTCTTAGTGTTTCAGCCACCTGTGGGCCCGGGGAAGGATTTCAGCAGCATAGAGGACGACAGCAGCACACTGGAGGTTTGACGACTCAGCCCCCGCCTTTCGGGAGGTGTGACGAGATTGGAGCGGGTTTTAGGGCGCTCCTAGAGCCTATCAGGGGGAATATGTGCACTCACAGGGAGATGAATGGGGAGACTGGCAGTGGGATGACACAGACGTAGGCGTACGGGATCCAGCTGGGGGTTATATTCTTGACAGACCACCTATGTTTCAGCCGAGATGCAAGGAGCAGTCGCAGGAGAAAGGAGGATTTGCTGAGAAGAGTCGAATGAGGAAGCTGAAGGTGCCCATTTTCAAGAGAGGAGACCCAGATGACTGGTTGTATCGAGTGGTGAGATATTTTGATGTGTCGGTGAGGGGAGGACTGGCTATGGGTGGTGGGAGTCTGCTTGGAGGAACATGCTCTGAGATGGTTCAGATGGACACAGCAGCATCAGCCTTTCCGGACGTAGGAGGAGTTCACCACCCTTCTGGTTGAACGTTTTGGTGCAATACAGTCTAGGGGAGTTTATGAGCGGCTATATTCATTGAAACATGAGGGGAGCGTTGGAGAGTACATTAAGAAATTTGAGTCGCTCTGCCACCGAGTTCAGGGAGTTTCATGGAAATCCTTGGGGGATGTTTTATGAAAGGACTGAAACCCACGGTTAGATCAGGTCTGAGACAGTTGAAGCCCGTGGGTCTGCGAAAGATGATGACCTCAGCTATGATAGTGGAAGACCATTAGGAGACTGAGAGGAGAGCCCGTGGGACATAGGGAGCCACCGCTTTTCGGGGACCGGATCCAAGAGGGAGACAAAAGACAGCCACATGGGGCAACATCCACAGACGGGGCAGCGGTTAGAAAGGAGAAGTGGGTGGAACCACGACCTGGGAGACATACACGGAGAATGACAGAGGCAGAGATTCATGACAAGCGGACCAAGGGCTTGTGTTTCAAATGCGACGAGAAGTTTACTCCAAGGAACCGGTGTGGGGACCGTACTCTTCAGATCCTGATAGTGAATGAAGATGAAGAGGATGGAGAGTGCATGGTAATGCTGGAAACCGGCGAGGACGATGATCAGGAGCAGCTGCACGTGGAATAGCCGTCCGCACACTTCACGCACCACCTTGAGGACAAGGTGGGTTTTCAGGGGCGGAGTAATGTTGCGGCTTGGAGTTAGGGCCCGAGGGTGTTTTAGTATATGGACATATTATGGAATGTTTTATATTTAAAGCCTATAGCCAGCCCTAGGAGAGCAACCCTAGGAGAGCATGCAAAAATTGTTGAAGAAATTCCTTCTATTCTATTCCTTTAGTTCTTAGATAAATTGTAGTAGAATTCTCCCTATTTCCCCTAGATTGATCCCTAGTTAATTGTTCTTTCAATTTGTAGCTATTTAGTGAGTAGTTGATTTGTAATAGGGTTTCTGTAACTTTCAGATCTGAAATATCAATAAAAATCCCATTTTTATCGTTCATCCACCCAAAAATCGCTCTTTTATTTCACGAAAAGCCCGAATCGCATCATAAACAATCAATAAAGACGAAAGAAAGAAAGATCCTCATAAAACTCAATTTTTTTCTCTTAATAATTATTCTAACATAATCTTCCTTTAAGATTTAGATTTTTGTCATAGTTCGAGAGTATAAACTATTAAGACTGATAGGATTTGCTAGGGATTTGGGGAAGAAATCTAGCGTTTTTATTGATAAAAGAGGAATTACAAGATAGTTGGCTTCAATTCGAGAGGATGCCCACTCTCCCACAGCCTCAATTCAAGAGGAATGCTACTTTCCAACTAATGGTTTTCACTCTCTAATCTCTACTATTCTCTCCAAATTCAGCATAAACCACCAATTAACCTAGCCCCCATACAATACATATAACAGACTGTTTTTTCTAAAATTATAGAATTACGCCTGGTGCTTAAAATTACAATTTTGCCATTGGTTCAGCCTCCCCTAGCCTCCTTTTGCTTGTGTTGTGTCTTCCCTCGCTTTGGCCGTCGCCTCTGCTAAGTTATGATCACATCATTACTCCACCCAAAAGAGCCAGCTTGTCCTCAAAATGGAAGTTTGGAAACTACTACTGGATGGCTCCAAATGGCTCCCACATAGCGTCATAGTCAAGAAGGCCCCCATTAGATTAACACCTCGCTGCTCCCTGCATTTCCTTGACGGACCCCATTTAGCTCCAATGGCTCCAAAATCACCTCCATGTCCTCAGTCAAAGTCAATGGTAGCAATGTTGAAGGTGTGTGGTCCCTAATAGCCTAACGAAGCTAGGATATGTGGAAAACCAAATGTAGTAGATGTCAGCGGTAACTTTAATCAGTAGGCAACATGTCCAACACTCGCCTCAATCTCATAAGGCCCAACGTATCAAGGTGACATCTTCTCATTTCTTCGGTAAGCTAAAGATCTCTGACGGTACGATCGCGGCTTCAAGTAAACTTAGTCGCCAACTGTAAACAATACCTCACTCATATACCCATCTGCATGCTTCTTCATAATCTGCTGGGCCCTTGCCAAATGCCGTTTCAACTCCTTTAGCACCATGTCTCTCTACTCTAAATACTGCTCAACCTAAGACACTGGTATAGAGCTGTAATCTGATAGATATGCAATTTTGATCCTCTAGCGGCGTTTTGTAACTATCAAATTTCTAGGAGCATTTTCCTAATTTTCAGTTTTATGGGTCTTTTTTGTAATTTTATATTTTCAGTTTATTATATATATCGGGCTAGGTGAGATTTGGTATTCTTATGCTTGATTATTGTGAAAAAAACTTCTTTAAAATGAGAGTATCACACTTTTATTAGAGAGCGGGCCCCCTCTTGAATCGGTGGCTTGGGAGAGTAGTCCACCTCTAAAATTGTGTCCAACCATTTTGTATCCTCTTTATTTTCAGGTATTATCAATAAAAACAGCCTATTTTCGCCAAATTCTTCTCTTTCAAGCCCTAAAAGCATCTTTCCTCCAAATATCCCCACCTTTCCATCAAAAATGCCATTTTAGCCTTCCAACCCCTAGAAAACCCCTAAATATCCTATTTTTATCTCCAAACCCCACAAATCCTATCAAGTGGTATCAAAGCGGTGAGATCCATGTCGGTAGCGACTAGATCAAAAAACAAGTTCGATAATTTCAAAGAAAAATACGACGAGCTTGATGGTACAAAGCAAACCCTAGCAAAGCATGTGGAAGCCCTAGAGAAGCATGGAGCAATCCTAGAGAAGCATGGAGCAATCATAGCGCAAGTCATGCAGCAACTGGTGAGCATCTCAACGAAGATAGACGATGTGGCCGAAAACCCTAATCCAGTGGAAAAGACAACTTTGGCGAAAAACTTAGATTTGGGCAAAAACACAGATCTAGGGCAAAAGGCGACAACTTTGAACAAAAAAGAAAAAAGTCGACAATTTTGACGCTGATCTACATCCTGACGACGAAGATCGATGCAGAGAACTGAGCGGCGGGCTTGTCGACCCTCCCCAGGGGCTCGCCGAGGCCCGGGGAGGTTGGTCGGACCTGCAGGCCCCTGGCAGCCTGCAGGTTGCAACCTGGCATCGATAGAGGCCTTCAGGCTGCCTTGCAGGGCCTACCCAGACTGCTCGCAGGCCTGCCCAGCCTGCAGGTTGCACTGCAGGCAGTCCTGTTGGGCCTGCCCTGGAGGACCCGCCTTGGCCCGACGACGCCCTTTGGATCCCACCTTGGCCCGTCGACACGCTTACATAGCCCCAAGGCCATTGGATTTCAGTTGGATGCCCCCCGAGTGTCGGCGTTTCTGTTTTGGGCATGGATGACCTTAAGATGTAACTGACGACTACCGTGGCTTTCTTCCGGACGTCATTGAAGACGATGGAGACCAATCTTATCCTTTTGACCCGGGAGGATGCATGCAACCTACTTGGAACGCAAGACCCACACACTTCATGCACCACCTAGAGGACAAGGTGATTTTTCGGCGGCGGATTAATGACATCTGCAATTTTGGCCCTCTAGGGGCGTTTTTGTAATTTTTGGATTTCTAGAGGCATTTTTGTAATTTTCAGTTTTAAGGGTCTTTTTGTAATTTTATTTTTTTCAATTTATTATATATATGGGGCTAGGGGGATTAGGGATTCTTATGCTTGCTTACTGTGAAGAAAACTTCTTTGAGGTGAGTTATCCCTTTTTTATTGGAGAGCGCGGCCCCCTCTCAAATCGGCGGCTTGAGAGAGCAGTCTATCTCTAAAATTGTGATTAACCATCTTGTGTCCCCTCTATTTTCAGGTATTACTAATAAAAACAGCTCCCTTTCCCCAAATTATTCTCTATCAAGCCCTGAAAATCATATCTTTCCTCTAAACACCCTACTTTTCCACCAAAAATCTCATCTTTATCCATCCAAACCCTAGAAAACAACTAAAAATCCTATTTTTATCCCCCAAGACAAATAAAAATCCTAGCAAGTTGTATCAGAGCGGTTAGATACATGGCGGCGTCGACGAGGTCTAAAGACAAGTTCGATGTTTTAGGGGAAAAATACAACGACGAGCTTGATGGTACAAAGAAAACCCTAGCGAAGCATGGAGAAGCCCTAGAGAAGCATAGAGAGATTCTAGAGAAACATGGAGAAAACGTAGCACAAGTCAGGTAACAACTTGCGAGCTTCTCGACGAAGATAGACGATCTGGCCCAAGACCCTAATCAAGGGGAAAAGGTGACAACTTTGACTAAAAACTTAGATTTGGACGAAACCCCATATCTAGATCAAAAGACGACAACTTAATGCAGATCTGCATCAAGACGACGAAGATCACAGAGAGATGAGCAGCGGGCTTGTCAACCCTCCCTAGGGGCTCGCCGAGGGCCGGGGAGGGCAGCCGAACCTGCAGAGCCTACAGGTTGCCCTGCCCGCAGACCTGCAGGGCTGCCACGCCTGCAGGTTGCCCTGCCCGCAGACCTGCAGGGCTTGCCCAGCCTGCCCAGCCTGCAGGTTGCACTACAGGCTGGCATGTTGGGCATGCCTGCAGGCTGGCCTGCCGGGCCAGTGGCCCCTTTTTGCAGCCCTGCAGACGTGGATGATCACATATATAAAATTTTAAAAGATGTCTAAGCTGCGGTATGATAAGATGTGTTGTACCAGTGTTCAGCCTATGCCAGCCACTTTGCACACTGCTTCGGTGCCTCGATGAAAAATAGTGCAGATAGGTCGAAATGCTACCGTTGAAAACCTCAGTCTAGCTGTTTGATTGGAGGTGATAGGCTGCTTTTTGCTGTAGGACAGTCACATGCATCCTGAATAGCTCCCTCCAAAAGTGGCTCAGAAATACTCGATCTTGATCTAACACGATGGATTCTGAAATCCTGTGCAATTGCACCACCTCATGTATGAACGTCGTTGCTACTGTCGCCGTGGTATAAGGATGCCGAAGGGCCACAAAATGTGCAAACTTGTTGAGACAGTTGATCACTCCTTATTTTACACCTTTTTCCCGCATGTTTGCATGCCATTTAGATCGCCCAAATCATGTTTTTCACGATATATCGACGATATTGCGATGCTTTTCACGATTTGTTGTTTTTGTCGCATTTCAGGTGATTTGGCGCGATTTGGAGTGATCTCGAGATGCGCTTACTCTAGACGGTCACCGACGACCTCCCCGTGGGGTATTTTGCTGTTGGAGAGGAGCGAAAGAAGAACGGACGTCGCAGGAGCGACGAGGAGGCCAAAACAAGCAGATTGGGCATTTTTTGTGTCCCACTCGGCCGAGTGGAGGAGCCACTCGGCCGACCAGCGAGACACTGCTAGGCCGACCAGAACAGACACGACTTATGTGTGCACTCGGCCGAGCACCGAAGACCACATCGGCCGAGTGACGACATCACGTCCGCCCGAGTGGCGCCCAGACGAAGCCCTTCCAAAACATCCAAGTTACTGTTTTTTCGGCTGCCTGAACTTCAGAAGACCCACTCGGCCGAGTGGTTAATCTCGTCCGCCCGAGTACTATGAAGCCATCGGCCGAGTGACGACAACTCACTCGGCCGAGCAGCCCCCGAAGTAGAGACCCCTGAAAGCCCCGACTTACTGGAAAATTACAGGGTTTTCACTCGGCCGAGCGACTTTTGTCACTCGGCCGAGTGCGATGCGCTGCCTGTAGCGAAAACTGCGGAAAACAGGCTGTGCAGGGGTATTTTGGTCACAGTTTTTGGACGATTTTGAGGGCTATTTAAACCCTGTTTTTACCCTAGTTTGGAGAGCCTCTCTCTTAGATTTTTTGCAGCTTTTTAGATTAGTTTTTAGCTTTATTCTTGTGATTGGAGAGGAGACAAAGATTGGAATTTTGTTGGATTAATAGAAGAACTCCATTGGTTTGCATCTCTTTTCCTTAAAAATTCTATTTTTATTGCTTATCGCAATATTGTGATGAATTCCATTGTTTATTTCAACGATTATTTTTGTGATCTTGCTATGATTTGTGAGTAGTCTCCACGTCTTGGGGCGTGGGGATGAACCCTACAAGCCCTTTTTCATATTTGTGATGAATTGGTAGAAATTGTGCTAGAATTGTTATTAGGGATTAGATTGGGATCAATTTACTACGGATGGCTAGGTATTCATATCAATTGGGATTTGCAAGAGATTGGATCCCAATTTGATAGGAAACCCTAGAAATCCGAATTGGGTTGGAGTCGGATCTTCGAAGTATCGGTTTGCAAGAGATTGGACCGATACTAGGATTTCCGATTGCAATTCCATGCCGATACTCGTTTGCAAGAGATTGGACGGGTAGGAACTATCCAATTCTAGGTCGTGGACCGAGTTTGCAAGAGATTGGGCTCGGAGCGCGATTGAACGATGATGTTGATCCTAATGCTAGCTTCCCTAGGCTAGGGTTTGCAAGAGATTGGACCCAACCCTAGGATAGCTATAGACCGGCAACAGCGCGAGAGCGTGAGCTTGGTTCTACATTCAGTTGCAACTAGTTCATCCAAATTCTCATTCAAGCAATTTTGATACCGATAAACCGCATTTATGAAATACGGTGAGTAGAGGGGATTCCCCATTCCCTAGACGTTCTTTATTTGATTTGATATTTCTGCATTTTTGTCTGACGATTGTGACAGGATCGCCAAAGGCAAATTTCTCTCTTAAATAGCCAGGTTGATTTGAACAAGCACGGTCATTCGTCCTCCCTGTGTTCGATAACCCGCTTGCCGCTATACCGTGCGCTTGCGGTAAAACTACAACCGTTCTCCGGGTGTATATCCGGGGTCGACCAACAGTCCATAACAAAGATGATTGAGTATCCTTCTAACCTAGGCCACCCTTCGATAAAGTCCATCGTTACGTCGTTTATGACCCGATCTGGCAAGGACAGAGGATGTAGTAGTCCCCAAGAGCCATCACCATATACTTGTAAGTTGGCAACCATCACAACTAGCCATCTTCCCTTTATCCCCCTTCATCCATGCCAAATAGCTTCCTAACCAGGCACTGGTAAGTCTTGAGAACCCCATAATGCACCTCAACAGCACTACCGTGGAATTCTTGTAAGATACCTAGGATGTGAACAGAAGTCCTATGCAAAACCAGCCGTCCTTGGAATAACTGTTACTCCTCGAAGAAATAAACCGAGTACTCCGTCGATCCAAGCATGAATGCAGCCCGAATCTTCGTCAGCTCCTCATCCATCTTAATCTCTCGCAATAATGGCTTCCAATCAAGCATCACCGGAATGGACAAGGTTGCCAACTGTGAATCCTCCCTTGGTCTAGACAACGCATCAGCACCGGTCTGTACTGAATTGATTTGAAAGACTAGGAGCTGGAGTGGTAAATTTTGATTTTTATAGAGGAAGACAAGAAATACAAAGATACGTGGTCTCAATTCAAAAGGAGACCGCTCTCCTAACCTTTGATTTGGGATAAAGGCCTAAATCTCTCAAGATCTAAACTAATCTACTCCTAACTTCTTCTCATCTCTATTTTCTTTTCAAATTCAAAACTAGCCTTAACCCTACCATCACTACATAAAGCACTAATTTTTTCATAATTACAAAAGTATCCCATCGGGCCCAAAACTACTAGTTTGCCACTGGTGTGGCCACACTCCTCATTCCCAACACTCTCCGTCCCCCGAAGACACCTTATCCTCGAGATGGTGCATGAAATCCGTGGGTGTGCTACTCCAAATATGGGTGTGTGTCCCCCCTCCTGACTCTCTCTCAATGCACAGTCATCCTCTTCGACGATCAATACATTCAACGCTTGATCCCGACGAAGATGTCCTGGCCCAAACCACTCGCCACATCGGAAGCATAATCCATTGGCATGCATGTCCAGGATTTCCTTCTGTGTGAGATGCTTATACTTTTGCCGTCAGTTGGAAGCTCGCCGCTCTTCTCATGTATTGTATGTCATATCATTGGCCATGGCTTCTGGATCTCCTTAGCAGTATGAGTGCAGAATATGGCTCAGCTATTCGCTTCCTTGGCCCGTTGTTGTACGATGAGCCTATCGTTAACCAGCTAGGCCAGCTCCATAATCTCATTCAATCCTCTTGACCTCTGTAAGATGAGCTCATGCTTCCCTCCAACGTCGCATCAGGGATCCTCTCATCCGGTCCGCATGATCCTCTCACCCGGTCCGCATGCACCTCGAATATTTTCATGTAGTCCCGAACTAGGCCATCCTGCCGGAGGGCAATGAGCTGCTAGAGTAATCCCCGCCCTGGATGTCACAGAAACGGTCCAACCGACAATCCTTGAACTCCTCCCCCTGATCACACTCACTGTCACTGTTCCTTCCACAAGTACTACGACACCGCCTTTTCTTCTAAACAGATGTCAGCTGCCCACGGATTCTTCTCCTCAGTCAAGCGATTTACCGCGAAGTATCTATCTGCACGATAAACCTACCCATATGAATCTTCTCCCTCAAAACTGACAACTTCTACTTTCGGACCCTGCTCTCGGGCCAAACACTACATGTCCCGCTCTTCCACTCGACTGGACGATGTGAGACTGCTGATAGACATCCTGCGAAGCTCCTCCATCACCATACGGACCTCCTCCAGCTTCACCATAAGGAGTTTGTCTGGCACTGTCAATTCCCCAGTCTCCACCTCAATCGGGATCTCTGACATCAACCAACCCCCAAGGGTCACCATCATGATCACCGTAACCCCTGAAGAAGTCGCCGACTCACTGTGCTTGGCATCGAGCTCCGGATACCCCCTATAAGCACCAAGGGGCTATTGGGCTTCATGGAAAGGGTCGTTGCCCCTAGAATGCTGCAAGTGGCCAGCGGCTCTGTCGTCGGTCGGAAAGGGGGCCCAAGGGCCCTGCGAGCCAACGAGGCCCATGCGGTTGTGCATGGTGTCAACGAGGCCCCTTGGGTAGCTTCGGGGGCTTGCAATGCCCCCAAGCGATCGACGGAGCTCATGCGGCCCCGTGTCACTCGCCAAGGGTTTGTGCAGACATGTGGCCTGAGAACGGGGCTGTTGCCTCTACAGTTATGGTTTTGGGGGCTGACAACCCTTCCACTGGCCTTGTTGGCACCGGACGCCCCCTTCCACGACTGTAGAGGGGGGTTTTGCTCATAATCTTGATGCTCGTCGTCCTTCAGTTGTAGATCACCGTCAAAGATGACGACTTCCCACTTCCTCTTGTCCAAAGCTTACTCCTTTCGTCCTAGATTTGAGGAATTTCCCTCAAAATTATCATCTTTCGTCGTTTCGTCCTCGCACTATGGGCGGCGATGAATATCTAAGATCTCTTTCATCATAGATTCCACCGAAGGCATTTTTTCCTTGAGAGATTCCACACCACTTCCCAATTTTTATTGTTGCTCCTTTAGGGCTTCCACCGCGCTCCTCAATTTTTCCTCCAAGGCATCAACTTTCCTTGCCACCATAGGATCGTAGTGCTTTGATACCAATTTGATAGAAAAGGTTAGGGTTTGGAGTGGTAAAAATTTGATTTTATTTATATAAGAAGACGAGAAATACAAAAATAAGTGGTCTCAATTCGAGAGGAGACCGCTCTCCTAATCATTGATTCGAGATAAAGGCCTAAATCTTTCAAGATTTCCTTGCCACCGTAGGATCGTAGTGCTTTGATACCAATTTGATAGGAAAGGTTAGGGTTTGGAGTGGTAAAATTTTGATTTTATTTATATAGGAAGACGAGAAATACAAAAATAAGTGGTCTCAATTCGAGAGGAGACCGCTCTCCTAATCATTGATTCGAGATAAAGGCCTAAATCTTTCAAGATTTAAACTAATCTACTCTTAACTTCTTCTCTTCTCTATTTTTTTTCAAATTCAACATAAAGAAACTAGCCCTAACCCCTCCCTCACTATATAAAGCAAGAATTTGTCCATAATTACAAAAATATTCATTGGGCCCAAAATTACAAGCTTGCTACTGGTGTGGCCGCACCCCCATTCCCAACATGAATCTCAAAGTCATACACTAACAGCTTAGAGAGCCAACGCAAATGCTCCTCAGTCACCATCCGTTACTCCAAAAGATACTTATGGCTCATCTTATTTGTCCGCACTATGAAGCGTCGGCCCAACATGTAAGGCCTCTATTTCTACATCGTTAGAACAATAGCCATCAACTCGCATTCATAAACTGGCTTGACCCAAGCTCTTGCCGTCAACGTCTGCCTGAAACAGGCCACCGGTCATTGGTCATGCATCAGTACTGTGCCTAGCACATACCTAGAAGCATCTATCTCCACAGCGAATGGCCGGCTAACATCTGGTATGGCAAGCACAGGAACGCTAGTCATGGCCCACTTCAAAGCCTCAAATGACCTGATTGCCTCCTCACCCCACTGGAAATTATCGTTTAGATGCTCCGTCAATGGCCAAGTGGGCAGGCGATGGTGATATATCCCTTGACAAACATCCTGAATAACCGGTAAGCTCCATAAATTCATGTAACTCTTGCAGGTGGTCGGCCATGGCTAATCCATCATTGCTGCAATCTTGGACCTATCAGCTGCTACCCCCTCCGTCGAAACCACATGCCCAAGATACTCCACTCTCCTCTGCATGAACACGCATGTCTTCTTATTGGTGTATAACCGGTGGTTCTGTAACTCTTGTAACACTAGAACCAAATGCTCCACATACGTCTCAACAAATCTATTGTACCCCAAGATATTGTCAAAAAAGCGACAACAGAAACCTTCACACGTAGGGCCGAAACACATTGTTCATAAGGGCATGGAAAGTAGCAGGTGCGTTGAGCAAGCCAAAAGACATGACCAAAAACTCATAATAATACTCATGAGTCCTTAAATCAATCTTGACCACTCCTCTGCTTGTATCATTATTTGGTGGTAACGTGGCTTCAAATCAATTTTGAAGTAACTGCTACTTCATTAAGCTCATCTAGTAGCTCGCCGATCACAGAAATAGGAAACTTGTCTAGAACTATCTCCATGTTCAATATCTGATAGTTGATGCAAAATCGTCAATTGCCATCCATCTTCGTTATTAACAGAAGCCGGGTCGAAAATAGGCTCACCCAGAGCTGGATAACACCGGCCTCCAACATCTCCCCAACAATTCGCTCAATCTCATCTTTTTGTATCTGAGGGTATCAGTAGGGTCTCACGCTGATGGGTGAGACTACCTCTCTCATGACTATGGCATGCTCGTGATTACGTTGTGGAGAAAGACCACGAGACATCTCGAACACTCCCTCGAACCGAACTAGAAGCTGATGTACTACTACGGGAATGTCATGCTCCTCATCCTCTGTCAAGCCATGTAGCTTTGCCAAAAATCCACACGCATCTGTCTTATTGCCTTTGCCATGGCCTTCAAAGAAACCAACGTTCAGCATAAGCTGGGATCTTCCGGGAGTGTGACTGCTCTCCCCCCTTCCTGGACCTTCAGGACCAACGGCTTCCAATTGATCGTCGTCTCGCCCAATGACTACTCATCTCATCCCCAAAATCACATCCGTGCAATATAGGTCAAGTGTTAAGAAATACTCCATGATCTGGATGCCCTAAAGTGTCAAAATGAACATGTGTCATACTCCTTGACTGTGCTCCATCTTCCTAATCCACATCATCAGACTAAAGCTCCATGTGCCCTCTAGCTGCAGCCTCTGGCGTATCCACCACCCTATTAGAAATGAAGTTGTGCGTGGTCCCGCTGTCTATGAGTGACATTCTGCTCTATAATCTTTCTAATTAACTTCATGATGTGATTCGGGGTAAATACCACCACGGAGTTTAACGAGACCTTTGGTACGTCCAAATGAGGGTGCTCCTAGTCTCATGCCTCTTCATCCACATCTACCACATCCTCCTCGTCATTTACTACCAACACCTAGAACATGTGGTCTCGACATCAATGCCATGGAGAGAATTTCTCATCACAACGGAAACACAGCACCTTCGACCATTTGTTCTGAAATCTAGGTCTCCGTAAGGCACTTGAATTGTCCCCCTAGTCGTGCATTGTTGCTATTATCTCTGCTGGACTGGATCCTTCCTGACGGTGGCTTCTGCCCCTAGCTGTCTGGCTACAAAAAGTAGTCACCATGGTCCCTTTGGAGGCTTTGGAGGCAAAATTTAGCGGCAAACGACGTGATCAAGAAATAGTTAGCGGCAAACGATGAATCCATGGCAAAGTTGACGGCTACCATCAACCAATTGGCGGCAAATCAAGCGAAACACGACGAACAATTCACGCAATTGATGGGAACCTTAAATCAATTGGCGACAAACAACAAAGCGGAGGGGAACCCTAAATCAGCGGAAAAGGCGCCACCTTTGGGCAAGGTCCGACGACCCTGCCGGCCGGCCGGCAGGGCCCGCCGGCCCCTGCACAGGTCCGACGACCCTGCCGGCCGGCCGGCAGGGCCCGCCGGCCCTGTCGGGTGGCCAACAGGGCCCGTCGGCCCTGCCAGAGGGCCGACAAGGCCCGCCTACGATGTATAGGGGGCGGGAGACCCCTGGCAGCCGCCAGGAGGACGCGCACGGCCAGCCTCCAGGAGGATTTCTTGAGCCCCGGGCGGCGGACCGCAGTAGAGGATGGTCGCGGACAGTTTTTGGGAGGGTTCTTCGACCCTTCGGGACGGCGTCCAGTAGCGGAGGACCCCTTTCAGGCGGGGGTGGCTACGAGGCAGAGTTCGGCGATGATGCAGGGTGGGACGACTTCGATGGCTGACGTGGAGAGTACCGAGGAGGCTATGAGGGTCACGGGGTAGTGCCACCTAGATGGTACGAGACCCAGGACGAGAGGAGACAACACTACCGTCCGCATCACCGAGAGGAGGGGAGGCCTGAGCAGGGGCACTTTGGGGGAGAGTGCAGGGAACGGAAGCTGGAGATGCCGATGTTCATGGGGGAGGATCAGCATGCCTGACTATTCACAGCAGAGTGATATTTTGCAGCACACCGCATGACAGAGGCGCAGAAGTTGGAGGCCGCGGCTATTTGCATGGAGGGGAGAGCTCAGGGTTGGTACCAGTGGAAGGAGAGAAGGCAGCAGATTCGCGGCTGGGAGGAGCCGAAGGACCTGATTCTGGAGAAGTTCCGAGATCCTCGTCTGGGAAACCTGCACGAGCAGTTGTATGCCCTCAGGCAGGAGGGGCCGGTGCGGGAGTACATCGAGAGATTTGAGACGTTGACAGGACGAGTACATGGAGTGTCGGATGAGTCACTAGAGGGCATGTTCTTGAAGGGGCTGCGACCCAGCCTTCGAGCCGCAGTAAGACCTTACAAGCCCAGGGGGCTTTCAGAGGTCATCGAGATGGCGCAGATGGTAGAGGACTCCCGGACTGAGGACAGGAGAGGCGGGGGCAGCTACAGTGGGAAGTTATAACGGGTCACCTCGACTGGAGCAGACGGAGCGGGGGCCACTACTGAGGCAGTTCAGGTGGGACTTGAAAAGGCTGGAGAACAAAACAACCCACCGGCTGGGGGCCCATTCCGAAGGATGACGATGCGGAGATGAGGGAGAAGAGGCAAAAAGGGCTTTGTTTCAGATGCGACGAGCGCTTCACTCCCGGACACCGCTGTGTGAATCGAAGGCTGCAAGTGTTGATAGCAGAAGCAGACGAGGATGAGGACGTGGAGGACGAAGGAATCGACTTGCAGGCACCACCTTGAGGACAAGGTGGCTCTTTGGGGAGAGTATTGATAGACCCTTGCATGTCTAAAACCCGCAGCACCCATGGGCCGGCCCATAGCTGCCGGCCCTAGCTTAGTCTGTGCGCACCTCCCTTGCCAAGGAACCCTAGTTTTTTATTATAAATAAGAGGACTAGCCATCGCTTGTATTTTCATGCTTGATGATTGATATTCTCTCGAGCGTCTTTAGATTAGATCTAGATTAAACAAGTGCGGACGTCCTCCTTGGCGTCTTGGGAGGAGAGCGCACCTCTTTTGCGCTCAATTATCTTGTTTTTGCTACTTTCTATCAATAAAAATCGTATCTTTTGTTGGTTCCTAACAGTGTCTTCGCCTGCCTCATCTAATGGTAGAGTGGCAGTTGCTATAGTGTCAAGGAGAGAGTTAGTGATGTAAGTGATTAACAAGTGATTAACCTCTTCCAATCCTCTTCCTTAATATCAATGAAATTCTTTGTAGTCTGTCCAACCTAATCATCAAGTATTGCATGAAGCAAATGATCAAAATTTCGGGTCCCTGGGACACCCAGCAATCAGTCCACATGTTCGTGGAATTCCCATTACCTTGGGACCATTTAGTATGCCTAAAAAGAATTTGCCACATCTGGTCAAAAAATTTCCACAAGGTAGAGTCCCAAGATTTAACACATCTATTTATTCCAGTTCTTACCACGACCATATTTCCCTTTTGAGAACCGCACCCACAGGGCATTGGGATGATGTAAGATTCTCCCAATAGTCTTCATAAGGCAAGCTTCATTCATCTCCTTGATGCGTCTTAACCCCAAGCATCCACTGACTTTAGGTTGAAAAAATTTATTCCACCCAATGGAGTGGAATTTGCAAGTATTCGAGTCATGGCCCCAAATAAAATTTCTTTGTGTGCGTTCCAGGGAGTTACAGACGAAACTTGGATGTAAACATGGAGATCGGTTGACTTTGAAGGGTATATCGAGCTAGTGTAATTCTACCCACCATTGATAAACATTTGCTTGTCACCCTTGGAGTTTACTGTCCACACGACTCAAGAGCTCCTTAAAGGTCATTTTATTGCGGCCATTGAAAATGTGAGCCCACAAATATCTCCCCAAGTTTGCCTTCCTATTAAAATTACATATGTTTAAAATGTTGTCATCTTCTCCTTCAGAGACATTTTTGAGAAGACAATACAAGTCTTCTAAGAATTCACGATTTGGCATGATGCTTTACTAAATGTTTCCAAGCAGTCCATGATATTAGAGATCTGATCAGTACTTGCTACCGCAAATACCAATAAGTTATCGACAAACATTATATGTGAATCCGGGACTGTTTTTGCCAATCACCATAGGCTTCCAGAGGCGTGTTACCAACCTATCAGAATTTAGGTGGGTAAGTTTTCACATACATAGAACGAATAGATAAGGAGAGAGTGGATCACCCTGCCTAATGCCTCTTGATGGTAGGAAAGAATCATTCTTATTACCATTCCATAACATCGAAAAAGAACATGAGGTCACACAATGCATAATCACCTGAAT
The DNA here is from genome assembly GCA_030789695.1 of Scilla litardierei. Taxonomy (NCBI): domain Eukaryota; kingdom Viridiplantae; phylum Streptophyta; class Magnoliopsida; order Asparagales; family Asparagaceae; genus Scilla; species Scilla litardierei. The sequence continues at coordinate 319,286,544 of CM061133.1, forward strand.
CCAATTAGAAGGAACATCTGCATCCTTCAAAGTCTCCGAGATAAATGACCAGTTGAGTCTATTATATGCCCTCTATAAGCCTTCGAGAGATCCACTTTAATACCCATGTATTTCTTCCTCGTCCCTTTAAGTTTGTGCATGGAGTGCATAAGCTCTGTAGCAGGATGATGTTATCATGGATTATTCGGCCCTTAATGAAGCTCGCTTGAGCAGGAGAGATAATCTATGGTAGAATAGCTCTAAGACGATTTGCAAAGACTTTAGCCACACCTTTATATGCCACATTGCAAAGGGAAATGGGGTAAAAGTGGTCACAGCATTCCGGCTTTAAAAACTTTGGGATCAAGACAATTAAGAGTGTGATTAAAATCTAACACGCTCATTTTGAATGCAAAAATATCCTTAACCATTTTGTAAAATTGTGGTCCCATAATATCCTAATGATTCTGGTAGAACATGCCGTGCATACCATCAATCCCAGGTGCTTTAAGAGGTCTCATATCAAAAATTGCATCATTAAATCTTTGCTTGTAACAGGTCTGAACAAATCCTCGTCGCTTGCAGAACTACAACGAGGGAAAGTAGTGGAAGTCCCCAAAGAGAAATGTAGTCTAATATTTTCGCTAAGCAGGTTCTGGAAAAAGGAATTGGCCATATCACTGAGTATTTTATCATCGGTAACGCAGTTGTCATCTTTCCCTTTCAAGGAGCGGATCTTGTACTTGTGTCTTCTTCTTAGAGTTTTCGTATGGTAATTAGTAGTATTCATATCACTATCCCTTCTCCACTCAGTTCTTGACTTTTGATGCCAGATAGTTGCCTCCTGTTTTATTAGCCAATCAAGTTCTTGTAGGAGATCATTCCCAAGGTTAATAAGAAATGGGTTTTCATCTCTATTCTGTATCATTTGAATACCATAAAGCCGAACAAGCACTCTTTTTTAGGGTGAAGATGTTGCCAAAAACTTTCTTGTTCCACTATATTACGGCGAATGAGTCTCTCCACAGCAACCGGCAACTCGGATTGAGGGTTCCAATTTTCCAAGAGAAATTCTTTAAACTAAGGATGTTTAACCACATTGCTTCAATCCAGTAAGGTAGTTTTCTTTTGTCCCCTTGATTTCCTTGAAGATAGACGAGGAGGGGATGATTGTCGGAGTAAACCCGTGGGAGAACTTGAATATAGGCATCTTCAAACAATGCCTCTATTCAATATTACACAGGCCCCTATCAAGACATTTAAAGACTCGTTTAAGACTCTGAAATTTAGGGCCGCTCCAAGTGTAAAACGGCATGTCTGCTTTGATATCCAGTAGCATGCAATTGTTCATCCAGTTCCAAAAGTGTGTGCCAATGTTAGAAGCAATTTGTATAGAACCTCCAACCATCTTGTTGATCAGAGATATCATTAAGATTGCAAATAGGCAGCCATGGTTCCCGGATATCATTGGCCCATGACTCAATCTCTGATTGCGCAGCATGTCTCAAATATGAATAGGGATGAAAGTAACTTGCTGTAAGTAGCCAAGGAACCTCTTCATTTAAGGAGACCCTCATGTGAAGGTATTGCGAGTGATGAATCTGCACCTGTATTGCAATGCCAAAACATTTCCAAGCCACCCAAATGCCACCTTAACGCCCATGACCTTCTACAATCTCCCAATGACGCATACCCAGCTTCCTCAGAATCAAATGTGCCCAAGAACAATCCACATTTGTTTCCAGTAAGATCAAAGGAAAGGATTATACAATCTCAACAAAGAATTCATTGTCCTTGTAAAATTCTCATTACCAATACCTTGACAATTCCTGACTAAAATTTTTCCAACCATAAAAACAAATTAAAATATTGGAGGAAAAGAAAACAGGAAAAAGAACATTCCGGAAGAATGAACCTGGCCTCCAAACACACGTTGGGTCATGTTCGACACTTCTTCTGCAGGGGTTTCTGGAACGACTTCCCCCGCCTCGCATTGCATATCACCCACACCATCTAACACCACCACTCCAACTCAAGGATCCGATGGTAAATTAACATTGTTGCCATTAACGACCTCCCCAATAAACACTGGTTCAGTCAGTAGTGTCGTAGAGAAAGGTTGTAGACAGGCCACTCTCTGGGTGGTTACCATGGCCATCCTATTAGGGGCTAGTTGCACTGGTAATTGACTCTGGTTGGGGTTCTGAGCAAGAGTGGTCAATGTGGTTGAGGAAGACGGTAAAGGTGCCAAAAAGCGGCCCCGCTTGATTCTCCTCCATTATTCACTGTATTGGACAGGTAGTGTCTCATGGCTGGGTGCGCCTGTTGGGTCGTTTGGGTTGGACTCTAATGGTTTTATCCCCTTCCTATTTTCTGTCATGTGCCCAGATGATGGCACACTCGGCCTTGGTCTTTTATGTTCGCATCTTCCCTCAGTGGCACCTCCCTTGAAAACGATTGGACTGGCATTTTTTTCAAACGCCGACTTAGTCGTTGATAGGGATGAGAATGGGCAGGCCCAAAGCCCGTTTGGGCTTCCAATTGGGCATGCCACATCATCATCCCTACAAACTCCTTCACAACTCCTTCTAGAATTTGTGAAGGAGTTTGTAGGGATGATGATGTGGCATGCCCAATTGGAAGCCCAAACGGGCTTTGGGCCTGCCCATTCTCATCCCTACTCGTTGATCCCGCCTTTATAACTTCCTTATTGGCCAACGTTTGGAAAGGATTCTTGGTAACGGTTTGATTTGGTGCTTGCTCGCCTTTATTCTTCCTAATTTTCTTAGGCTTAACCACTGTAATCCATGCTCCGTAATCATTTTGCTTAGTAATTGGTCCAGTAATATTTTTCTCCATCACATTTAATGTTTTCCCAAGTATCGACGTTTCCTTATTTGTCGCCATCGTCGGCGTCCTAGACTAAATAATTTATTAAATTTAGGGACTAAAAGGTGCAAACTCTATAAAAAATTGTGTCCTAATCGACAGTGAATGATGAGTGGTAAGGCGGAAGCACGTTAGTGGGCCTATCTCCATGTTTAAAATTTAAATGATACAATCCCCATGATTCATGCACTGTACAATTCTTCTTTGTTCCTATCTACTGAAAAACACAATGTTCAGGATAGAAGGTTACTAAATAATTCAAAGAACGAGTCAACTGACTAACAGATGGCAAATTAACTAAACACGTAGAAAGGTATAATACAGAGCACAATGGTAAAGATGATGTGATATTGACTGAGCTAAAACCCTTAATCGAGAATGTAGAACAATCAACCAATGTCATTGTTTGACTGCTAGATGTAGGATGGAAGAATGGTGATATGCCTGAATCCCTATTCATGTGACCAGATGCACATGAATCTATTGTCTAAGTCTTCAGATAATAAGTTTAATTACTTATCTTTGCTAATATAGCTATAGAAAAAAGCATCATCTAAGCATCCCAAAACTTTTGAAACAGCTTATACCAGCTTTACTTGTCGACTGTCATCTCAACACTCCTTGATGCAGAAGACTCCTATGAAGAGCCTACATGTAATGAACTACCAGCAGGACTGTCGTTCTTGTAGCAAGTAATTATGTGTCTTCTTGATTGCAAAAGTGGCATGTTCTTTTGACTAAATCATGTCCCCTGATAGCCTCTGCCTCTTATCAGGGATACATGCCTTTATCACCACCATGACCTCCACTGCTTATATTATATGGCCTCCACCACAATCACCTTTGCCTGGTCCATCAAATATACAAACTCAACGCTCTCCCCTTGACCACATCAAGCATCTATGCCAAGCAACCAAATCAGATCGTATCTGCAACTCCAATTTTGTAGCAGGAAGATGATCTGTGAATATGCTTTGAAGTAGGCTGAATGTATTTGACGGTGAGTGAACTGGTAAACTACAGATCACCAGTGATCATGTAGACACATACTCGAAAGGTAAAGCTCCAAAAAAAATCCAATACAAAAAATCTATTTCCACTATTTGTTTATCTTCTATGCATCATGATTGGAAATAATATCTTCGGCTTCTCACATAACCTCCTGTAATCTCCATATAACTATGAAAGAGATCGCTCGTCCTTATTGTTCCTGAACAGTTCCTACATCACCTCATAAGCTTTATTGAGATTATTGGTTCCCAAAGAAAGCTCTGTCAAAGCAATTCCCACAGTTTTTTGACAGTTGTAATGTGTAACACCATGTCTTATACATGTAGCTCCATGTTGTTTATCATTTGGTTATAGAGTCCATCATCTTGCTTCCATTCATCTGTCTTCAACTCTGACGGATCAACAAACTACTTTTTTGCCGACTGATAATATGATTTTTATAAGTCTATCATTATAAGAAATTAATATCATCCGCCACTACTTTTCGATTTGTGATCTTCTCAAACATAAACTCCCGAACATGTCTCACAGCAGGTTTTAAATCATCAATGATACAGATATCTGATCCTCCTAAACAATGGCATAAGTAGAATGCAATTCTTAGCATCCGATCCTCCATTAGGATCACACCCTCTCAATCTCAAACATCCTGTATGATCCAACAAATACATCCACACAATTAATATCTTCCCTTTAGATCGTATCAACATCCAATCTACACAATCCTTTGTTGTGATAAGAGATACATATCAAAATAAATAACATGGAAACCCCCTAAAAACTATAATTTTTTGATGCAGCAATGGTTTACTTCAATCGTATACTTCAATTTTTTGCTGCAACAATTGCTTCAATTTTTTACGCTTATTAGTTCATTTTGAAATAGTGAGGGGATAAGAAGACAGGTGAAGGGGTAAAAGATAAGTAGATGAAGATGAAGACTTGAGATTGTGGGCACTCAAGAGGTTGGAACTAAGGTTGGATGCTGGAGACGATGTTAGAACTAAGGTTGGATGCTGAAGATGAGGTTAAAATTGATGGAATTTGGTTGGAGATGAGGTCAGACTTAAGTTGCAATTGCCGGAAGTGGGTTGGATGCCGAAGATGAGGTTAGAATTGATGGGATTTGGTTGGATATGAGGTCAGAATTAAGTTGCAATTGCCGGAAGTGGGTGATACGCTATTAAGACGAGTTGAAGAACGCTTGGGTAAAGGTGCAAAGGCTGAGGTCTGCTGAAGATAGTTGGTAAGGGTGGATTTGACGTAGACAAGGTTAAAGGGGAAGGATTGGTGAAGTGAAGTCGATTCTACATCAAATCAATGGAAACATGATTGGAGTATGCTGTTCCGCTGGGATGGTGTAATCGAGGTTGAATTTTACAAAATTTGATGCTAGTGATGTTGGGAAGTGGTGATTGCACTGATGATGTGGTTGATCACGTGGTTGTTGTCAAGACGTGATGACAGCATACTCAGTCAACACAAAGAAGATGAGTAATTAGAACTAAACTATTAAGATTAATTATTTTATTATGGTTAGGGTCAAGATTACGCTCTAATATCATATGAAATCAAAGGATAGGTATTTTGGAAGAAGTGTTAGAGAGAGTTTGTTAGTCTCTCTTCCCCCATTATTATTATTTATATGGTTTCCCTTTTACAAAATACACCCACCCATTATTACTTTAATTTTATATTCTAACAGTAACAAGCCTTCACGATTCATACAAAATGATGAGATATACAAGGAAAAAACTGTGTATACACAATTTATGTAATGTCTTAGAAATTAGAATAATGTTAATATTGAAGACAATTGAAACAAAGTTATACATGATGGCTCTAAAACCAATATGTTGGGCAAGGACGGACCCACATGGGGGCGGGGGGGCACGTGCCCCCCTGTAAATCGTGAGTAAAATTACTTTTATACACTTGTTTAAAAAAACTATCATAACAAAGTTGGTATTTATAAGTAATTGTCAAGCAAAAACAATATAAGCTCATTGGTTTGGTGGTAAGACCATGGTTTTAGGTTTCGGCCGAAACCACTCGGTTTCGGCCGTTTCGGATCGGTCTCGGAGGGGACCGATCCGAAACTTCCCTATAAATCTCGGTATCGGCCAGTTTCGGCCGAAACTGGCCGAAATCTGGCAGTTTCGGCCGAAACTAGCCGAAATTCGAACAGTTTCAGCCGAAACTGAACTTAGAAAAGTTTTTTAAAAAGGAAAAAAGTTGAAGAGGAAGAGAAAGAAGAGAAAGAGAAAGAGAAAGAGGAGAGAGAGGAGAGGAACATTCTCCAGCAACATAAAAGGCAACATCATTCAAAAAAAAGAAGAAGAAAAAGAAGAGGAAGAAGAAGAGGAGGTGGTGGTGGGAAACTTACCTGAATTTTCCTCCGGCCACTCCAAAAAATTTCAGAAGCTTTTTCGCCCGCCGCCAAGAAGGGAGAGGGAGGGGAACTTTAGGTTTAGGGAGCTGAACGTGGGCTCACGTGGGTGTACTCTGGAGGGCTACTACTCACATTACACACTTTACCAAACATAGTTAATTTATTTACAAGTTAGCCATTGTCTTTTACAATTTAATGGGAAACTTGTAAATAAATAACATGTTTTGCAAAATGTGTAAGGTGAGTAGTAGGCTGGCAGCGGTAGCTCTGTCATTTAGCTAGCATGTATTTCCCCCTTTCTTCCTGCATGGTCTAGTTCAAAAAAATATTTCAACGGTTAGTTCAAAAAATTAACCCAAATAGCAAAATGTATAATGCGAGTAGCAACTAAAGTTTCGATGAAGATTCCAAATGTAACACAAATATTTGAAACTGCCGATACGGACGAACCGAAACTTACGTCCGAAACCACCGAAACGGACGATACCGATACCGAAGCCTAAATTTTCGGAAGACCGAAACCGAGACCTAAAACCTTGGGTAAGACCGCTTGATGCGAAGCAACCAACGTGTGTTCGATTCCAAGGTTAAGCATTATTTGATTTTTGCCTTGATTAAATACAATGCTGTTGTATTTTTTCGTCTAGCTTTTGCTAAGGAGCAGTTTTGCCCCTTAAATTAAATACTTAGATGTTGTATTTTTTCATCTAAGTTTTTGCTAAGGAGCGGCCCAACATTGACTGATTTTTGCCACCTTAATTAAATACATGTTGTTGTAAATTTTTTTCATCCTAGGTTTTGCTAAGGAGCGACGGCTCGTTGAACTCAGGTTTGTTTGTTTTTTCCTATATTTTCCAAATTTGCAAAGGAGTTTTTGCTTAGGTTCCTATGTTTTTTCCATGGTTTTGCAAAGGAGTTTTTGCTTAGGTTCCTATGTTTTTCCATGGTTTTGCAGACAGCCGCTCGTCCAAGGTTTGTATTTTTCCCATAGGTTTTGCAAAGGGACCCTTGGGTTTTTCCAAAGGGGTTTGCCTAGGTTCATAGGTTTTGCAAATGAATTTTTCATAGCTTGTTCTCAGAATTTTTGCAAAAGAATTATTATTTTTTGGTAATGTTATTATAATTATTAGGTGTCTAGTTCTCAGAATCTAAGAATCTCAATGTATGTAAATTTTGCCACCTTAAATACGGCGTGTATTTTGTTCCCTAGGTTTTGCAAAGGAACGACGGTTCGTCAAAACTTTCGAGCTGCACTTGGGTTTCACATGAGTCATCAGGCAAACAGGTCGACGTTCTCAAGGTAGTTATTTTTTTTGGTAGTATTCTCGAGGTAGTTATAGTATATAGAACGTTATGGGCATCTCTTTAACTTATAGAATGTCATCTTTTTCGAAATTTAAGTGAATCCCTTTCCAAAAAATTTGATCTTTTTTGGTTCTAGGGTTTTCTGTTATTTGCATATATTGGCAATTTAATCTTGTCTGGAATTTTTCTTCTTGCATGTTTATTTTGTATTCCAAAAAATTGTGCCCCCTGAATTCAATTTCTGTATCTGTCACTATCTGTCACTGATGTTGGGTATGCTATTTATTTATTATTTTTATCATAACCACTATATGATGTAGACGATATATATGACATGTAAAACAACGATTCAGTCACCAGTTTCTGCACTTTATATAATTCAGTTCTTTTTCTTTTCTCCTAGAATCTAGGATGTAGCTTGGTGCAAATAGGATTTAAATGCCTCATGCATATATAACTGATTCTGGTAGAAGTTGCTAATCTTTTCCATTATGTGGTCAAATGATCAAGCTATCTAACAGAGACTTCCCAGTGCATCATTTTTTCCACATGCTTGTAAAGCTATAAGAAAGGAAAAGGAACAAGTATGGATGAAGGAAAGAGTGTATTATTGACTATCAACCAGAAATGACCAAAGAATGTGCAATATCTACATGAGAAAGAAAATATTATTCAGAAAACTATTCACAATCACAGAAAAAGGGACACGGAGAATATATTTTTTATAAAAGAAACTGTGTTAATTCAAACAAACATTTAGAGTCGCAAGTATCCTGCTTATATGACATGTTTTAGAATGCTTAACCATAGTCTTGCCCTGTATTGACATCCTATATTTAAGATTCACTCAAACATCTTGAATTCACTTGCTGCAATGCTTGCAAACCAGGTAATCAACTAAAATAGTATGAAACAGATTTGTTATGTTTTAAATTTATAATTGTTTTCTGAGAAAATAACCCCTAAATATTTTTTGAATTAAAATGAATTTATACAATGGTATGTGTACTGGCGCAACTTTTGTTTAAGAAATTTTTGTTTAAGAAAAAGAAAGCAGGGAACTGATTTAACGGTGTTTTGGTGTATGTGCATTTTCAATATTCATAGTTATATGCCGAACAAAAACTTAACTATATGTAAGTTAAGCTGTATGTGCACGAAGTAAAATTTTAAGCGGAATGACACTGAGCAAAATGGCCGAAAACCCCACACAACGAACAGGATGCGATACCCGCGCGAAAACGAAAAGGAGCAAGAAGTGTGGGTTTGTACCGGTATCGTCGGGGGTAAAAGGGTATACTCAAAAACCTTAGGGGTTAAAGGGGGAAAATCAAATAGGGCAAAGATGCAATTAAGCTAGTTTGGGGTTTTTTTGGGTAAAATAAGTGGGATGAGGGGATGGCAAACATGTAAATATGAGAGAGTGTGGGTGATTGTTAGGGTAGTGGGTGATGGGACATTGCCACATGGGACAACCCCTTGGGCAATATGTCCCTCTTTTGTTATATAGAGTATTCTCAGTGTCTATTGAAACTAAAGAAAAAAAGAAACCCATGTTTATTCCATGGAGATTGCTTACAATTCAGAAGAACCACAAAAGGCTATGCAAATAATAGGGAACTCCACGTTTGAATATAGACAAGTTACCATACAGCGACCAACTCTAGGCTAATTAGTAGTGTTATATTCCTTAACAAAACAGGAAAGTAAAAGTTGTCATGTTCCTATTTATGATATTATGGGGAAAACAATTGAGTAATCTTTATCAATTTATCATGCAAAAAGGTCCGAAATTATAAAGTATTTATTAACTAGGCTTGTCTCGATGCATATAACAAACACCACAAATTATCATACATCATGTACCATATAATTGGCATGATTAGCTATGCCTCGTTCCCGAAAAGACTCCACCAAGGAAATTATTGTGAAAATTAAGATGAACAGCATGTTTACCAACATGTGATACTTAAGGAAACTAAATGAGTACCATCATCATCATCAGAAACAAAATCTTCAGACGCGTAAGCCAAGCCAAGTTCCAAAATCTTAGTCCACAGAAGATATTCAAGAGATAGCATTTACAATATGCACGTGCTTCAACACCCAGCAAGTTTTCTAATACAGTTGCAAGACAAATTGCCATGATAGTTCATTATATATTAGAAAACGTAAGAAGCATATCCAAACGCCAAATGAAGTCGAACAGAAAGAGTGTGGTAAATTACTCCAACATGGCATTTCCTTAGTGGTAAAACATGAAAGAATCAGCAGTCTTGGCTATTAAGCAATTCGTTCATTGTCCCAATTACCATTTTAGGGGGTCGAATGGTTTAAGCACTTTGAGATCATCTACATAGAAAAAGTTAACGACACTAGATTAATTCTGCAAATGCACGTAACAATTAAAAGAATGTTTTTACGCACAACCCCCCCCCCCCCAAAAAAAAAAACACACACACACACGTGCACCAGAGGCTATAACAAGCGCGCGCATCGGGAATCAAACACACGCGCACCAGGAATCGAACCCCTAATCTCCACAAACGGAAGGAGCGGCCGTGTCATCTGAGCTATTGCTCATTGGCATTAAAAGAAGATATTTGTTGTGACAAACGTTGTAGGGTTTTCATGAAAATTAATCAAATTTAGTTTTTTCTGTGTTTTTGTGTTTTCTAGGCATGCAAAATTTATTATTTTGTAGAATTCACATGTAAATTTTAAAGCTCTTTCCTTAAGAGACTGTTTGGCAATCAAAAATAGAACAAAAAGGTGAGAAGGTGGGAAAAAATGTAGTTAGAATAGTAGAGAAAGCAAGAAAGAAAGAATCTTGCGAATAAAGATGGATTGGAGTCCACCGTTTTAGCAAGCATTTTAGCTAGGCATGCAAATTTAATAATAATTTGTGGTGTTAATAGGATAAGCATTTTGACGGAGATCCAATTCGAAGATGATTCTTTTGTTTAAAAGGCTTTATGTGATAGAGTTTGAGTCCTTGGAGAAATCATATTAGTTGGAGCCTTTTGTTATTTTGAGTCTTTTTTATTTGAGTCTTTTTTATTTGAGTGTTTTAGTTTATCTAGAATTTCGGAAAAAGAGGGAAAAAAATTCGGAAAAAGAGAGCAAAAAAATCAAAAGAAAATATTTTTGAAAAAAAAGAAGACAAACCGGGAAAAAATAACTTACCGAAAAACCCTAGGTGCTCATCCACGCCGCCAAGAATCCGGCAATCCTCACACCACCACCCGACAACCACCATCTAACAGGCACCTCCGACCATTGACACGCTCCAAAGCCCCTCGCCGCCCCCAAGACCTCGTGCCTACATCGTCCGACGCTCCAGTTCGCCAATCCAAATAAACCAGCCTCAGCAGCCACCATCGCCGCTCCCAGAGGCTTCCCATATTGGTACCTACGCCTCCACATCATCCCAATGGCTCGCCGACCCCGCCCATGCCCTGAAATCCCACCACCGACTAGAAACGGTGCGAAAATCACTGTCCTTCCCAGTTCCGCCTCAAGCCGGCGCCATTACTGGCGCCAACTGGGACCAACGACCACACAGTTGGACCCGTCCCCCTCCGACGACACTCCAGAAGAAAAGAGGATGGCAAATTGTCGTCAGATCCGCCGGTAACCGACGCCGTGAAGGTTTTCATCGTCCCCCAATAACCCAAGGGTCATCGACCGCATCAATTGAGTCTACACCCTTCGACGAAACTACGGGACCAAGAATAGCAGCAAACTGTCGTTAAAATTCGTCAGAAAAAGCGTTAACACAGACCGAGCCGATGTTTCTATAGTAGCGGCTCGATCGAGCCACTCCTGTGCCCGAACCAAGCCGGCATTGTTCATCAGCTCGGGCAAGCCGACCCGAAGCCGGCTCAGCCGGGCCAGTTGACCCAGTCAACGGCTCAACAATGATCTGGGATTTTTCAGCTAATTTTTTTTGGAAATTGATGTCCCACTGTTTTCAGGATTCTGGTTCCGTTTAATGCCCAAATTCAATGTCATTTGCGACATTGGTTAGCTGACTTAGCCAAGTACACATTAGTATCCTCCATGTAAGAAGATCAACTATAAATTATGGAAGATCTAGTGCTCATGTCAATATTAGGCATCTCCCTGCAATACTTGAAGATGTGGAAGATTGGCGAAGGAGCAATATTTTCCATACCTACATCAAAGTACGTGATAAGTCATACAAATTAATAATTGATGGAGGTAGTTGTGTTAATTTTATTTACAAGTCAACCTTAGAAAGTATAGGCCTAGCAGCTGAGCCTCATCTACATCCTTATAATGTTACTTGGATTGATAAGACTGATCATTTAGTTAGGAAATTACCCAACGATGTTTAGTGCCTCTCCAGTTTATAAGTTATCATGATCACATTTGGTGTGATGTCATACATATGAATGTAGCACATGTTTTTCTAGGAAGATCTTGGTTGTACAGCCTAAAAGTGACGCTTCTTGGAAGGTCAAATATACACACATCATATTTAATGGGAAAAGAATTGTGCTGAAACCTTGCCAAACCAAGATTCGAGTTGCTCAACAAAATGGGTTAAACTTCAATTAATGAGCCAAGCATAAATAGTACTTTGAAGGTGGAACAAGAGCCTAAGCCAAATGCTGAGTTCAAGATCAAGTTTGAGTCTACATCTGTACCAAAAATTAAGTGTGAGACACAACATAAGATGAACCTACAAATTGAGATAACATTGGAGCACGATCCCGAATTAAAGCCTGAGCCAATATTAGAGTTCCCACAAGAGCCTGAGCACGAGCTAAAGTCAGAGCCTAAACCAAAGTTTGATCCAGTATCGCAGTTTAGCCTAATTCAATGCCGCATTCTGAGCCGGAGACAAAACTTGATCTGCAACATGAGCCAGAATCTTCTTTAGAGCCATCAGTTAAGCATGTGCCAGAATTGCTAAAAGAAATACCACTGATTCAAATTGATCACATCAAATTTGTTATCATATATCCTCCTCCCCTAACTAACAAACATGTGTTGAATAATTTTCAAACTTTCATGAATTGGGAGAAATTATCGGAGGATATTCATCTGTCCATCTGCATCTTATTACACTTCAATGTTTGTGGACGCATCTTCTCGAACCGTAGAGTACTATTGATTTCTACCCAGCTGTGCTTCTTTTGTCATCTTTCACCGGGAAGGTGAAGTTCTTAAAACAGGGAGAATGATGGAAATCCAATTCGAATATGATTCTTTTATTTAAAAGATTTTATGTAATAGAGTTTGAGTCCTTAAATAATTACTTTTAGTTGGAGTTTTTTGTTATTTTGAGAGTTTTGATTATTTGAGCCTTTTTTTATTTGACTGTTTTAGTTGATCTAGAATTTCTAGTCCTATTTAGTTTTAGAGAATCAAATTGTAAGCCTATATAAAGGCCACAAACCTATTATTTTTTTTAGTATGAAGAATTTAATGAAGAATAGTTTTGGTGTAAACTTTTAGTTTCTCCATAATTCAAATCTTTTGCATTGGTGTGCGAGAGTGTGCTTGATTGCCTGTGCGAGAGGTCCGAAGAATCTCCACGTGCGAGGCATGTGAGTTGGTGATCGAAAGATTTTCCGAGTGTGTAACGTGAAAATTTATCAAATTCCTAATTTTCTACCGTTCTTCCCTAAATTTTCCTTCAAATCCTTAAAGTCGTCCTTATGCTACATCACATTTGGACCACCATTCTAAAAGTCATGCAAATGTAGTGTTTGAAAGGGCTTGTATGTAAAATTTGTCACCATTCTCCAGCTCCGGCGGGCTTGCATGGGTAAATGTGGGACCTTTTAATAAAATATTTTGAAAAACATCGGTTGCTACGAGTCTGGCTACAAATCCTTCTCCCATTAATGTACTAATGATTACTACATCAAGTTATTAGGGCTATGCTTAGCCAATTGATAATATCAACATGTTAGATGTGGGAGAAAAATATTAACCCAATAAAGCTAGCATTTAATAAAGCTTAAATAGCATAAACCTAAGAAAATAAACAAAAATATAAAAATAAATAAATAAATAAACAAGCATACCTCTGGCTGAAGCTCCCGCATTATCTCATACATGTCTAGAAGCACAAATAATTTTTCTGGGGATCTTTTACTTTTAGCAATAGCTTCACCAAAACTAAGAAGCATTGACACACTGTTTGTAGTTACATCAGCAAAGCATTGATCCTTAAGAACATTATTGATTCCTTCAAATATTTGATCACAAATTTTCCGTTCTGCAGTAAATAGCAGTTTGACCTGTTTCAACCACAGTAAAAATGACTAGAATATAGAGGGCATACACTTGATAGCAAATATAAGAATAAATGCTTACTGCTATTCGCATAAAATGAATCCAATTCCCGATCTTGGCCTCTAGGACCTCCCACTGCATCTTCTGCACATCATCTTTACTAAGCTTTTCTACCCCGAGTTTCCGAAGGCTAATTTCTAAAGCTGAAGCACGGATTTCTCTGCATGACATAGGAAAAATTATATGATGAATTCATGCTAACAGGAAAAAAGGATATGTACATAATGATAATATTAGGACAGGATGTAGTTTGTGAATATTGAGACACAGAGATAATGATGTAAGGACAGAATATTATTTGCAAATTTTGGGAACTTCCCTCTCTCTTTTTTCATGTATGCGTGTGGGGCAAGCATATTTTTTGGGTTTGGGTTGGTTGGTTTGGGGTTTGGGGTTTGCATAGCTATCCTGTTAGATTTCCTCAGCGATCACTGGCCTACATCTGAAAACATGTGTGAACTTAACACCAATGTTGTAAAACAAGGCATACGCAGCTAAACATGTGTTGGAATATGTTAGATATTGATTTACCACAAGTATACTTTGATGATGAGAAAACATGTCATCTAAGAAGCTATGAATGCAGGTATATAAGTTTCAAGAAAATCAAGAAGCATTAAAAGCAAAGTGAGTTCAATCAAGGAATAGGAATCAAAAAATCAAGACAATGAGCTTGAAGAGACAAGATTACATCAAGGACTTCAATGTAATAATTCTATTTGATGTAATTTCATTGTCTTAGCATATTAAAACCTTAGTTGAAGCTCTCTCTCAATTAAGAATAGATATAAAATATTTTCAAATTATTTTCAAATATTTTATTAGTGATATAGGTCAAAAACATTGATTTTCAAGTCAACTAGTCGATTAGAACATATAGCTAGTCGACCATATAAACCTAGATAATTAGACTAGCAGCATGTCAAAAAGTAATAGTTATGTACCCATTCGACTAATTTATATGGACTGGTCGACTAAGACAATAACTATAGTCGACTAGTTTTTGTAGAGCGCAACAGCTCTTCTGGCATGACTGGCACTAATCGACTAAAGCTCTATGACTAGTCGACTCGTTGCTTCCAAGTCAACTAGAAAATGAACTCTAGTGACTCAAAAATAATAGGATTAATATAAGTTAAAGAGCAACTAGCTCTCACAATAAAGTGTTTCAAAAAAATCTTCAAGGCAGGTAAACTCAAAAATAGAAAACATAGATTATCTAATGAGTATCATGTTTGTTATGGATATAACCAGTGCATTTGAAGAAGGATTGCGCAATAACAAAACTCAAGGAAAAGTGTGGAAAAATGAAAGAAGCCAAAGAAGAAAGCCCTTGTACCTTGGGATCAAGATCCAAATGAGCCATCCAATGAATCATCCGAAGATGAAGAAAAAAGAGGAGCCTACATGTGCTTCATGGCACTGGAGGATAAGGTAAATTCTAACACAGACTCCAATAATAGTATAGTGATGAAAATGATCGTATTGGAAAGAGTAATTTCATAAGCTTTATGTGCAATGGTTTTCTAAAAGAACTTTTAATTCTAAAGAAGAAACATAAAAAATGTTCTAACATTAATTATAATGAAAAGCTAATTAAATTAGAAAAAATAAAGAATCAAAAGTAGAAATTTTTAGGTTCAAAAATGAAACTATCTCAGAAGATTTAGTTAACATGAATAATGATTTAGAAAGAAAATGTAAAACATTTACTATTGAAAACAATGAACTAAAAGAAGAAAACACACTTCTTAAAGATGAATATAAAAGCCTAAATAATACGATTAATGAACTAGATAAAAATGCTTCAACCATTAAGTTAAAATATAAATATTTATATAAGAATGTTGAAAATTTAAAAAAGGTCAAAAAACTTAAACTTATTAAAAATCTAACACAAGTTTGGCTTTAGGGTATAATAAGAATAAAAATCAAGTTCAACATAAACCTAAGCGAAATCATGCATACTTATATAAAAACTTCCCAAAAAACAATAAATAAAAATCCAAACCAATATAAGACTTAACAGATAATAAAAATTTGGATATCTAAAAATGGCTCAATTAATATGAAGAATAATTATGTTAAAACTTTTATGAAAAATATTCACATATCCAAAAACTATAAGTATGTAAACAATGAAAACTGTAAACCTACTTGGGTTTGGCTTTCAATTGAATGACATCTATATTACAAATGAGGGATGTCCACCTAGGATTGTCCTAGGTGGCACCATTTGTCCCAGTCACAAGATGACTTGGACAAATGTCTCATCCCACTACCCTAACAATCACACCCTCCCACTCTCACAAATTTACATGTTTGTCATCACATGTATCCCACTTTGCAAAAAATCCAAAAAAAACCACACTCACTTAATTGCATCTTTACCCTATGTGATTTTTCCCTTATAATCCCCAAGGTTTTTGCGTTTATCCTTTTACCCCCGACGATACCGGCACACACACCCACATTTCCAGCTCATTTTCGTTTGCGCACGTGCACCAGATCCTGTTCGTGGGGTTTTTAGCTTTGTACATTGTGTGCAGCGCACCTGATCCTGTTCGTGGTTTTTTTTGCTCCGTGCATTGTGTGCACGGCAAACCCCCTAAACCACCCAAGCCACTTATTTACATGGTTGTCATTCCCCAAAAAAAACCAAAAAACGCCCCCAAGCCACTTATTTACATGTTTGCCTTTTGCACCTTTTACCCCCGACGATACCGGCATACCCACCCACACTTTTCGCTCCTTTACAGTTGTGTGCGTACACCGCATACTCTTCATGGGGTTTTTTTCGTGACGTGCTCTATGTGCACGGGTTATTTCTAGCAATCTTATAAAACCACCAAGGTACCTCAAGCCCTAAAGCTAAATCCCATTTGTACCTTAGATAAGAAAGAATTAATAATAAAAATGGTTAATAACAAGTATTACACGTAAATGTATTAAAATTCTTCATTTTGTGCTAATTAGTTGACTAATACATGCATCATAGTTGACCATTTCAGAATTTTGTTAGCTGATGTTTCAGTTTTCAGAAATTAGTCGACCTAAGAAGCTTTATTAGTCGACTAATCCATGACTAGTCGACTAACTGAACGTCAAGATTTTTGATAAATTCTGTTTTTTATGTTTTATATTGGTTTCATTATATCTGGGTATCTAATGTGCGGCGAATATGGACGAGATCTCAATTGGTAATGGTTTAATGTGGAAATCCTGCCATTAAATGTGAGACTGATTTTAGGCCCCACATTTGGCAAGGGTTTAATGGGAAATGATGCAATCGAGTGGTGCGGTGAATGTGGACGAGATCTCAATTGGTAATGGTTTAATAGAAAAATCATGCCATTAAATGAGAGAGTAGTAATTTTAGGCACCTCATTTGGTAAGGGTTTTAATGGGAGAAAAATATTAGGACCGTCGTTTGGTAATAGTTTAAATAAGAATGGCAATTTAGTCATTTTGGCTAATTACCCAATCAGTGAGTCTTGTTATAAATATGAGGACAATGATCATTAGAAGGGGCAAGTCTATTGTCAGAAGAAAGATTGTTCTAGATTGGGATATTTAGGCTTCATCTCAAAGGAAAAACTAAGAGAGAGGCATCATCTCCTAAAGAGGTCATCCCATTTGATACGATTTTGATGGAAATCAAGAGTAAAATGGGATTTTTATGGTAGAAAAAGATGAAAACGGTGGGATTTTGATTTATTTGGGGAAAAGAATATACAAGATAGTTGACCCCTTTAAGAGAGAAAGCATCTCCTAACGTTTCCTTCAAGATGAAAGCCTAAATCTCCTCATCTAGAACAATCTTTCTTCTCACAATAGACATGCCCCTTCTATTGATCATTGTCCTCTTATTTATAACAAGACTCTCACTAATGAGGTAATTAGCTAAAAGGACTAAATTACACTTCTTATTTAAACTATTACCAAAGGAGTGTCCTAATATTTCTCCCATTAAAACTCTTATCAAATGAGGGGCCTAAAATCACTCTCATTTAATAGCATAATTTCCACCATTAAACCATTACCAATTGAGATCTCATCCACATTCGCTACACCGCCCAATCGCAACATTTCCCATTAAAACCTTGCCAAATGAGTGGCTTAAAATTACTCGGCATGATTTCCATATTAATACATTACCAATTGAGATCTCGTCCACATTCGTCGCACCGCAATCGCATCATTACTCCGTCCCAAAAAACCACATTGTTCTCAAGGTGGTGCATGAAGTGCGTGGGATACTCCTCTCCGACCGATGGTGCTCGACTCCTCCTGGATCAAAAGACCATCCAAGGTCTCCATCGTCATCCACAAAGCCCAGAAGGAAGCTACGGCAATCGCCAAGGTTCCTCGTAGATTTGTCACGGTATGAAACTAATCGCGAGACCCGAATGAGCCCACTATTTACCTCTGAAGCTCTGTGAGGCTCCTGGGTGTCAGGACAGGACCTGTGGGGACCCTGCAGCACAGGCGGGGGCCCTGTCGGCCTTGCAGAGGGAATGCAGGGCCCTGGGGACCTATGAGGGGGCCACTGCCCCCTTCCGCATCCTTTCGATAGTCGGAATGCCTTGTATCTTCGTTGGAGTCCTCGGATGGGTTCAAATCTGAAGCTATCTTCTTTTTGTTGGACATCCTTCTCCAAAGAGATAATTTTGACATTGTCCCTTTTCAAAGGTGGCATCTTTTGTTTCGCATTTATGCCGTTATCTTCGTCTTTGTTCAGATTTGATGTCATGTCGCCCTTCGGATGAGTCTCCTCAAAAGCGATACTTTTTAGTTTCTTATTTTTCTTTTCTTGGCCCTCTTCTTCAGATTCTTCTTCTACTTCATTCTCAAGAAAAATCCCATAAAATTTCATCATCTCCGAGTCAGCAGCTTCAAGAAAACCAAGTGCTCCAAAGCTTATTCTCTATAAAGAAAACTGTAACATTCTTTGGATCAAAAGTTAAGAATTCTGAACATTATGCAATGCACTTTGATAGCATCTAGTCATCAAATAACAACCCATCAATTTAACTAGACTTTGTAAATGTTAGGTTCCACCCTTATCTATGGGAATGTTGTTGAAATGAGTTTTTCCGAGAACAAACTTGTTAGCTGCCTTCTAAAATTTTTCATATCGATAAAACTTGTTCCCTTCTTGTCGCAGCACATGAGCTCTTTATAGCATTTCATCAAACACATAGTAATCTTCCATGGCCGCAGAATCGTCGTGCTCTGATACCATTTTGATACGCTTTTGATGGAAATCAAGACTAAAATGGGATTATGGTGGAAAAAAGGTGGGATTTTGATTTTTTTTGGGGAAAAGAAAATACAAGATAATTGACCTTTTTAAGAGAGAAGGCCTCTCTCTTAGCTTTTCCTTCGAGATGAAAGCCTAAATCTCCCAATTTAGAACAATCTTTCTTATACCAATAGACATGCTCCTTCTAATGATCATTTTCCTCTTATTTATAACAAGACTCAGTAATTAGGTAATTAGTCAAAAGAACTAAATTACCCTTCTTATTTAAACTATTACCAAACGAGTGTCCTAATATTTTTCTCACATTAAACCCTTACCAAATGAGAGGCCTAAAATCACTCTCATTTAATGGCATGATTTCCACATTAACCCATTACCAATTGAGATCTCATCCACATTCGCCGCACCGTCCAATCACATCATTTCCCATTAAATTCTTGCCAAATGAATGGCCTAAAATCACGCTTATTTAATGGCAGGATTTCCACATTAAACCATTACCAATTAAGATCTCGTCCATATTTGCCGCACCGCTCGTCCATATTCGTGGCACCCCAATCGCATCAGTGTCCCATGCTTATATGTTTATCTCATTGATATCTGAATTTGAGTTAAGTAGAATTAATTTTGATAGAATACAATTTGATAGTCTTGGATAGATTAGGATTAAATTGATTTCATCCCAAGGGTAACATCAAGGACCCAAAAGAAGTAGAGTACCAAATTTATTGTCTTTTTCAGGTACCCAATGGACATTGATGCAACCACATATAACCCCATGATTCAAGAAGAGTATGCATGAATTCAGGAGGCTTAAAATTTGCTAGGCAACTCTATAGTGAGAGCTCAATAAAGTTTGGGGTGAATGATAAAAGGTTGTAAGTATACTTTTCAACAATTGGTATCACACACAAATAATTTAGTATCAATACATGGTATCTCCTCATTTGGTGTCACACACATTGATACATTCATGATATTTTGTATACAATATGGCATATTGCACTTATTAGTGTCCCACTCACATGATTTAACACTTGGTATCATGATGTTGAGTCACCTACACTTAATGCACACTTTATTTAACTCATGTCATAAGGGGAGAGAGAATACTTTAAGTGATTCTTACTTTGTATAATTAAGGGGGAGAGAGAATACTTTATGTGATTCTTACTTTGTATAATTAAGGGGGAGTGGTATGAAAAGAGAATGACAAAAGTGGGAGAGATTAAGGGAAGAAAGTATCTGGATAATGTCACGTGTTCATATCTTTTTTTATAACAAAAGGGGGGAGAAAGCTTAGATGACAAACATAAAAAATAAAAATAAAAAATATTGATTTGGGTAATCACTATGGTATTTGGTTATATGCTATGCATGTTTAGCACACATTTATTGTCGTGGACATGTGGTATTAATGATACACATATTGCTAGCATGATGTGTTGGAAGAAGAGTCAGAATATAAATCATATTTTATGTATTCATATTTGTCATCATCAAAAAGGAAAGAATGCCGGAATATGTTAAATATTGAGTCACCACAAATATATTTTGTTGATGAGCAAACATGTCATGTAATAAGCTATGAGTGCAGATATATGAATTTCAAGAAAAACAAGAAGCACTCAAATCAAAGTGAATTCAATAAAGGCATATGAACCAAGGAATCAAGGCAAGGAGATTGAAGAGACAAGATTGCATTCAGGACTTCAATGTAATAATTTTATTTGATGTAATTTTCATTTTACCTTGTCTTAGCATATTAAAACCTTAATTAAGCTCTCACACACTTAAGAATAGATATAAATTATTTTCAAATTATTTTCGAACATTTTCTTAGTGTTATAGGTCAAAAACATTGATTTTCAGGTCAACTAGTCGATTAGAACATATACCTAGTCGATCGTATAAACCTAGATAATTAGGCTAGCAGCATGTCAGAAAATGATTGATTATAGTTATGTACCTAGTCGACTAATTCATATGGATTGGTCGACTGGACATAATTGTAGTCAACTAGTTTTTACAAAGCGCAACAGCTCTTCTGGCATAACTGGCACTGGTCGACTAGAGCTCTATGACTAGTCAACCAATTACCTCCTAGTCGACTAGAAGTTAAACTCTAGTCGACTAATATCTAGCCGTTGGCCTATAACGATAACTTTTTGACTAGCTATTTTTGACCGTCGGATGGACATTTTTGGGCAATTTGTATTGACCCAATTTTTGCCTTATAAATAAAGGGTTGTTCAGATTTTAATGACAATTTTTATTGCTCAAATTTTGAAGAGATTGTTTTAAGCTCAAAATTTTTAAAAGAGACCATTTTCTTTGGCCAAGTTTTTTACACAGTTTTAATCTTTCTTTGGCCAACTTTTTTTGAACTTTCAAGAGCTTCAAATTCCATCTTTTGAAGATCAAGTTCTCTTATAGATACATAACTACACAAGAACTTCAACTCCGGCTATAGGTAATTGCATCAAAAGCATTGTAAGTATAAAATCCTCTTGAGAAAAGATAGGTATAAAATCCTCTGGTTGAAGGTGTTGGAAATCCTCTTAGGAATATGTGGTTGTACTATTCTTCCGTTAAGAGAAGTTTATTATGAAAATCCAAGTAGGACCTGGGACTGTATGTAGCCCAGTGAGAGGTGAACCAGGATAATTCTCTTCAATTTCTATGATTGTGTTTCTCTTGCAATTGTTTTAACTTCTGCATTCTATATTCATGTTCACATGCAAGAGATTGTTGATTAAATTAGGTAACTCTAATTGAAATTTTAAGGTAAAATTCTAGATGAGTTTAATAAATTTCATAAATACTATTCACCTCTATTAGTATTCTACTTGCCATCTCAAGATCCAATAATATGTATGTGTCAATCATGCACATAAAAATATGCATTTTGTGCACTAAAATGCAACCAGTTCCTCTAATTCAATATTTTTATAATTAGCTTGTTATTTTAAAAATATTTGATTCATGGCTAGAACTGAGAAGACAACAAAAGGCAACTGCCTATAGATGGCAAGGCGTAATTTGATCTAAGAAGACGTGCAGAGCATCCAACTGAATGACCCACCATGAACATCAGTATGTGGGAGTCATTTCTTTTCTATGTGATCTATTAGAAATATCTGTATCGATATCAAAAGGCTCTGTTCCACAGTCATCTAATGTATGAGTTGTTCATGAACGTTGCGTGTACATTAGTGGTTTACGATTCATGTTCATCTCAGCACTTAATAGGTTGCTTATGGCTTGCCCGATCAATAATGCAAGGCCAAACTCAAACCTAAAAGCAGGCTTGAATTTATAAGTGAGACAAACTCCAGCTAGGCATGCTTAAATCATGCTCAGTCCATTTAACTTGCCTAGCATTAGGTCCCATTTACACCCCGACTATTAGGTGTGAAATTGAAGCTCAAGGAGGTATAAAATCTCCAAGTACAATATATGGAGCAATGAAATCACCCCAATCTATTTCTTTTTATCTATTTCGATCTATTTAGCCATATTTATCTTCTCTTAATCTAAATTATGCCTCTTAATTCTAAGATTTCTTCCACAGTGCTGGCCCCTAATCTGCAGAACCATATTTTAATGTGTATCTTGCATCACTATGCATGCGACTATTGTAATGGCCCATACTTTCTCTAGAAAATTTTGAAGACATTCTCTGCATATATTTTTTCTCATTTCAATTACTACTATTATTATAATTTTTCTTTCCTTTCTTTTTCTTTATTTTCCTTCTTCCTCTTTTCTTTTCCTATCCAATCTTTCTTGGCCCAACAGCCCACTTCCTTTTCTCCTCTTCTTCCTTCTTTCCTCTTCTTCCTTCTCTTTTAGTTTTCCCTCTTCTTTTAGTAAAGCCCAAACCCAGGCCAGCCCATTCTCTCTGTTTAAAACCCATCCCTTCACAATACTCACTCACACACACACAACAAACCAGCAACTCACCCCAAACCCGATCACTCTCTCTCTCTTCAACAAAATCAACCGGCACCCTAGCCCTAGCATCTCACGCGTGCAAGATTGAGCCGCCGCTCTATCCTCTTCAAAACCCTAAACCAAGTCGGTTCAAAACAGCCGCCGCCCACTTCGCTTCGGTTGCGCGAGTATCCCGCCACGTCCTCGCTACAATTGCCTCAACGGCTATATTCCCATTATATTTTTCTTGTTTCTAGGGCTTTGAGGTATGTGAAAAGAATATTTTCTTTCTCAAAATTTCTCTAATTTCTTTGGGGCTTTCTCAAATTTCTTTGGGGCTTTCTCAAATTTCTTTGGGGCTTTCTGATCTCTTCTGAGGCTTCGGTTTTCTTGGATTGCTTGCACGATCTTCGGTGAATGGTAGATTCGGCCTCTAAAACTTTTAGTTAATTATTTTAATCAGGTTATATGATGTGTGGTTCTCTGACGATCTTCGCCACGGCTCCGTTTTGTTTCTTTTGGTTGTTTTTTGTGTTTGGGCATGATGTATGGTTTGAATCGAGGGGTTTTCCCTAATGATTCTACAACTCCCAAGACGCATCAGCGACCCTCACCATTATCTCCATTATTTTTGTGAATGTTTCCCTTACTTTTCAACCCCACTGGCTGTCGTGGGAGAGGTTTGCCACATGCACCATGTCGGTTGTTTTCTTTTACTGGGTTTTCTTGCAGTTCTGTGGATTTTTCCTTGTGGTTGTCTCTATTGGGTTTATCCCTTGGTGAATCTGCAGGCTTTCCCATTGGCAGTCTTGCCGGTTTTCCCTGCAGCTGTCATGTGAGCTTTCCTTGCAGCTGTCCTGTTGGGTTTTCCCCGTGACTATCTTGTTAGGTACTCTGCGGTTGTTCTCCTGTGGGTCTTTGTGGCTGCCCATATGGCTTTCGTTTGTGGATGTTCTTGTGGCTTTCGTTTTTGGCTATTAAGTGGTTCTTGTGGTTGACCTGTTGGCTTTCTTGTGGCTGAACTGTTGGGATCTTGTGGCTGATTTGTTGGGTTCTTTTATTATGGCAGTTCTGTTGGGTTCTCGTGGCTGTCCCTATGGGCTTTTTCCTGTGGTGTTTCTTGTAGACTCTTTTATTGATGTTTAATTACTATTGTGCTATTTTAATGTGGGCTTTTAGGATTGTTTACTGATCTGGTTAGTTTTCTGTTTTGGGCTTTTCGAGGCTGTTTTTAGTATGTAGTTTCTAAAAAATTTTAAACTAAAATATTATTTTCTTTTATTTACTTTTGTGGTTTTATATCGGACGTGGCGAATCCTCCCACTGAGATGGTTGGTCGTAGGGTTGAGTTAGGTTGCCGAATCTGATCCCTAAAGAGTCAAAACATAATTTCTTTTATTTAAAATATTTTCTTGATTGTTTTCTAGAATGTTAAGTTTTGATATGAATGCCTGCAATAGTTGATTAAATGCTTAACTGCTCTGATATACGTAACAGAATGCTAGACTTGATTCATACATTGTATGATCCACTAGCTTACATAAGTTAAAGACTATACTACATGAACTGGATACAGGATACTGGATATTAGACACATGTACTTGACATGCTACTTGAAATATACAAATTCTGTATAGCACTTGATTATGTAATTTAAGGATTACAGACATGACACTCAACATAACTTAGAACTAGAATAACTGCACACTTGACATGACACGGGTTTTTGGAAACTTATAATGGAGAGAGTGCGGGAGAGATTGAAGCCACACTTTCGGCCTGTATCTGGAAAGATTTCCGTCTATGGATCCTGGTTTCTAACTACAGTTGACCTTGTTACTCCGCTCGGGTTCGCACCCCGTGGTCCAAGGTAGACTTCACATTGTACATCGTGGTCTCCTATTTTAAGTCACAACACAAGTTGATTAGTTATTATCCCTTAGTTCCTAGACCATTTACTGCTACTAGCCGGTGCCAAATAAGTACTTTTCCTTATAGTTTTCCCTTGCATGCCTTTAATTTTCATGCATGATATTAATTGATTGTTTAGTGAAGAAGTATAATCTACTTTATTGATGGTAGTTTAATTCTTATTGCTTCCGCTAGGTAACGATCAGATTGACGAGGAGGCTCCACAGTACGAGGAGTCCGAGTTCCCAGTTGACGACGATGAGTTCTGAGTGCTTGGAGTTGATAAGAGAGTACTTATCTTTGTTCTTATTTATTTGTTTTTCAGTACTTATTAGTTGAGAGATGTAGTTCCTTTTTGCTCTAGACATTGTAATTCTTGAAGAATGAAAATAAATGAAAAGTTTGATTTCTCATAATACTTCCTTTCTTGTTTGTTCCTATATTGACTTCACTGATAACTGCAAGACTTGCAGAACTATTAAGAGTGACGCCGAGTCTGGGCCGTTACAACAATGGAGCACTTTAACAATGATATTCCAAGTTTGATTTAAAGTTGTTTAACGAGAATGCACCAGCAATACCAATTTCACTCTCTTAGTTCTAATCCTTTGCTAATATACTCCCTCAATTGAACCAACATCATTAAATTATTAAAAATCCATTCAAGTAGATATCACGTATACCATATTGTTACCAGTGTGCACCTAAATGGTATTTTGCCAATCATGTATGTACCCATTACTAATTAAATCTACATAGCCACTGACCAGTCAGATTCTGAACAGTTTTATGTAAATGTATCCAGGTTAAACTAATTCATTTTTAATATAAATACAAAATTATTTTATATACCTTACTGATCTTCAGACCTTAGCATTCTACTAGATTCTGCAAGTAGTCCCCATTATAAAATACTTCTTATGTTTAATCTTTCATCCCATCTAAACATTCCAGCCACATATGTCAATGGCATGTTTCAAAAATAAGTGGGGTAAAATTTGCTCATTACTTAGTTAAAATTGAAATAGAAAGCAACATAAGAGACCATGATATTCTTTTCAGGGAATAATAATACTGAATATATTTCATCATAAGAGCTAAACAGAAGTACTTGCAAGTGCAGTTCTTCTAAACCAACTAGGCAAACTCCAGTTTCTGTTCCAATGAATTAAGACAGAAATCATACCCAGCACATAATCAAGATCAGTAACAACTCTCAAAAGAGACATACTAACACCATACCTATAAATTTTTAGGCATTGTTGTTGGTTTCCAGCTTGAACCATTTGTTGGGCCAAGTCATGCAGCAAAGGCAAAACCCTTGGAGGAATCAGAGTTGGAGGTTTGTATACAGCAGTCTCTAAGCTTTTTGTTTGATTGTCTGAGTGACTTGTAGATGATGGGGTTTTGCCACCTTCACTTTCACCCGATGGACGAAGAGCGTTAGGAAGGCAATCAAAAAGGTGATCAGGCTCCACAGGCTTGCTGAAAACAAAAGAGAGAACAAAAGAAACACATTATTAAAGTGAGTTGCAATCTAGCATATGTTAATCACACATCTATATTTGATCGATCAAAAAATTAGTTAGCCCAACAAAGACAGTGCTAAACATTGGAACCGTGGTTGGTTTAAGTTTGTAATCATCTTCCATAAAATACAAACTATGCTAGTCAGAAAGTTAAGAATATTTGATCACCTAACAAGCAAAAAAATTAACAAATAAAAGGTCATTAGTGTTATACAACTTTGTGTACTTGCATATTATATATGTACCAAAGCATAAAGTTGATCACAATCCAAAAACAATAACATGAGACCATAAGAAACTCAGACGAGCAGCTTCTTGTATGTATGAAGTTGGCAGAACAAATGCCTTAGCTGGCTATATGTAAATATTTGTATGCCCCGAATGACGACTTCCATAGGATCACGCATCCCTACATCACTCTGTATCAAGCATGCTTAACTGCAATGTTCTTACCACAGTTCCTCCATCAAAATCCTCAGCTATGACTTTTGAGTTCACTCGAATAATTATAGAAGGCATTGTTGAGTATTGGATCCCCCAATTTAATTTTGATGATGAGCAAACATAATTAATTGTGACTAATCTCCTCATTTTGTAGTTATTCAAAGCATTGTCAATATAATTCAATGAATATCAAATGCGACAATGGCTTGAGCCAATGATGTGAGGAAATCAATTGACGGGCTCCTAAAAATCAAATAGAAGTCTTCAAGGTAATTCAATAGAAAATGGAGGGGATTAATATGTAATTGTTTCATTTCTTCATTTTCTTATTGAAGTAGAATGTTAAGCATTGAATAGACTTGATCGATTCACATTCATATCATATACTACACCTTGGTTCATTCATCATTGAATCCCATATGGTTAGAACTTGTTAAACCTCAAATTGGAGTTTCTAAGCCTCAATCAGGCGACTGGTGCTTGGACCCCAGACGCCGCCTGGCGTGCATGCATATATAGTGGCTGAATTCTAATCCAGACCAAACGTCTGTGTTATGATCCCAAACGTCTGCACAATGTATCAGGCGTCCGGGTGATAACCACCAGACGTCTAGTTATTTATGAGCAAAAATTCCAGTAGCTCATTCTGTACAACCTGACTGATCAGGCGTCTGAATGTATCATCCCAGACGTCTACATAGTGAGACAGACGTCTGGGTAATGACCTCCAGACGTCTTGCCTCTTACGATCCAAAATTCCAATAACTCTGTTTTAGAGTGCCTAACTAATCAGGCGTCTGATGCTCTAGAGGCAGACGTTCTGATGCTCTAGAGGCAGACGTCTGCATAGTGAACCAGGCGTCTGAGAAGCCTTTTTCAGGTGACTGATACAAGCCGTTAGACAGCATTAATTACCCTGTTTGCACAGTTCACCAGGCGCCTGATATGTGTTCTCCAGTCGACTGGCGACTGTGACATCTGCCCGTTAAGAGCCGTTTTATGCATTTAATGCTCGAGATTTACTTATAATTTTGGTGTGATTCTTAGGATGTATAAATAGGGTTTGTTGGCATTTATTTTAGAATTCTTGAACACTCCTAGAATTAACTCTCAATATTGAATAAGCATTCAAAGCTCCAACAACCTCAAGCCCTAATTTCTACACTTGTCTCCAAAAGCATTCAAGGCATTCAAAGCTCATCTTCAAGCTAGCTTTGTTCCTCTATTGAGACAAGTAGTAAGTGCTCATATTATCATCATTTAAAGCACATCACACACACCTTCTTGCCTATTTCTAGTAAGTCATAATTCAAGGCATAGGTTGTGTAATTGATTTCATATTGAAGTATTTCATTTCTTTTCTCAATCTTTGTTAAGAATACTCTCGGTTTGTGAGAGTAGACCATTCATGGATTGTATGAAGTGGAGATAAAGGTTGAATTAGATTTACACTTCCCGGTATTTAGCAAGTGGGTATAGTGGATACTAATCACTAGCGGGATTTGCTAGTGGGTTGCTAGAGTAGGATTCCAGGGAGTCGAGATTTGACTCAGAGGAATCCGAACCATGGTATATGCTTTCTCCGTGTTTGAATTTTCTAAGTTGTTATCATTTATCTATTCCGCACACTTGGTTACATCAGGGATTTTAATTAGACATAAATTCCTTTTTATCTTCATAAAACACTATGTTTTTCCACATAGTTTCAGGTCCTACAATTGGTATCCGAGCGAGGTACTATGGCAACCACCGACAGCAACAACCGCAATAGTGCTTCATCCATTGCCGAATGCCAATCCACCATTTGGCCTCCTCTATTCAACGGATCCAATTTTGGCTATTGGAAGGCAAGTAAGATGATCTTTCTCTAGAGTATCGCTATGGAGAACAGTGGAGAAAGAGTTCATAGAACCCCTAGAAGAAGATTTCACTAAGTGGGCCCCCGTTCAAGTGACTGCGGAGGCGAATAATACAAAAGCGATGAACTCGCTTATTTGTGCGTTGACGACGTTGGAGTTCAACAAGGTGTTGAACTGCACGTCCGCATACTAAATTTGGAATCACCGCTTAGTCATACATGAAGGGACCACGCATGTGAAATAATCTAAACTTCATGTATGCATTCAAAGATTTGAGATGTTTCAAATGCAGAACAAGGAAAAGATCTCAAGTATGTACGCTAGGTTCACTGACAATGTGAATGACCTAGAAGCTCTAGGGAAGACCTACACTCAAGGAAAGAAAGTTCGGAAGCTCATCATGATCATCACTCTGGAATGGATGAAGAAGACCATGGCCATTAAAGAAGGCAATGACATGTCCACATACACCGTAGAAAACTTCATTGGCAACCCCATGGCTTATGAGGTTAGTAAGTAAGTCCGAGAGCAAAGGGAAGCTCAAAAGGGTCTAGCCGAACCAAAGAAGAAGGTCATTGCTTTCAAGGTCACATCGGCCAATGATGAATCCGATGATGAGATGGACTCGGAGTCCATGGCACTCACGGCTCGGAAGTTCCAAAGGCTCTTCCGAAAAGGTAACTTCAAACCTAAATCCAAGTTTGATACTAACAACATTTCCTCTCTTTGTTACAAATGCAATAAGCCAAGGCACTTCAAGAAGGATTGTCACATGCTAAATAACATAGAAAAGTGGAAAGCTCCCAAATACCAGAAGGGAGATATGTACAAAGAGAACAACAAGAAGGGCTTGGTAGCGACATGGGATGACTCAAATGAAGACTCGAGTAGCGAGGACTCCGATGAGGAAAAGTGAGAGGTTGCACACATGTGCTTCATGGCGCGAGAGGATTCTCCACGTGACTCTTCAAGTAATAGTGATAGTGACACGGATGAGATAACCATGAATGACCTTAGATCAGCTAATGAACAACTATTTGACAAGTATCAAAGGTTATTCAATACTTATATGCTTGCTAAGGACAAACTTGCTAGTATTACCACATCTTCCATGTCTATCACTAAGCATGTTGACACCACACATGACACACTTGTCAATGAAAAAGCCACTTTGCTTTTTCAAAACGATTCTTTGATAAATGAGGTTATTTTCCTCGAATCTCAATTGGACCATGTCCAAACCGTAGAGTGTGATGACATTGAGATTGAAACACTTCGATCTCAAAACACTCTTTTGGGAAATGAGAATCTTGATCTCACATCCTAAGTGCACGAGCTCACCACATGTGTATCCGCCTTGGATACTAATTTCTCTTCACTTACGAAGAGATATGAGCTTATGTCCGCCAATGTTAAGAGATTCAACAAAGGTAAGGACAAGTTGGACACGCTGCTGGAAAACCAATACCCCGCAAATCACCGTGGTAAACTTGGTTATTCAAAAGCAAGTGATACCAACTACCGCACACCCTACAGTGGAGCCACTGTAGAATTCGTGAGGCCATCATTCGGTGCATCCACGAGTGGAGCCAACACCATCTTGAGTAGTCCCACTACCAAGACAAGCTCCATTCTGCCAACACCTTCATTTGGAAAGAAACCTACCAAAGATGGACCTCTAAAGAAGGGTCAAGCGTATATGTACACTAATACTCAAACACACAGAAGAGCACCTACACACCATCTATCTTACAAAAGAGGGATGATTGATGGCCAATGTCCCATGTGGCAATGTCCCATCAACCACCCCCTAACCCAAAAACCACCCAAAAAGAAACCTAAAACCCCACCCACATCATCCCAAAAACCCAATCAACAACCAAAACAAAAAACCCAAAAAAAACCCCAATCAAAAACTCCAAAACCCCAAGACAATACTTACACTCACACCCACGCTTCCCATTTGCACCCGATTTTGCACCCATCGGAACACCCGTGTGAGGCATGCGTCCAGGTTGGGTGCGGGTTTATGTGTTCACGTGCACTATGTGCACGGGTTATTTCTAGTACTCATACGTATGATGAATTCTATGCACCACACCATCGTGCACATATCAACACACATGTGAGATACCCACATACTTGCACACACACATGCAAATACTTATGCACATCCACCGCATACACATATACATGCTCACTCACGTGCTCGTCCCCATATTCCACATGTTTTTTATGATTCACATTCCTATGCACCACATGTGTATTCCCCGACACATGCAAATACGTATGCACAACCACCGCATACACATATGCATGCTCACTCATGTGCTCGTCCACATGTTCCATATGTTTCTTATGATACACATTCATATGCACCACGTGCTTATACCCCAAATGTGAAATCACATATGTATGCTCACAATGCACGCACAGACCACATGCTATTTACCATGCACACCCGCATTATTATTACCCACGTATACCACGCCATGGGTATGCACAAATACAATCACCACATACACACCCTAATGCGCATGTTCATCCACTTGCATATATGTTGCATGCACCACATAGAAACCCTCCTCCAATGCATGCACCCTCTAGACGTAGAAGAGCACCTATCAGTTATCTATTCCACACACTTGGTTGCATTGGGGATTTTAATTAGGCGTAAATTCCTTTTTATCTTCATAGAACACTATTCACCCCCTAGTGTTTTTCCCCATAGTTTTAGGCCCTACAAACACATTCAAAATGTGTGTAATGGCCCTGATTTGTATTCATATATTTTTCATCAATAAAATGTTTTTGAAAATATTAATTTAATGTTTTAGATTTTTCAGGGCACATTTAAGCCTCGAACATGCAACCTGTTTCAACTCAACCCCATTAACTCAAAATCAAATTCTTTTAAAATCCAAACCCACTTCTACTCACTCCAAACCCGACATGTTTTCCCCTATTTAACTTCTCTTAACAAAAATTAAAACCCAAGCCGTTTCGTATTTCCTCTCTCCTCACCAGATTGTGGCGGTGGCCCCTCTCCCACAACAATTATCGTCGTGTATTTCTCACCTCGTCGGTGCATAATCGATGGTGCCCACTCTCCCAACATTTTCCGCAACCCTCTCCTCCATTTACCACATTCATCTTCCACGATTTTCCCTTTTTTCAACTTCTCCACCAGTATGTTTTCTACATATATAAAAACCTTGATTGGTGGCTTTGAGATTACAATTGTCTTGATCTCTCTCTAGCCCAAATCTCGATTCAAGCAACCGCAACTGACCGAGCAGCGTTATTGCATAACCTAAGTTGGCGGTGACTTCGTCTTCCTCTTTGCTTTACAGTGACGAGTAGGTTCACTTGGTTATTTTTATAATCTTGATAAACTCGACCATTGCATCGATGGTTGGGATTCTTGGGTTTGTTTTTCTTTACCGATTATTTGTTGTTCTCAAAGGTTCGGCCGAATGTGTGGGCTAATTTATCCTTTAACTTGTTAATGTTTCTTTTTCGGTTCTACTTTGGGTAAATTTGTTTCTCAGGTACACTGCTAGGACTCAACTGCTATTTTGGGGCTGATTTTGCTCATGTGCTTCAGTTTGGACATTTAGCTTCCGCTCCTAGGGATGTCTAAGTCGCTATGCTCTTTGTTTTGGGGACTGCATCATCCATGTACCTCTGTTTGGCTGTTCAACTTCCTATCTAGGGGCTATGATGTCCCTATGCTTTTTGTTTTGGGGACAGCACCGTTCATGTACTTTTGGGGGGGTTTAGCTTCCTATCTTGGGGTTGTCCTGTCTATGTGCTCCCTGTTTTAGGGTCATGTCCTTGAGCTCTCGGTTTGGTGTTTCGGCCTTAGGTCGTATGCTGATGTGGTCATTTTGACCAATGTTCATGTTGATGTTATATAATGTTTTGACATATCTATGAGTATTCTTACTCACTTATTGGAAGATACATAAATGATGGGACTAAATACTAATGTTAGGATATGATGGTATATGACTCTTGGAGGCTATAGCATCACACCGTAATTGGATATTAGATCGTGTGATATGATAGATGCATAAATGATAAGAAATTGATATATCTGATTTTCAGGTCACCCCCTCGTAGTTGTGATTTAAGACATGCTAATGTTACTTTTTCGATTGTATTGGTTATATTGATGATATGATTATTTCCATGATGCTTATTATGGTTGATTGATTTAGTTACATGAGAGGTTAGAATGCTATTGATTTACAATCCCCCTTATATGTATAGGATCATTCACATCCATGAGGTTTACTATATGATATATACCCACCTTGGGCATGACATTGAGAGACTATGTCTCTGATACGAACTAGGGCTTTTAGTGAAATAATGGTGGGATTTTTATTGAGAAATAGGGAAAAGAAAGGATTTTTATTAATTGGAAATCTGAAAATAAAAGATAGATGGCCACGATTCGAGAGGCAGCCTCTCTCCTAGCTTTCAATTCGAGAAGAAAGCCTAAGATCTCCGGGGTGATGTCCGTGGACACCTTGGACAAGGGATTTCACAAATAAATCAAGCATAAACCCCCATTAGCCGGCCATAGCCTATAAAAAGACCAAATTACATATTTTGGTCTTTTTATGAACCCCCCAGTTTAGAATTTACAAATTTGCCCCCGAAGTTGCCGAAGTTGCCGCGACACGTCTTCTCCTATAAGTGATGGTCGCATCATTACTCACCCCAAAAGAGTCACCTTATCCTCAAGGTGGAAGTCTGGAAATTACCGCCCAATCACCTCGCTGGACTCCCACGTAGCGTCGTAATTTGGTAGACCCCGCCATCTGATGAGGACCTCCTAGGTCCGTGCTGGCGAACCTCCTTGACCCCTATGGCTCTAGCAATACCTCCATGTCGTCAGTCAAAGTGGGTGGGAGGATAGATGAGAGTGTGTGGTCTCCAATGGCACGCTGTAACTGTGACACGTGGAACACTGGATGGATGGTAGATGTCGTACGTAGATTCAGGCGGTACGCCACCTTCCCAATCCTGGCCACAACCTCAAATGAACCATAATAACGGGTCGACAGCTTCTCATTGCTCCGTTGAGCAAAGTCTTATGTCTATATGGCCTCAGTTTAAGATAAACTCTGTCCCCCACCTCATACTGCACATCTCTCCTATGCCCATCTGCCTTAGCCTTCATTATTTGTTGCACCCTTAGCAATTGCTTCTTCGGTTCCTCTAGCACTTTATCCCTCTACTCCAAGTACTCCTCCACATGTGACACGGGGGTCAAAATGCGGCTATAATGGATCAAATGTGTGGGGATCCCGCCCGTAGAGGAAGCAAACGGTGTACACTGCGCACACTGAGTGGTAAGAAGTGTTGTACTAATACTCCGCCCCTGGCAACCACTTGGCCCACTACTTCGGTGACTCTGAAGCAAAACATCGCAAATATGTCTCCACACTCCTATCACCACCTCCGTCTAGCCATTAGTCTGCGGATGATAGTCCATGCTTCTACTCAGTTTGGTCCCCTGCATCTTGAACAAATCCTTCCAGAAATTGCTAAGGAAAACTTTATCACGGTCTGAAACAATGGAGGCAAGGAAACCGTGTAGGTGTCCGACCTCCTTCATAAACGCTATGGCCACCGTCACCGCCATGTAAGGATGTCGCACGGGGATGAAATGAGCATATTTACTGAGACAGTCCACCGCAACAAAAATGACAGTGAAGCTCTCAGACCGTTGTAGCCCCTCGATGAAATCCATGTTGATATCCTCCCAGACCCTCTCTGGAGAGCTAGTGGCTGAAGTAGTCCTGTGGGAGCCATCGCTAAATATTTATGACGCTGGTAGACGTCACACTCTGCTACCATCTGGTCACATCCCTCTTCATATCTGGCCAGTGCAGCTCCCTAGCCATACTCTTGCAGGTCTGCTGAACCCCAGAATGTCCTCCCACTGAACTGCCATGGAACTCCTGAAAAATCAGCAGCATATGGGAAGAAGTCTGTGGTATCACCAACCGCCCCTGGTACAGCATCCTCTGCCCACTCAGTGTGTACCCTGGATGATCCGTAGACCCCTGCTGCAGCTCCTCCTGTATCTGAGTCATCCCCTGATCGGCCTCGACCTCTCTCCCTAGTGGCTCCCATTCCAGCAAGACAGGCACTAAAATTGCTGCCACATCTCTGTGATATAAGGCATCGGTTGCCTTGTTCTCCAAGCCTGGCCTATACTGGATCTCGAATGTGTAGTGAACCAACTTGGAGAGCCACTTCTGATGATCCTCCATGACCATGTGCTGCTCCAAAAGATACTTCAAGCTCCTCTGGTCAGCCCATACTATAAATCTCCTCCCAAGTAAATATGGCTACCACTTCTGTATGGAGAGCACTATCGACATCAACTCACTCTCATAAATTGACTTCAGCTGCGCTCGTGCTGACAGGACCTGACTAAAATAAGCCATTAGGCGCTGATCCTGCATACGCACTGCCCCCAAACCGTATCTGACGCATCTGTCTCCACCACGAACGGTCTGCTGAAGTCTGGCAATGCTAGCACGGGCACCGTCGTCATCACCTGCTTCAGTGCCTCAAACGCCCTGGTGACATTCTCCACCCAGTGGAAGCTATACTTCAGCTGCTTCGCCAACGGCAATGCTTCGTGATGTAGATAATACCCTATTAGGCCCAAGAATCCCCACAGGTCTCTCAAAGTCGTGGGGCGGGACCAGTCCAACAGAGCAAAAAATCTTTGCCCTATCTGCCGCTACCCTCTCTACTGCCACCGCATGTCCCTAGTACTCTACCTCAGGCTGTTTAAAGAGACACTTCTTCATGTTGGCGAATAATTGATGCTCCTGCAGCTCCTACAACACCGACTACAAGTGCCATACATGCTCCTCCAAACTGCGGTTATAAATCAGTATATCATCAAAAAAAGACTAGCACAAACCTCTGCAAGTAGGGGCGGAAGACCTTGTTCATCAAGGCCTGGAACGTCGCAGCAAGGGCATTCGTCAAGCCCTTTGGCTTGACGAGGAACTCGTAGTGCCTCACATGTGACCTGAACGCCGTCTTCGGGACATCTGCCACCCTCATCCGAATCTGATGGTATCCAGACTTCATATCTATCTTCGAGAACACCGCCACCCCATGTAGCTCCTCAAGAAAATCATCAATCACCGAGATAGGAAACTTGTCCGGGCTAATCTCCTTATTCAGGGCCCGATAGTCTACATAGAAGCAACACCTGCCATCCTTCTTCACGAGCAGAACCAGACAAGAGAATGGGCTCACACTCGGCTGGATCACTCCCGCCTGCAACATCTCCCCCACCATCCACTCGATCCCATCCTTATGCATATGAGGATACCGATAGGGGCACACGCTGATAGGGGCACACCCTCCCGTAAAACGATCACATGCTCATGGTCTCGTGGTGGTGGGAGTCCATGCAGGGTCTGGAAAACCCCCGCATATGGGCTCAGGAACTGCTCTAACGCTGGCAATATCTCATGTTCCTATCGCTCGCCTGCCTCCTCAAGTGATAATCCCTGAAACTTCACTAAGAACCCTCCTCCCGCCATTTGGAGAGCTCTAGCCATGGTTTTGTAGGACACCATCGAGCGACATAAGCTGGAGTCCTCCTGTAACACTAATGTCCTCCCTCCCTTTTGGTACTCCAGCCTGAGAAGTTCCATATTGTATCCCCTAAGGTCTATTAACCACTTCATACTCAGGATGATGTCTATGCTCCCCAACTCCAGAGGAAGGACGATGATCTGCACCTCCTGAATAGTAACAATCAATCCCCGACATACACCGCTGCTCTGTCACCTGCCATGTCCCCAGCTCTACTCCGAAACGGCATGTCACTGAGCTGCAACCCATGTCTCTCCACTAGTCCGCAGAAAATGAAATTGTGGGTAGCTCCACTATCCACCAACACCGTCACATCCAAATCTGTAATGTGCCACACCAATATCATGGTGTGGTTCGGTGTGAACCCACCACGGAATTGAGAGACCTCTACCATGTCCAAGTGCATGTGCTCCTGATCTTCCTCCTCGCCAGTCTCGAGCTCTACCACGTCCCCATCCTCGTCCTCATCATTCACTAACAATATCTGTAAGCTACGGTCGCCGGATCGGTGTCCAAGAGAGAATTTCTTGTCGCACTTGAAGCATAGACCATTGGCACGCTTCTCTTGTATCTATGCCTCTGTCATCAGTCGAATATGCCCAATGACCGTGCATCAACACCCTTCTCCTTGTTTGTTGTTACCCTGCATGTGGCTGTTGCTCCTCTTGTGGCCGCCTTCTGTCCCCCTACAGGTGCCTACCCCGAAAAGGACCTTAGCCCCTCAGGCTCTCCTCTCCTCTGCCAGTCTGTCCTCCACTATCCTCGCGAGGCGCATCCGATCTAGCAAATCCTTGGGCCTCTGGATTCTCAGCTCCAATCTGATGGTGGGCTTCAACCCCTTCATAAAACACCCCTCATCGGACTCTCCTTACACCCCATGGACTCGGTCTGCTAGCATCTCAAACTTCTTGATGTACTCTCTAACTGTCCCATCCTGCCTCAAAGCATACAACTTCTCATATGTGTTGTCCGCTTGCACCTCTCCGAAACGGTCTAGTATGCATGTCGTGAAATCCTCCCAAGAGCGGAACGGTCGCTGCTGCTGTGTCCACCGGTACCACGACAGTGCCTCTCCCTCCCGGCAAACTCCAACTGCCCTCAACCACTCCGTTTTCTGAACCATCGACATCTCAAAACCACTCAACCATGTATAGCCATCCGTCTGGGTCCGCCTCAAAAATGGGTATTTTCAGCTTCCTGAGCTTCCTGAGCTTCCTGACCCTGTTCTCTGCGATGACTCCTCCAGGTGCACCTCTCTCCTGCTGATAGTCATGGCGTCGTGGTGGAGGGTAAGCAGGTATGTCATAGCCATAATCTCCAGTCGGATCCCGATCTCCATCAACTCCATCCCAAGCAGCTTTCCCAAGTCAACTCCTCCTCCATCAACAAAGTCCCTATGATCCTCCTCGTGGTATCGATTGTAGTTCTCGCAGTGCACCACCAGGGGCTCCGATGTCCCCGCCAATCTCCAGAAGTTGCGTCGAAGGCCTGCTGATGCGTTTCAGCTCCAAACCATGCCATCCGGCCCTGTCTGAGTTCGAAACTGCCCCCTGGCGGCTGAAACTGGGGTGGCTGCCTTCCATGTGGTTGGAAAGGGGTCGTCAGCCCTCATGTGGCTGGAAAGAGGTCGGCAGCCCCTGCCAGCAAATCCAGGGGGCCGACCGGCCCATCTGCAAGTACGACCGACCCTGGGTGACTTCCCTAAGGTTCAGCTGGCCCTGTGGGTGACTCCTGGGATTCGGTCGCCCTCTTCCGTCACTTCTAGGGTTTGTGGGTTGGTGTTCTTCCATCATGAGCTCCTCTTCCTCCTCCACGAAGTAGTTGTCGGCGTCAGAAAGTAGCCCCTCTTCAACATCTTTCATCTTCTCCTTCCCCTTCGCCAAAGTCCTCGACTTTTGCTCCAGATATAGGGTTTCAGCCTGATTTGATTCCATCTTCTTGGAGAACGCATCAAATTTTTAACATGGGGCTTCCATAAATTGCGCCAACTTTCGATCCGTCTAGACACCTTGATCTTCAATTTTCTTCGTGAGTCTTGGATTGCGCTGTCAAACTTCTCCATCTCTTCTAACACGTCGATTCTATCCTTAGATCTCGTAGTCGCCATGAATCGACTAGCTCCGATACCAAATTGATACAAACTAGTACTTTTTGTGGAATAAAGATGGGAGTTTTATTGAGAAATGGGGAAATGAAAGGATTTTCAATAATTGTGAATCTGAAAATAAAAGATAGATGGCCATGATTCAAGAGGCGGCATCTATCCTAGCTTTCAATTCGAGA
The DNA here is from genome assembly GCA_030789695.1 of Scilla litardierei. Taxonomy (NCBI): domain Eukaryota; kingdom Viridiplantae; phylum Streptophyta; class Magnoliopsida; order Asparagales; family Asparagaceae; genus Scilla; species Scilla litardierei. The sequence continues at coordinate 319,325,328 of CM061133.1, forward strand.
AGAAAGCCTAAGATCTCCGGGGTGATGTCTGTGGACAACTTGGACAAAGGATTTCACAAATAAATCATGCATAAACCCCCATTAGCCAGCCCTAGCCTATAAAAGGACCTAATTACAGATTTTGGTCTTTTTACGAAAAAACCCCCAAAGTTTAGAATTTACAAATTTACCCATGTAGTTGCCGAAGTTGCCGCACCACGCCTCCAATAAGTGATGATCGCATCAGTCTCGTCCATCGATGATATGCTCCCATATTCCCACCGTCATGTTGTCAAACTTAATCATGCATTGATTACATGAATCATTATGCTTCATCATGCTTGCAATATTCTTTTTCATGCACATGCCACTGTTAATGTATTGGCCAGCATGAGTTGACATGCCATTAGATCCATATATGATATTGCATTAGAGGTTGCCTATTGTAGATCATTGTACTTGATGCATACATTGAAATTAAATATTGGAAAAGCTATTGACTCTACTCTACTGACTCTGTTACTAGGAACGAATCATTGAAATATGATATTTCACCCATACATGATATAGGATTTGCACTAAATAATATGTTTGTGAAAACTCATGTTATCGAGGGTGCAGGAGCAATTGCAGTCACCCTATTTACCCTTTTTACTGTTCTTGGCCGACTCTGATATTGTACTTGATTGTATTTGTTTACTGTACTTGACCGAATCTAACCCGAGTGAGCAACATGTGGTGAGGTTGAGTGTATATGTTGCATATTATATCATCAAGCATGAGTCACATCAGTCGATTAAGATCACCTGACAGCTAGTTATACCATGATAGATTTAGCTTATTTATTGTGTTGCATGTGTTATTAATAACATCGTGTATTTGACAGTTCATACTATGTTGTACTATATGTTTACCATGCACCTGTTCATTACACATTTTTATGCGGATCTCACGTGTTTGTTCATGAGTTTGGAAATCTCCAGCTCCGGCTCTAACTGGTAGTTTTGTTTGTTCATGAGTTTGGAAATCTCCAGCTCCTGCTCTAACTGATAGTTTGTTCACCGTTAGGTGCTGGGAACAGTTTTCCTGAAGAGATAGGTCTTGAGGATCAAGAGTTCTTTGAGCATGATCAATGTACTATTTAGACAGGTCTTGAAAGTGATGGTTATTTTTATGCACTATATTTTCCTAAAAAATTGTAAAGATCAGAGGCCTAAACATTGATGTTATTTCCTGTTTGGATAATTTGATTTTACTGTAATTTTTCTTTTGAGTATTTGGTATTGTTGTGATATGTGTATGCATTATTCTAAAGTGACGTGCAGGATCGTCTGATGTGATACACTTAGTGCCTTTTTGAATCAAGGAATACACACACTACAGCATCTTTTTTTCTTTTTCTTGTTTCAGGATACACCACGGATTTGTCATGTAACATTCCCTTGTTTAGTAGGAAGCAGAGCATGACAATGAGGATGCAACATGCATCCCCATTATTTGTGGTCGTTTATCTCAATGGATACCAAATCATTAAGCAATATTGGGATATACTACTATTTCAATTGATCTGGATATGTCATGTAAGGAAATATGCTAAGTATGCTAAACTATTTGGCATGCTGCGGAAGACTGAAAAATCAAATTTTTCTACGACTAGCATATCTAGCATATCATGACCAAAATCTACTGCAATACTTGAAATTAATGCTAATAAAAGGTCATACCTTTGCACAGATATTCTTACGATTCTTACGTGATATCCGCTGATCCAAAACTTTTCCGATGAAGTACAAAATGCCGACGCTTCATCCATCATGTTACAATAGAAGTTGCAAAGCGGTGACAACCCCGTCACGATCCATGGGCTCCTCCTAAGCCCGAACACGACTCCCAATCGATGTGGTTAGGGATTTAGCGGAGAAGAAGGAACGTCTTCGTCGTAACGCAACGTTTGCGTGCACTGGACCAAGGTGTGCATGGATTCTCTTTGATTTTATGCATGGTTATAGCTCACGCATGGAGTGGACACTCCATGTGCATGAGTGGGTATCCAAGGAGAAAAATCCATGCAACACTTGCATGGATATATCAAATGATTTCACTTGGTGATCCAAAAACCCCATGGACGCAAGCTATTTTCTCCCTTGTGTGCATGAGTTGATGGGAATTTCTCTCTTCCAAAACAATTCAGCCACACCAATATATATAGGGGAGAGAGGGAGAGTTCTACATGAACCCAAGCACGCGTTGTTGCAATTTAGTTGTTACACAACTTTATCCTTTAACGCATCATTTAAAGAAGTCATATACATAGGCTTTCTAATCCAATTAGGACTCTTAATTTGAATCCAAACCAATCCGAAAACAATGTGGATTAGTCAAACCAATACCCCTATGATTCTCCTAACACTTAGGAATTCATATTAGAGTAAACTATATTAGTTCGGGTCGATTTTGTATCCAACTCTTGGATTAAACATGCTCCCAATCATTGAACAAAACCCTCTTACGCATCTGGGCCAATTAGTCGACTAGTGCATAAGCACTAGTCGACTAATGCCCAGTTAATCGACTAGTGAAAAAGCACTAGTCGGCTAGGAAACTCTCTGTTTTTCCTGCAGGCTGGTTAGTCGACTACTGAAGCATCATTAGTCGACTAACCACCTTTTGGGGTTTGGTTTGGAGTTTATGCATTCTCCTTTTGCTTCTTGGATCACTCGTAACTCTTTACGAATCTTTTCAACGCACACACACTCTCTCTCTAATAAACTTGATCATAACACTTGTGGTCGGTCTCATACATCACATGTACAACCCTAATATAGAGATTCAACCTAGCAAGCGCGTGGAAGAAGCGCTCCGTGTGCCTTTTAGCTTGAATTGGAAGCTCATTCTTTCGTTTCTCGTGAGAGGTCGTCACATGTGTGACTCTAATAGCCTGATTCCAACGAGTATGACCATATCGTGTTCAAGGTGCAGTGAAGTCGTTAGCCTCGCATACTGCCATCCTCGTTAAGGAATCATCGTTGTTTGGTTAGCATAGAGACTAGAACCTCTTCGAACCAAATCATGGGCCTTACAGTGACAGATTCCGTGCAGTCTGGTCCTTCGTCATCATTATGTCGCTAAGGTGTATAGTGTACCACTTCCTGTCAAACCCCACTACACCCTATGTCCAGATCAGAATGCGATCCCATAGAATCGATGTACCTTAACTAATTTATCAGTCCCCTTGGCCAATGACTTAACTATCGTTCGCATTCGGGTCTGTGCAACAATAACCTCTCATACCAGGGGAGACGAATCTCATCTTGATGATCACTCTCTTCGCACGCTTCCATCTATATCCAGCGAGTACCTACGTATCGGGTGTAATACCAATCTTCGTAAAAGCCAAAATATAGCCTTTCACGCGCAAGGTCGCGCAGCACATCTCAGGTAATAAAGACTATGAAGCACCTACTGTCACCTGAGAGCTTTCTGTTGATAGTCAAAATATGAATTCCATGCAGAAGCTTCTTGGCGAGTCGTTTTGTGAACTTGGCCTCCAACAATCACATGTGCGTTGTCTCACAATGTCCCCACATCGAGCGGCTATGAGGTCAGCCAATATCATCCAATGATTGAGCTCAACGCACACTGGTCTATCTAGAATATTGATATCACATTCTCGATATTCCAACGACCAGGAACCTTTTAAGAGATACTATTGGATCTCATTATCAAGATCTCATCATGATCCCAATATATGTCACACGCATCGTCAAGAACTTTATCCATGTCATCATATCGTAACCTCGTAAATGCACGCTCAAATGCATAAGGATTACATAGATAAAGAGGACCAAATAGTTTACTATCATTTTGAACGAGATGTGTCAATTCCACCAATTGACGTAAGTGCATATATTCTCCAACATCTCCCACTTATACTTATGGTCAATTATCGTATCTCATACTGGTCTTATCCACCAAACTCTACAGTCAATTTGTGGAAATACCTTCGTGAGCGTATCTGCTATATACTAACTCTTTATATTATGTTATCTTGAATTTCATGTCTCACATGAAATCTGTTCAGTATATTCTTTGGATGACTGTCCAATGACCTCCTTATGCATAATCATATATGACTATGTATCTCAATACATTTGTACATTTAGCCACAGAATTTAGCTTGGAACCCTCCTAAGCTATTGCTCTTCCACTAAGATTGAAAACTTATCCTCACACTAATCGATTATCATCCATGTTACCTTGAAAACTTGGAGTCCGTATATAATTTTACCGAAAGATTATTACTCTCACCGTAAACTCTTTTACAGTAATCCAAGGTTCTCCTAAAAAATTAATGGAGAAATAAAGTGATGCTCGTGCTTTGATTGATTTTAACATCTTTATGTTGTTTATCAAATAGAACACATAATCCGCATACACTACAAGGATTATGATAGCGCTCCCACTAGCATTATATATGCATGGTCCATCCTTATTTTGATAAAGTGAAACCCTTTGAATACATCATCAATTTGGATGATCCAGCTTCTTGACGCTGGCTCCCACTGACTTCTAAGCTTTCAAGCTTGAGTCATGGCAAGCTGATAGCAAGCGTTATCCAAATGGACTGGCGCATAGTTACAAGTGGTAAAATCTCATTAAACCATTTGACGATATCCTTTTACCACCAACCTTACCTAGTAGGTCACAACCTTTTCCACTTCGGATCTTATAGCATTAAGCCATCTTGCAGAGTCCCCCCTCTACATGGCTCCTTGAAAACAGGACCATCATCAACCATGGTGTCCACTAGTTTTACTAAATGGCCGAGTATAACATTGATTTTCGGTTCTGCCTCTTGATTATTTATAGTATGTGTATTTGGAACATCTTCCATTTCTATCACATTGCATGTCATCTCTTCACCAAGAGATGGTAAAGAGATTCCTTCTGTAAGAAGGTGGCACACTAAGTAATAAAACTCTTTTGTTCCTCAGATTGATAGAAGATATCCTTAAAAATTCTTTGGATACCTTACAAACTAAGCACATCAAATATGATGCCTTAACCCTAAGTCTTAACATCCTTAAGGTTGAGTCCTTTTCGATATATAATATGGAATGTTAGGCATAGAACCATATCCAACATATGCATTACCTTCTCTAGGGCATTAGCCCTTGAAGTAAAGAGACAACTCAGCATCACTCATCATGGACTGCATCTTATATGCATCTTATCTGATAAGGTGTGATTCATTTTCCTTGACGTTCAATGAAGAGTAATCATATTCTCTTTTAAATATGCAAGGAATTTTAGACATTGAGTGTTTTCCTCTTCGATCTCATCGAAGAATCTTAACACTACCTCATGGCAGCGCTATACGTTCATAAAGTAGGAGTGTCCACTTCTTGCTCATGTAGACATTTAACTACATACATCACCATGTATAAGTCCTTAGAATTCACTAACTCTTTTTTCTTTGTCCTACAAAGGTATTTTAGCCATTTAAGCCTATGAGACAAGACTTGCCAGTTGCACGTGATTCATAATCACAAAAGATTCGCAATCCTTTCTAATGCAAATATTAAGTCTTTCTCGCTTTTATGGATTTCTCTACAATCTCGCCAAAAGTTTTATTTATACTTGTAGTCTTTCTTTTATTCATGGTATCCGCATTCAAAACATGTACACTTTTATTTAACGTGCCAAAATAATCTTATGGAAATGTTCACAACATTCTCCAATATGTATCCTTCTTTATCCATAAAGAAATATCTACAATATTATATTTGGTACAAAAATAAATTGCGTAAAATAAAACCATTGCCACAGGGCAATCTTTGGTTAGAATATATTTTATGGTAATCATAGCACCACTTGCTCTAATTTTCAATGAGTATAATTATCAAATCCACTCCCACTCTTCTACTAATTCTCATCTCATATAACATTTACATTTATAAGAATTATCTTAGGTATCATATACCCAAATTAGAATTAGGGAGTTTGTTTTGAATCATGAATACACACTATAGATAAGACATCATATGCCCTTGTTAACCAGAGTTCCAAGTCATCTTTGTAATTTCTCTTTTAGTGTACATCTTAATGACAAAACGAAAACATACATCGTTTGCAATTATGCATCCTTGTCTTTTCCTTCGAAAAGGAACTCTCTGCCCACCTCAACACTTTAACGAGCTCTGGAAACATTTTCCAGTTGGTTCATATTGACATTCAATACGAACTGAGAGAATGTGAAAGGATGAATAAGAATTATATCACCATATAAATCATTATCCGACTTCAACTATTCCAACTCTTATATGAATCCAATTCACCTTGAAGATTTACTCTATAAATCATATCTATATTGTTGGAATTCTTAGTTGGTGGATTAATATGGTTGCGAATATGATGCATGTTAACTTGTCATATATCAATGCATATCAAAAAATTTATCAACCAATTATAACAATGAGATCAAGTGGATGTGATCAAGTCAAAAATAAATTCAAGGCTAGACATGATGTAGCATAATAACAAAAAGAGTTATAATAATGTTTACAAGCGTTCAGAAAAATTAGATTGGTTTTTATCTAATTATTTCTCCCACTAATTTTAGTAAATATCTTCAACTCAAACGATAGACAGAAACTATCATATAATTTCTTAGTGGAAATTGAGATCCAACTATCTTGAGTTCGATAGCATTGACCTTCGCCAACAAATTATCGCACGACAAAGTTGATAAACAAACTCTTTGTCAATTGCAACACTTTGCAACTCTCAATAAGGTCAAGCCATAAAGTCTAGTCTACTCATTCCCCAAACATTTCGTATTCAGTAGGATGTGAGCAATGTGCCATTGACCTTCACCAACAAGGCATATCCGCACATCCCCCGAATCCATCATATGATAGCAAATATGTATCACCTAGAGTTGAACAATTAAGGCTTGACTCTCGCCAACCATAGTTTCAATCTAGGTATTCTGCATCTTTGAAATGATGGTGGGCTACAGATAATCCTTAAAAGGATTTTGAACGTAGTAGACTTGATATAGTTAAAAAACTAAGTCATGTTAATTTAATTGGATCAAATCCAATGGCTATCAATAAGTCTTTTATAATTCCAACTTCCTTGGGTTGAGATCTACTAATTAATCGAATTAATTAGATTTTTGTGCAAAATATAATACATGAGGAAATGTAACGGCCTGAATTCGTCGTGCACGTTTTCCCATATTTGAAATGATTTCAAATGAGTTCAAATATGATTATTCAATTTTTTATATTTCTGAAACAGATATTATTTGCATGATCCTCACGACGTTACGAACGTGGTATTTTTTCATAATTTTTCGGAGACAAATGTGAAAATTGATGTTTTAACATTAAAATAATTTTTTAAAACTAATTACTTTTTACCGTTTACCTAACACTAATTACCCTACTAACTACGTTTATTATTTTAATACTCCCCACCCTTAGTAGCCCACGCGGGGGAAAAGTTTTCCCCTGCTTAGTAAAGATTACCCAACCAACAGATTAATCACACTAATTAATGACTAGTTAGTATTATATTAATATTTCTATATTACTTAAACCCATCCTCTCCTCTCCCAAAAACGCAGCAGCATTCCCCTCGTCCCCCTTCTCCCCCACGCTTCCCCCTCTCACCCGCGACCCCCTCCGGCGGATAATCACCGCAGCTGCCCCGTTTCTCCCCACCTTCAGCTCCTCCGGCATCCCCTCCGACCACCATAAGCCATCGCCGCTCCCCCTCTCTTGGCTTCGGACGTGACACAACCGCAGCAAGGCCCCGACCGTCGCCTCCCTTTGACCGACCACCACACGGCATCCCCCTGGCGCCGCCGACTCCGCCCCGTCTGTGTTGTCCTCCGTCGATCACCGGAGCCGCCACAGCCCCGGTCGAGACCCCCGTAGCCGAGCTCGACAGTTTGCAACCCCGAACCCATCGCGTTGTCGCCACCGTCGCTCCCCACCGACCTGCCCCGCCGTCACGCGCCCCTCCTTCGACCGACTGGCACGACGCCTCCCTCCCTCTGTGATCACAGCGCGCGGAAGGAAACGACAGTAGGAAGAAGGAAAAAGAAGAGAGAGGATGAGAGAGAAAGAAGAGAGAGAAAGGTAATAAAATATAGAAGAAATTAAAAATGAAAATCTAGGACTCATAAACATAATCTAAGATTACCAAAAAAATTTACACATCGCCTAGAACGCGTAGACACATGTATCATACAAATCGGATACTAATTTTGTTGGATATGAATTTTCAAATTTTTCGATATTTAATCCTAAATTGCCAAAAAACACGTATATTTTTCATACTCCATGTAAACTTCATAATATAAAAATATCTTAGTGTTTTACTTGAAAATAGAAAGATTGATATATTGTGCATAAAGTTCCGACATATAAATTTCTCTAAATAAATCGCCAAGCGCTTTTTCGATAGTAAATTTTTATTTTCATAAATTAGTTATTAAAACGTTTTAAATCTAGAAAATTGATTTTAATTGTTTAAAAATTATAAAAAATTATCCATGAGCTTCAGAAAATTATTTTCTGCCTTGAAAAATTATATCATTCACTTCTAGCATTTCTAAAATTATTAGTACGTATTTTGACCTATTTTTAAGCTATAATAAAAATAAAAACGTTAAAAATAATTGGAAAATAGAATAACATATATCAGTTTACATCTTATGTCTGCGGGAACCGTTTCTCGTGCACAAGCACATCTGATAGCCCTAGGTCCAGCCCCGTCTTTACCCAACGATCACATTACGAGTAAGTCACTCTAATTCTAGATTAAGAAATTTAACTAGTGTACTCGTGTGAACTTGTTAGATAGGATAACGCATGACTAGTTAGTATAGCCTAATGATGACTGTCGTAGGCATTGTCAACCTAGAGACCTAACTTATTATGGAATTACATGTTAACTGCGCTTACAAAAGTAACATACTTAACTCACATGAAACCATGATTGCTACACTCATCACATGTAAACACACGTTTACAACATTGCCACACTTGTTTCACACACACACACATGCTAATTCTGTTGCTACGCTAGTCGTGTACTCATTGCATACTGCCTAGATTATCGTGTGGACTTTCATGTTGAAATGATGTTGAAATATCATGTGGAATATAGTGTTGGAGTATCATATGGAATATCGTGTTGGATTGGAATATCCCGTTGGAAACACATACTTGAACACTTGACACTTCACTGTGTTTTGGAGTAACTCATAGTTGAGAGTGTGGGAGTGACTGGAGTTCATCTACCTATCATGCTACATGTGTCGGCATACACCTCCCGCTGCATGTGTCGGCATACACCTCCCGCTGCCTGTGTCGACAACGCTCGGGTAAGCGCACCCGGACAAGAGATAGACTCAATAATTGCACAATATACTCTCCTACTTGAGTCACATAGATTCTAGTTATTGCTTGCACGACTATATACTGCTTGTCATTTCCATTATTGCTTGCACGTCGTTATGTTGTTATTGCACATGCATGCATGTCTTACAATTGTTGTCTTTGCATGTTAGTTAAGACATTGTTATTACCATGTCATATATGCATTGCCACAGTTGCCATCGCACGTTACTTATCGCACTTGCACATACACCTTTACTTTATTCTTCGCACTTGCATGACCATCATGCATGTGCACTGCTTTTATTTCTATTGCTAGAATTGTGGTGACTTACCTACGGTTTCACTTCCTGACACCATGAAACGACACACGGGTTGAAGAAGATGCTACTGGGTTTGAGACTGAGTTCAACCCAAAGACTGCGGATTTTTAGAGTTTGAGTTGGGTGTGTTGTATTCATATATGTATTTCATTTTGTTTTCTTTCATGTATCCCAGTGTGAGTTGTTGGAGTGTGATGTATAATATGGATTGTAATACCTGGACGCTTATTTGAGTATTAGTACATCTCAGTATCGAATGTTATATTGTTTTCACCGGTTAACTGCATGACCTGCAAAATGTATCAAATAGTAATGGCCCCCAGAGAGTGGGTCGTTATATCAAACAATTTGCCAACAATCTATACTTCGCAAGTTACAATAGCATTTAATCACATTAAATGATTGCATAATAATTACTTGGACCATGAGGCACCGTCCTACACTGTTAGGATAGATAACTAACAGCATAACGGTTACATGATCCTTATAATTATTATGCGCAAGCAAAACTAATCTAATAAAATTGCTTAATAATCATTTGGAACACATGACAAAGTCAAACATCGTTAGGTTAGATAACTAACTGCAAAGCGGTCGTAGGATCCTCATAATTATTTAGCCAATAATCACATTATTAAGCTAATAAAGCAATTTAAGCATGTGATTAATTTTGCGAGCAATCCCTGCATCAAAACGCATTATTGCAAATAGATCATGTTCATATCATAAAATAAATGGGTCCAAGAATTAGAATTTTATCTTATAAAATGCTCCCAAGATTTATTTTTCATGAAACCAATTAATTATCACATAACAAATATAATGAAAATACAATCTGAAATTCAAAAATAATTTTGCAAATCTTTAAAATCATCACATATTCACAATATCATATATTGAATAATTATATTGCATAATTAATGCAAATTCTCTAATATTTGGAGCGAAAATATTCAGATTATATTCCTCCTTGCACAAAAAATCAACATTTGATCTATGCAATGCTATAGAAATTATTCATGTATGCGCCTCAAGATCAAACACAACTTTTGTGTTGATAATTAAAAATCAAAATTTTACAGAATCACAATTAGGGAAGAAATCTCATTGTCAATTTACGACATTAGTCGATTAGATGTCAAACGGTAGTAGACTAATCTGCAATCTAGAAGTTACGCAAATCTACATATCGTGTAATAGTCGACTAGTCCTAGTTCCCTGATTAGTCGACTAGGGGTTGCCCCTAGTCGTCTAATTTAGTGCATCAATAGATTTACACAAATTAGATATTGTGACAATTAAAATCCGATTTTTAATTAATTTTGAGCGTATACATTTTGCAATATAATCATAGGGAAAATCATAATTACTCATCGTTCAATAATTGATTTATGATGAATAAAAATCAATTTTCCAATCAGTCGCACAGCAGTGACAACATCGTCACGATCCACGAGCTCCTTTTGAGCCCGAACTCGACTCCCAATTAATGTGGATAGGGATTGAGAGGAGGAGCGAGAACGTCTTCGTCGTTACGCAACGTTTGTGTTAACTCCATGCGCGCGGGACCAAGGTGTGCATGGCTTCTCTTTGATTTGTTGCATGGTTATAGCTCACGCACGGAGTGGGCACTCCATGAGCGTGAGTGGGTATCCAATGAGAAAAATCCATGCAACCCTTGCATGGCTTTATCAAACATTTACCAATGAAAAGATTTCACTTGCTGAACCAAAACCTCCCATGGTTGCAAGCTATTCTCTCTTGTGAGAGTGAGTTGTTGATGGGAATTTCTCTCACCCAAAACAATTCAGCCACACCTATATATTAGGGGGAGAGAGTTCTACTTGTACCCAAGCACGCGTTGTTGCAATTTAGTTTTCACACAACTTTATCCTTTAATCTGTCATTAGAAGAAGTGATATACATATGCTTTCTTATCCAATTAGGACTCTTGATTTTAATCCAAACCAAATCCTGAAACAATGTGGATTAGTCAAACCAAAAATTCCTATGAATCTTCTAACACTTACAAATTCATATTAGAGTCAAACAATATTATTTCCGGTCGGTTTTGAATCTAACTCTTGGATTAAACCCGCACCCGATCATTGAACCAACACCCCTTACGCATCTAGGCCAATTAGTCGACTAGTGCTTATGCACTAGTCGACTAATGCCCAGTTAGTCAACTAGTGATAAAGCACTAGTCGTCTAGAAAACTCCATATTTTTCCTGCATGCTGATTAGTCGATTACTGAAGCATCATTAGTCGATTATCCACCTTTTAGGGGTTTGTTTTGGAGTTTATGCCTTCTCTGTTTGCTTGTATCATTCGTAACTCTTTACAAATCTTTCCAACGCGCACTTGCAACTCCTTGAAAAACGCATTCTCTCTCTAATAAACTTGATCACAACACTTATGATCGGTCACATACAAGCTCATTCCTTCGTTTCTCCTGAGAGGTTGTCACTCTAATAGCTCGATTCCAACTAGTATGATCATATCGTGTTCAAGGTGCAGTGAAGACGTTAGCCAAGCATACTGCCACCTTCGCTAAGAAATCATCGTTGTTTGATTAGCATAAAGACGGGAATCTCTTCGAACCAAATCATGGGTCTTACAGTGACAGATTCCATGCAGTCAGGTCCCTTCGTCATCATTATGTCACTAAGATGTCTAGGATACGACTTCATGTCAAACCCAACCACACCTTGTGTCCATATCGGAATGTGATCCCATAGTATCGAGGTTGGATACAACTTGTAACCTTAACAAGTTTATCTGTCTATATTGGCCAAAGACTTAACTATGGTTCGCCTCGGGTCTATGCTACACTAACATCCATACCGGAGAAGACAAATCTCATCTTGATGATCACTCTCTTCGCACGCTTCTAACTATACCCAGCGAGTACGTATGTTTCGGGTGTAATACCAATCTTCGGTAAAAGCCAAAGTATAGCCTTCCACGTGCAAGGTCACGCAACACATCTCAGGTAATAAGAACTATGTAGCATCAACTGTCACTGATAGCTTTCTGTTGACAGAGAGAGTATAAATATCGTGCAGAAGCTTCTCAGCAAGTCGTTCTGTGAACTTAATCTCCAAAAATCACATGTGCATTGTCTCACAATGTCCCCCACATCGAGCAGCTATGAGGCCAGCCAATACCATACAATGGTTGAGCTCCTTGTTAGCAATACGTAATACGGAAAATAATCGGGACGTGAATAAAACGTGTTTAATTCGGTCAATTTCAAAAGACGTTTGGTCAAAAATTCGGTCAAATATGCGTAATACGGGAATAATACGTAAACGTGTTAAATCGTGTTTAATTCGTTAAACCAGTTAAAAAACGCGACGAAAAATACGAATACTGTCAAGATATCATTCATCCAAATGAACCTAAAAATCAACGATGTCAATATGAAATAAGAGTAAACTGAGTTCTATATTCATGATTTAAATTGTATTCATAGTTTTTTTAACCAAAATGACATGATCATACTATTATATTCTATGTAGTATGCACTACACCAAAGTATGATCATTGAATCATAGTTCAAAATGATTTAAAAGTGCCCTTAAAAACGAGTTTAAAACGCATAAAATGCACAATACGGGAATAAAACGTGTTTTGTTCGTCAACCCATAAAAAAGCGTGTATTTTTCCGAATAATTCAAATGGACGGTCGTTTAATACGGGAACCATTTTAGACGGATTTTAAACGTAAAAAACATAAAAATTCGCGTTTTTTACTAACAAGGGTTGAGCTTAACACACAATGATCTATCTGAAATATCAATATCACATTCTCGATATTCCAACGACCAGTAACCTTTTAGGAGATACCATTAGGCCTCATTATCATGAGCTCATCATAATCCCAATGTACGTCGCACGCATCTCCAAGAACTTTATCCATATAATTATATCGTAACCTCGTATATGCATTCTTAAATGCATAAGGATTACATAGATAAAGAAGACCAAATAGCTTACTATTATTTTGAACGAGATGTGTCAATTCCACCAATTGACGTAAGGACATATATTCCCCTACAACATAGCACGTCCAACAAGATATAGAAATAGCTCCCGCCATACTTTGTGCAGTGTGGCAACTAGGCCCATACAATTCTAGGCGATGTATTTAATACCATTGCATTTGTTATACCCTAGTTAAGTACTTCCTAGAGGATCATCCATCTTAGTAGTTCTATTGCCCAAGCACGATTAATTATAGCGGTTTTTACCCTGGCTCCTCCATTGAAAATGCTAACATATGGCATTCATTTGAGACATGGCATATGGATAGGCATAAGAAGGTTAAGATGTGATTTTATTGAAATCACCATCTGATGTTATGTTGCTTACCTTGACCTAGATCAGGTAGCTTTTATTAGATCAATTATTTTCCAAAGAGATGAAGGCAGATGAAGAGCAGTCTCCCTTAACTTTTCAAAGGGACTTGAGTCATTTCCTAATATCTATAAGTTAAAAAATATAAAGTTTCTCAAATAGTATTGTCTACTTCCAAATAATGCGCACAAAGCCAGAGAAAAATATTGTTAGATGTTATATAGGTAATCCATGCTTTAAAGGTTAGAATGTTAGTCAAGTAAGAAACAACATATCCATAGGCTCCCTTGTATATAGGGGAGAGGGGGAAGAGGGGGAAGAACCTCTTCCTCTAACAAATGTTAGTAAATTGAGGACCCTGGTTTCAAGACCAGGCTACAACCTTTGTTTGGGGAGAGGGGGAAGAACGTATCCGAAAAAATAAGTGTAGCCAAAACGAGTATGTTGATAAGATAATAGCAAAATATCCTAAACGATGGTATTTGACTTTTGTACATCATTAATAAAATTGATGGAACTTGTTACCACCAACACCTGCGTCTTCTCTCATTTTTTTGGCCTAAGACCAAGTTATAATTATCTGTCTACGAATAATATCATCATAAAACGACGCTTCATAGAATGCTCTGCAGCATTAATATGCTTAACAATGTAAAAGCAATATTTGGGGTGTGAATGGGTACAAGCAGTAAGTGTGTTGGGAGTGGTGTGTGTGCGTCCCCCCCCCCCCCCCACACACACACACACACAGAGAGAGAGAGAGAGCGAGAGCGAGCGGTCTCTGATCTGATGAAAGCCCGCTGTCTCAAATATCTGGAAAAGAATTTCACAAAGCAATGCAAACTTGACCTCATTTACAAACAAACTACAATCCGGGGCTTGCTCAACTTTAGATCTGCGCATCTACTAATTAAATTCACCATACTTCTTCTGGAGACTGGATCCATTCTCCTTCATTTACACAAATCCAATGTAGCTGCTTATATCTAACCTTGGCCACTTGTGATAACTGGATTAAGTTAAGTGAACCAATAATTCATAGGAAGAAGACTGTAGCATTCGTTTTGCTATGTGTGTGTCATTGACATATGTAGTATTAATGATTAATGATTGCTGATCAGGAGCTCCCTGAGACTCCATTTATTAATGACTGCTGCATGTTAGAATAAATTGAAGTTTGAATAGGAATAATAATAATAATAATCCATATTTTGATTATCCATACAAGTCATGAATCATATGTGATAGACAAAGTTGACACTCCCTGTGGTTTAGTGTTACCACTTGAGGAAGGTCTTAAAGGATGCATAGTATGCAAAGGTGCTAGCAATGACACTGGATATACAAACACGAAATGAATTAATTATTCCCCGCTTCATTGCTCATATCTTTTGGCACACATAAGTAAATGGGAGGTCCCAGGTTTCAAGACCAAGCTACACCCTTTGTTCGGGGGAGGAGGAAGAACATATCCAAAAAAACAAGTTAGCCAAAATGAGTATGTTGAGAAGACAATAGCAAAATATCCTCAACGATGATATACGACTCTTGTACATCATTAAGAAAATTGATGGAACTTGTTGCCACCAACACCTGCATCCTCTTCTCTCCCCTTTTTGTCCGTAGACCGTGTAATAATTATATATGTCTAAAAAATAATATCATCATAAAACCACGATTCATAGAATGCTCATCAACATCAATATGCTTAACAAAGTATAACCAGTATTTGGGGTGGGAATGGGTACTAGCAGTAAGTGGGGTGGGAGTTGTGTGCATGCGTCCACACACAAACACACAAAGACAGAGACCCGTCTCTGATCAGATGAAATCCCACTGTCTCAAATATCTGCAAATATTTTCACAAAGCAATGCAAACTTGACCTCATTTACAAACAAACTACAATAAGGGGCTTGCCCAACTTTAGATCTGCACATTGATTAACTAACTTCACCCTATGTCTTCCAGACACGGGATCCATTCTCCTTCATTTATACAAATCCAATGTAGCTGCTTATATCTAACCTTGGCCACTTGTGATAACTGGATTAAGTTAAGTGAACCAATAATTCATAGGAAGAAGACTATAGCATTCATTTTGCTATCTGCGTCATGTACATATGTAGTCTGATTGCTGATCAGGCACTCCCTGAGACTCCATTTTTTAATAACTGCATGTTAGAATAAATTGAAGGCTGAAAAGGAATAATAATAATAATAATCAATATTTTGCTAATATAAGTCATGAGTCATATGTGACAGACAAAGTTGACACTCCCTGGGGTTTTGTGTTACCATTTGAGGAAGATCTTAAAGGATGCAAAGTATCCAAGGGTGCTAGCAAGGACACTGTATATACAAATGAAAAATGAATTAATTATTCTCCGCTTCATTGCTCATATCTGTTTGCATGCATAAGTAAATAATCATTACATGTCTCGAATTCACAAATATATTTCCATAATGGACAATGTGATACGATTAGGGTTAATCGTAACAACAAGTTCAGATTTTTAGTGGAAAGAAAGAAAAGAAATTTAACGTGGACAATGAAATTGTTAAAGAACAACGAGATAGATGATCTTTTCTAGAGTAGATCGCTCCCCAACTTGAAATATAGGATCAAGTCTATTCCTCCAAGCCCTAGCCGTCACAATGACAATTTATCTCAATTCCTAGATAGCTAACACAATTAGGGTTATTCCCTTTAAGTACTCTCCTAACAAAAAACTAAACACACTACAACTTAAAAACATAAAAGATAGTACATAAAGCAAAAAGACTAAGTCGCTCAATTGGTTACTCCCACGACCGGATCCGCGGCCCGACCCGTGCCCGCGTGTCGTCTGTGGTATACGACCGCATCATTACGCCCCCCAAAATCGAAACTTGTACTCAAGGTTGAAATCTGGAAACTGCGTTGTGATTGTGTCCTCCAACTCCCAAGTAGCCTCGTGATCGGGCAGTCCCAACGATCATACCAACACTTTTCGGCCCCTACCCTCAATGCGCCGCAACTGTAGAATATCCTGGGGCACCATAAGTACATCCGAATCAGCTGTCAAAGTAGGTGGCAGAGTGGCCACCGGCATATGCGCTCCAATTGGCCGCCGTAACTGAGAAACATGGAAAACCGGATGTAATGCAGATGCTGGGGGCAATGTCAACCTGTAAGCCACGGGCCCAATCTTTGCCTCTATCTGAAAAGGCCCGTAAAAGAGAGCGGCCAACTTTTCGTTCCGGCGCCGTGCTAGTGATCGCTGACGGTATGGCCTCAGCTTCAGATATACTTGATCTCCCACCTCATAGTCAACCTCCCTGCGATGCACATCTGCCCATGCCTTCATAATCTGCTGAGCCCTCGTCAGGTGCTTCTTCAGCTCCTCCAAACTCCCATCTCGCTCCTTGAGGTACTGGTCCAACTGTGATACTGGTGGCGTCCCGCTACGGTAGTGGACCAACACTGGGGGATCCCTACTATACAAAACCCAAAATGGTGTTGTCTGGGCCGCTGAATGGAAAGAAGTGTTGTACCAGTACTCGGCCCACGCCAACCACCTAAACCAACTCCTCGGGCAATCTGACAAAAGGCAGCGAAGGTACGTCTCAACGCTCCTGTTGACAACCTCTGTCTGTCCATCCGTCTGGGGGTGGTAAGCAGTGCTCCTCCGTAGAACGGTCCCCTGGATCCTGAACAACTCCCTCCAAAACTGGCTCGTGAAGACCGTGTCCCTATCCGACACTATGGAAGTGGGAAACCCGTGTAGACAAACCACCTCCTGCATAAAGGCCGAAGCAACTGTCACTGCAGTGTAAGGATGTCGCAGCCCGAAGAAATGCATATACTTGCTCAGACGGTCAACCACTACCAAGATCATCACTGTGTATCCGTCCAACTTGGGCAGCCCGTCAATAAAGTCCATGCGGATCCCCTCCCAAACCTGCTCAGAAAGAGCTAAGGGCTGCAGCAGCCCCGCCGACGACATGGCATGGTATTTGTGATGCTGGCAGACGTCACAAATGGCTACCATCTCCACTATGTCCTTCTTCATCCCCCGCCAGAACAGCTCTATAGCCATTCTCATATAGGTCTGATGGACGCCAGAATGGCCCCCCATCGCGCTCACATGGAATTCCTGAAAAATCAACGGTATATGTACTGAAGCTCGCGGTATGACTAACCTCCATCGAAACAACCGCCACCCCTCCAGTGAATAACCCGGGTGCTCAGCCACCCCCGAACCAAATCCTCGCGGATCCTAGACAACTCCTCGTCGGCGTCCACCTCCCTCCATAAAGGCTCCCACTCAGCCAACAACGGTACTGACAAAGCTGCCAAAGATGTGACCTCATCTCTCCGTGATAGCGCATCTGCAGCCTTGCTCTCTAACTCCGGCCGATAGTATATCTCAAACTTATAGTCAACAAGTTTAGATAGCCACTTCTGATAATCCACCGCCACCAGCCTCTGCTCCAGTAAATACTTCAGCGACCTCTGATCCGTGCGCACAATAAAATGCCGTCCTAACAGGTACGGACAATATTTCTGAATCGACACTTCTGCCTCGGCCGTGATGACAAAACTTGGCTGTAGTAAGCCACTGGTCGCTGATCCTGCATCAGCACCGAGCCCATGTCCCGAGGGATCGGTCTCCATCATAAAGGGCCTGCTAAAATCGGGAAGGGCCAACACAGAAACTGTCGTCATCGCCTTCTTCAGTGCCTCAAACGCCGTGGTAGCCTCCACATTCCACTGGAAATCATCCTTCTTCAATTGCTCTATCAGCGGCCAGGCGATGGTACTATAGCCCTGCACGAACTTACGATAGTATCCCGTCAAGCCCTAAAATCCCCGCAACGCCCTCAATGTTGTCGATTGCAGCCAGTCTAACATGACCTCAATCTTCGCTCTATCAGCTGCTACCCCCCTCTACCGACACTACATGTCCCAAGTACTCTACCCTCTTCTGAGCAAACATGCACTTCTTGATGTTGGCATATAGCTGGTGAGCCTGCAACTCCTGCAGCACCGTCTCCAAATCCCATACGTGCTCCTCCACCGTAGGCTGTACACAAGTATGTCGTCGAAGAACACCAAGACAAACTGTCGTAGGTATGGCTGAAATATCTTGTTCATCAACGCCTGAAAGGTAGCGGGCGCATTCGTCAGCCCAAATGGCATGACAAGGAACTCATAGTGTCCCTCATGAGTACTAAAGACAGTCTTCTGCACATCCTCCGCCTTCATCCTGATCTGGTAATATCCCGACTTCAAGTCAATTTTAGAAAAAATTGTCGCCCCACGTAGATCATCCAATAACTCATCTATCACCGGTATGGAAAAACGATCCGCCATCGTCTCCTTGTTGAGGGCACGGTAGTCTACACAGAACCTCCAGTTGTTGTCCTTCTTCACCAAGAGCACAGGACAGAGAAAGAACTAACACTCGGCTATACCACTCCTGCCTGTATCATCTCTCTGATCAGCCGCTCAATCTCATCCTTCTGAATATGTGGATACATGTAGGGCCGAACGCTGACTGTGGCCGCTCCCTCACGCAGCACAATGGCGTGCTCGTGGTCTCTATGAGGAGGAAGTCCATGTGGCATCTGAAACGCATGCACATAACTGTCTAATAACTCCCCCACCTCTGGTGGCATCACCTGCTCCTCCGCCACTGCCCCCAGCTCTTGATATGTCAAAAAAATGCCTCCCATCCAAATAGTACGGCCCATGCCAAGGACTTAAGGGACGTCGCGCGACAGCACAGGCTGGGATCCCCAACAAAACCACGGTCCTCCCGTCCTCCCGATACTCCATCCTCAGCATCTTCCAGTTGAACTGGGTGTCGCCCAAGGTCTGTAACCACTACATCCCCAACACCAGGTCCACCTTCCCCAGCTCCAGCGGTAAAAAATCCGCCACTATCTGAGTCCCCTGCACTGCCAGTATCACCGCTCTGCAGACACTCTTGCTCTCCTCCCTCTGGCATGTGCCCAAAATCACCCCAAAAGTGGCTCTCACTCATCTCAAGCCCCTGCTGCTCCACCACTTTCTTCGAGATGAAGTTGTAGGTTGCCACATTGTCCACCAGTATCGTCACCTCCTAATCTGCCAACCTACCCGCCAACGTCATGGTGTGATAGGGAGTAAATCCCACCACAGAGCTAAGTGACACATCCACGGTGTCCAAGTGTGGATGCTGCTCTGCATCATCATCCTCTCCATCGAGTAAAACAGTAATGTCTCCCTCTTCCTCATCCTCGGCAGCCACCTCCAACTGCATGGCTCACCCCACACACATGTGTACTGGTGTAAATCTCTCGTCGCACTTGAAGCACAGCCCCTTGGCCCTGCGCTCCCTCATCTCAGCCTCAGTGATCCGACGGGTCTGACCCCCTGGACGTGTCTCCTGGCTAGCCACCCTCACTGGCGTCGGTGCTCCTGTAGGAGCCTTGGGTGCCGCTGCCACTCCTGGACTCCGAAAGGTGGATCCTCCCTAAGCTCCTCTCGCCTTCCTATCCTCCGCTAGTTTGTCTTCCACCTTCCTGGCTATCCTCATCATGGCAGATAATCCATTGGGTTCTTAAACCCGTAGCTCCGCTTTGATCATCGGCTTGAGGCCCTTCGGAAAATTTCCCTCTAGGGACTCAGTGAAAACTCCCTCTACCCGGCTCGCAAGCCGCTCAAACTTCTCCACATACTCCCGCACCGTCCCTTCCTGCCGCAGAGTGTACAATTGCTCAAATAGGCCGCCTGCCTGCGTCTCATGGAACCTCTCCATGAGGCATTCCGTCAACTCTATCCAAGTGCGGATAGGCCTCTGGCGTTGGCTCCAACGGAACCATCCCAATGCTTTCTCTTCGAACCACCTTCCCACCACCTGCATCCTCTCCACCTCAGCCAGTCCCAAGACATCGAAGTACCTCTCCACCTTATAGATCTAGGCATCTGGATCATTTCCCTTGAATAGGGGTATGACCAACTTCCTCATCCGGCTATCTGGGCAGGCATCGCCACATTGACCCCCTTCCCGGTTTCCCTACTGGTATCTCGGGCAAGCAGGCTCCTCCATCCTTCATCTGGGCCGATTTGGTTGCCCATACGCCCCCCAAACTTCCTCCCGGGCCCTCTCAGCTGCCCCAAAACTTCCTTCCGGGCCCTCGCATCTCCATCACCACACTCCTCATGAAGGTTATCGGCGTAGCGCGTGTACTTGTACTCCGGCACATGCCCCCACATCTTCCCATGTCTCCTGAAGCCTCCTGACATTCTCTTTGGTGTGCCTCGGTGTTTCCAGCACCCCCTACATGCCCGTCGGAAGCCCCAATGGGGCATGTCTGCCCAGCAAACCCACGCCGGGGCCTGCTCTTGCAGTGTGGGGCCCCTGGCATGTCGCCAGGGCCCCGCTGCCCTCTATGAGGCCTCGCCGGCCTTTGCCGAGGGTCTGGCGGGCTACCAGACCCTCGCGGGGGTCGGCGCGGCCCAAAATCTGGCCGCACGGGTCCGCGCGGCCCATGGGTGGGGGGAGCGGCCCCTGGCGGACTGCCAGGGGTCCGCCACCCCCTGGGGCTGTCTTCCGACCTCTCGAAAGCCGCCACGAGGGCCGGCGGCTCTTCCGGTTGGCCCGCCGGTCTCCTGGAACTGCACGACGCGACGTTCTGGCTCTTCGTTCGCCGGATTTTCTTCACGTGGCCCTAGATCTGAGTGAAATTTCAGATTTGTAGAAATTGATGCCCTAGCTTCAGATTCGGGTTGTTTCTGTTGCTGTCGAAGGATTTGTAGAATATCTTGGATGTCGGAGGCATTAGCAACCCCCTTCGTCTCCTGATGGAGACCTTGGATCTCTCCTTGAAGCCCGTCAATCCTCTTGTTCTCTTCTTCAAGTTTGCCGTCGAACCTTTCTTCTACAAGTTCTGCGGCGGTCTTTGCCATAGTTCCAGCCAGCAGATCTTAATGCTCTGATACCAAATTGATACGATTAGGGTTAATCGTAACAAGTTCAGATTTTTAGTGAAAAGAAAGAAAAGAAATTTAACGTGGGCAATGAAATTGATAAGGAACAATGAGATAGATGATCTTTTCTGGAGTAGATCGCTCCCCAACTTGAAATATGGGATCAAGTCTATTCTCCCAAGCCCTAGCCGTCACAATGACGATTTATCTTAATTCCTAGATAGCTAACACAATTAGGTTTATTCCCTCTAAGTATTCTCCTAACAAAAGACTAAACACACTACAACTTAAAAGCATAAAAGATAGTGCATAAAGAAAAAAGACTAAGTCGCTCAATTGGTTGCTCTCACGCCCGGATCCGCGGTCCGACCCGTGCCCGCGCACCGTCTGCGGTATACGACCACATCACAATGCTAGTGGGATCCTTCCTATTTCAGCCAACATGATCCTTTGGTTTAATCCATCAAAGGTCAAGCTTAACATGCAACATATATTTTTTTTGATAGTGCCACTATTCACAAAAAAAATGATTCGTTGGAATCAAAAGCTAAAAGTAATGCAATTTCGGAAATATGAGACAAAAGAGTACCAGTGAAACATAAACTGTAAACAAAAGTACGAGAGAATATATACATGTTACCATGTCAGAATTATGTAATATGAAAGAAACCAAGGATGTGTGTGTGTGAGAAACCAACCTGTAAGATGAAAGAAGTTGTTTAAATTCCTCTTCAAGCTTCTGTATCGCCTTAGCTAACAAATTAAAAGCATAAAAGATAGTGCATAAAGAAAAAAGACTAAGTCGCTCAATTGGTTGCTCTCACGCCCGGATCCGCGGTCCGACCCGTGCCCGCGCACCGTCTGCGGTATACGACCACATCACAATGCTAGTGGGATCCTTCCTATTTCAGCCAACATGATCCTTTGGTTTAATCCATCAAAGGTCAAGCTTAACATGCAACATATATTTTTTTTGATAGTGCCACTATTCACAAAAAAAATGATTCGTTGGAATCAAAAGCTAAAAGTAATGCAATTTCGGAAATATGAGACAAAAGAGTACCAGTGAAACATAAACTGTAAACAAAAGTACGAGAGAATATATACATGTTACCATGTCAGAATTATGTAATATGAAAGAAACCAAGGATGTGTGTGTGTGAGAAACCAACCTGTAAGATGAAAGAAGTTGTTTAAATTCCTCTTCAAGCTTCTGTATCGCCTTAGCTAACAAATTATTGGCATGATTAACCACCCCATCACTGCTTTTGAAACTTCTATTCGAGCTGAAAAACTTAACATTGGCCCTCAACTGTTGGATCGCCTCCAAATAGCTTTCTAGGTCCTCATGCGGGCCTTTCAAAATCTTAGCCTCAGCCTATAAATATGAAGAACAACCCACTAAACTGTCAAACAACACATACAACATGACCTTCCCCTTATTAGCTAATAAAATCAGATCTATGTTTTGGGTTCGGCTCAAGATTAAAATAAAGTGGTCTGCAACCAACCAACCATGCATAATTTCTTTCAAAGTCCTAAACATAGAATAAAGATCCAAACTTTCAACTCTACAATTCATTTCCATCAGCTCAGCTCAAGCAACATCAAATAGCCCAAATATATCAAATCTTCCATCAAATGAGAAATAATACAATGCAAATATATAATCTAAACTAGATTCTACTAACATGGCGTGTGAGATCAAATTGCCCGAGTATGACCTCGGCTGACTTGAGCGTTTTGTCAATGTTCTCATGTGCCCTCCGAATCGCGTGGGTCCGGACCTGAAACAAATATAACCAAGATCTAAAAACCCTAGAATTTTCAATTTCGTGAAACCCTAAGATCTCCATCGAAAAATCAAATTTGAACCGAGATTGGAGCGGAATTGGGTACCTGAGTGGGTCTCATGGCGGCCTCGAGGGCGGAGAGGCGGTGGTCGAAGGATCCGAGGATGGTGACGGTGCTGTCGGTGATGGTCTGGCTCTTTTGGAGGGACTCTCGAAGCAGAGTCGCCTTCTCCGTTAGGGTTTCCATGGCGATAGGAACCCCCATTTTCGAAAGAGAGATGCTTTTCTTTTATCTATCTATCTTCTTCTTCTTCTTTCTTGATCTCAGGGAGAGAACGACGACGACAGTGGTCGGTTGCCGTTGGAGCCTCCAATTTTGTCACGCTTTGGGGTGGGGGTGCTACACACACCCTCATTTGCTTCGAACACGCCTTTCAGTCTGGTGGTGTGTGTGCGCGAAGGAGAAAATAGTGTGTGCGAGGATTTTTTTTTTCGTGGAGTTACTTCGCTTGCTCGCCGTTATGCTCTTTTTCGGAAAAATAAAATGTTAGAAGGTAATATGGAAGAAGCGGAAAGAATCTCCAAAAATCAGGAGTAGCCATGACACAAGCCAGGCTCTCTATATATTCAATTAGAGAATAGGAGTACAATAGACTCCCCACTAAGTTAGTGGGGAGTTATGGTGAGATGTTGAGGGGGAGAGGCCAAAGGCCTCCTCAACTCACAACACTCCCCCTCATCTCTCTATTACCTTGAGTTAAGCATATAAATACTTCAGGATTCAGTATGCTAATGGGGTGGATACTTCTGGATCCAGAGCCACTGTGGTTGCCTCGTTAAAACCTTAGCTGTGGAAAACTCAGTGGAAAAAACCAGCAGCTTAAGGGAAAAGAGTACAACTATTGAGGGACTCCCCCTGATCTGTACAAGCTTCAGGCTTGCAGATCTCCTATGTATCTATACAATCATCTTCTATTCATCTATACATCCATCATGCTCTGAAAGAAAATACAATCATCATTCATCTATACAAGTTTCACTCATCTAGCAGCTATAGTAAAACAGTGGTGTTCTGGAGTGGAATGCTCTTCGAAGTTTGGTAGATAACGCCACTAAAGTATTCATTGAATCAGTCTTCAGAGTGTCTGCGAGGTACTGCTGGACCTGGCTGATCATTTTCAGCTTCTTGGATGATGAGCTTCTCAGAAGATGTAGTCATTGGAGGATGATGTGTAGATATTTAGGAGGTGGCCGGCCTATTGTGTTTTAGTCATCGCGATAATCTTTAAACCTGCATATGCGATATATATTTCTTGACCCTTGGAAGTTGCGCAGAAGCAGCTTATACTTAGTCTAGTGTTGCTCTATAAGAAAACACTGTATCTGGTTAACAACTTTAATGGAGACGTTCTATCAAAGATACGTGCAGTTGGCCAGATAAATAAATGTAACAAGTACACTAGAGATAGGCTCTTCGGGACCTAGAATGTCCTCCTCCTCTTCCAGCTACTGGAAGGTGTCATAAATAAGCATCCATTTTTAATAGGTTGCAAATGGACATCATTCTTCATAAACTCCAGGTGTAGAAGGATATTAAAGGGTTCCACCACGAAGGTGTTAAATATATAAGCCGAGATAATATCTTGTTATACATAGGTTTTTCATTTCCAATGTATGCTTAAAACTATCTGATATCTCAATGGTCTCTGTAGGAGATCCAGCTTTAAGTCGACCACATATACGGTGAATATCACAAATCCTGTCAACGATCTTTCGAAAAAGATACACAGTCAGAATATTGCTTAAGATCAACTAATGATCTTTATAGCCTTTATGGAGAAGACGTTTCTACGTCTCTCTTTCATCTCTGGGGGTAGAGTAAACCCTTCTGGAAGTTTTATATAGATCTATATACTATATCGCCGTATATATATATATGCAGTCACAACGTCCATGAGCTGCATGTTTCGGCTTTTTCAGAGAAGTGTAGGCTTAGTAGGAAAATGATCACATTTCCTTCATTTCAATTTCTTTATGAAATCCGAATTACATTCACATGTTTTTACACATTCAGGTGTATGGACTACTGGTCCAAAGACTTTGCTTTTCAAGAGTGAGTCTAGCTCTACTCTTATTGCCTCGTCCCACTTTGGCCATTCTATGCGTTTACGCTATAGAAAAGTGGGTAGACGTCATCGTCGTATTCAGCAACATGAACGGCAATAGCGAAAGCAAAACCGTCGTCGACGACTGTGCTATATCTGTCCAGTACCTCTCCAGTACGTACGTAATATAATGATGTTTTTCATGTTGTTTCCTCTGCAGTGGAAATTAGGAGGGGAGAGGTTGCTGGTCTGAGCTCAGCATCCTGTGGTTGGATCATTTTGATATATCCAGGAATCTTCTCTTTTGAGGAATTTTATATTTTGAACCTGGCAGGTTCCACGCTCCGAACACGCCCAAGAGGAATGCCGCAACGTACATCCGCAACCAGAGATTCCTTCGCGCATAGGGGATGGATTTTTGAGGGGAGACGGGAATAATAGCTCAAAATAGAGCGTATGTGCTGATAACGTGTTAGAAGATAATATGGAAGAAGTGGAAAGAATCTCCAAAAATCAGGAGTAGTCATGGCACAAGCCATGGCTCTCTATATATTCAATTAGAGAATATAAGTCCAAAGGACTCCCCACTAAGTTAGTAGGGAGTTATGGTGAGATGTTGAGTGTGAGAGGCCAAATGCCTCCTCAACTCACAACAGAAAATGTAATTTTAAAAAATCCCTAAATAAACAAACGCACAACAGTGAAAATGTTGTGAGTGGGAGAGGCCTTTGGCCTCCCCACCACGTATCCCTCCATTACTCCCCCCCTCTTAGAGTAATATTGACCTTTGGTATCTAGGTGTCTCTTGATATACCCTATGAATTTATAAATATAAAACAATGGCTATTTGCCATGGTTACTCTTTTCTCTAAATTTTTCAACACGTTGTCAGCACTTCAGCTCTCAATTCTTTGAGCTTTTTCTCCCGTATCCCCTCAAATTTAACCCTCTACGCGCTAAGGAATCTATTTTTGTTGCGGCGATCCGGCTTGCGGCGATCCGTTGCGGGGATTTTTTTGGCGTATCGGGAGCGGGATTACTATCTACGGATTTTTCTTATTACGATCATCCCTAGATCTTTTGATCTAGAGGTAACTTTTTCGATTCCGTAGATACTTACAAAATATTGTGATTAAGCAAGGTTAAGTTTATGAGCAATGTCAAAGTTATGGCCAAAAGCCGAGGTTTAAAGTTGTGACCAGGGCTAAGCTTGCAGCCAAGGTTATGCGGCCTATGCCCGAAGTTCAGGCTAACCCAAAATTGAAGTTTGAGGCAACAACAGTTTAAGGATCAAGCTATGCGTTAAAAAGCATCAAATATTAAGAAACATAAAAGAAACAAGTTACAAAAATATTAAGAAACATAAAAGAAACAAGTTACAACCAAGGTTGGACTTGGTAACAAAAATTGAAAGCTATCTCTTAGTTTCGTGAGGCTTAAATGCAACTCAAGCATCATCTGACTACTATTATCCTCAGAAATTATTTATGTGGTCAGAACAACGATCAACAAGATCACGATGACTTCTTTAAACTGGTCACCCGCATGATCGATTACTTCGGCCTCTGTCGTCCGCATCCCCCCCCCCCCCCCCCCAAAGGGTCTCTGTGTTTGGGGACTGCAATCTGCGCACCGCCCCCGCCCTCCAAACGGGGGCTCTCTGTATGCTGCCGCGTGAGGAGGGGAAGAACTAGATCTGTAAAATTCTGGGTTTGGGGACTTTTCATATTCCCTTAAAAATTTGTTTGAGGGCTTCTGTTCAATTAAATTTTTAAACATTACAGCCCATGGGCCTGCAGCCCAAATCTAAATAATAAATTAGTTGGGCTGTTTATTGGGACAGAAGCACAGTTTATAACAATAAAAATGAGCTTTATATTTCTTATGGGCCCGCAGCCCCAATCAGATCAACAATTAATTTTGTCTTCTAATTTGGGCCTGAGCCCAGTTAATCAAATTGTAAATTAATTATTATTTTTGCAATTGGGCTGACAAGTATTGCGGATTATGTTATTTTATCTACTACATTTCAAATTGTTAAATCTCTTAAACATGGGATATAATGTAAAACATCTATCTTGCATTGTTATTTATTTATGGATTATTAGGATTTTTCAAAATATAATTATCTTAAGGATCCAGCGACCGCTCTGCCGTTAGTCATCTAACCTAACGGTGTATGACGTCTCCCCGTGGTCCGAGAGATTATTATATTTTACAGTTTCTTTTTCCATATTATATATGCCTGAGTTATATGCGTGGTTGTTTTCTTTGTGCATGTAGCATATTTAAAACTGCGTGGATGTTTATATAAGTTAAAATGTGTTTTTGGGATCGGCCAGTTTGATACCTTTAATATTCATTGCACTTTTATTTTCTTTTGAGAGAATTTGTAAGTGAGGATTGTATGTATAAATGCCAAAGACCGGTGTACCAACAAATGAAGACGGAGGTGAAATTTGCAAAAGATAGGGACCCCTTCTGGGTTTCCAACTTGTATTTTTCTTTTCTTTATGAACTGTAAATCGGACTTTGGACTTTGTACGTTTTTGGGTATCTGGCCGATCCCCACATTTTACGTATTTTATTCTTTATGCATGAATTTACATTTTAATTAATTCATGCTTATTTTAAATTGCATAGATAAATGGCAATATTAGCATGCGTCGATTTCGAGGTTCTTGATGCTGCAGGAAAGAATTACCTGAGTTGGCGAGTGGATCTGAAGTTCCACTTGCGTTCGATGGCCCTCCTTGGCTCATTTTTGGCTCCTTCATCGGCCCCAGCAGCAGCCGATGCTTCTGCTAGTAAGGCCCCAGAAGCGGCCCAATCATCTAGCAGCACTCCTACCGCTGTCTCTGATGTGGATAAGGCGAAAGCCATTATCTATATCAGGAGACATATAGATCGGACTTTAAAGGTCGAATACCTACTGGTAGAGGACCCAATTGAGTTGTGGACAGTGCTAGAGGCACGGTATAAACATCAAATTGATGTAATATTACCATGTGCCAGTTATGAGTGGGAAAACCTCAGACTTCAGGACTATAAGCCCGTTGCTGAGTATAACTCTGCACTTCATAATATCACCTCACGCCTGAAGTTGTGCTGTGAAGAAGTGACTGAGCATCGCATGTTGGAAAAGACATTTACCTCGTTTCACGAGAAAGATGCAATCCTCATATTGCAGTATCGTGAACGCAACTTCATGAAGTTCTCTGATTTGATCTCGTGCCTCCTTAGGGCAGAGCAAAATAGAGATTTACTGCTTGCCACTCATAATTTGTGTCCTGCTGGTACTGTCCCTGTCCCTGAAGCCCGCCATGTTTCTCCCCAGAAGTGGAAAAACAAGAAGAAGGCTAGAAAGAACCAAGTGAAAGCTGTAATGAAGCCAGCACGAGGAGCAGCACCCCAGACCAACAACAACAACAAAGGAAAGAGAAATTTCACATGGAAGCGTAAGAACACTGATCAAGTGTCAATTCATAAGAAGAACTGGGAGGATAAATGCCATAGATGTGGCATGACTGGACATTGGTCCAGAAACTGCCGCACTCCTCGTCACCTCCAGGAACTGTATCAGGCGAGCCGGAAGTCTCTGCCTGAAACAAACTTGGCTGCTGTTCAGCCGCCAACAAATTTCACTGCAAAAGACTTCGAGAATGACGACCTGCTCGATTGAGCCCTATCTATTTATGCATTTGAAATTACATGTAGCTTCATCTTGAGTTTGATTTTGTACAAACTTTTATTTGAATGTCATTTTACATTTACTTAAATAAAATTTCGTTTTGCTTATATAAATGATGTATGAGTGCCTAGTGGACAGTGCCTCGACGCACACAATCCTTCGCGAACATTGCTATTTTAATAGCATAAATAAATATGACGGTCCTGTTATCACAATTTCAGGACTGTCCAAAATAATCGAAGGATCTGGTGAAGCAATAATATTGCTCCCAAATAACACACGACTTCAAATAAAGAATGCATTATTCTCTCCTAAATCAAATAGGTATCTCGTAAGTTTCAAGGACTTTCATTTAAATGGATATCACTTAGAAACTAGAGATGAAAATAGAGTTGAATATCTGTATGTAACTCGTCAAAAAGATGGCCAGAAGACCATCTGCGAATGATTCAAGGGACTCCCGTCGGGTCTCTACCATTCATACATTCAACCAATATAAGCCAATATGACTGAGCACCAGACGCGCCAATCATTGCCAGAGTTCCAACTCTGGCACAACAAACTTGGTCACCTTGGATCAGCTATGATGCGGCGCATCATCACTGAATCCCGTGGACATAACTTGAAGAACCTGAAGATTCTTCATAAGGGTGAATTTCCTTGTCCCCTTGTTTCAAGGGAAAACTGAAAACGAGACCCTCCCTCATGAAAGTGGGATTATAGTCTCCTGGCTTCCTTGAGAGAATTCATGGTGACATTTGCGGGCCTATTCACCCCGCAAGTGGCCCATTTCGGTACTTCATGGTACTGATTGATGCATCCAATAAATGGTCTTATGTGTGCCTCTTGTCCACCTGTAACCTAGCTTTTCCAAAGCTATTGGCACAAATAATAAGGTTGCGGGCTCATTTCCCCGATAACCATATCAATAAACTACGTCTTAATAATGTGGGCGAATTCATTTCACGAGTCTTTGAAGACTATTGTCGGGCAACGTGTATTGAAGTTGAACATCAAGCAGCACATGTTCACACCCAGAACGGATTAGCAGAGTCTCTCATAAAGAGACTCCAATGGATTGCACGTCCATTGCTTATGCAATCCCAGTTGCCCGTGGATGCTTGGGGCATGCTATTTTACATGCCGCATCACTTATTAGGATAAAGACCCTCTGGAGGTCATACATTATCCCCGATGCAACATATGGCGCACCTCCGGATATCTCTCATTTTGGAGTGTTTGGTTTGCGGTATATGTTCCAATAGCACCACCTCAGAGGACCAAAATGGGTCCTCAGCATCGTCTAGGAATCTATATTGGGTTTGATTCGCACTCTATTATCAGATACCTGGAACTCCTCACAGGGGACGCATTTAAGGCACGTCTTGCTGACTGTGAATTCGATGAGAAAATTTTTCCTAAACCAGGCACACAGTCTAAGGAGCCTGAAGCTATTGAGACCTGTTACGACCTAAAGATCGTAGGAGTCCGACTCCCGCCCGGATCCGCTAACACACCCCATTAACTGACCTTTCAATAAAAAGGCCGCCGCCCCGAAAATCCGGGGCCATATGGAGACGGGCGCGCCTTGCAGCATTCCCCGCACCGGCCGAGCCGAACAACCACAGCCGCTCGACCCACCAGGGGTAGCGCGCTGGGACGCACGAGTGGCTAAGCCGGGCCCATTGACCGGCACGGACGTATCCTTCCGTACCGGCGGACCATAGCCCATGACCGATCGGGGGGCGTGGCCAGGCCGGACAACCCCCGATCGGAACGACCCGCCCGATTCCCGCAAACCGCGGCGCGGCGCCTAGAATGACTCAGCCTGACCTTTAGTTCGTCGCTAACGACAAACAACCGGGGATAAGGATACGACTGACACATACGTCACCCGACCGACTGACAAAGCGCCCCCTGGCGGCTGAGCCATCCGACAGTCAATGCTTTTGGCTCTGACACCCCGACAAAAGCACCCCCTGGCCGTCGCGCCGCCTGACGAAAGCAGGTCAGGCGACCCAGCTCCCGATGTCCTTATCTGAAGTTTCCGCTGACGACCGAGCCAGCTCAGCACATCCAGTCAGTGTGCCAGGTCAGCTCCGCCTAGTCATCACCCGTCAGGTATAAATACCCCCTCTCCTCTTACGGAGAGGGGGTTGGAGAATTCTCTCATTATTCTATTATTCACACACGAGAGCTTAGGTCTTCCATATCTTTGCTCTCCCACCTATAGCTCGTCACGTGCGGCGGACACACAGAGAGTCCGACCGGCGTGTCTAGCCCCCGTTTTAAGCCCTATTACTGACTTAGGCATCGGAGGGGCTAAGGGTTGAACCCCAACCCTGCCCTTCTGACGAGTTGTTCGTGCTGCAGGAGAGCTCGCCCCTTGACCGGAGTCGGCTTCAGCCCCTGCCGTCCAACCTTTCTCAGCTGCTTCCGGCGAGATTCGACCCCGTGAGCATCACCGGCGACGGATCCGACTTCTTCACCCCACTAATCACTTGTAAAACAGCCTACCTAAACCTTCTTCTCCACATAACCATCGTACCCTTGGTTCCCCATAATATAAATTCATTGTACGCGAGTTCCACCTCGTAACAATTGGCGCCGTCTGTGGGAACGAAGGGTCACACCCATGTTAGACTCCATGCCAATCTCGCGGAACCCTGACCACGGCAAAGATCCCGTTGGTCAGGAACCGCTCTCTCTACAAATCACCCCGGCGTCCGACATCCTTCCGGGGGTGGGCACCGAAACTGAACATACTTCATCCCACGTCGTCCTGAAGAGCTTCGAGGCCGTCACTCAGGCCAGGGGAGGCTATCAGACGACCGGAATGGAGCCTCCGCCCGGCCCCTCAGAGCCCCAGAACGTGAGGCGGAACCTCCGCCTTCAGTTCGAGGAGGAGGGAGAAAACAGGGGGCTCGCTGAGGAGATTGCGGCCCAGCAAAGGCTCCTGGAAGAGGAGATGGAAGTTGCGCAGCGGTGGAGGCGCCTGGGGGAGGCGGCCGCCGCGCAAAGGCGTTTGGACGAGGTGGCCGCCGCGCAAAGGCGTTTGGACGAGGCGGCCGAGACCGCCCGGAGGGCCTACCAGGAAGAAGAGGCCGCCCGCCGCCAACTCCGCTTCATCATCGCGGAGCGCGAGAGGCTAAGGAGAGAAAACAGGAGCAACCAAGAAGTCCTTGAAGAGACGGCGACGGGCCGGCGGCCCGGGAACGGGCGGGACCCATTGCTGAACAAGTCCCCGCCTGGAGGAGGCGGCCCGCATCACCAGCACCACCCCTCTGATACCCTGCACGAGGAAGCTGTTTGTTGACAACTACGCTTCCTCACCGCCGAACACGAGAGGCTCCTCCGAGAGAATAAGGAACGGATGGAGGCCCGAGGAGAGCTGGCTGGGAGGCGCTGGCGCTGGGAGAGCCGTAGCCCACAACCCGTCGAGTCCTCGACCCAAGGAAGGAGCCCCGCCAGACGACGGTCGGGCTACTCCCCGGGGGCGGAGGACCGTCGACGGCCGTGGCGCGACCGAAGCCGGACCCCCGAATGGCGGAGAGGGGATGCCCCGGATCGCCCTACCTATCCGGAGGAGGCCACGCCGCTCGCACGGTGGATCACGTCCGCCCCAAGGCCCAAAAGGTTCAAACCCCCTCGCTTGGCCACATACAATGGGAGGGGCGACCCCCTCACACACGTACAACAATACCGGGGGGCGATGGAGGCACAGGATGTGGACGAGGCGTTCCTATGCCGACATTTCTCCCAAAGCCTGAGGGACACCGCGCTGGACTGGTACTTCGCCTTGCCCGCGAGATCCGTCGGGAGCTTTGGCGAGCTGTCCCACAAGTTCTGCCAAGAGTTCCGGGCCGGGCGGATGAAGAAGAAGCCCTTGGACTATCTCTGCACGATAGTCCAAGGAGAAGGAGAGACAACGGGTAGATACCTCCGCCGTTTTCAGGAGGAGAGACGGGCGGTGGTGACATGCGGCGACGAGGTGCTTATGCTGGCCTTCAAGACGGGGTAGCGGACTCGGAGCCTCCACAAATCCCTGCTCCGGGATCCGCCGACCGACTATGAAGCGTTGGTTGCAATGGCAGAAAGGCACGCGTTGGCCGAAGAGACCCTCGGTGCAAAGGTCGTATTCCCCCCGGCGAAACCATCCCAGGGCGGACCCCGGCCGCACCCTCGGCCGAGGCAGGAAGAGAGGGGCCGAGGCCGCGATCAGATGGCCCTACCGCGGCGGGAGCCGCCCGAGCCTCGCCCGCAAGATCGCCTTGGCCCGGCGCGCGAGTTCGCCCCGGTGCGGAGGCCCCCCGGAGTCATCCCAAGACAAGAAGACCCCCCACAGGCGCATTACACGCGACTCAATGCCCCCATGATGGAGGTGCTGG
This sequence comes from Scilla litardierei, assembly GCA_030789695.1. Classification (NCBI taxonomy): domain Eukaryota; kingdom Viridiplantae; phylum Streptophyta; class Magnoliopsida; order Asparagales; family Asparagaceae; genus Scilla; species Scilla litardierei. The sequence goes on from CM061133.1 coordinate 319,359,341, forward strand.
CCGCGGCGACAAGGGCCGGGTTACTGCCGGAGCCTCCCCATGAGATGAGGATGGACCCGGCGAGGCGGGACCCCCGGAGATACTGCCGTTATCACCAGGATCACGGTCACGACACCGACCGTTGTTACTCCCTTAAAAGAGAGATCGAGCGACTGATCCAGGCGGGTCACCTGGGGAACTTTGTCGCGGGAAGGCGGGTGGCGGCAGGAGAGAGAGACCCCTCGGAGGAGGGGGGACGGGAACCGCCGGCGAACCGCGATAAGGAGGAGCCACGCCCCCCGAGGGCGCTCATGCGAATTGAGATGATAACTGGAGGGACTTCCTCGGCAGGGCGAGCGCCTGCAATCCCGGGGGCCGGAGCCCGACAGGTGATGGTGGCGGCCGCCGGCCACCGACCGAAATGAAGAAGGACACACCGACCCCCTATCACCTTTACCGAGGAGGACTGGCAGGAGGCACGAGGCCAGGACAGTGACGCTCTCGTCATCAAGGCTCGGATCGGGGCGATTGACGTCGGCCGGCTCCTGATTGACACCGGTAGCTCCTGCGACATCCTGTTCCTGGCAACGGTCGAGAGGATGGGGTGGGGGCGCGCAGACTTAGAGCCCTGTGTGGGCCCTGTCGCTGGCTTCACCGGCCATGCGATCCCCACCGAGGGAACGATCACCCTGCCCATGACCCTGGGGGAGGAACCGATGGTCGTCACCAGGGAAGCGCATTTTGTCATCGTCGACATCGCCTCGGCGTATAACGGAATCATAGGGCGTCCATATATGACGGCCATCGAGGCACTCCCCAGCCTGCAACATCAGACGATGAAGTTCCGGACCCCGCGGGGGGTGGGACAGGTGCGGGGAGGACGGGAAACGCTCGGAGACCACAACCATACGCCGTCCCTGTGTAGGAGCCCGAGGCGGGCCCTGACGGCTCTCATCCCTGATGAGAGGGAGGATTTCTGCGACCAGCGGCTAACCCCGACCGAGGAAGTGGAAGAGATCCCTGTGGCCTCAGACGAGGGAAGAACCGTCTCCATCGGGACAAAACTCCCATCCGCGTTGAGGACGGCCCTCGTCGCCTTGCTCCGGGAAAACGCGGACATATTCGCATGGTCGCCCGCCGACATACCCGGGATGGACCCGGCGGTAATCTCCCACCGGTTGAATGCGGACCCGGAAGCCCGACCTGTTCGACAGAAGAAGAGAAGTGCGGGGGGCGAAAAGAAGAGGGCAGCCGAGGAAGAAGTAGAGCGACTCCTCGAAGCCAAATTTGTTCGGCCGGTGGACTACCCCGACTGGCTCGCCAACGTCGTTCTGGTGAAGAAGCCCAGCGGAAAGTGGCGCATGTGCGTCGACTTCACCGACCTCAACAAGGTATGCCCGAAGGACAGCTTCCCTCTGCCCAGGATCGACCACCTGGTGGACCAGGCGTCCGGCTATGAGTTGTTAAGCTTTATGGACGCCTTCTCGGGGTACAACCAGATACCGATGGCAGAGGGGGATGAGGAGAAGACGTCTTTTGTCACCGACAAAGGCACCTTCTGCTACACCAAGATGCCATTTGGGCTGAAGAACGCCGGGGCGACCTATCAACGGATGGTAGACCGAATATTCGGCCCTCAGGTGGGGCGAAACTTGGAGGTCTACATCGACGACATGCTGGTGAAGAGCGGAAGGGCCCTCGACCACCTCGCCGACTTGCAGGAGACCTTCCAGAGGGTCCGCCGATACAACCTGAGGCTAAACCCCGCGAAATGTATCTTTGGCGTGCAGTCGGGAAAATTCCTGGGCTTCATGATAACGAAGCGGGGAATCGAGGTAAACCCCGACAAGGTGACGGCCCTCATCGGTATGACGGAGCCCCGGACGATCCGGGACTTGCAGCGACTGAATGGCCGGATCGCTGCTCTGGGGCGATTCCTCTCGAAATCTGCGGAGAAATCGCTCCCTTTCTTCAGGGTCTTGCGGACAGCCTTTGGCGAAGCTAAAGACAATAGGAAGGTGATCCCGTGGGACGACGACTGTGCGCGGGCGTTCGCGGAGCTGAGAGCTTACCTACAGAGCCCACCGCTCCTCGCGCGGCCGGGGGAAGGCGAACCCCTAGGGTTGTACTTGGCGACCAACGAGGAGGCCGTTAGCTCTGTCTTGATCAAGGAGGAAGGAGGGGTGCAGCGCCCCGTTTACTATGCCAGCCGGATCCTCCGGGAGGCGGAGACTCGTTACAGCCCTATCGAGAAAGCCGCCTACTGCCTAATAACCACGGCCCGGAAGCTCCGACCCTACTTCCAGGCCCACCCCATAATCATCCACACCGACATGCCCCTCGAAAAGAACCTGAAAAGGCTGGAGCGGTCGGGGAGGATGCTCAGCTGGAGCGTCGAGCTCAGCGAGTTCGACATAACGTACAAATCCCGGACGGCGATCAAGGGCCAAGCGCTGGCCGACTTCGTGGTGGAATGCACCACGGAAGTCCAGCCGGGGGACCGGACAGAGCTCCCATCGGCGACCACATCCCCACAGAGGATCGAGGTGGGCGAACCCTCAGCGCCCTCCCCGATGGCAGCGGGCGAATTATGGACCATCCACGTCGACGGCTCCGCCACAGGCTCCGGGACGGGAGCGGGTATCGTCATTCAGACTCCCGACGGATGTTCGTTGGAATACGCCCTACGCTTCAGCTTCCCGGCCACCAACAACGTCGCGGAGTATGAAGCCGCGGTTAACGGGTTGAAACTCGCTAGGGCAGTGGGGGCGACGAACGTGTTGCTCCTAAGTGACTCCCGTCTCGTCATTCAACAGATCCTGGGGGGCTTCGAAGCCCGAGAGGAAACAATGAAGCGATACCTGAATCGCATCCAGATCGAACTTCGTAAGTTCAAGAAAGCGGACGTCCAACACCTACCCCGCTCCAGCAACCTCCGGGCGGATGCCCTGTCTAAGCTGGCTTCCTCTTCGGCGGCCGAGATCGTGAAGGCAATCTACGTGGAAAGCCTGGTGACGCCAACCATCGACGAAGGAGAACTGATGTGTGCGGACATGAGGACGTCATGGATGACCCCCATTATGAAGTACCTAGAGACGGGCGAGCTACCCGAGGAACGGATGCTGGCAAAACAGGTGGAAAGGCAGGCCCTTTCATTCGTACTTCTTGACGGAGTGTTGTACCGTCGCCGCCGTGCCAATTTCGACGTCCTGCCCTACCTGAAATGCTTGGGCCCGGAGCAGGCTGAGCAAGTCATCCGCGAGGTACATGAAGGCTTCTGCGGAAACCACCATGGCGGGCGCACCATCGCCCACAAAGTAATGCGCCAAGGATACTACTGGCCGACGATGATCCGGGATGCGGTACAGTACGTCAAGAAGTGCGAGGCATGCCAGAAGTTCTGTCGGCGGACGACTGCACCCCCGGCCAACCTGATGCCCATCTTGAGCCCGATCCCCTTCGCCAAGTGGGGACTCGACATCTTGGGGCCGTTCCCAAAGGCCTCCGGGGGAAGGAAATATCTAGTCGTCGCCGTGGACTACTTCACAAAATGGGTCGAAGCAGAGCCGCTGGCACGAATCGCGTGGACGGACATGAAGGGCTTCATCTGGCAATCCATCATATGCCGCTTCGGGATTCCCCGCTCCATTGTCACGGATAATGGAAAGCAGTTCGATTGCGAGGGCTTCCGCGACTTCTGCTCGGGCTGGGGAATCAAACTCCAGTTCGCGTCAGTTGCCCACCCGCAGTGCAACGGAATGGCGGAGGCCGCGAATAAATGTATCTTGAACCCGATGAAGAAGAAGGTGGACGCCGCTCTGGGGGCTTGGGTCGACGAGCTGCCGGGGATCCTGTGGTCTTATCGTACCACCCACAAGGCCTCGACCGGGGAAAGCCCCTTCGTGCTAGCATACGGATCGGAGGCGGTCGTTCCTGTGGAAATCGGCGAGGAGACACTCCGGCTAAAGCTCTTCGACGAAGAAATCAACGGAGAAGGACTCGGCCTCAGTCTGGAGTTGATAGACGAGGTGCGAGACCGGGCCCTGACTAGCCTCGTCAAACACAGCCAAATGATGGCGCGGTATTACGACTCCTGTGTGAAACCACGGACCTTCAGGATCGACGATTTGGTCCTCTGAGATACCACCTTCCGCCCCGAGACTGCAAAGCGGGGAAAGCTGGCCGCTAAATGGGAAGGGCCCTACACGGTCATCGATATTGTCGGGCCGGCCACGTACATCCTGGCTACCCCCGAAGGGAGCGAACTGGCCCACCCTTGGAACGCAAAACATCTGCTAAAATTCTACCAATAGTTGTGAGTTTTTCTTTTCTTATACGCAATATACATATCCATCCGTTCTTCCCAATATGGTTGTTCCTACACAAGTTTTGCAGTTCGATAAAACTCCGAACCTCTGGGGCAGGGCCAACCCTAGCCACCCAAACCAGAGAAGGGCACAGGCCGGGCTACGCGTTCGCTCCCCCCCTCCAGACCTCTGGGGCAGGGCCAACCCTAGCCACCCAAACCAGAGAAGGGCACGGGCCGGGCCACGCGCCCGCTCCCCCCCTCAAGACCTCTGGGGCAGGGCCAACCCTAGCCACCCAAACCAGAGAAGGGCACGGGCCGGGCTACGCGCCCGCTCCCCCCCTCCAGACCTCTGGGGCAGGGCCAACCCTAGCCACCCAAACCAGAGAAGGGCACGGGCCGGGCTACGCGCCCGCTCCCCCCCCTCAGACCTCTGGGGCAGGGCCAACCCTAGCCACCCAAACCAGAGAAGGGCACGGGCCGGGCTACGCACCCGCTCCCCCCTCCAGACCTCTGGGGCAGGGCCAACCCTAGCCACCCAAACCAGAGAAGGGCACGGGCCGGGCTACGCGCCCGCTCCCCCCCTCAAGACCTCTGGGGCAGGGCCAACCCTAGCCACCCAAACCAGAGAAGGGCACGGGCCGGGCTACGCGCCCGCTAGGGCTGTTGACGAACAGAACGTTCGACGAACTACTCGTGAACAAGCTCGGTACATGTTCGTTTACGTTCGTTCGGGAAGCTTAATGAACAAGCTTGAACAGATTTTTAGAGCTCGGTTAGTAAACGAACAGAGCTTGAACATAACTATGTTCGTTTATTTATGTTCATGAACAAGCTCGCTAAGTGTTCGTGAACAAGCTCGTTAAGTGTTCATGTACAAGCTCGTTAAGTGTTCGTGAACAAGCTCGTTAAGTGATGTTTGTGAACAAGCTCGTTAAGTGTTCGTGAACAACCTCGTTAAGTGATGTTCGTGAATAAGCTCGTTAAGTGTTCGTGAACAAGGGCTTGAGTGAACTAAAATTAAAATTAAACACTCACCTCTTCAAATTGAATTAAACACATCCACCTCTTCAACTTCCCAGCTTCCCACTCCTAGAATCGCAGGCTCCCAGCTCTCTTTTGGTCCATTGCCATTGTTTGTTCGTTTGTTTGCAAATATGTTCATGAACAAGATTGATTGTGTGTTCGTTAACACGTTCCCGAACATGTTCACGAACAAGCTCGATAAGTCTTGTTAATGAACAGAACGTTCGTTCGGTAAGCTCGGTTTACGTTCGTTTATGTTCATTTACGTTCGTTCGGTAAGCTTAACAAACAAGCTTGAACATGCTTTTAGAGCTCGGTTAGTAAACGAACAGAGCTTGAACATGTATTTTGTTCATGAACAAAACCAAGCACACTGTTCAAGCTCGTTCAAGCTCGTTCGTCAACAGCCCTACCCGCTCCCCCCCTCCAGACCTCTGGGGCAGGGCCAACCCTAGCCACCCAAACCAGAGAATGGCACGGGCCGGGCTACGCGCCCGCTCCCCCCTCAAGACCTCTGGGGCAGGGCCAACCCTAGCCACCCAAACCAGAGAAGGGCACGGGCCGGGCTATGCGCCCGCTCCCCCCTCAAGACCTCTGGGGCAGGGCCAACCCTGGCCACCCAAACCAGAGAAGGGCACGGGCCGGGCTACGCGCCCGCTCCCCCCTCCAGACCTCTGGGGCAGGGCCAACCCTAGCCACCCAAACCAGAGAAGGGCACGGGCCGGGCTACGCGCCCGCTCCCCCCCCTCAAGACCTCTGGGGCAGGGCCAACCCTAGCCACCCAAACCAGAGAAGGGCACGGGCCGGGCTACGCGCCCGCTCCCCCCCTCAAGACCTCTGGGGCAGGGCCAACCCTAGCCACCCAAACCAGAGAAGGGCACGGGCCGGGCTACGCGCCCGCTCCCCCCCTCCAGACCTCTGGGGCAGGGCCAACCCTAGCCACCCAAACCAGAGAAGGGCACGGGCCGGGCTACGCGCCCGCTCCCCCCCTCCAGACCTCTGGGGCAGGGCCAACCCTAGCCACCCAAACCAGAGAAGGGCATGGGCCGGGCTACGCGCCCGCTCCCCCGTCCAGACCTCTGGGGCAGGGCCAACCCTAGCCACCCAAACCAGAGAAGGGCACGGGCCGGGCTACGCGCCCGCTCCCCCCTCAAGACCTCTGGGGCAGGGCCAACTCTAGCCACCCAAACCAGAGAAGGGCACGGGCCGGGCTACGCGCCCGCTCCCCCCCTCAAGACCTCTGGGGCAGGGCCAACCCTAGCCACCCAAACCAGAGAAGGGCACGGGCCGGGCTACGCGCCCGCTCCCCCCCTCCAGACCTCTGGGGCAGGGCCAACCCTAGCCACCCAAACCAGAGAATGGCACGGGCCGGGCTACGCGCCCGCTCCCCCCCTCAAGACCTCTGGGGCAGGGCCAACCCTAGCCACCCAAACCAGAGAAGGGCACAGCCGGGCTACGCGCCCGCTCCCCCCCTCCAGACCTCTGGGGCAGGGCCAACCCTAGCCACCCAAACCAGAGAAGGGCACGGGCTGGGCCACGCGCCCGCTCCCCCCCTCAAGACCTCTAGGGCAGGGCCAACCCTAGCCACCCAAACCAGAGAAGGGCACGGGCAGGGCTACGCGCCCGCTCCCCCCCTCCAGACCTCTGGGGCAGGGCCAACCCTAGCCACCCAAACCAGAGAAGGGCACGGGCCGGGCTACGCGCCCGCTCCCCCCCTCCAGACCTCTGGGGCAGGGCCAACCCTAGCCACCCAAACCAGAGAAGGGCACAGGCCGGGCTACGCGCCCGCTCCCCCTCCAGACCTCTGGGGCAGGGCCAACCCTAGCCACCCAAACCAGAGAAGGGCGCGGGCCGGGCTACGCGCCCGCTCCCCCCTCCAGACCTCTGGGGCAGGGCCAACCCTAGCCACCCAAACCAGAGAAGGGCCCGGGATGGGCTACGCGCCCGCTCCCCCCCTCAAGACCTCTGGGGCAGGGCCAACCCTAGCCACCCAAACCAGAGAAGGGCACGGGCCGGGCTACGCGCCCGCTCCCCCCTCCAGACCTCTGGGGCAGGGCCAACCCTAGCCACCCAAACCAGAGAAGGGCACGGGCCGGGCTACGCGCCCGCTCCCCCCCCTCCAGACCACTGGGGCAGGGACAACCCTAGCCACCCAAACCAGAGAAGGGCACGGGCCGGGCTACGCGCCCGCTCCCCCCCTCCAGACCTCTGGGGCAGGGCCAACCCTAGCCACCCAAACCAGAGAAGGGCACGGGCCGGGCTACGCGCCCGCTCCCCCCCTCAAGACCTCTGGGGCAGGGCCAACCCTAGCCACCCAAACCAGAGAAGGGCACGGGCCGGGCTACACGCCCGCTCCCCCCCTCCAGACCTCTGGGGCAGGGCCAACCCTAGCCACCCAAACCAGAGAAGGGCACGGGCCGGGCTACGCGCCCGCTCCCCCCCTCCAGACCTCTGGGGCAGGGCCAACCCTAGCCACCCAAACCAGAGAAGGGCACGGGCCGGGCTACGCGCCCGCTCCCCCCCTCCAGACCTCTGGGGCAGGGCCAACCCTTGCCACCTAAACCAGAGAAGGGCACAGGCCGGGTTACGCGCCCGCTCCCCCCCTCCAGACCTCTGGGGCAGGGCCAACCCTAGCCACCCAAACCAGAGAAGGGCACGGGCCGGGCTACGCGCCCGCTCCCCCCCTCCAGACCTCTGGGGCAGGGCCAACCCTAGCCACCCAAACCAGAGAAGGGCACGGGCCGGGCTACGCGCCCGCTCCCCCCTCCAGACCTCTGGGGCAGGGCCAACCCTAGCCACCCAAACCAGAGAAGGGCACGGGCCGGGCTACGCGCCCGCTCCCCCCTCCAGACCTCTGGGGCAGGGCCAACCCTAGCCACCCAAACCAGAGAAGGGCGCGGGCCGGGCTACGCGCCCGCTCCCCCCTCCAGACCTCTGGGGCAGGGCCAACCCTAGCCACCCAAACCAGAGAAGGGCCCGGGCCGGGCTACGCGCCCGCTCCCCCCCTCAAGACCTCTGGGGCAGGGCCAACCCTAGCCACCCAAACCAGAGAAGGGCACGGGCCGGGCTACGCGCCCGCTCCCCCCTCCAGACCTCTGGGGCAGGGCCAACCCTAGCCACCCAAACCAGAGAAGGGCACGGGCCGGGCTACGCGCCCGCTCCCCCCCTCCAGACCTCTGGGGCAGGGCCAACCCTAGCCACCCAAACCAGAGAAGGGCACGGGCCGGGCTACGCGCCCGCTCCCCCCCTCAAGACCTCTGGGGCAGGGCCAACCCTAGCCACCCAAACCAGAGAAGGGCACGGGCCGGGCTACGCGCCCGCTCTCCCCCCTCAAGACCTCTGGGGCAGGGCCAACCCTAGCCACCCAAACCAGAGAAGGGCACGGGCCGGGCTACGCGCCCGCTCCCCCCCTCCAGACCTCTGGGGCAGGGCCAACCCTATCCACCCAAACCAGAGAAGGGCGCGGGCCGGTCTACGCGCCCCCTCCCCCCCTCCAGACCTCTGGGGCAGGGCCAACCCTAGCCACCCAAACCAGAGAAGGGCACGGGCCGGGCCATGCGCCCGCTCCCCCCCTCAAGACCTCTGGGGCAGGGCCAACCCTAGCCACCCAAACCAGAGAAGGGCACGGGCCGGGCTACGCGCCCGCTCCCCCCCTCAAGACCTCTGGGGCAGGGCCAACCCTAGCCACCCAAACCAGAGAAGGGCACGGGCCGGGCTACACGCCCGCTCCCCCCCTCCAGACCTCTGGGGCACGCCAACCCTAGCCACCCAAACCAGAGAAGGGCACGGGCCGGGCTACGCGCCCGCTCCCCCCTCAAGACCTCTAGGGCAGGGCCAACCCTAGCCACCCAAACCAGAGAAGGGCACGGGCCGGGCTACGCGCCCGCTCCCCCCCTCCAGACCTCTGGGGCAGGGCCAACCCTATCCACCCAAACCAGAGAAGGGCACGGGCCGGGCTACGCGCCCGCTCCCCCACTCCAGACCTCTGGGTCAGGGCCAACCCTAGCCACCCAAACCAGAGAAGGGCACGGGCCGGGCTACGCGCCCGCTCCCCCCTCCAGACCTCTGGGGCAGGGCCAACCCTAGCCACCCAAACCAGAGAAGGGCACGGGCCGGGCTACGCGCCCGCTCCCCCCCTCCAGACCTCTTGGGCAGGGCCAACCCTAGCCACCCAAACCAGAGGAGGGCACGGGCCGGGCTACGCGCCCGCTCCCCCCCTCCAGACCTCTGGGGCAGGGCCAACCCTAGCCACCCAAACCAGAGAAGGGCACGGGCCGGGCTACGCGCCCGCTCTCCCCCTCAAGACCTCTGGGGCAGGGCCAACCCTAGCCACCCAAACCAGAGAAGGGCACGGGCCGGGCTACGCGCCCGCTCCCCCCCTCAAGACCTCTGGGGCAGGGCCAACCCTAGCCACCCAAACCAGAGAAGGGCACGGGCCGGGCTACGCGCCCGCTCCCCCCCTCGAGACCTCCGGGGCAGAGCCAACCCTAGCCACCCAAACCAGAGAAGGGCACGGGCCGGGCTACGCGCCCGCTCCCCCCCTCAAGACCTCTGGGGCAGGGCCAACCCTAGCCACCCAAACCAGAGAAGGGCACGGGCCGGGCTACGCGCCCGCTCCCCCCTCGAGACCTCCGGGGCAGAGCCAACCCTAGCCACCCAAACCGGAGGGGGCTACCCACCCTGGACCCTCGAAAAATAAAAAAAAAAGACATGCACGCAAACCGGGCCGTAATGGCGTCAGTTCCCGAGTAGACGGCCCCGATGTGACTCGACGAAACGAAAGGACGCTCGAAAAACACGCCACAATTAATGATGTGCTTCAAAAGAGGACCCGTAAGAGCCACCTGGCAAAGGCGGTTTCCCATGGGCATGAATTCGAGGAACCCATTAATAATGCCAACTCAGCGCAATAAATAGGGGAGAAACCGTCAATGAGATCTCCCTATAAAGAGGCCACTCCCCCTTCTGAAAGTAACAAAAAACCGGCAGACATGAAAATCCGCCACCTTATCCCCCACCCACCGGGAAAAGGACCGAGATACACCGCCCTAACAAAAGAGAGGTCACCGGCCATCAATGGTTCCCGCCGCCCAAGGCGGCGGATCCTACATCACGAGCTCCACCAATAGGATATTCCCCTTACAAACGGATCGCCAAGAGTATATTCCCCTTACACAAGGGAAATCCGCCTTCCACGCCTCCGCCCACCCTAAACGGCGACGGGCCTGAGAAAGAATGGCATCCGTTCAAAGCCAGCTGGGCAGGCGAGAGCCCCCAGCGCTTGCCGACCAGTACCTCCTCACCGTCGACCTCCGGGCGAGGACCTCGGAAAGGCTGCATCCCCGACGAGCCCAAATGGCGAGTCGTGGCGTGTCGGCCCGCCCATACACAACCGAGCTCTGAACGCCACTCTCAAACCGAAGCGGCGAGACATGGGGCGGCGGGGGACGGCCCGATGCTCAAGAACCTCCCCAAGGCGCAAGCCTCAGCAAGACGGCTTCCCTTCTCAGCGCCTCTACCGGACCAAGGAAAACCCTGTCCGCGGAAGGAGATGACGAAGCAACGGAGGGAAGGCGGCCCGATCGGCAAGATCCACCCCACCCCCACCCCCACCTATCCCGGGCTAAAGAGGCCTCACAACACTTCAGCACAGAAGGCGGCCAATCACCTCCGCGCCAAGATCGACTCAAGTTAACATGGGCCCACACGGCCCGCGGTGACTCCTAGATCCGGAGGTCATTAGGCACATACGGCCGGGCGAGGACAGCTCTAGATCCCCTCTCCGAGCCGGATCTGACCCCACAACGGGCGATGAACTAAGAACTCATGTACAAGCTGTAGCTCAGCGCTTATAAATTTGAACGAAAACATTCTTCTTTATATATACGCTCAGATTTTTCGGAGAATACCATAACATGGGGCTATCCCCCCCAAGCATTGGGCGAGCAACGCGCTACCCCACCTAACTGACCTAGGACGTCTACGAAATCTAGGACACGCAGCCCCGCTCCCCCCTCCCTGAAAATCACCAACAACTTTCCCCAAAGAGGAAAGAGGTGCACCGGGGCTCGCCCTGCGTAACCAGTTCGGCCCGAGACCAAATCATGATAGAACAGTGCGTCTAATCCCGAGCCCATTCGCCGACCCCCCCAAACGCAACACGAGAAGACAACATCCCCTTCCCCCAGACCTCGCGATCTCGGACACGGGAATGTTGGGGGCATAATTGGTAATTGTATAACTCCCGCAAGAAGCCAAGACGCGTGACCTGGATCGGACCAGTCACAAGGCAGAGGCCGCGAAATATGCGCCCAGTCCAGAAAAGGCAGCGGCCCTGTCTCGTCAGAACAGCGCCACGATGCGACTCGACATAACGAAAGGACGCTTGGTCGACGCGCCGTCAGCAGCAACACGCCCCCCGAGAGGCCAGAGTGCCAGATACCGCCAGGGAAAAGTGATTCCCAAAGCACGTGATTCCGCGGAGCCCATTAGTGATGCTAATCCCCCGCATTACCCATGAGAAATCCTTCCGCAGAACCTCGCTATAAATACCCCCCTCCATAGGCCAGGGGGAAGGAGAAAGAGAGATGCATGGGATTCCCATCCCCTCACTCCGGGCATAAAACGGCCCCAAATGCCCCACCGAACTACGGAAAAAGCCGATAGCCGCCGACGGGCCTCACTTCCCCCTACGGTGGCCGTTATAGCCCCACCACCTCCAACAGGATATTCCCCTTACACATGGGAGGCACCGCCCGCCAGCTTTCCTCCTGCTTGTTACTGTATCAAAAGGCAGGTCCAGATAGCCGGCCGCGGGCCACAACACCCTAATTAACGCCGTCACCTTCGGCGATCCCCACAGGGTGCCGGGGAGGGGAAAACCCCCCAACGGCTCGCCCAGCGGCGCCACCACCGCCACCTCGTCCTCAGCCACCCAGGGGTTCCCCCTCGGTGTGCGGGGTCCCCGGCGAGGCCGCGCAACCCCCCAGCACGGCGACAGCGAGGCAAAACGCGAGGAAGCAAAGAAAGGCAAAAGAAGAAGGTCCCCTCCTGCGACCGAGGGTCGGCCACCCCCCCGAAGGCTGAACCGCCGCAGGGCAGCCCCCCTAAAATAAAATAAAAAAAAGAGAGATTGGTTCGGTACCCGGCGCCTCGGCTCGCCCCTGGACAGTGGCGGTAGGAATTCGGTAATCGACATACGGGAAGACCGCCCCGACGCAGGGATCTGCTCCTCCCAACGAAGCGAACAACAAATGTGGACAACCCTCCGTCCCAACCGCCGGTTGGGACGGATCTTCTCCTAGTATTGTAAATGTCACCTAGATTTCCGATAAAGATTGGTGTATAATATTCCCCCTTTCGGACTCCTCCTCCTAAGCCCAAGCGCACATCAGCTGGAAGGTCCACCGGGCGCGGCCCGGCTGGGGTTCCGCGAAAACTACAAGCGCGGCCGATAAACACCCCTCAACAAGAGCCCTAACATTCTCAAGAAGTCGAGCTCCCCCTTAAATCCGACCCAATACCCACCAACAATGGCACCTCGTTAGGGGACAACGCCCCGCATGGCTCACCCTCCGGAAGAAACCTCGCGATTCCGCTATAGCGGGACACACCCCGCAGGACCCGCATCCCCCCAAGCTTGGATCCAAGCCCGGGTCACGTTAAAAGATAGTGTCGCGGCAGCGTTAACGCCATCCGAGACGAACCGGGCTTCCGCCTCGCACTCGAATGCCGGGGGAAATTGTTACGACCTAAAGATCATAGGAGTCCGACTCCCGCCCGGATCCGCTAACACACCCCATTAACTCACCTTTCAATAAAAAGGCCGCCGCCCCGAAAATCCGGGGCCATATGGAGACGGGCGCGCCTTGCAGCATTCCCCGAACCGGCCGAGCCTAACAACCACAGCCGCTCGACCCACCAGGGGTAGCGCGCTGGGTCGCACGGGTGGCTAAGCCGGGCCCATTGACCGGCACGGACGTATCCTTCCGTACCGGCGGACCATAGCCCATGACCGATCGGGGGGCGCGACCAGGCCGGACAACCCCCGATCGGAACGACCCGCCCGATTCCCGCGAACCGCGGCGCGGCGCCTAGAATGACTCAGCCCGACCTTTAGTTCGTCGCTAACGACAAACAACCGGGGATAAGGACACGACTGACACATACATCACCCGACCGACTGACAAAGCGCCCCCTGGCGGCTGAGCCATCCGACAGTCAATGCTTTCGGCTCTGACACCCCGACAAAAGCACCCCCTGGCCGTCGCGCCGCCTGACGAAAGCAGGTCAGGCGACCCAGCTCCCGATGTCCTTATCTGAAGTTTCCGCTGACGACCGAGCCAGCTCAGCACATCCAGTCAACGTGCCAGGTCAGCTTCGCCTAGTCATCACCCGTCAGGTATAAATACACCCTCTCCTCTTACGGAGAGGGGGTTGGAGAATTCTCTCATTATTCTATTATTCACACACGAGAGCTTAGGTCTTCCATATCTTTGCTCTCCCACCTATAGCTCGTCACGTGCGGCGGACACACAGAGAGTCCGACCGGCGTGTCTAGCCCCCGTTTTAAGCCCTATTACTGACTTAGGCATCGGAGGGGCTAAGGGTTGAACCCCAACCCTGCCCTTCTGACGAGTTGTTCGTGCTGCAGGAGAGCTCGCCCCTTGACCGGAGTCAGCTTCAGCCCCCTGCCGTCCAACCTTTCTCAGCTGCATCCGGCGAGATTCGACCCCGTGAGCATCACCGGCGACGGATCCGACTTCTTCACCCCACTAATCACTTGTAAAACAGCCTAACTAAACCTTCTTCTCCACATAACCATCGTACCCTTGGTTCCCCATAATATAAATTCATTGTACGCGAGTTCCACCTCGTAACAAGACCATTACTTAGGACTAGAAGTATTTGTCCCTATATAATCCGCGTACTAATCTGTTTGAAGGTGAGATGCTGAAGATCCTTCACATTCAGAATACAGTACATCTTTTGCCTGATAAGTTAACGGACAACCAGAAGATTGTCCGTTCACACGTCCCTGCTGCTAACACGCCAGCTAGGATTGACATCCTCAAAGATGGATGCAATCCACCGGCAGCAGAATTGGATGTACCTCAATTGAAAAGAGGACACGCACCAAGTTCAAAAGATAAAGTTCCTCGAAAGAGGAAGATTCCTGGAGATAATAAGATTATCCCTCCACATGATGCTGAGCTCAGACCAGCTACTTCTCCCCTCCTTATTTCCAATACAGAGGAAATAATAGGAGAAACATCATTAAATTTTGTACGTACTGGAGAGGTACTGGACAGACATAGCACAGTCGACGACGACGATTTTGCGTTCACTATTGCCGTTCATGTCGCTGAATACGACGATGACGTCGAACCACGATCTCTAGCAGAATGTAAACGCAGAGATGATTGGCCAAAGTGTGACGAGGCAATACGAGTAGAGCTGGACTCACTCTTGAAACGCAAAGTCTTTGGACCAGTAGTCCAAACACCAGTAGGTATTAAACCTATGGGATATAAGTGGGTTTTCGTAAGAAAAAGAAATGAAGAACATGTGATCGTTCTCTACAAGGCACGCCTTGTAGCCCAGGGTTTTTCCCAAAGACCGGGGATTGATTATGAAGATACATATTCCCCGGTCATGGATGCGAACACATTCCGATTTTTAATAAGCCTAACTTCTCTGGAAAGCCTAGAAATGCAGCTCATGGACGTTGTGACTGCATATCTATATGGATATATAGATAAAAATATCTATATGAGACTTCCTGATGGGTTTAATCTACCCCCAGAGATGAAAGAGATACCTCGGGACGTATTCTCTGTAAGGCTGCATAGATCATTATATTGTCTAAAGCAATCAGACAAAATGTGGTATAATAGACTTAGTGATTTCCTTGCACGGCAAGAATTCACAAATAATAAAGTCTGCCCGTGTATCTTTATCAAAAGAACAGGAACATGATTCGTCATCATAGCAGTATATGTTGATGACTTAAATCTCATAGGATCTCCTGCAGAGATCAATGAGATATCTGAAAGCCTAAAGCATACTTTTGAAATGAAAGACATTGGTAAAACAAAGTATTGTCTTGGCTTACAGATTGAACACCTACGAGTTGGAATCCTATTACACCAATCAAATTATACAAAGAAACTTCTGCAAAAGTTTCTTATAGATAATGTCATCCTTTAAGTACTCATATGGTCGTAAGATCACTAGATGTACATAAGGACCCCTTCCGGTCATTGGAAGAGGGCTGGGTCCAGAAGTACACTACCTCAGTGCCATTAGAGCACTTCTATATCTGGCTAACTATACACGTCCCGATACAGCGTTTGCAGTTAATCTCATAGCCAGACACAGTGCAGCGCCTACAAAGCGCCACTGGAACGGAGTAAAGCATCTTCTGCGATACCTCCAGGGATCAATAGATCTGGGACTTTACTACCAGAGTGGTGCCCCCCAATTACTTAATGCAGGTTATTTTTCAGATCCGCACACGGAAAAATCACAGACAGGTTTTGTGTTTACCTACGGATGTACTGCTATCTCCTGGAGATCGGTAAAGCAAACCACTGCGATCCATGAAGCAAGCAGAGAGTGTTATTGGCTATGCTCCATCGTCCACCACATTCTTCATTCTACTGGCCTGAAGACTGTTGATTTGGAGCCTACTGTCCTGTTTGAAGACAACGCCGCGTGCATTGCTCAACTTCAAAGGGGCTACATCAAGGGCGACAGGACGAAGCACATATCTCCCAAGTTTTTCTGGACGCACGAGCTAAAAGAGGACAAGCAGATCGAAGTTCAGCAGATCCATTCCTGCACCAACTTAGCTGATCTTTTTACTAAATCTTTACCGAGATGTATTTTTGTAAACCTTGTAAAAGGAATCGGTATGAGACACCTGAATGACCTACAAGCTTGAAGCTTGTACGGATGAGGGGGAGTAATTTGTGTGTTGCACTCTTTTCCCTTAAGCTATTGGTTTTTTCCAGTGGGTTTTCCACAGCTAAGGTTTTAACGAGGTAAACACGATTACTCAGTATCCAGAAGTATCCACCCCTTTAGCCTTATACGCTAAGACCAAAGTAATGTATGGATAAGGGGGAGTGTTGTGAGTGGGGGAGGCCTTTGGCCTCGCCACCACTTATCCCTCCATTACTCCCCCCTCTTAGATTAATGGGGACCTTTGGTATCTAGGTGTCTCTTGATATACCCTATGAATTTATAAATATAGAACCATGGCTATTTGCCATGGTTACTCTTCTCTCTAAATTTTCCAACACAAAACAAATTATTTCGTACACAATCACTCCGTGCACATGCCAAAAGAAAACAAATTATTTCGTGTAAAAAATTACTTATTGTACACAACATTTAAAACAAAATTACTCCATACACATACCAAATTAATCACCGTGCACAACAGACAAAACAAAATTAATCCACGTACATACCAAATTACTCATCGTATACAACATGCTTAAAAACTTACTCGCTGCGCACACCCCACTTTTTTTCTTCTTTTGAAACAATTTTGCTACAATTCAAAGTATTGGGAAATGATATGGAGGGGTTGGACGAGCTTTGGAAGCGTTTGAGTCCATGACTTTGGATCAGAGACGATGCACGGATGAGAAATTGAATGCAAAGGCCATGCCATAAGTTTGAGTTGAAATTTTTGAGTTCGCTGTTCTTCTGTATGCTTTTTTTGAAGTCGAGAGATGTTGCAAGGGTGAAAGATTTTTGAGGAATTGTCTCATTGCGCTTGCTGGTTTATACCACATGGCCAACATGCTTTTCTTCGTCTTTTTTTAGCTTTGAAACAAAAAGGCATGTAAGTCTATTTGGGAATTTTAAGATTCTGTGACGTTACCCATTGTGTGGTTGCATGTGAAATTTTTTCAGTATATTTGGAAAATTGGTGCAGTGTTGAGATGTTTTATCACCTTTGGGATATTGTAATTTTCTTATAGAAACAATTTTGTTGTTAAGAAACGAGAGACATGGGGAGCGACCAACAGTACCACAACAAACTCTCCCTTTAATGAGATCTCCCTCGTGCGTGTTATGTGTACTGAGCAAATTTCCTAAATGATAAGAACGAATGGGAAGGTGTTTTGGCTTATTGGCATTTTCGGTATTTCTGTTTATGCGTTGAGCAAAAACTTACCTAATTATAATTTAAGCGGTTGCGCACAGGAGTAAAAATTTAAGCGATATGTGCGCAGAGCAAAATGACGAGTGCACAGAGTAACTCCTTTCTTACATAAGAGAGAATTCCCTACATAATGGCACAAAAAATACAACCGTGTTATGAATTAATGGGCCTTCACACTATTTGGTGTTGGTTATGTGAAGAAAAATGTGTAGAGACAATCTTACTTCTATGTTACCAATGAATGGACTTGCACACAATATCTACATTCATGCATTTTTATGATTGGTTATATGAAGAGAAATTAGTTGATACATTCATACTTATGTCACCAACCAAAGCCATTAAATCATTATTTAATGGAATAATTAAGGTGTTACAAGAAGATGAAGAATTTGAAGAGATGACTACCTACACGTATAAGTTTGTTGTATAGAAAGAGGTTCTCTATCTCACTTGTGTAGATCTCAAAATTATTCTCTACCTCACTTGTGTAGATCTCAAAATTATTCTCTACCTCACTTGTTTAGATCTCAAAATTATTCTCTACATCAATAATATTTTCTCTACTCATCTTCTATATGTTCTTGTTCTTGTTCTTGTCCTTGTTGTTCTTCTTGTTCTTGTTAGTTTTTATTATTTCTGATAAAGCGTTTTTTTCGCACCACATGTTGATAATCTGGAGACCCGGATGTCGTAGCTGTCACGTGAGACGAAGATGACCCTTGGGGTCGATCGATGACGCGTTCACTTGAGCAGGAAGGCGTAGATCCGTTCTTTGGTGCGCCGAGGGGTAGCCTCAGTGGGACGATAACCTCCGGGATCGGTTGAAGGCGGAGTCGCTCGGTGAGGGACGCACGGATCCTCGCGTCAGCTTATCGAAGGGTAGCCTCAGCAGAGCGATGACCTCCTGGTGGCGGAGATGAGCAGACTCGGGGACGAGGGCGCTCGGCTCCGGCTGGGAAGACGTTGAGGGGTAGCATCGGCGTCGCTGGATCTCCTGGACCTGAATAGACGAGAGAGCTCGTCAGGGGGGTCAGACCTGGGGTCAGACCAATTCCCCTCTGATGCCAAAGTCAGAGCTGGTCTGATAGATGCTCGGTGGGATCGGACTTGGTTTGCGGAGAGACCAAGCACCGATCCTCAGGCCGAGCTATGGAGGAGAAATATGTTAGGTAGAAGAAGGTGAGAGTGTGTATGCCATACATCTTCTGTAGATCTCGGACCTCAGCCCCCCTGACGATGATGCCTCCTTCCTCTTCATATAGGGGAGTCCCCTAGTAATGGGTCATGATGAGACATCATGGCCGTTATTGATGAGGACGTGCTAATGTGGAAACATTGACCCCATAGTTGCCACGTTTGATGATGTGATGAATGCCATGAAGGTGGAGTCATGGCCATGAGTGGTTGCCATAATTGGCGGGCCATGACGACTTGTTGCCATAATTGGTGGACCATGATGGCTGGAGTGATGGCCATGAAGTCGGGCCATGATTAGCGAGTTATTGCCATGAAGGTGGCTGTCATAATTGGTGGGTCATGATGGCGGGAGTGATGGCATTGGGCGGTTACCATATTTGGCGAATGCTTCCTCGATTTGAACCCCGATGTCCTCCACTATGGAAGTGGGCAGTCTTTTGGGCCTTCGTCTTGGGTGGAGAAGCGCGACCCGTCCGTGAGATCCTTGGGCAGGAGCCCAAGGCCGTAATAGGCTGGTTGACTGGTCATGGTTGACTTGGCTCCTCCGGGCCAGGTCAAAATAGTCGTATCAATTGCCCCCATCTTCCGAGCTCTACCATTGTTGAGGTGGAGGTCAGGAGATGTAATATAAGGGGTGAGAAGATGCTCCTTTTGTAAAATTGGTCCGACTTGCGGAGTCTGCTAGTGACAATAAGTTGTCAATCCGAGATTTGTTCAGTGGCAAGGGGAGTTGCCCCTCGACTTTTGGCCGACGAAGGAGTGGATCATCCAACTGGCGGAGTTGCCCCAGCCTTACAGTTGATATGGTTGGTCCGCTGGGGGAGTTGCCCCAGCCTTATGGTCGACGGGTTGGTCGGCCCGTTGGGGGCTACCCATCGGGCTTACAGTCCATCGAGTGATCTGCCAGTTGGGAGAGTTGCCCCCAGCCTTACGGTCGATCTGGGCGGTCCGCTGGGGGAGTTGCCCCCAGCCTTATGATCGACGGTTCGATTGGCCCGCTAGGGGGACGACCCCCAGTCTTATGGTCAATCGATTGTTCAGCCAGTTGGGGGAGTTGCCCCCAGCCTTATGGTCAATCTGGTTGGTCCACTGGGGGAGTTGCCCCTAGCCTTATGATCGATGGGTTGGTTGGCCCGCTGGGGGGGCTACCCCTCAGGCTTACAGTTGATCGAGTGATCGGCCAGCTGGGGGAGTTGCCCCCAGCCTTATGACCGATCTATTCATTCGATCACGGGGGGGGGGGGGGGGTTGCCCCCCCGACTTACGGCCGACGAATGAGTGGGTCGATCAGCTGGGGGAGTTTCCCTAGCCTTACAACCGATCAGTTCGTTCGGTTGTGAGGGGAGTTGCCCCTCGACTTATGGCCGAAGAAGGGGTGAGGACCTTGCAAAGACTTTCGAAGGTTCCATGGGGCGCTCTGCAACTACTTTGTCCGGCTCGGGTGGATGCAGGAGCAGTTCGGTAGCCCGTTCGGGGCCATTCATCCAGCGGTAGCTTTGGCGGCCCTTCGGAAGGGCGGCTCGGATGTTCGAACGGAGTCCAGACGTGCAACTTGGTCGGGTTGGTTGGTGGGGTCGACAGCTCGGCAAGCTGGGGCCCAACGGCACGGTCGGAGGAGCTGTTTGGATGCTCGAACTCGGACGACTGTGGGGATCCGCTCGATAGTGAGGCAGCTCGACTTGACCGGCAGCTTGTCCGGATGGCGGATCAATATCCTCGGCAGTTCGGGAGGAGGGCAGGAGCAGACTGGTTTCCTCAGCGACTTGACAAGGCGGCCTCCCATCAAGATCTCCCCTCTGTAGTCCCGAGCGAGAAGTCCAAGTGGCATGTGCCTTCGAATTCGGGGACGGTTGTAGGAGGATATGTGCCCATAAGGCAATTTATCCTAAGTATACGTCTTGTTTATACTGTATATGGTATGTATTATCATAAGTATAAAATCATTCGTATTAATATACTTAGATAATGTCCATAGACTTATAGTTAGGTCCTTACGTATCTAGTTGAGATCTCGATTATGAGGAAGTAAGTGACCGAATAGAAACGTAAGTCTTAAACGGTTCGTGGTCATAGATGTGTCGAGAACTGGATATCGACACATCGGATAGACCATTGTGTCTTAGTCTTACTTTATGGTAATGATGATCTCATAGTCATTCGACTTGGTGAAGTCAGAGACGAGACACACGTGCTCATTGGAGAATGAGTTCACTGAATGACCAAGTTAGAGTTTTTAAATGGTTAAATTTAACTGAACTGTCTTTAATAACTCTAGGGTGATGATATGTTAACTGGTCCTTATGACCTGAAGTCATTTGTACGAACCTATGAGCGAACGGTGTAGCCTAGACCCATGATCTAGCTTCGAGGCTAGGCCTGCTAAAAGATCTTAGGTTGGGTTGCACCTGAAGCTCTCGAGACGAGTAGATGACTAAGATGGGATTCGTCACTTCCGTTAAAGGGAAGTTAGTGTTACAGGCTCAGTACGGTCTTTATGTTAATCCTCGGCCGGGGTACGTTATAAGAAGTACAACGTGTATACAACAAAGACCGCCGTATACTGACCAATGTTGTCTAATAGGGTTGACAGTAAACCATACCCTAGGCCAACAGGAACACAGTCTTGACGAAGGGACTATAGCTAACGGAGCTCATCACTGACACAGCCAATGTAAACCCAATGATGCTTTTGTCAAGGGGTCGATCACGTTATGATGATTCTGAAATAGGGACGACAGCTACTGCTCGTGGTGATCGTCGTCTAGGGGTTCCGAGCCCCAACCTGTAGTAAGGTCAAGCTGTAGGGTCTCACACCGAGTAGTGTTCGTGTCTTAGTAATAGGAAGATTAATTGAGAGAGAATCATTTGATGATATTGAATAGTTAATATTCACAAAGCTTGTTGTGAAAATTAGTCGCAATAGCAATAGGAACAAATGTTGCAAACTATGATTAAACGTGTCGTAAATTGGTTACAACAAATTTAGTGGGAAAAAATATATTGGAAAGGGTTACCTGGCTGACGGGATCGTCCCGGTCTAAACACTGGTTCAAACCGCATCCAAATCGGAGCTCAAACGAGCCCAGAAACGAGAAAACAGTCCAAGGCGAAGTGGGTTAGACTCACTGGGCTAACAAGCCCATATACAAGGTCAAACGGGCGCTGGCCCGCTGGCCACAGCGGGCGCTGGCCCGCTAACTGCAGCGGGCGGGCGCACGCCTGCTGCCCAGCGGGCGCTGGCCCGCTGGCCGCAGCGGGCATGGCCCGCTAACTGCAGCGGGCGGGCGCACGCCCGCTACCCAGCGGGCGCGCGGCCCGCCCTTGCTCTCCTTAGGCGGGCGCGCCTGCAACTTAAGTCATTTAGGATATTTTGAAACCCCTACGAAAATCGATTATTTGCCCAACTTTGGGCAATTGTTTGAGGGGTCAAACGAAGTCGAAATTCGTCGTCGTCGGTTCCTTCGCGTTCACCATTCGAAGTCCTTCGGATTGATAGCTTGTTTTGTGTCTAAAGTTTAATGAGCAAAGAGAATTAATTAGTTAAAGTTTGCTTTTATGAAAAGCTCACTTAAACTACAAATTAAGCCAAATTGGCTTAATTGATTTTTCTCTCATTTGCAAAAGTCCCACATTGCTCGCAATGAAAGAGTGAGTGCCGACTCCCTATATAAATAGGGGTGCACTCTCTTCGTTGAAATACACACCAAGTCCTAGATCGAGTAGCTCACGACTTTTAGAGCAAGCTCGATCGGCGATTAAACTATTCTCTCTCTCTCTCTCTCTCTCTCTCTCTCTCTCTCTCTCTCTCTTCCTATTCTCCGGAGTAGTCCTAGCAAGACTACAAAGGGGGTTTGGATTTGGATCCAGACGTCTAAGACACGGGTTCTACTCAAGTGAAACTTTCTACCGCGTGTGATCGGCTCGGAGGCAAAAGTCGATTCGGGCGGATCGATTCGAGGGTGCGAGGCGGCTCAGGAGGATAGAGTCAAGGCAGCTCGGCTACGAGGAGCTTCAGAAGACGTTGCGGTACATCTTGCCTGCTCCAGGGCCAAGATTCCGGGTATGTGGTTAAGTAATTTTTAGTGTAGATTTAATTAGTCGCTTTAGAATAGATCACTCTTGGGGTGGTCAGATCCACCCCAAGTTGGGATAGATCGGGCTAGGTTCTGGCTCCCTCAGAGCCTAGCTAAATAGTTTAGTTAGTTTAAAAAGTTTTGTTTTGTTTTTCCGCTGCGTTTTTAAGCCTCTGTGGTCCGTCCGACTTAGGACGGACACAGACCCGAGCTCTGAGGGTCTGCCAAAACCCCAACAGTGGTATCAGAGCCACGGTTATGCTATAGATCTATTATAGCGACATTTTAAATCATTAAAATTGCTTAATTTTAAACATACGAACTATTTTAGCTTTAAGTTAAAATTAGTTTAAAATTATTTTGTGTTTTAAAAATTGTTTTTACAACACGAAATTTTTTTGGGGACAATTTAATTTTATGCGATAAATTTTAAATGGGTCTCTAATGTTTAAATGCTTTATAAAAGTTTTTTATGAGATATAAATATTTTTCCGAGCATTTAAATGTTTATGTAATTTTAAGAAATATTTTATTTTGAAAATGTAATTTTCTTAAATTACATAAAGGTTAGAAATTTTTAAAACTTTATTTGAAAGCTTTTAAATCAATTTCTAATGATTTTAAAAGTGTTTTAAAATTACTTTAGTGGATATGTAAATTATAGAAATATTTTTATTTTCATAAGATGAAAAGATAAATTAGTTTCTTTTAAATTACATATATGTTTCTAAATTATTTATGCGATATTTTAATCTTAGAAATGATTGATTAAAATTTTAAAGCCTATGTTTTAAAATTATTTGATAATTTTATGATACCTAGTTTTATGTGATAAAATGTTTTGAGCTTTAAATTTTGATCTTTAAATTTAATTGTTAAATTTTAGGTTTGCGTGTTATTTATTATGTAGATAATTTTTAACTTGCAAATTTTCATTATATGTCACTAGTTGAAACTTTTATTTATGCGGATAAATTAGTTGTTTCACTTTTTTTTAATGGACATGTTGAATAATGTATTCATGAACCTTATTAGGTTAGCCATTAAATGTTTAAAATTTTATGAGATGAAATTTTAATTAACTAGTGATATGTTATGTTTTATAACAAAAACAACTTCAAAACCTAATACCAGATTAGGGTAGTCCCTTTGATTGTCAATCATTTCATTAAATCGTTTAATTGATGATTTTCATAAAAGACTAATGTTGAAACATGTTGTAATTGTTTTATAAAATCCTAATTAGATTGGGGTAGCACGTTGAACTAATGAACCTTATAGTTGATAAGGACTTAATAAAAGTTGTTCAACCAATCCATAAAATTTCGAATTTTAGGATCCACTAGTTGATAAGGATTAACTAGTTTTCTTAATTAAAATCCATTTAGTTGTTTGGACAAACATAAAATTGATGAAAACTCCTTCAATGGATCATGATGTTGGTCAATGTGCTTGACTAAGTTTGCTGGACCAACCTAGCTAGACTAGGTACTAAGTGGTCCTGGCTTAGTCAATTCTCTGGCCGCGTCCGCTGGACCGCAAGGAGTCGATTCATGACTGTGTAAGTCCATCGACTATGCCCAAGTCAAATACGATAATAATCTTGTTCAAGATAAATAGTAGCCCTCCTTGTTTTAGGAGTTGGAAACTGTAAGAAACGTGTTACGGTTGTTGAGCTACACTCAAGCCGTGACATGTCAATCTTATAGAAACCGATTTCTTGATTGACATCTTGACCTGACTAAAACCATTGTCTCATCCTCCGAGCATCGGCATAAGTCTAACCAAGAATGTAGTCTAAGTCCTGACCCAAACCGACGTGTCGTGCATACACCGGGCGGCGGGGCAAGTCAGGCTAGACACGAAAACAAGGGTCCGACTAGGCTAGCCATTGTGATCCGGATGAGCATACTCATGATCACAAATGACTAGGGGTAAAATCGATAGGGAATCATATTTAATATGATTGACGACGAGTTCGTCTACCGACTGCAGAGTCGGACAACTTGTTGAGATACACTCAAGGTTGTCAGACTCAGGGTAATCGGATTCCTCTCTCACAAATATTATTATATAATAAATTGTTTATTATTATGGCTTTAATAAATTTAGTGGGAGAATATAGTTTTATTAAACCATTAAAACTATACAACGAACATATACTGACTAAAGTATCTATAAAAATGCAGAATGGATTCGGGTCTTAGATATATGGTTGAGAAGAACGTGCTCGATGGAACGAACTACAAAGACTGGTTTAGAAACATTAAGTTGGTCCTTTCCCTAGCCGGGATTGGATACACACTGTTTGAGGACGCTCCGGAGAAGCCCGATGACGATTCGACCTTCGAGGAAAAGGAAGCCTATAAGCTATACCAGAGGGATGCAAAGAAGGCCAGGTGCCTTACTCTGGCTTCGATGAGTAACGAGCTGCAGAGGAAGCATGAACATATGGATGTTCAAAGTATGCTTCTAAATGCACAAGAGTTATACAGCAAGCGGTCTAGAGCTGCCAAGTTCGAAGCCACCAGCAACCTCTGGGGCACAAAGATGGAGGCAGGGCCCGTACAGGATCATGTTATCAAGATGATCGGGTATGTAGAGGACGCCGCCCAGTTAGGATTTGTCCTGGACAATGAAATGTCTGTGGACATTATCCTGAAGTCTTTAACTCCTGAGTTTAAGCCTTTCATCACTGGTTTTATAATGAACAGTCTTGAAACGGATCTTCCTAGTCTCCTCAATATGCTTAGGCAATTTGAGGAAATTGAGAAGAAGCCGACTGTATTGGTTGTTGGCTCTGCTTCTTCCGACTAGCCGAAAGGCAAGGGTAAGAAGAGGCAGGTCCCGCAACCTGCGAAGGTGAAGAAAGGGAAGAAAAAGACTAAAGGGGCCTCGTCAAAATCTGAGTGCTTCCATTGCCATAAGATTGGCCACTGGAAGAGGAACTGTAAGATCTATCTTGCAGAGAAAAAGAAGGGGCATACTGATGCCTCTACCTCCGGTACAAATTCAATTCAATAAAACGTAATTATTTCCAATCATATAGTATGAGATACTAAAGACATCTGTGTAATGTATACAGGTGGCTGAAATGATGCGAAGATTGGAAGAAGTGCGGAGGACGGTCGGTAATCTGAGCAATCGTTGCTGCTAGGGCCGTTCAAAGACTTCAAGAGACATGATCGAGAAGGAGATGATACTAAATTTTATTTAAATAAAATGTATCATTTCTTAAAGGTTGAAAACAATGATTGAGTGTTCTACACTCAAAGTTTATTGGATAAACAGATTACGGTTCATCTTTATGAATCCGTTGTTTTAATGAATGTCTCGAAAATTGCGTTTTCTGTTGAGTTGAACTTTGTTTGGCTTAAATTTTCTGTGATTGTGGCTTTCTGAGATGGTTGCGAAAATTCTCGAATGATGATGCGAAGCTTCGGAAAATGTTGTTTTTGGAGCTGACTTAATGTTATAGTCAATTGGTAGTTAAGTATAGGTTCCAAGGACGTATAAATGTGTACGATCACAATTATACGCATATTAAGATTAATTCTTAATAAACTGCATTTAGTTATTAAAGAGTTAATATTAAATGTGGTTAAGGGAAAAGTACAGTGTAGGACGTTTTGATTGAGCGAGTGAATGTCAAGATTCCTTAAAACGATCTTGACTTGACTCATTCGTCAAACCGAACCCGACACTAGTACATTCCATCTAAAGCACTTACCAAATGATTATATCTTCGTATATATAATCTAAATATGATTTAGATATAATATTGAAGTATTTAACCAGGTAATTCTTAAAGTCAGTGGGAGCCCGCTCGTATACTTAGTTCCGGTTTCTCGGACTAAGTAAAAAGGATTTCCAACTTATAAATCATCTATATAAAACATTGAATCAAAATTGTTTTGATTTAATTGTATATATATAGAGTTAGGGTGTCATGTATGTACTTGACATATTGACACAAGAAAAGTGGAATGAGCTGAGACTGACTTATAGAAATGTTAGACCCTACATCTAGATTGTATAAGCTAACTGTTAGCTATACAAAGATAGGAAAAATTGATCCAGATCATTTTTCCAAAGGATCAACCCTGTGTGATCAAGAGATGTATTAATCTATTAAAATTCGTTGTAGATACTCGTTAGTAAAACCACTCTTAGGTTTGTCATATAAATGTCAATGTGACTGATATGCTATAACGGTATGAGATACCGAGATAAATAGCCTAAGTGCAAGTGGGAGATGTAGGAGGATATGTGCCCATAAGGCAATTTATCCTAAGTATACGTCTTGTTCATACTGTATATGGTATTTATTATCATAAGTATAAAATCGTTCGTATTAATATACTTAGATAATGTCCATAGACTTATAGTTAGGTCCTTACGTATCTAGATAAGATCTCGATTATGAGTAAGTAAGTGACCGAATAGAAACGTAAGTCTTAAACGGTTCGTGGTCATAGATGTGTCGAGAACTGGATATCGACACATCGGATAGACCATTGTGTCTTAGTCTTATCTTAAGGTAATGATGATCTCATAGTCATTCGATTTGGTGAAGTCAGAGACGCGACACAGGTGCTCATTGGAGAATGAGTTCACTGAACGACCAAATTAGAGTTTTTAAATGGTTAACTTTAACTGAACTGTCTTTAATAACTCTAGGGTGATGATAGGTTAACTTGTCTATGACCTGAAGTCATTTGTACGAACCTGTGAGCGAACGGTGTAGCCTAGACCCATGATCTAGCTTCGAGGCTAGGCCTGCTAAAAGATCTTAGGTTGGGTTGCACCTGAAGCTCTCGAGGCGAGTAGATGACTAAGATGGGATTCGTCACTTCCGTTAAAGGGAAGTTAGTGTTACAGGCTCAGTACGGTCTTTATGTTAATCCTCGGTAGGGGTACGTTGTAAGAAGTACAACGTGTATACAACAAAGACCGCCGTATACTGACCACTGTTGTCTAATAGGGTTGACAGTAAACCATACTCTAGGCCAACAGGAACACAGTCTTGATGAAGGGACTATAGCTAACAGAGTTCATTACTGACACAACTAATGTAAACCCAATGATGCTTTTGTCAAGGGGTCGATCACGTTATGATGATTCTGAAACAAGGACGACAGCTACTGCTCGTGGTGATCGTCGTCTAGGGGTTCCGAGCCCCAACCTGTAGTAAGATCAGACTGTAGGGTCTCACACCGAGTAGTGTTCGTGTCTTAGTAATAGGAAGATTAATTGAGAGAGAATCATTTGATGATATTGAATAGTTAATATTCACAAAGCTTGCTGTGAAAATTAGTAGCAATAGCAATAGGGACAAATGTTGCAAACTATGATTAAACGTGTCGTAAATTGGTTACAACAAATTTAGTAGGAACAAATATATTGGAAAGGGTTACCTGGCTGACGGGATCGTCCCGGTCTAAACACAGGTTCAAACCGAGTCCAAATCGGAGCTCAAACGAGCCTAGAAACGCGAAAACAGTCCAAGGCGAAGTGGGTTAGACCCACTGGGCTAACAAGCCCATAGACAAGGGCAAACGGGCGCACGCCCGCTGCATGCAGCGGGCGCGCGGCCCGCCCTTGCTCTCCTTGGGCGGGCGCGCCCGATAAACTTAGCGGGCGCGCCCGCAACTTAAGTCATATAGGGTTTTTTGAAACCCCAAATGACGGTTACGAAAATCGATTACTTGCCCAACTTTGGGCAATTATTTGAGGGGTCAAATGAAGTCAAAATTCGTCGCCGTCGGTTCCTACGCGTTCACCATTCAAAGCCCTTCGGATTGATAGCTTGTTTGGTGTCTAAAGTTTAATGAGCAAAGAGAATTAATTAGTTAAAGTTTGCTTTTATGAAAAGCTCACTTAAACTACAAATTAAGCCAAATTGGCTTAATTGATTTTTCTCTCATTTGCAAAAGTCCCACATTGCTCGCAACGAAAGAGTGAGTGCTGACTCCCTATATAAATAGGGGTGCACTCTCTTCGTTGAAATACACACCAAGTCCTCGATCGAGTAGCTCCCAACTTTTAGAGCAAGCTCGATGGGTGACTAAACTTCTCTCTCTCTCTCTCTCTCTCTCTCTCTCTCTTCCTATTCTCCGGAGTAGTCCTAGCAAGACTACAAAGGGGGTTTGGATTTGGATCCAGACGTCTAAGATGTGAGTTCTACTCAATTGAAACTTTCTACCGCATGTGATCGGCTCGGAGGCGAAAGTCGATTCGGGTGGATCGGTTCGAGGGTGCGAGGCGGCTCAGGCAGATCGAGTCAAGGCAGCTCGGCTACGAGGAGCTTCAGAAGATGATGTGGTACATCTTGCCTGCTCCAGGGCCAAGATTCCGGGAATGTGGTTAAGTAATTTTTAGTGTAGATTTAATTAGTCGCTTTAGAATAGATCCCTCTTGGGGTGGTCAGATCCACCCAAGTTGGCATAGATCGGGCTAGGTTCTGGCTCCCTCAGAGCCTAGCTAAATAGTTTAGCTAGCTTAAAAAGTTTTGTTTTGTTTTTCCGTTGCGTTTTTAAGCCTCTGTGGTCCGTCCGACTTAGGACGGACATAGAATCGAGCTTTGAGGGTCCGCCAAAACCCCAACAATGGTGTCACCATTATGCTGGTACAGGAGCTCCTCCACTTGGTTGGATCTGTCGGACATGCTCAGCTTGGTCGGTAGCCCGACAGGGGTGGCCCTATAAGCTCGGCATGCTCTTCTATCATCAGGGTGACGTCGACATGGAGATGCTATGCAACTACTTCGGCCAGCTCGGGCAGATGCATGAGCAGCTCGGTAGCCTGGTAGGGGCAGTTTGTCAAGCGGTAGCTCGGCAGCTCGTCGAAAGGGCTGCTCAGATGCCCGAACGGAGTTTAGGCGATGGTCATTTGGAGGAGGCAGGGGAGCTTGGCAAGCTCAGAGGGTGGCTCAAAGCTCGGTAAACTGGGTCAAGTTTCCTCCGAGATCGGTCAAAGGAGGATGGCAAGTTGACGAACTTCCAGATGAGCGCCAGGAGCATGAACCTGAAGACGACGCAGATGGTGATGGACATGGCGTAGATCGTGTAGTTATTCATCCTCTGGAAGATGGCACGGCTGCTCAGCACCACGATCACGATCACGCTGAGCCCTGGCTCGATGAGGACGACATCGAACGCACTGCATGTGGCTTCGGTGGCATCGGCCACCGCAATGCCGATGTCGGCCTTCTTCAGTGCCAGGGCCTCGTTCATGTCGTCGCTGGTCATGCCGCAGATGTGCTCCTATCCTGCAGCCTCTTCACAATCTCGTACTTGTGCTCTAGGAAGACTTTAGCGAAGCCACCGGCCATCTCGATGAGCTCGTCGATGTCCACCTCGTTGTTCTTGTCGCTGAGAAGAGTAGTGGACGAGTACATGTCGGTGCCCATGTCAAGCCTCCTACCGGTCTCTTTTCCGATGGCCAGCTGATCGTCGGTGATCATCTTGACGTTGATGCCGAGGTTGAGTGCACGGTGGATGGTCTCGACACTGTCGTGCCTGGGGGGATCGAAGAGCGGGAGCAAGCCCAAGAACTGCCAGGGGCTCCCTTGCCGTCCTTGGTCGCCTCTGGCACTTCCTACCTCACGACGCCCAACGACCTGAGGCCGCGGTCGGTGAACCTATCGATGATCTCGTGGACCCTGTCCTTGGCATCGCCCTTCAGGTCGTAGAGGTCGATCTGCTCCAGTGCGCCCTTGCTCGCCCTATGCCACTTGCCGCTGCCATTGATGTAGGAGATGGCGGTGCGCTTCTCGACCGAATTGAACGGCAAGAAGTGCACTTCCTTGATTTCAGCTCTCACCTCCTTTGGTTCGACGAGCATGTTGACGATGGAGGCATCGATGGCATCCTGGTTCTCGACCCTAGAGGCCCTCATGGTGTAGAGGACCACCGCGTCGAAGTCGATGTCCTTTGCGAAGACCTCGATGAGGCTCTTGTCGATGCTGAGCTTGTTTGAGGGTGAGGGTGCCGGTCTTGTCGCCGCAAAGCACGTCCATGCCTGCCATTTCCTTGATGGTCGTCATCCTCTTGGTGATGGCTCCTCGCTATGACAGCCTGTGGGAGCCAATGTCCATGGTGACCGACAGCACGGTGGGCGTCATCAACGGCCTTTGAGCTTGGACTGGAGCTCAGATCGGCTCTTCTGAGTTTGGGTCGATCTCGAGGAGATCTGGCGAAGATTGAATGAGTTTTAGGAGCTCGGACAGAGCTTGGGGGAGGATCTGTCACCGTTCGATCTTGGCAAGGCTTGACGACAGAATCCGATCGAAGGCATGGGTTGGAGCATGGTCGATTCCATGGATTGGTTGCGGATTCCTCCTCCAGGATGATGAAGGCAAGTCAGTAGCCTGGATCGAGGTTTGATGACATTTGGCCTCCCTGGTCGAGCTTCAACGGGGGACGACATGCTTGGATCTTTAGCATGGGATGATGTGCTTGTATCGTCCTCTGGGAGCTTCGAATGGTCGTTAGCGATCAGATGAGTTGTGGCTCCTCTGGATCGGACCTTGGCTCGGAGGGTCGGGTGTCGATGATCGGCCACCTGCTTGAAGGATCGACCATGGTCAGATCTGAAGCTTCGACTGTTGATCATCGCCCGTAGCTTGACGAGATTGTCTAGCGATCCCATCAAGAAAGAGATGACAGCTTCAGCCATGGAGGCGACGTCGTGAGCGACGACGAAGGCAGAGTTAAGTTGATCGAAGGTGTGATTGACCCAAGCGGGCTTCGTCAGAGAGGATCCGACCCCCAGGGGCTTGGATTGGTCTTGGGGGTGATCTCGTCACCGCTCGAGCCTGGGGGAAGCTCCCGTCGCCATTCGGTCTTCTCCAAGGAAGATGAGACTTGCTGGAGTGCAGTTGGTTTACCTCTTTGACTTGTGAAGGTCAGCTTGGATAGACAGATCCAGGGGGTGATACGGATTCATCCTTTGGAGCCTGAGGTCTTTCCCTTTTCAGAAGTTGGCTGTTCAGGACTTTGATTAGCGGAACGAATCGTTGTCGATGTGGTTGATGACATGGGTGTTGACTCGTTCCCACAGATGGCGCCAGATGTTTACGCATTTTTTTCGTACAACATGTTGATAGTTTGGAGGCCCGGATGTCATAGCTATCACGTGAGATGGAGATGACCCTTGGGGTCGATCGATGGCACGTTCGCTTGAGCAGGAAGGCACGGATCCGTTCTTTGGTGCGCCGAGGGGTAGCCTCGGCGGGACGACAACCTTGGGATCGGTTGAAGGCAGAGTCGCTCGGTGAAGGATGCGTGGATCCTCGCGTCGGCTTGCCGAAGGGTAGCCTCGATAGAGCGACGACCTCCTGGTGGCGGAGATGAACGGACTCAGGGACGAGGGTGCTCGGCTCCGGCTGGGAAGACACCGAGGGGTAGCCTCGGTGTCGCTGGATCTCCTGGACCTGAATAGACGAGAGAGCTCGTCAGGGGGGTCGGACCTGGGTTCTGACCAATTTCCCTCCGATGCCAAAGTCAGATCTGGTTTGATAGATGCTCGATTGGATCGGACTTGGTTCACAGAGAGACCAAGCACCGATCCTCGGGCCGAGCTATGAAGGAGAAACATGTTAGGTGGAAGAAGGTGAGAGTTTGTATGTGATACCTCCTCTGTAGATCTCAGACTTCAGCCCCTCTGGAAATGATGCCTCCTTCCTCTTCATATAGGGGAGTCCCCTAGTAATGGGTCATGATGAGACATCATGGCCGTTATTGATGAGGACGTGCTAATGGAAAAACATTGACCCACATAGTTGCCACGTTTGATGATGTGATGAATGCCATGAAGGTGGAGTCATGTCCATGAGTGGTTGCCATAATTGGCGGGCCATGATGGCTTGTTGCCATAATTGATGGACAATGATGGTTGGAGTGATGGCCATGAAGTCGGGCCATGATTGGTGAGTTATTGTCATGAAGGTGACCGCCATAATTGGTGGGTCATGATGGCGGGAGTGATGGCATTGGGCAGTTGCCATATTTGGCAAATGCTTCCTCGATTTGGGCCCCGATTTCCTCCACTATGGAAGTGGACAGTCTTTTGGGCCTTCGTCTTGGGTGAAGAAGCGCGACCCGCCAGTGAGATCCTTGGGCTGGAGCCCAAGGAAATAATAGGCTGGTTGACTGGTCGTGGTTGACTTGGCTCCTCCGGGCCCGGTCAAAATAGTCGTATCAATTACAATTGTTCTTCGTTATTCGTTCTTCGTTGTTTCACAACATGTTATCAGCATGAATATTTTACAAATACTAAGTTTTGATCTTCTACTCCAATATAGTACAAGGTAGCTGTATGGTCATTAAATTAGTCGATCTGAATAATACAGATTAAGCATTCGAAGACTGAGAATCAAAATTTTCACAAACTAGCATTCACAACAAGCCTAGGATCTAACTGCAAATCTAGTAACTTAATGCTGATATAAAAACATACCTTGGTATGAGCATATTTTAGCGATACTCATGGGTTCAAAAACTTTTTCGGTGAAGTCCCAACTTACTTCAACAACCAGTGCCTTAGTTGATTCACGACGACGAGGAACTCCTTCACGATTCACGAACCCTATGGGGACTCGAACTGGCCTCTAAGCTCTACTAGGGCTAGAAGGGAGGAGAGGGAAATGTTGGTTATTGCTACACTACTAAGTGAGGTTTGATGATTAAGCAAACAATTAATGCTACTAATCAAGTTTGTAGTGGATTTGTGAGTATATGTCAAATGAAGTCAACAATGGTCAAAGTTTGAGATTGAAGGAAAATCAAGCCATAGTTGGTGATGAATAGTCAAGAGACTTGGAACTAATATTGGAGATCAATTTCCCAAGAAAATGACTCATGGGAAGTGCCATCATCAAAGACAAGTAATCCAAGTTCATAAAGGATGCATCAAACTCACCAAGTATGGTGAATGGTGTATTACATTTTGATTTTTGTCTTGGATTGTTAACGTCTTTAGATGAAGCTTGCACACACATCTTAAACAATGCTTTAAACTTCACAAATTCTTTAGAAAAGATTTAAATTATTTTAGAATTAAATTCATGAAGTTTTCAATGTTTTAAAACTCTATATCAGAATTGTAGCTGACTAATTCTCAATATTAGTCGACTAATTTGAATGAGAGATAAACTCTTCTCTTTGGACCCAAGATTAGTCAACCGTAGTATTGATTTTAGTCGACCACATTTATGAAATTATTCGACTAATTCTACTATCAGAGCTAACTAATTCTGTGTAAAAACACAACTCCGAGTTTTTCGGAGAGCTGTCGATTTTACCATTTGAGGGGTGTTTTCGCCCAAGGTTTTCAACGGGTTTTCTAGGGTATTTAAAGATGTCTTTGCTGGAAACTTTTGCAATAGGAATTGCATATTATTCTGAGATTTTCAAGCCTTAATTTCATTTTAAGCTCTTATACTCTCAACCCTAAAAATTCTGTTTCAAGTTTTCAAAGCTTTTAAGCACGTGGGCTTTTATGATTCTGAATCTCAATAAGTTTAAAGTGATTCTCTGAGATTCTAATCTGATTTCATCTTGATCTCTAAAGTTTTAATCTTTCATCTTCTTGAGATCAAAAGATTTTATTTCTTAGCCACTTGAACACTTAGGAGCTTCATCCATTGGCTATAGGATCTTTTAAGAGGAAAGTCTCATATTCAAGAAAGATTTGTATCCCCTCAAGTGTGGAAGGTGAGTAAATTTGTATTGTTTCAGTTTCTTGTAGAACTATCCTTGTAACAGGAGTTGAGTTGAGTTTGAAAATTCCTAGCAAGTGGTTAGGTATGATTGTAAATGTTGGGAAGACCTAGCAAGTGGAGCTAGGCAAGTGTAAGCCCTCTTGGCGAGGCATTGGCTCTTTTGTCAAAGAGAGTTTGGTTAGTGGAATTCCCAATGTTGTTGGGGTCTGGATGTAGCCCCAGGGAGTGGGTGAACTAGGATAAAAAATCCTTGCATTTGCGTTGTGCTTGTCTATTATCTTTTACTTGCATTATGCTCTACATTCAGCTATGTTTAACTCTTTATTTCATTGCAAGCATCTTGATTATGTTGATTAGGTACTTGTGTATGTAACTCTAACAAGTAACATATGCTAAACTTGAGGGATTTGTTTTAATTTGTGCATAATTCATTAAAACACTAATCCCCCCCACTAGTGTTTAGTTTGCCATCCACTGGGATCCTAACATGTGGTATTAGAGCATTGCTTGAGAAGATAGCATCAACAAAGATGGCACTCGGTCAAAGTTTTGCTTCCCCACCTATTTTTGATGGAACTAACTTTTCTATTTGGAGAAGGAAGATGGAGATTCATTTGGAGGTCGAAGATATTGACTATGGAACATTCATTCATGACTCATACAATATTCCAATCATTCCAAGGGCTTCATGGACCAAAGAACAAAAAGAAACATATTCCATGAACATCAAGGTAATGTGTAATATTTGCTCATTTTTAACTAATGAAATTTTTAGTGAAATTTCAGCACTTAGCACAGCTCAAGAGATGTTGAGTTTATTGGAGAACAAGTATGTAGATAAATCCTCAAGAAGAACACCAATCAATAAGCGTGGAGAAGAGAGCTTCACAAATGAAGTTTGTCTAATGGCACATCAAGACGAAACAATGAAGTAAGTGATCCCGAATCCGATAGTGATGGTGAATTCAATTTAGAAGAAGAATATGAGAATTTATATCATAAGTTTGAGAAGTTGAATAAGAGAAATAATAAGTTGGACAAAAGTTTTGACTTGTTGAATGATGATTATAATAAGCTTAAGATTAAGCATAACATCTTATTACATGACTATGATGAATTAAAGAATGTTAGCAATAGTGGAAATTCTTCGTTGTGTGATCTTGCTTGCTTAAGGCTCAAATATGACATGTTATTGTGTGATTATAATTCCTTAAAAAATGATCATGCGATGTATGTTTCTTGCATTAATGAGAAATTAGACATGATTGCTAATGATTTATGTACAAACAAACTTAATCATAAGGAACTTGTAAGGACTATCTATGCTTTGCAATACTAACAACAAACACTCTAGAGAGGGGTGAATAGAGCATAGTTCTAAAAAACTCGCCACGATGACACCATGGCGACAAGGCTCCACCCTCACGCCCCGTTAATGCTCAAGTTGGCTCTTTGAGACGGCACGCGGCCATGGCACGCCATGGTGACACAAGGCGCGCCACAAAACACAAGGCACGCCTTAAAAACAAAAAATAAAAAAAAAGCATCGGGTCCGCATTATAGGGCTAAGAGAACCCAAACCCGACCCGTTCTCATTATTTGAGGCTTCTTTTCATCTCGTAGCCGCCCACATTTGATTTGGGGCCTATGGCTTTTCATCTCGCTCGCAGACAGCACTTGTGAACAAAGTTTATTCAAGATGTTGAACTAGGACATGCAAAATCAATGTTCCTTCAAGTATCAGCAAATTTGGTTTAGATCCAATTATCCAAATAGCTGTAACAACTATGTTAATCGATTGCTTTGATATTGATGACGTATTGAGGTCACATGCTTTTTAGTTATGTAAACAATTGCTTTTTAGTAAAGTAACACTTTAGTTAATTGTAAGCAGTAAGCACACATCTCAATGTAGATGGTATGCTATGGATTTGGTAGGATTTGGAAACTAATCCGTCTAAGTGGAGCATAGTTTACTGTCTACCTCTATATATTATATAATATATACACACATTTGCCGCCTTAAGCCGCGCCTTGAAAAACGTCGTGGCTCCGCCAAGGCTTCTAAGGCTCGAGGCTTGACCTCGCCGCCACGTCACGCCTCACGCCATTTAGAACCTTGGAATAGAGTAATGGCAATATGCGTGCAATTGAAAAATTAAACTTGCAAATGCGGAATTATAAGTGCTAGAGGAATTTAAACAACACAATCCAGAAAATGCTAACACAAATATTTTACATTGGTTCCCCAACTTGGGTACATTCAGGCACACCAAATATTCACTATGACCCTACACAAGGTTGTGAATATAATCTCACAAAGAGATACCCCACACAAGGGATTTGAATTCTCACAAAGAGAATCTAACTCTCACAAAGAGAGTACCTAGCTATCACAAAGAAAGCAACTAACTCTTACAAAGAAAGTTTGGGGTAAACTCTCACAAATACAGAAACTAACTTTCACAAAGAAAGTTAGGCTTTCACTTCACAAAGATGAAATAAATACTCTTACATATGCATTGAGATGAACTTGCTTAATATGAAGAAGAAGAAGGCATGGAAGAGGATCTCCAAGTGTTAAGATGAGCTTTAATGTACTTGGATGATTTTCCTTGTGCTAGCTTTAATGCATGAAGAGAATAGTGCTCATGAGAGGAAAATGAGAGAATAAGAGTGGCTTAATGATTCTCTAAGATATTCAATGTTAACCAAGAGTTCTAATAGAACTAACCCATCTCCTATATATAGGAAGCCACAATAACCCCTCAAAACGAAGCAAAAAGGCCAAAAAGAACAAATCTGCAACGGTTAGAATTTGGCAATTTACGGCTCAGACATGCGACTGATGAAGGAAAATCAGTCGACTGATCAACGGCTAGATTATTCCCAACGGCTATAACCTGAGCCAGGACAGGCGACTGTAGAAGACTACACAGGCGCATGTACAATGTGCATGCGCCTGAATATACTTCAGTAGGCGGCTGTCACATGGGATGGAATGGAGCTGAGAAAATGCAACTTTTGCACTTGTGCATTTAGACGAATGATGACCAAAGTCCAGGCGCCTGAAGATAGACAGGCGACTATAAACTTTACATCAGTTGGCTGTCACACGAAGTGGATTGGTGCCCAAAAAAGACAAGATACGCACATTGGCACTCAGACGACTGAAGAACAAAATTCAAGTGCCTGATGGTAGACAGGCACATGTCAAATGACCTTCAGTCGCATGCACCAAAAGCTCAATAGAGTGTCAAGAAAAAGTGGACTTGAGCTGTGCACAACAGTCGGCTGTAGGCTGGCCAGGCGTCGGGAGATCACCTAGCCGCATGTCCTGCTTTCAGCAGTCGCCTGTTGGAAGGCCAAAATCTCCAGTTGGAGTTCATGGCATAGTGAACGTATTGGGTTGGTTTATATGATAATCTTAAGGCGCACTAAGATGGTTAATGCATATGCATGAATGAGTATGACCATCTATCAAGGAATTACAAAATCATAGACTCAAAAAGAGAAATGCAAGTAATAGAAATTACATGGATTACATTTTGCATCTCCTAAAGTCTAAGGCTTCAAGCGCTTGATGCCTTGATGCTCCCGATCATCTTCCAAGCCGTGGCACCTCTTGATGAGCTTCCCTTCATCAAGTTCCAAGCTTTGACAATGCTCCTCTTGATGTCCATCCTTGCACCAAGGTATTAGTATCCAAAAAGCTTATTCTTCAATTGATAAACATGAGACTAAAATATTGAGAGTCATTAGCAACAACATAATATTGTGATCATCATCAAAATAATATTGGTCTAAAACACAAATACGAACTTGTTCTTAGGCTTGATGAGTTTAAGAAAACCCCAAATGCTCAAGATACTCCTTCACAAAAGCATGTTGACACTACACATCACTTAGGAAATGGTAGACATCCCTCCATGAATGGTAATAATGTTAGAAGACCACATACACACAAACCTAATGCACATCATGCTTTTATGTAAGAAATATATGCTCATTCTCATGTTCTCAATGTACACAAAGTGTCACACACTGATATGAATCACAATGCTTTTCATGCACCACATAAACCCCATATACATCACATTACGAAGCATGTTAGAAAACACAATGATGTGATTTGGGTGCCCAAGCATTTGATCATAAATGATAGATATGCGTACATTCATGATGCAATTAGATAATTTGGATGGATTCTCTTATATGCATAGGAAATCAATTCTAATCGAATTTGGGTTCCTAATGGCTAGTAATTTTTTAAACCCATGAATTTGGGGTATTCGTGTGCTTGCATAAATATTTTGATGATACACTAACATAGAATGATGAAATGCATGTTAGAATACTTGTTGATTATAATTGTTCAAATAAAAATTGATTCATTATTGCATTTCTATCATTATTTTCACTATGTTGGAATATTAGCTGACTAGTTTTGAAAATTAGTCGACTACTTTGTACTTGCTACGAATTCTGTCAATTTCCTTGAAAAGTAGCTAACTATTTTTTGCAAATTAGTCAACAGATGTTGTGTTTTCAAGAACACTTCATTATTTTATACAAATTGATTCCTCTATGATATTGCTTATCGTGTTTGTTATATGTAAACATTCATGATCTGTAGATCAACTATAATTATTTGTTGCATAAAAATTAATGATAATTTGGTAATGGTTAGGTTCATTTGGTACTGTTTTTCATTGTAAGATCGTTCTCTTTCCATAAACAATTATTCATTAAGCTTTTAGAGAGTTTCTTCTCTTACGGAGAACTTGTTGGGCTAATTTAATGGACCCAACTTAATTGTGGGTACCAAATGCTTAAGGATTTTCATTTCAGGTTATTTAGGTAGTGGATAGCGGATGCTCCAAGCATATGATTGGAAACCAAAGATTACTTAGCTCAATCCAAATGAAGGATGGTGGAACCGTCACATTTGGAGACAATAAAAAGGGAAAGATTGTTGGCATCGGAAACGTTGGTGACAAATCTAAACTCTTAATAGAAGATGTCAATCTAGTTTATGGTCTTAAGCATAATTTGATTAATATTAGTCAATTATGTCATAGAGGGTATAAAGTAGTCTTTACTTTTGATTCATGCTTGATATATGATGATGATATGCAACATGTTCTAATTAGAGGTAGACGTAGAGAGGACATATATACTTTATGTTTATGCGATCATGATTCAATATGTCTTATGTCTTGTAGCATCATCAAATGGCCCTCTTCGTTGGCATAGAAGATTCGGCCATGTAAACATTAACCTAAATAAGATTTGAAGGAAAGATTTAGTACACAGTTTTGTTTGGGGATGTATGCCCTCAGTTCATTTGTATTGGATGCAAATGAATTTTATAAGTCGCAAAGAGTTTGCGAAATAAGTTTAGAACTTTAAAGATGTGGAAATTTTACATATGATGAAAAAGGAAGAATTAAATGTGTCGTAAAATGTTTACGTACATATTTAAACGCGTGAAAATGGTTACCTGGATGACGGGATCGTCCCGGTTTAAACGCAGGTTCAAACCGCGTCGAAAACGGACTCCAAACAAGCCAAATAGAGCCAAAACAGCGTTGGTAGCCCTTAACAGGCATTGCGGGTCGGGGGGCCGCTATGCAGGCACCCGACCCGGTCCAGCAAGAAGGGCGCCCGCGCCCACTAAAAGGGGGGCACCCGCACCCTTAGTAGCGGGCGGGCTCCCGCCCGCGCCTGCACGGGCGCGCGCTCAGCACGCGCCTGCGCACGACGCGTGTTGAGCACATGCCTTACTGGGCAGCGCGTGCTTGGCACGTGGGCCCCACGCGGTGGGCCCCATGCTTAGGGTTTTGAACCCAATGTTGGTTGGTTTTTGGCAACTCGTTTTTTGCGAAAAAATTGGTTTTGCTCAACTTTGGATGTTCGTTTGAGGGGTCAAACAAACTCGGATTGGAGTGTCGTTTCTTCTTACGCGTTCACCGTTCAACCCTCTTCGATTTGATAGGTTGTATCAATTGCGAAGCTCAATGTTGAGGGAGAGAAAATTCGTCAAAGTTTGGCCTTTCGTGTAAAGCAAACTAATTTGATTTTCTCTCTCCAAAATGTTTAGTCCCACATAGGAAATTGAGAAAAAGGAGGGGTCAGCCGCCTATATAAATATGGGCCTACCCCCTCCTCAAAACTCGTCCCAAGCTCCAGATCTGAGTAGCTCCATTAAACGTGAGCAAGCCCAGATCTGAGCTTAAATTAAATATTCTCTTTCTCCCTAAATTTCTTCCTTGCTCCTGTTCGGGCTCTAACAAAGCTACGAAGAAGCTCGAATCGGATCCTAAGTCTTGACGGAGGATCCACTCAAGGTGAAATCTTCTTCGGCGCGTGGTTGGCTCAGCGACAAGGGTGTTGCTCGTCTCAGGACGTGGTACAATTCAGGAAGCGGTTCGGCCCGGGGCGTGGTTCAGCTTAGGAGATGCGGCGCGGGGCCAAAAATATATTGTTGAAAACGACGCTTCGTTTTCTGCAGAAACGAAGTGAAATGTATGTAGTTTAAATTATTAGCATGCGTTTATAAATTGCATATGTTAGATAGATCTATCCTTAGGGGTTAGTCGGGCCCGACCCCGGGATAGTAGAGATCTTGGCTAGGGTTATTCCTTTATGGCTTAACTTGAAATTGTTTTAAGTTAATTTTTCCGCTGCTTATTTGATAACTTCGTCCGACTGACTTAGGCTGGACGTCGTATTTATAGCCCTAAGGACCCAGAAAACCCAACATTGGTATCAGAGTCAGTCTACATTGGTATATAGTTTTGCAATTTATAAATTGTATATGATACAACATGCTTCTCAATCATATGGATGTTTTAATTTAAACTTTAAAAATGTCGTTTTTTAAAAGCAACGTTTTATTTTCGAAAATTGTTTTTGAAAATTAGATTTTATTTTATTTTAAAATTAAATCTTTAAAATTATGTGATAAGATGTAACTTAAACTTATGCGATAAATTTTAGGTTGCATGTTTTGCAATATATTTTATGAGCTAAAACTTAAATTGCTTTGTTATGCCATGCTAAATTGTTTAGTTAATATTTTTAATGGTTATATTAGTTAATTTTGATTATGTGATAATTCAAGAAAGACCATTAGGAAAGTCATTAAAAAATTCCAGAAAAATTATGAGATAATTTTTGGACATGCTACGATTTAAAAATTGTTGCAACAAGTTAAATTTCTGTTTAGGGTAGCCCTGTCACGCCCCGCTTCCCAAAAATGTGGAGGCAAGACGTGAGAAGGTCCGCACAAACTTGAAGCTGTGAAGCTCCAAGTCTGATAAGCGTAAACAAAACACTTATTATGGCAGGTCCTTGCAAAGAGAAACGAAACAACGATGATAATAAGGAAATGAGACGACATTTTATTGAATCTCCAAATGTCCATAAACAAATTACAATATCACAGAAAAGCCACCAGGCTAAAGGAAAAAGAGTCTAAGGCCCAACATGGCCAACAAGGTATAACATACAAAACTAAGGTGCCACGCACCGACAACTAACAGGAATCCTAAAACATAAAGGAAACTCAACAAAGTCACCGGTGTCCACAAGACTCCTCCACAGCAAACACAACGTCCTCTGCAACAAGCTCTGGCTCTGAGTCTAACATGTGACACCCAAAAGAGAGAGGGGCACATGTCAGCAAGTCTAAAAAGACTTGTGCAAGGAAACGGAAAGAAAGGTAAACTAGCAACCTAGCAGTTATAGTATGATGCATGAAATGGCAAATATAGCATGGAAGTGACAAGTAAAGGGAAGTACAAGTAGCACGTAGCAAGTATGGCATGGATAACAAGTTTTGCAAGTTTAAACACGGACAAGTACAAGTCAAGTAAATCACGTCAAATGAACACGTCAAGTAACAAGTGGTAGTTGTGACATGTATTGTCAAGTAACAAGTACAAGTACAAGGGATCACCCACACATGGATGCCCTATTGCCCGCAGGCTGTAGTCATGTACAAGGGATCACTCAGAGAGTGCCCTATTGCCCACAGGCTGTGTTCACGCATCAAGTACAAGGGATCACTCAACGAGTGCCCTATTGCCCGCAGGCTGTGTTGAGCTCGTCTTCTGGAACATAAGCCATAAAGTGTATTTAACAAGTATGGCGTAGGGGTGCACCTAGCCAGAACAAGTAGCACTAGTATGTAGCGATGCTACGCAATCACGATGAGTATTCAAGTATGCAATGACATGAGCAGATATTCGCGAACCGTTAATAGAAATTAAACGTGACAGGCAAAATGCAATGACATGAACAGATATTCGCGTACCGTTTATTGAAATTAGACATGACAGGCAAAATGCAATGGCATGAACAGATATTCGCGTACCGTTTATTGAAATTAGACATGACAGGCAAAATGCAATGGCATGAACAGATATTCGCGTACCGTTTATTTAAATTAAACGTGGCAGTTAAAGATGCATGGATGACATGAACAGTTAATACGCGTACCGTTAATTTAAATTAAACGTGACATACAAGCATGATGAGGGTGACGGACCAAGCTTCGTTGTCAAGCTAGGTCAATGGCGTCTAGACAGCTATTCTTTCACCGTCTAGTCTCTTTTACGCTAAAGCAAGGTAATGGCCTAAGACATGGCCCAAACCAAGAGAGGCAAGTTTCACTTGCCTGGCACCGAGGAGAACGATCAACGAAGGCACATCACACAAATTTGTTATCTACGGGAATGGATCACCGTGAAGAAGCGGAGGAACGACGCCGAGAACTACGGCGATGGAAGAACGATTCGGCTCAGATCTGGAAATGGGGAAAATCTGGAGAAATGGGTTTGGATGAGGCTTTTGGGGATTTGATGAGGGTTTGAGGTTGAGGAGAGGTAGGATATGTGAAATGAGGGTTTGGATGATGATGGATGAGCTTGGGATGAAGGATCAATGGTTTGGGGAAGAAAGGGGCTCAATGGGGGAGAAATTAAGGTTTGGGGTGATGAGGAAGAAGAAGAAAATGTTTGGGGCGTATTTATAGAAAAGTGTGGCGGCTAGGGCAAAACTAGGGTTTCCTGGGCTGATTAGT
The DNA here is from genome assembly GCA_030789695.1 of Scilla litardierei. NCBI lineage: Eukaryota > Viridiplantae > Streptophyta > Magnoliopsida > Asparagales > Asparagaceae > Scilla > Scilla litardierei. The sequence goes on from CM061133.1 coordinate 319,402,919, forward strand.
CGGTCAAAGAAGGATTGGTGACCGACTAGTTGAGGATCTAGTCGGTCGGTTGATCTTCTTGAACCAACTAATGTGCACGAAAAGTCTCGAAATGGAGCGCGAAGGTCCGGGATGAATTCTAAGGTTTCTAGGATCAACCTATCGCTAAGATATGATCGATATGAAGCTCGTCACGAGTGACTTACTCCGAGTTCAATGATTCTAAGGAAGAAGCTAGAAGATCACATTAAAAGGAATGAAAATGAAAGCTAGGAAATCTCAACGAGATTAATGAAAGCGAGAACTATGGAAATGGAAACCACACAAGGAGAGAACCCACCATCACAAGCAAAACACACTGCTAATCCAATCATACAAAAACCAGTCGTTACATCCTACCCACCTTAGAATAAAGTCCGTCCTCGGACTTTCTAACATATATATAGTCAATATATTTATACAACAATAAACACTTATTACTTACTGTAAGAAAATAACCAAGCCTCTCTTATTTGAAAATAATTTCACATTTATTTAGTCATTCAAATACATGCAAATATTTCACCATATTTTCACCTCACATATAGTCCTATAACTATATATTGGTATTGTTACGACCTAAAGATCGTAGGAGCCCGACTCCCATCCGGATCCGCTAACATACCCCATTGACTCACCTTTTCACAAAAGGGCCGCCGCCCCGAAAATCCTGGGCGACCAGCCAAGCAGGCGCGCCTTGCAGCGCTCCCCGAACCGGCCGGGGCGGACCCCCGCAGCCGGCCGGGGCGGACCCCCGCAGCCGGCCGGGGCGGACCCCCGCAGCCGGCCGGGGCGGACCACCGCAGCCGCCCGACTCTTAGTCCGCCGCTAACGACAAACAGCCTAGGATAAGGACACGACTGACACATACGTCACCCGGCCGCCTGACAAAGCACCCCCAGGCGGCTGGCCTATCCCGCGGTTAGTGCTTTCGGCCCTGACATCCCGACAAAAGCACCCCTGGGCCGTTGCGCCGCCTGACAGAGGCAGGTCAGAAACTCCTGTTCCCGATGTCCTTGTCCGAAGCTTCCGCTGACACCCGAGCCAACTCAGCACGCCTAGTCATCACCCGTCAGGTATAAATACCTTCTCTCCTCTTACGGAGGGGGGGTTAGAAAAACTCTCTCATCTTCTATCATTCACACACGAGAGCAAAGATCCTCCATATCTTTGTTCTCCCACCTATAGCTCGTCACGTGAGGCGGACACACAGTTAGTCCGGCCGGCGTGTCCAGCCCCCATTTAAGCCCTTTTACTGACTTAGGCATCGGAGGGGCTAAGGGTTGAACCCCAACCCCGCCCTTCTGACGAGTTGTTCGTGCTGCAGGAGAGTTCGCCCCCTGTCCAAAGTCAGCGTCAGCCTCCAGCCGTTCGACCTCCCTCAGCTGTGTCCGACGAGATACGATCCTGTGAGCTCCACCGGCAACGGATCCGACCTCTTCACCCCACTAATCTCTTGTAAAACAGCCTACCTAACCCCTCATTTCCATATAACCACCGTGCCCTTGGTTCCCCATAATACAAATTCATTGTACGCGAGTTCCACCTCGTAACAATTGGCGCCGTCTGTGGGAACGAAGGGTCACACCCATGTTAGACTCCATGCCTATCTCGCGGAACCCTGACCACGGTAAAGATCCCGTGGGTCAGGAACCACTCTCTCTACAAATCACCTCGGCGTCCGACCCCCTTCTGGGGATGGGCACCGAGACTGAACATACTTCGGCCCCCGTCGTCCTGAAGAGCTTCGAGGCCGTCCCCCTGGCCAGGAAAGGCTATCAGACGGCTGGAACGGAGCCTCCGCCCGGCCCCTCAGAGCCCCAGTACGTGAGGCGGAACCTCCACCCTCAATTCGAGGAGGAGGGGGAGAATAGGAGGCTCGCTGAGGAGATTGCGGCCCAGCAAAGGCTCCTGGAAGAGGAGATGGAAGTTGCGCAGCGGTGGAGGTGCCTGGGGGAGGCTGCCGCCGCGCAAAGGCGTTTGGACGAGGCGGCCGAGACCGCCCGAAGGGCCTACCAGGAAGAAGAGACCGCCCGCCGCCAACTCCGCTTCATCGTCGCAGAGCGGGAAAGGCTGAGGAAGGAAAACCGAAGCAACCAAGAAGTCATTGAAGAGACGACGATGGGGCGGCGACCCAGGAACGGGCGGGACCCATTGCTGAACAGATCCCCACCTGGAGGAGGCGACCCGCGTCACCAACACCACCCCTTCGATACCCTGCATGAGGAAGCCGTTTGTCGACAACTACGCTTCCTCGCCGCCGAGCGCGAGAGGCTCCTCCGAGAGAATCAGGAACGGATGGAGGCCCGAGGAGAGCTGGCCGGGAGGCGCTGGCGCTGGGAGAGCCGTAGCCCACAACCCGTCGAGTCCTCGGCCCGAGGAAGGAGCCCCGCCCGACGACCATCGGACTACTACCCGGGGGCGGGGGACCGTCGTCGGCCGTGGCGCGATCGGAGCCGGACCCCCGAATGGCGGAGAGGGGAGACCCCGGATCGCCCTACCTATCCAGAGGAGGCCACGCCGCTCGCACGGTGGATCACGTCCGCCCCAAGGCCCAAAAGGTTCAAACCCCCTCTCTTGGCCACATACAACAGGAGGGGCGACCCCCTCACACACGTGCAACAATACCGAGGGGCGATGGAGGCGCAGGATGTGGACGAGGCGTTCCTATGCCGACATTTTTCCCAAAGCCTGAGGGACACCGCACTGGACTGGTACTTCAGCTTGCCTGCGAGATCCGTTGGGAGCTTTGGCGAGCTGTCACACAGGTTTTGCCAAGAGTTCCGGGCTGGGCGGACGAAGAAGAAGCCTTTGGACTATCTCTGCACGATAGTCCAAGGAGAAGGGGAGAGAACGGGAAGATACCTCCGCCGCTTTCAGGAGGAAAGGCGGGCGGTGGTGACATGTGGCGATGAGGTTCTAATGCTGGCCTTCAAGGCGGGGTTGCGGACTCGGAGCCTTCACAAATCCCTGCTCCAGGACCCGCCGACCGATTACGAAGCGCTGGTTGCAATGGCAGAAAGGCACGCATTGGCCGAAGAGACCCTTGGTGCAAAGGTCGTATACCCCCGGCGAAACCATCCCAGGACGGACCCCGGCCTCACCCTCGGCCGAGGCAGGAAGAGAGGGGGCGAGGCCGCGATCAGACGGCCCAACCGCGGCGGGAGCCGCCCGAGCCTCACCCACGAGGTCGGCTTGGCCCGTCGCGCGAGTTTGCCCCGGCGCGGAGGCCCCCCGGAGTCATCCCAAGACAAGAGGACCCCCCACCGGCGCAGTACACGTGACTCAATGCCCCCATGATGGAGGTGCTGGCCGCGGCGACAAGGGCCGGGTTACTGCCGGAGCCTCCCCGGGAGATGAGGACGGACCCGGCGAGGAGGGACCCCCAGAGATACTGCCGCTATCACCGGGACCACGGTCACGACACCGACCATTGTTACTCCCTTAAAAGAGAGATCGAACGACTGATCCAGGCGGGTCACCTGGGGAGCTTTGTCGCGGGAAGGCGGGCGACGACAGGAGAGAGGGACCCCCCGGAGGAGGGGGGACGGGGACCACCGGCGAACCGCGATAGGGAGGAGCCCCGCCCCCCGAGGGCGGTCATGCGAATTGAGATGATAACTGGAGGCCCAACCTCGGCGGGACGAGCGCCCGCAACCCTGGAGGCCGAGGACCGACAGGTGATGATGGCGGGCGCCGGCCTCCGGTCGAAGCGACGAAAGATATACCGGCCCCCTATCACCTTTACCGAGGACTAGTCGGAGGCGCGGAGCCAGAGCCATAGCGCCCTCGTCGTCGAAGCTCGGATTGGGGCAGTCGACGTCGGCCGACTCCTGATCGACACTGGTAGCTCCTGTGACATCCTGTTCCTGGCAACGGCCGAAAGGATGGGGTGGGGGCGGGCAGACTTGGAGCCCTGTGTGGGCCCTGTCGCGGGCTTCACCGGCCATGCGATCCCCACCGAGGGAATGATCACCCTGCCCATGACCCTGGGGGAGGAGCCGATGGTCGTCACCAGAGAAGCGCGTTTTGTCATCGTCAACGTCGCCTCGGCATACAACGGAATCATAGGGCGTCCATATATGACGGCCATCGAGGCGCTCCCCAACCTGCGACATCAGACGATGAAGTTCCGGACCCCGCGAGGGGTGGGACAGGTCCGGGGAGGACGGGAGACGCGCGGAGACCACAACCATGCGCCGTCCCTGTGTAGGAGCCCGAGGCGGGCCCTGACGACACTCGTCCCAGACGAGAGGGAGGATTTTCGCGACCAGCGGCCGACCCCGGCCGAAGAAGTAGAAGAGGTCCCTGTGGCCTCGGGCGAGGGAAGAACCGTCTCCATCGGGACAAAACTCCCGTCCGCATTGAAGACGGCCCTCGTGGCCTTGCTCCGAGAAAACGTGGACATATTCGCGTGGTCACCCGCAGACATGCCCGGGGTGGACCCGAGAGTAATCTCCCACAGGTTGAATGCGGACCCGGAAGCCCGACCTGTCCGACAGAAGAAGAGAAGTGCAGGGGGCGAAAAGAAGAAGGCGGCCGAAGAAGAAGTAGAGCGACTCCTCGAGGCCAAATTTGTTCGGCCGGTGGACTACCCCGACTGGCTCACCAACGTCGTTCTGGTGAAGAAACCAAGCGGGAAGTGGCGCATGTGCGTTGACTTCACCGACCTCAACAAGGTGTGCCCGAAGGACAGCTTCCCTCTGCCCAGAATCGACCACTTGGTGGACCAGGCGTCCGGCTATGAGTTGTTGAGCTTCATGGACGCCTTCTCGGGATACAACCAGATACCGATGGCGGTGGAAGATGAGGAGAAGACCTCGTTTGTCACTGATAAAGGCACCTTCTGTTACACCAAGATGCCCTTCGGACTGAAGAACGCCGGGGCGACCTATCAACGAATGGTTGATCGAATATTCGGCCTTCAGGTGGGGCGAAACCTGGAGGTCTACATTGACGACATGCTGGTGAAGAGCGGAAGGGCTCCCGACCACCTCTCAGACCTGCAGGAAACCTTCCAGAGGGTCCGCCAGTACAACCTGAGGCTAAACCCCGCGAAGTGTATCTTTGGTGTGCAATCGGGAAAATTCCTGGGCTTCATGATAACGAAGCGGGGAATCGAGGTGAACCCCGACAAGGTGGCGGCCCTCATTAACATGACGGAGCCCCGGATGATCCGGGACTTGCAGCGACTGAACGGCCGGATCGCAGCTTTGGGGCGATTCCTGTCGAGATCGGCGGAGAAATCGCTCCCTTTCTTTAGGGTCTTGCGCACAGCCTTGGGCGAAGCTAAAGATCAAAGGAAGGTGATCCCGTGGGATGACGACTGTGCCCGGGCGTTTGCGGAGCTGAGAGCATACCTACAGAGCCCACCGCTCCTCGCGCGGCCGGAGGAAGGCGAACCCTTGGGATTGTACCTGGCGGCCACCGAGGGGGCCGTTAGCTCCGTCCTGATTAAGGAGGAAGGAGGAGTGCAACGCCCCGTTTACTATGCCAGTCGGATCCTCCGGGAGGCGGAGACTCGTTACAGCCCTATCGAGAAAGCCGCCTACTGCCTAGTCACCACGGCCCGGAAGCTCCGACCCTACTTCCAGGCCCACCCCGTAATCGTCCACACCGACATGCCCCTCGAAAAGAACCTGAAGAGGCTGGAGCGGTCGGGGAGGATGCTCAATTGGAGTGTCGAGCTCAGCGAGTTCGACCTAACGTACAAAACCCGGACGGCAATCAAGGCCCAAGCGCTGGCCGACTTCGTGGTGGAATGCACAACAGAGATCCCGCCGGGAGACCGGACGGAGCCCCCATCGGTGCCCATATCCTCGCGGAGGGTCGAGGTGGGCGAACCCTCAGCACCCTCCCCGGCGACAGCGGGCGAATTATGGACCATCCACGTCGACGGCTCCGCAACAGGCTCTGGGACAGGAGCAGGAATAGTCATTCAAACCCCGGATGGATGCTCGCTGGAGTACGCCCTGCGCTTCAGCTTCCCGGCCACCAACAATATCGCGGAATATGAAGCCGCGGTGAACGGGTTGAAGCTCGCTAGGGCGGTGGGGGCGACAAACGTGTTGCTCCTGAGCGACTCCCGCCTCGTCATCCAACAAATCCTGGGGGGCTTCGAAGCCCGAGAGGAAACAATGAAGCGATACCTAAATCGCATCCAGATCGAACTCCGAAAGTTCAAGAAAGCGGACGTCCAACACCTACCCCGCTCCAGCAACCTCCGCGCGGATGCCCTGTCTAAGCTGGCCTCCTCCTCGGCGGCCGAGATCGGGAAGGCAATCTATGTGGAATGCCTTGCGACACCGACCATCGACGAGGGAGAACTGATGTGCGCGGACACGAGGACGTCGTGGATGACCCCCATAATGAAGTACCTGGAGACGGGCAAGCTACCCGGGGAACGGATGCTGGCAAAACAGGTGGAGAGGCGGGCCCTTTCGTTCGTACTTCTCGACGGAGTGCTATACCGCCGCCGCCGAGCCAATTTCGATGCCCTGCCCTACCTAAAGTGTTTGGGCCCGGAGCAAGCTGAGCAAGTCATCCGTGAGGTGCATGAGGGCTTTTGCGGAAACCACCATGGCGGGCGCACCATCGCCCACAAAGTAATACGCCAAGGATACTACTGGCCGACGATGATCCAGGATGCGGTACAATACGTCAAGAAGTGCGAGGCATGCCAGAAGTTCTGTCGACGGACGACTGCACCCCCGGCCAACCTAATGCCCATCTTGAGCCCGATCCCCTTCGCCAAATGGGGGCTCGACATCCTGGGGCCATTCCCAAAAGCCTCCGGGGGAAGGAAATACCTAGTCGTCGTCGTGGATTACTTCACTAAATGGATCGAAGCAGAGCCGCTGGCGCAAATCGTGTGGACGGACATGAAGGGCTTCATCTGGCAATCCATCATATGCCGTTTCGGGATTCCCCGCTCCATCGTCACGGATAACGGAAAGCAGTTCGATTGCGAGGGCTTCCGCGACTTTTGCTCAGGCTAGGGAATCAAACTCCAATTTGCGTCGGTCGCCCACCCGCAGTGCAACGGAATGGCGGAGGCCGCGAATAAGTGTATCCTGAACCCGATGAAGAAAAAGGTGGACGCCGCTCTGGGGGCCTGGGTCGACGAGCTGCCGGGGATCCTGTGGTCTTATCGTACCACCCACAAGGCCTCGACTGGGGAAAGCCCCTTCGTGCTAGCATACGGGTCGGAGGCGGTCGTTCCCGTGGAAATCGGCGAGGAGACACTCCGGCTAAAGCTCTTCGACGAAGAAGCCAACGGAGAAGGACTCGGCCTCAGTTTGGAGTTGATAGACGAGGTGCGAGACCGGGCCTTGACTAGCCTCGTCAAACACAGCCAAAGGATGGCACGGCACTACGACTCCCGGGTGAAACCGCGGACCTTCCGGATCGGCGATTTGGTCCTCCGAGATGCCACCTTCCGCCCCGAGACTGCAAAGCGGGGAAAGCTAGCCGCTAAGTGGGAAGGACCCTACACGGTCATCGACATTGTTGGGCCGGCCACGTACATCCTGGCTACCCCCGAAGGGAACGAACTGGCCCACCCTTGGAACGCAAAACATTTGCTAAAATTCTACCAATAGTTGTGAGTTTTCCTTTTCTTATACGCAGTATACATATCCATCCGTTCTTCCCAATATGGTTATTCCTGCACAAGTTTTGCAGTTTCGATAAATCTCCGAACCTCTGGGGCAGGGCCAAACCTAGCCACCCAAACCAGAGAAGGGCACGGGCCGGGCTACGCGCCCGCTCCCCCCTCCAGACCTCTGGGGCAGGGCCAACCCTCGCCACCCAAACCAGAGAAGGGCACGGGCCGGGCTACACGCCCGCTCCCCCCCTCAAGACCTCTGGGGCAGGGCCAACCCTAGCCACCCAAACCAGAGCAGGGCACGGGCCGGGCTACGCGCCCACTCCCCCCCTCAAGACCTCTGGGGCAGGGCCAACCCTAGCCACCCAAACCAGAGGTGGGCACGGGCCGGGCTACGCGCCCGCTCCCCCCCTCCAGACCTCTGGGGCAGGGCCAACCCTCGCCACCCAAACCAGAGAAGGGCACGGGCCGGGCTACGCGCCCGCGCCCCCCTCCAGACCTCTGGGGCAGGGCCAACCCTCGCCACCCAAACCAGAGAAGGGCACGGGCCGGGCTACGCGCCCGCTCCCCCCTCAAGACCTCTGGGGCAGGGCCAACCCTAGCCACCCAAACCAGAGAAGGGCACGGGCCGGGCTACGCGCCCGCTCCCCCCCTCAAGACCTCTGGGGCAGGGCCAACCCTATCCACCCAAACCAGAGAAGGGCACGGGCCGGGCTACGCGCCCGCTCCCCCCCTCAAGACCTCTGGGGCAGGGCCAACCCTAGCCACCCAAACCAGAGAAGGGCACGGGCCGGGCTACGCGCCCGCTCCCCCCCTCAAGACCTCTGGGGCAGGGCCAACCCTAGCCACCCAAACCAGAGAAGGGCACGGGCAGGGCTACGCGCCCGCTCCCCCCCTCAAGACCTCTGGGGCAGGACCAACCCTAGCCACCCAAACCAGAGGTGGGCACGGGCCGGGCTACGCGCCCGCTCCCCCCCTCCAGACCTCTGGGGCAGGGCCAACCCTAGCCACCCAAACCAGAGAAGGGCACGGGCCGGGCTACGCGCCCGTTCCCCCCCTCCAGACCTCTGGGGCAGGGCCAACCCTCGCCACCCAAACCAGAGAAGGGCACGGGCCGGGCTACGCGCCCGCTCCCCCCCTCAAGACCTCTAGGGCAGGGCCAACCCTAGCCACCCAAACCAGAGAAGGGCACGGGCCGGGCTACGCGCCCGCTCCCCCCCTCAAGACCTCTGGGGCAGGGCCAACCCTCGCCACCCAAACCAGAGAAGGGCACGGGCCGGGCTACGCGCCCGCTCCCCCCCTCAAGACCTCTGGGGCAGGGCCAACCCTAGCCACCCAAACCAGAGAAGGGCACGGGCCGGGCTACGCGCCCGCTCCCCCCCTCAAGACCTCTGGGGCAGGGCCAACCCTAGCCACCCAAACCAGAGCAGGGCATGGGCCGGGCTACGCGCCCGCTCCCCCCCTCAAGACCTCTGGGGCAGGACCAACCCTAGCCACCCAAACCAGAGGTGGGCACGGGCCGGGCTACGCGCCCGCTCCCCCCCTCCAGACCTCTGGGGCAGGGCCAACCCTAGCCACCCAAACCAGAGAAGGGCACGGGCCGGGCTACGCGCCCGCTCCCCCTCAAGACCTCTGGGGCAGGGCCAACCCTAGCCACCCAAACCAGAGAAGGGTACGGGCCGGGCTACGCGCCCGCTCCCCCCCTCCAGACCTCTGGGGCAGGGCCAACCCTAGCCACCCAAACCAGAGAAGGGCACGGGCCGGGCTACGCGCCCGCTCCCCCCCCTCAAGACCTCTGGGGCAGGACCAACCTCAGCCACCCAAACCCGAGAGGGGCCCGGGCCCGTGGACCTCGAAAAATTAAAAAAAAGGGCACACAAACCGGGACGAAACGACGCCTGTTCCCGAGTAGGCAGCCCCGATGTGACTCGACGAAACGAAAGGCCGCTCGAGAAACACGCCACCATTAATGATTCGCTCCAAAAGAGGACCCATGAGAGCCACCTGGCAAAGACGGTTTCCAACGGGCATGAATTCGAGGAGCCCCTTAATGGTGCCAACTCAGCACAATAACTAAAGAAGAAACCGTCAGCGACATCTCCCTATAAAGACGCCACTCCCCCCTCCGAAAGCAAGAGAACCGGCAGACATGAAAAACCGCCACTTGATCCCCCCACCCACCGAAAAACGAGCAGAGATAAATCACCCTAACAAAAGAGAGGTCACCGGCCATCAATGGTTCCTGCCGCCCTGGGCAGCGGTGCCTACATCTCCAGCATCGCCAACCGGATATTCCACTTACAAACGGATCGCTAACCGGATATTCCGCTTACACAAGCGAAATCCACCTTTCACGCCTCCGTCCCCTAAACGAGGACGAGTCGGGGAAAGAATGGCATCCGTTCAAAGCCGACTGGGCAGGCGAGAGCCCCCAGCACTGGCCGGCCAGTACCTCCCCGCCCTCGACCTCCGGCCGAGGACCTCGGAAAGGCTGCATCCCCGACAAGCCCAAACGGCGAGTCATGGCGTGTCAGCTCGCCCATGCAATATCGGGCGCGGGACCCCACTCTCAAACCGAAGCAGCGAGACATGGGGCGGCGGGGGACGGCCCGATGCTCAAGAACATCCCCAAGGAGCAAGCCTCAACCAGACGGCTCCTCTTGTCAGCGCCTCTTCCGGACCGAGGAAAACCCTTTCCGCGGCAGGAGATGACGAAGCAACGGGGGGACGGCGGCCCGATCGCCAAAGAGACCTCGCAACACTTCAGAACAGAAGGCGACCAATCGCCTCCGCGCCAAAAACGGCTCCAGTCAAAGCGGGCCCGCGCGGCCCTCGGTGACTCCTAGATCTGGAAGTCAGTTATCCCACACGACCGGGCGAGGATAGCTATAAAGCCCCTCCCCGAGCCGGATCTGACCCCACAACGGGCGACGAACTAAGAACTCATGTACAAGCTGTAGCTCAGCTCTTACACATTTAAATAAAAATAAAAAACATTCTTCTTCATACACTCAGATTTTTCGGAGAACACTGTAGCTCGAACCCCGCGATACGAGGCTTCGAACCGAGCTCCCCCCGCCCCCGCTCCCTGAAAGTCACCGACAACTTTCGCTCAATAGGAAAGGGGTGAACTAATGCTCGCCCTACGTACCCGGTTCAGTCCAAAATCGTATCATGATAGGACAGCGTATTTCATCCCGAAACCCTTCGCCGACTCCCCGCCCCGCCAAAGGCAACGCAAGCCGACAACATCCCCTTCCCCGCGACCTAGCGATCCCGGACACGGAAATGTTGGGGGCATAATTAGGAATTTTGTAACTCACGCAAGAAGCCAAGACACGTGACCCGGAACGGACCGATCGCAAGGCCCTGTCTCGTCAGAGCAGCGCCACGATGCGACTTGACATAACGAAAGGACGATTGGACAACACGCCATCGGCAGCAACACGCCCCCCGAGAGGCCAGAGTGCCGGATACCGCCAGGGAAAAGCGATTCCCAAAGTGCGGGATTCCGCGGAACCCATTAACGGCACTAATCCCCCGCATTACCCAAGAAAAACCCTTCCACAGAATCTCGCTATAAATACCCCCCTTCAGAGGTCAGGGGGAAGGAGGAAGAGAGACGCAGGGGATTCCCATCCCCTCCGAGCATAAAACGGCCCCAAACGCCCCACCGAGCTATGAAGAAAGCTGACATCCACCGACGGACCTCACTCCCCCCGACGATGGCCGCCATAGCCCCACCGCCTCCAACCGGATATTCCCCTTACGCGTGGGAGGCCCCGCCCGCCAGCCTTCCTCCTGCTCGTTACCGGATTAAACGAAGGGTCCGGAAGGCTAGCCGCGGGCCACCACACCCCAATTCACATTCACCCGACGGCGATCCCTACCGGGCGTGAGGGCGGAAACCCCCCACGGGTCTCCCAGTGACCCGCCTGTCTGCCGGCCCCCAATCTTCCCCGCGGAACCGGCCCATCGGACTCCCCCATGGAGGGCGACGCCGCCACCGCTACCTCGTCCTCCGCCTCCCCCGGGGTTCCCCCTCAAGGCGCGGGATCCCTAGCGAGGAACTCTCCAGCGCGGCAACGGCGAGGCAGATCGCGAGGAAGCGAGGAAAGGGAAAGGAAGAAGCTCCACCCGACAAACGAGGGTCAGCCCCCCCGAAGGGGGAACCACCACGGGACTGCATCCCTGATTAAACCAAATGGTGATTCACGGCGCGTCGGCCCCTCCCCGGACAACGAGGCAAAAGGAATTCAGCGGTCAGTAAACGGGAAGACCGCCCGGCAACGGGGATCTGCCCACCCCGATGTAGCGGGCGACGAGTATAAACCACATCCCGTCCCGACCATAGGTTGGGTCACACCTGCGCTATCGTTGTAAATATCATCTAAACCTCCGGTAAAGGTTGATGAATAATATTCCTCCTTATGGACTCCTCCCCTGAGCCCAAGAGCACAACAGCTGGGAGGTCCACCAGGCACAGTGCGACTGAAGTCCCGCGAAAATCACAAACATGTCCGGTAAACACATCTCAGCAAAAACCACAACCTTCTCAAAAAGTCGGGCTCCCCCAAAATCCGACCCAGCCGCCACATAAAGCGGCACACCGTTATGGGGCAACGCCCCACCGGGTTCCCACTCGGGATGGGACCTCGCGATCCCGCAACAGCGGGCAATACCCCGCGGGAGCAGCGTCGCCACCCCTGAGCTTGGACCCAAGTCCGAGTCAGGTTAAAGGGTAATGTTACGCCATCCGAGCCGAGCCGGGCTACCGCCTCAGACTCGAATGCCGGGGGCAATTGTTACGACCTAAAGATCGTAGGAGCCCGACTCCCATCTGGATCCGCTAACATACCCCATTGACTCACCTTTTCACAAAAGGGCCGCCGCCCCGAAAATCCTGGGCGACCAGCCAAGCAGGCGCGCCTTGCAGCGCTCCCTGAACCGGCCAGGGCGGACCCCCGCAGCCGGCCGGGGCGGACCACCGCAGCCGGCCGGGGCGGACCACCGCAGTCGCCCGACTCTTAGTCCGCCGCTAACGACAAACAGCCTAGGATAAGGACACGACTGACACATACGTCACCCGGCCGCCTGACAAAGCACCCCCAGGCGGCTGGCCTATCCCGCGGTTAGTGCTTTCGGCCCTGACATCCCGACAAAAGCACCCCTGGGCCGTTGCGCCGCCTGACAGAGGCAGGTCAGAAACTCCTGTTCCCGATGTCCTTGTCCGAAGCTTCCGCTGACACCCGAGCCAACTCAGCACGCCTAGTCATCACCCGTCAGGTATAAATACCTTCTCTCCTCTTACGGAGGGGGGGTTAGAAAAACTCTCTCATCTTCTATCATTCACACACGAGAGCAAAGATCCTCCATATCTTTGTTCTCCCACCTATAGCTCGTCACGTGAGGCAGACACACAGTTAGTCCGGCCGGCGTGTCCAGCCCCCATTTAAGCCCTTTTACTGACTTAGGCATCGGAGGGGCTAAGGGTTGAACCCCAACCCCGCCCTTCTGACGAGTTGTTCGTGCTGCAGGAGAGTTCGCCCCCTGTCCAAAGTCAGCGTCAGCCTCCAGCCGTTCGACCTCCCTCAGCTGTGTCCGACGAGATACGATCCTGTGAGCTCCACCGGCAACGGATCCGACCTCTTCACCCCACTAATCTCTTGTAAAACAGCCTACCTAACCCCTCATTTCCATATAACCACCGTGCCCTTGGTTCCCCATAATACAAATTCATTGTACGCGAGTTCCACCTCGTAACAGGTATAGCCACCCACAATCGTGTGCGTAACACAACCAAGCACAAACAACTCAAACACCATACATACATCATCCATCACTATTCACCACCACATACAATTATACCAAAGTACATAGAGTATACCCACTCAAGCTTGAGTGAGACTCAAATCATAGCAGGACATTTATATACGTAACACAGCATCCATACACATACCAATACCACTCCAAGGCATACACATCCACGTATCACATATTTTCACACCATATCCATCCATTTATAATTACCATATCAACACATCAACTACATACAAGTTTAAGAGATGCAATAGTCGGGTATACCTCCTGATATACACGCATACGACATCTCATAAAACAAGTAGTACCAATCAAAATTATCATTCTGTTATCATACGTATATCACATCATACTCAAGCAGAAAATTACCTACACACAACATACAAATGCCAACACCCATACCACTATATACACACCACGAAATCAACACTACGACGACATAACCACTTAACTAATGGGCCCACCAAACTATAACAATGTTGACACAGGCAACGACAAGCTCTATGGGCTAGACAATAGGAAAGAACCGAACCTAGATCATGACGAATAGAAAGATCGAAAAACATGGGTTCAGCTAGGACGAAGATAAGGAGCCAAATTTGGTTAGGGGAATCAAGGTAAGACTGTGAATGTTTAGGTGGAAAGATGATGCAATGATACCCTTAAGGAATACGTAAAGAAGGTAGTGTAAACAACATACGTTAAAATACGTAAATTCGAAGACCATTGTACTTCAAAAAGTCGGAGTCCTCGTTTGTATAAAATTATTTAGAGGTCGATAAACAAGTTGTTTGAAAACGAGTTTGAGACGAATATACGTAATAAGAGGAAAAGTGGTTTATTGGCTTATATAAAATCATCATGAGGAAAAAGGAAATCATTTACTCGAACATTAAAACATAGGTCAGAAATGTTATGCGGCAGCAATCTAAAAATTTTGGAAAAGTTTTGAGATTTGAAGATTGAAATCAGATCAAGTATAGTGTGGAGAATTTAAGCGCATGCTAAAGGTTTTCCAAATCTTAAAACTGAAGAGAAATCTCAAATAAACCATATCGAAAATACTTTTAGAGAAATCCGGATTTGCCAACAAAATTGATTTATACAAGATCTTAATGTACGAGCAAAACGAACGTGGTACCGATATATAAAAATAATTGAAGTCATATTTTAGAAATTATCTTAAAAGTGTGTATGGTGAATGGAAAGATAATATCTTCGTAGTATGGAAAGAGAAAAGGATATTTAAACTCATCAAGTTAGTATTAAAACTTTTAAACCGTTTTATGAAGGGTCTAAGTCAGGAATGATTTCGCAATAGTAATAAATTTTTTTTTACAAAATCTGAAATATGGAAAATGTTGAGCATAAAATCGACTTGCTAAAAGCCGAAGTCCAAAGGGACTTGAAAAGTTTATTAAGAGTAAGCACGAGGTGTTTTCGAATAAAATTTTAATGGCATAAGTAAGAAAAGAAATTATGAATCGAGTTAGGAAAATAGAAATACGGTTCAGAATGAAATTGGCATATGAAAAGGGACAGGACATTTATATCGATACGAAAGTATATGCTGAAAATATTATAAACTTCTAATCTAAAAATCTCAACACAAGTTTCGATATTTAAAAACATAAATAATTTAAGTCGGCGAAGGAGCATGAAACCTCACATATATCAAAAGTGTTTCGAACAAATTTAAACTTAACGAAAGAAGAAGATCGAAGATACTTTTAGGGAAATAAGGATTCGCCAAAAGAACGTGTTGGTATAAAAACTTTTGAAGTACGAGTACGACGAACCTATAATTGATATATACAAAAATTAGTTGAAGTCCATTCAGTTTTGGAAAAATACCCCTAAAGGTATGTAAAATAAGTGGTTAAAATAAATTTTTGTAGTTAGGAAAAAGGACGGTATATCGAACCATCAGGATAGCAATAAAGTTTAAAAATCGAAATGCGAAAGATACATTGTTAGAAAAAAATAGTACAAGATAGTAATTTTAAAATTACGACCAAAAGTCTTCAAAATTCAAGAACGACTTTTAACTCCATCGAAATTTAGGGAGACATATTTAAAGAAGTTTAGAACAAAGTTTAAATTGAGTGAAACTTCAAATAAGGAAAGCATTCGAAAATAACTTTGGAAGAATCAAGATTTGCAACGGAAAACATTTGAAAGATCAAGGATAATTGTAATGAGGTGGTCATGTGAATTGAGGACAAGGGAAGTGGTTACGGAAACGTAATTTTCCAAAAATCTATAGTCGGGAAAATGTTTGAACATAACTTTGATTTGTTGAAAGCTGAAATCATCTGTGACTTGAAAAGTATATTAAGGGAGCGCGACGAGTCATTTGAATAGCATAAATAAGAAAGGAAAATTCATAAATCGAATTTGGAAAATAGAATTGCGGCTCAGAATTAAATCGATTTATGAAAAGGGACAAGATATTCAAATAGGTATGAAAGGTATAGGCTGTAAAACATTATAAAACAGTAAGCAAAATCTCGTCAAAACTTTCGAATTTCAAAAATTAATTTAAGTCAACGAAAGAGTACGAGATATAAGTATACATATAACAATTGAAATTCCATTTAGCTTGGAAAAGATTTTAAAGTATGTATGCTATGCGATTAAAATGGATTTCATAGTTAGAAAATGGTATATCGAATTTTCCAAAATAGTATTGGAGTCTTTAAACCGAATTGCGAAAATATAGACAAGAAAATGGTTACGAGTTAGCAATTATAATTACAACCATTAGACTCCGAAATCTACAACGAATTTGACTCAATCGAAAAGTGAGAAATTTTAAGTATATATGTAGCGGGTTTAAAACAAAATTTAAACTTAACGAAAACTTTAATAAGGGAAATCGAAAAATAACTTTAAAAGAAATTAAGCCTTGCGAATGGGGACCTTCGAAGGATCAACGATTATCGAAACGTGGTGGTCATGGGAATCGAGGCAAGGGATTTGGTCGGATGATCAAAACATAAATACGCCTAGGTTATGACTTAGGAAAATCTACGGAAACTCCTACGGTCAACCAACTAAAGATTATGGAACTAAGCGCTAAGACTTCCCTAAGGGCTAGACAGCGATGAAATGAGTTCAGCTTGGTCTGAAATCGATGAACCCAAGCGAGAGACCAAAGAATTCTAGAAGTCTACCCTAGTCAAAGCTAGACAGGAACCACTAAGGTAACTCCTACGACGACCAAATCAACTCCTAGCGGGGAGTCTAACTAACAATCAGGGGCCTCTAACTAGCAAGCACGGACGTCTAACTAAGTCTTCCTACCACCTAGTGACATAGAAAAACTACTAGACTCAAGGCTTATAAATTGGATGTTCTAATTTATTTAATGGACATTCTATAATTATTATCATTGTTCCAATAGTTCACATTTGCAAATGGACCTGCATGGGCCACCAATAAAACCTGTCACGCCCCGCTTCCCAAAAATGTGGAGGCGAGACGTGAGAAGGTCCGCACAAACTTGAAGCTGTGAAGCTCCAAGTCTGATAAGCGTAAAAAACACTTATTATGGCAGGTCCTTGCAAAGAGAAACGAAACAACGATGATAATAAGGAAATGAGACGACATTTTATTGAATCTCCAAATGTCCATAAACAAATTACAATATCACAGAAAAGCCACCAGGCTAAAGGAAAAAGAGTCTAAGGCCCAACATGGCCAACAAGGTATAACATACAAAACAAAGGTGCCACGCACCGACAACTAACAGGAATCCTAAAACATAAAGAAAACTCAACAAAGTCACCGGTGTCCACAAGCCTCCTCCACAGCAAACACAACGTCCTCTGCAACAAGCTCTGGCTCTGAGTCTAACATGTGACACCCAAAAGAGAGAGGGGCACATGTCAGTAAGTCTAAAAAGACTTGTGCAAGGAAACGGAAAGAAAGGTAAACTAGCAACCTAGCAGTTATAGTATGATGCATGAAATGGCAAATATAGCATGGAAGTGACAAGTAAAGGGAAGTACAAGTAGCACGTAGCAAGTATGGCATGGATAACAAGTTTTGCAAGTTTAAACACGGACAAGTACAAGTCAAGTAAATCACGTCAAATGAACACGTCAAGTAACAAGTGGTAGTTGTGACATGTATTGTCAAGTAACAAGTACAAGTACAAGGGATCACCCACACATGGATGCCCTATTGCCCGCAGGCTGTAGTCATGTACAAGGGATCACTCAGAGAGTGCCCTATTGCCCGCAGGCTGTGTTGAGCTCGTCTTCTGGAACACGAGCCAGAAAGTGTATTTAACAAGTATGGCGTAGGGGTGCACCTAGCCGGAACAAGTAGCACTAGTATGTAGCGATGCTACGCAATCACGATGGGTATTCAAGTATGCAATGACATGAGCAGATATCCGCGTACCGTTAATAGAAATTAAAAGTGAGAGGTAAAATGCAATGACATGAACAGATATTCGTGTACCGTTTATTGAAATTAGACATGACAGGCAAAATGCAATGGCATGAACAGATATTCGCGTACCGTTTATTGAAATTAGACATGACAGGCAAAATGCAATGGCATGAACAGATATTCGCGTACCGTTTATTTAAATTAAACGTGGCAGTTAAAGATGCATGGATGACATGAACAGTTAATACATGTACCGTTAATTGAAATTAAAGATGCAGTTAAAGATGCACGGAAGAACGATCCGGCTCAGATCTGGAAATGGGGAAAATCTGGAGAAATGGGTTTGGATGAGGCTTTTGGGGATTTGATGAGGGTTTGAGGTTGAGGAGAGGTAGGATATGTGAAATAAGGGTTTGGATGATGATGGATGAGCTTGGGATGAAGGATCAATGGTTTGGGGAAGAAGGGGGCTCAATGGGGGAGAAATTAGGGTTTGGGGTGATGAGGAAGAAGAAGAAAACGTTTGGGGCGTATTTATAGAAAAGTGTGGCAGCTAGGGCAAAACTAGGGTTTCCTGGGCTGATTAGTCGGTCAAAGAAGGATTGTTGACCGACTAGTTGAGGATCTAGTCGGTCGGTTGATCTTCTTGAACCAACTAACGTGCACGAAAAGTCTCGAAATGGAGCGCGAAGGTCCGGGATGAATTCTAAGGTTTCTAGGATCAACCTATCGCTAAGATATGATCGATATGAAGCTCGTCACGAGTGACTTACTCCGAGTTCAATGATTCTAAGGAAGAAGCTAGAAGATCACATCAAAATGAATGAAAATGAAAGCTAGGAAATCTCAACGAAATGAATGAAAGTGAGAACTATGGAAATGGAAACCACACAAGGAGAGAACCCACCATCACAAGCAAAACACACTGATAATCCAATCATACAAAAACCAGTCGTTACAAGCCCTCTCTAAATTATTATTTTAATTGTTCTAATGATAATTTCGAACAAAAGGCTATGATTTAAAATTGTTGCAGCTTGAATTTTAAAATGCTTAATACGTGATTAGGATAGCACCTTAATAATCCTTATAGTTGCTAAGGACATTAATAAAAGTTATTAACCAATCCTAATAATTTCGAATTTTAGGATTCAACTAGTTGATATGATTAACTAGTTTTAATGAAGCCATTTCTAATCGAACGGGACACATATGAATAATAAGTTTCCTTCAATGGACCATGATCCGGTCTAGTGTGTTTTGACTAGTGTTGAAGATCACCCTAGCTTGACTTGGGCTAGTGATTCCGGCCTAGTCAAATCCCTAGCCAAGTTCCGCTGGACCGCAAGGATGCGAATTATGATTATATGACATCGTCGATTATATCTAGTCAATTACGTTAAAAATCTTGTTCAAGATTAGTCGTAACCCTCCTTGTTTTAGAGGTTGGCAACTATAGGTTCTTTGTTATAGTTGTTGAGCACACTCAAGCTATGTCATAGATACTTTATGGAAACTAACTTCTCAATGCATGAGATGTAGTCTAGACTTAACCCAAACCGTCGCGTCGTGCCCATACACCGAGTGACGACATAAGTTAGGCTAGACACGAAAACAGGGGTGCGACTAGACTAGTCATTGTGATTTGGATGAGCACACCAATGATCATAAGTGGCTAGGGGTAAAAACCAACAAGGGAATCATATATGATATGATTGATGAAGAGTCATCTACCAATCGTAGAGTCAAGCAATTTGTTGAGCACACTCAAGGTTGTGAGGCTCAGGGTGGTTGGAATCTTGGATCTCTTTCACATTAAATTTAATTTTTTAATTAAATCGTTCATTATTATGACTAAAATGATCACAAAAATAGTGGGAGGATATAGTTAGATAAAAGCCATTCTATCTATATTTAAAATTGAACTTATGCTTAACTAGGCTAGTTCCATGTCTACTAATGGAATCAAAAACATAATATTCTAAGGGAATAAGATAACTGGTCCAAATGGATGGTTAATGAAATATCAACTCAAAATTCTAATTGATAGACTAAACTATGTTCTCATTGACATTAAAATGACCTTCTTAAACATAGGCTTACGGACAATGATTTCCTTAAGATCTATTTCCAACAAAATAAATGCACGCTATATGTCACTCACCTATATAAGGGGCAGCTTGAACATACTGATGTTCAAAGCGTATTTCTCCATACAATTTGGTGAGTCAACTCAAGGTTGTATGGAAAACGGGTTCGATCCGCAAGGTTCAAAAATTCGATCAAATTGTTTGAGTCGAAGATGAGTGCATGGCGGTGCAAGACTATGTATCCCAACCAGATCTTGAGACGAGCAACTTGTTGAGCACACTCAAGGTTGCAAAGCTCAAGCGTTTGGATACATAAGATATTTGCACTGCTATTATTTTTGTTGAAACACGTAATATCTAAATGCGATTTAGAAAAGGAAGAAGGCATTAAGGAAAGTCAATTGAGAAAGAAAGTTTTATTTATCATTGGTAAAGGCAAAAGTAGGAGGGATTGAAATTGTGATATATTTGATGTCACGACTTCAGGATAATCGTAATACAAAATATATTGTCATACGTATTGGAAAAAGGAGCAATTGTTGTTTCTTGGAGCATAGAGGATATCTAACATTTTTTGGCGAATGTCGTCACCTTGCTTCTGAAGCAATGAGAAATTTGTATAACAATAATGTATTAATAGTTAATACATGAGTACGCAAGTTAGTAGCAAATCTTATACGACAAAATTAGACTAGGCTGTACCAAAAAGACTAAGCTTCACAAGTCACATAAAGAGGGGTCTGACGCTCGTATTATGAAGTCAATAGACACTTGTGAATCTTGTTTCAAAGGTATGATGGCCAAAATTCCATCGTAAGACAGTGGAAGAATGAGTTGGTGAACTCGTAGTCTGATTCTGGAAGAATATTGTGTTTATTACCCCCCTCATTTGATTGTATTTTGCGTATATTTAATGTCTATTTGGTCTCTAATAAGTGTAATATTGAAAGATTGTTTAATTTAAGAGTTTATCGCTTATTTATACGCAAAATACGATTTTATAGCCTAATTTTGCCTCCATTTTATTTTTCAGGTGAAGATTGCAATTTTCCGAATCCAACGGCTATTTTTCCATATTTTTCAGAAATCGGAGCAATTTTTGGGGATTAAAAAGGCCCAGTAAAGGCGTTTAAAAAAATAAAAAAATAAAAAAATTATTATTGCTGATGCCAGCTAGCGTCAGCAATCTGCTGACGCCACCTGGTGTCAGCAGGCCCGCGTTACGGGTAGAAATTGCCGCCCGCAACGCGGGCGGATATTATACCGCCCACGTGGGGCGGTTCGGACCTGGACTGGCTCCACGGTCAACAATATGGGGTGGGCCGCCTGTCACACCCCGTTCCCCAGAATACCTGATACTTAATTTAAATTTTTTTTCCAAGTTTTCTGAAGAGTGAGGGTGATGAGAGAGGAAAAGAACGAGAAAGGAGAAACTGAACAAGCAGGCCACTGCGCACATGCTGGGATAGTACAAGTAAAGCTTCACAATAGCATCAAAATGATCTCATGAATACATAGATCAACAACAACATTATATATATATATATATATATATATATATATATATATATATATATATATATATATAACAACTTCAATTTATATACATATCCCAGGTACACCACTACATATACATCATCATTCTCCACCTCCCAAGACATCCATATCTCACCACAAGACAGCTCACATCCAGTGCTACTCCTGAACCCAGCTCCAAATCACCTCCAATCAAGCTAAGCCTGCTACCTGAAAAATGGGGAGGAGCACGTCAATGCGTGCCCCAGTAGGAACCAACTTAGGTTTGGAACTCCGTTTTAGGGTTATCAGATCACAAGACAAGCAAAAGTAGTAAAGCATGAATCTAAGTGATATAGTGAAAATTAAATAGGTAATCAAAGGAATCATACATGCGGTCCATGTCGAGTTACTGCAAGAAAAGGGTTAGCATGAATAATAATAATAATAATAATAACACAAGTATTTAAGCAACCAATATCTAATAAAATAAGTACAAGTGCCAGAGACATGCCACAGAGTCATAAGGAACTGGCAAGTGCTCGAGGAAATGCGCCTCAGGTACAACAATTAGTAGGTATGAGAGGGTTAATGTCGGATCCCGGCAGCTTGCTCTGACCAACACTCCACTTTTTGCTCTGTCCATGGAGCGTCGCTAGGTGTTTATGGAATTATTATAGTAGGTCGGTCTAGTAATTAGGGGGCGGCCGTTCAGTCGCCTATGATAGCCGGACCAATTGTCAAAAATGGGTTTGTGCCACAGGTGTTGAACGATCTATTCTACACAGGTGTGGGCTTACAAGGCTAGGCGATGGAATCAAGGGAAAGTGTTGCCAGCAGAAGGAGTAACATGCCAAATTCTTATCTTATTATTTTATAATTAAATTAATTGGGAACTTGGGTAAACTGTGTGATACCAGGACCTGGACTTCACCCGAAATATGGGGTG
Source organism: Scilla litardierei (assembly GCA_030789695.1). Taxonomy (NCBI): domain Eukaryota; kingdom Viridiplantae; phylum Streptophyta; class Magnoliopsida; order Asparagales; family Asparagaceae; genus Scilla; species Scilla litardierei. The sequence continues at coordinate 319,425,318 of CM061133.1, forward strand.
AATATAGCACACGACGCAGTGGACACGGGCACTGTACGCCGGGCCTCTCAGCTCCCCCGTCCCTGGCAGGAGTGAGGCTCTACAACCCCCTGACACCTCCACCCCCGGTAAAGGTGAGTGGGTATGAAAATCCCCTCCACTTCCGGTAAAGGCGAGTGGGTGTAAACTCCACACATCACATAATCATCTCCCAACTTCACAGTCCAGGCCTCATATCCACAATTTACTCAAATCCCACCTAAAAACCTGGGCTTTGCTAACTCACCCTCATTAGAGAGGACTGAGAGTTACTCAATTTTATAAGTTAATATCATAAGTGACACGTTAGGGTCTTGATGGTATGGGTATGCACATATCACTTCAACTGTCCATCGTCAAACATAGGGTCATGCACTCACGTGACATGCCCTCAATCACGACACATCGTCCACTCCCAATTTCAATGTATCCATGCCATTCAAGCCTCTAACTTTACCAATTATCAATGGGGCTCAAGGCCAACACCAATACATACACGTTTCTCAAATTACTGAATGTTGCCTTCATTGAGGCATTTCATCGAACACCTGCCGGGCGTCATTCCTATCAAAGCAACCCAATAACATTTACATGTGCCAAGGGCATGATCATTCATTTCACCATACAACAATATTAAGCAAGAATAATGATAGCCAACTAACCACAATTAATGAATAAGAATAGTACTTAATGAATTCAGCTTGCTGAAATTGCAAGAAAAACCATAAAGATCAACATATTTCATCCATTTCTCTTGGAATTTAACAAAACTTTATAAATGAAAGTTGAAGATATATCAGTTATGGATCTACAGATAAACTTTCATGCAAAATATAAACTATATGATTTATGATGAATTAATTGGTGAAGTGTGTCAATTCTGTTTTTCAGACAGATTTCAGAGTCTGTATTGGAAGCCAATTTTGGTCATATTGGAGGCAGAATTTCGACATATAAGCATTCTAATGCATTTTTAGAAATACTTGTTAGCTTTCCAACAAGACCACGTTCATAAAATTCCAATATGTGTGCTGGTGGTTATGCCAATTTTGCTAAACTGTGTCAACACTGAAATTCAAACAGACATGTTGTAAAGATGGATTTATTGCTCCTAATTCCTGAATTGAAACTATATCAAAATTTATATGATTTTGGGGTAGAACGTCAAGATCTACAAGCTCATATTTTTTTGAAGCTTAATTCGAGCTACAATAACAGTAATTATGGCAACAACACAAAACAGAAATTCAAGCTTTTAAAGGAGATATTTTTATTAAGAATTTCAAGGGATACTTTGTAAATTTGAAACATGGCTCATGTAATTTCACCATCCCTAATTCATATCAAGTAAAAAATGCTATAAAAACAAAATAACAACAATCAATTTGATGGAATTCCAAACCATGAAGTTCCTACCTCAAAAGCTCGGTTTTCCTCTTCTCCTTCTCTTTCTTTCTTCTCCATCTTCTTCCCACTTGAACACATATGAGATTCTTGATTTTTGGAGTGATAAATTAGGGTTTTGAAGTGAAGAAAATAGGGGAAAATGGGAGGGTGTGGTCGGCCTTAAGGGGATAAGGAGAGGGGAAAAGGAATGAAAGAAAGAAAAGAAAAGAAAAATGAAGAAGATGTAAGAAAGTTCCTAAGAAATATCTCCACCTAGAACTCTCTTTAGGATACGCATGCATGTGTTAAAATGACCTTAATACCCTTCCAAAATGACCCCTCAAGTTTCAAGTATTTACAAGTTTGCCATTACTTTAGGTACCGACCACTTAAGTATGTACACGCAGCAGTTTTAGTCAAAAAGACCGTTTTGCCCCTGTCTTTTATAAAATTTTACGGGGGTTGCCATTGACCCCTAACCCCTTTCACACTTCCATGGCTCTCCCTACACATCCATACTCATCCGTGGACGCATATATGCTTCACACACACACGTCTAGCACATTCCCGTTGTTTTGCACTGACGACGTCTTTCACACTTTTCCTGCGCTCAATCTCGTTTTCTCGTATCTTAGCCACGCGTTACGGCCTAATCACCCCTTCATTAAGTTACATTTAACGATACCTATGTTTATTTTATCCCTACGGATGTATCGTAAGTAGAATACTACGCGTATTCAGCTGAATACACGTATAGTGCAAAATAGGGCATGACACTGCCCGCTGCTGGCGGGCACCGACCCGCGCCCGCTTGGTTTCAGAATTGCGGGCGACCGCCCGTATTTTCCTCGTGGGCGGTGCCCGTTTCCTTTGACCAGACCCGTTCGCCTTATTCGATTTTCTGTATGGGTTGCTGGTTTTCAGCCAGCAGACCCGCAAGCTCAATAAGGCTAATTTTCCTATTTAAAGGTGGTTTTGGCTCATAAATTAAGCATTCAAGCTCCGATTTGAGCGAAATTTGATTTGGGGGCTTCTCCCCCAAATTCCAGAGGAGATGGAACAGTTGTAGGAGAGGTTTGGGGCTGTTTTGGCATCGTTTTGGGTGAATGCCTTCCACTTTTCCTATGTTTTTATTGTATTTGTATTAAGTATTGTATTAAACGATGTTTGTACTAATGAAAATCGTTGTTTTTATTACCATGGTTGGCTAAACTTCATGTGGTGTGTTGCGTGGAAGTTAGTATTGCTATTGCTAGGATATATGTTTTCATATCTCCATAAGTTTCGCAATTATCGAAATCGTTAAAAAACGTTGATTTCTTCATTTGTTGAAAAATGCGCAATCCGTAGAGGAATCCGTCTAGGATGACATGCCGCGAGGCATCGTCTACGTGCATCAATCCGTAGAGGAGCCCAAGGAGGGTGATGAACCGCGAGGTTCATTTAATCATGTTTCGTTATTCAAGAAATCACCCGTTTTTACGATTATGTTTTAAACTAAAATCGTCGTTTTTAAAAGCTAAATCATTCGATCCCCATACCTTGGCATGGATGTGGGATTGAGAATCTATGGAGAATGATTAGCATAGCATCCTACAACACTAATGAAAACACAACACACTCACATTTTTACCGTATCATTTTTACGTTATTTACTTTCTTAAACTTTAGTGCACGTTTTATCTCAAATCAAAAAACCAAACCAAAAATTCACCTTCAAATGGTGGTTCATACTTCACTAAATTATTTCCAAGCAAGTTTCAGATTGTAAAACTTGTAGATTAGTTTGTCCCTGTGGAATACGACCCTGGACTCACCAGGTTTACTACTTGACCGACTTCCTATACTTGGGAATTTAACTGCAACATTTTGGTCCAGTCAAGTTTTTGGCGCCGTTGCCGGGGACAACGGTTTATGTTTTTTACGATTTCTAATTAGCTTGGAAATTTTGGTGAGATTTGTCCACTTTTTTGTGTATATATTCTTTGTATATCCATTTTTTTTTCCTTTCCTTTGGTTATTCATTTTTTGTTACGTTTTCTATTACTTTGGATGTTTGGTTAGAGTGTCTCATCTTTTTAGTGTGTGGCTTAATATTTCTTTCTTTTACAATTTTTTTAGTCATTTTGTTTTATTTTAGAAGTATCCCATCTTTAGGTTGTGATTTAAATTTCTTCTTTTACAATTTTTTTGTTTGTCATTTTGTTTTCTTTATATTTTCACGTTTCTTTATATATAAAAAAATTTAAACCTGTAAATTTTTTTAATGAATTATAATCTGGATAATGATGCAATCGTTTCAGACTTTATTTCGAGGTTGATTCAAATCCTACCAATTTTCCATGGTACGGAGAAGGAGAACCCACATTTACATTTACAAAAGTATGAAATGATATGTCGCACTTTATTCGGTGGAAGTGTATGTATTGATGACTTATTTCTTAGATACTTCCCATATTCTTTGAGAGATTTTGCTACGCATTGGTTTGAAACATTGACTCTTGACTCAGATTTTACTTAGTTGTTGTTTTAGGCTGAATTTCTTCGAGTATTTTTTCCTACCTTCTTTGCACAGGTACATGAGCGGCAGGTCACGAAGCACCAAATAGCGAGTTTTCCTCAAACTGGTGAGGAGGCATACTATCAGGCGTGGCAAAGGTTCAATGATTTGATGCTTGCATGTACACACCACAGCTTTCACAACGATCATCTCCTACAGATCTTCTACACGGGATTACTGCCTTATGTGCGAGATTTCGTGCAGACAAGTTGCAATGGGGAATTCTTTGCGTAATCGACCGAGGAAGCATGTTGATACTTGAATGATCTTGTGAGTATAAGTTTGCACTCAAACATGTCGACAGTCAACCTGAGGTTCCGCCTGAGGGCTCAATCCATTATGACCCTCTGGAAGAACTAGACGAGCATATTGACGGGGGACATTGGAGCCAAAAGAAAGAAGACGAAGGAACATCACTTGAGGAGCAAGAGGAGATGGATGATGTGGTGCGTGTTGACCATGAGGGAATCTACTTTGACAATGACGAGGATGATATATGCGAGGGATCGAGCTTACAGACCGAGATGGAACCCGAGCCATACATTCTTCCTACTTCAGTGCAGCAGTTCCCACTTCCTTCACCGCAGGAGTAGATTGATGGCGATTACGAGATGATCTACATTAAGCCAGCGCTGTTTTACCCTCCAAATCCACTTCCGCAGACACTTCCTCCTCCTGAGGCAGAGTATCAGAACGAGCTTAGCGACACATACCAGTGGAGTTCCCACAGTTTCATGCCCTATATTATTGAATCACAAATTTCAATTCCATATACTTTTGATTCAAAATGTCGTCAATTGAATTTAAATTCTTTAGTTAATTTTGACGACCCATTTTGGAATGCTTTTGTTATAGGGCATGCGAATACCACTTGGATTGATGCCGCTCGTCTGGGAGTTGCATTGCTGGAATCCAAGAAGGCCGGTGGAGGCCTAGCTTCGCAGCAGCTGGCTGAGGAGCGCACGGATCTGATCGTGCAGATGCCACCTCTACTAGAGATTCTGGATCCTCCTTTTGTGATGGAGACAGTACCTTCACCAGACGCGACGCCTAGCACTTATTGGATGTCTACTTATGCACATTTGCCTTTGGCGTTGCCATCTCGAGCACTGACGGAGGATATACGCGAGGAGCTTCTGGAACATTTTCCTCCATCGATAGATATCTGTGATCCTCCATTTGGGAGGCTACGGTGATCCCTTTTTAACATTATACATCGTTATCTATATTTGAAAAGGGAGATGTTTGTTTATGCCTTCACTATATTGATATCACTATTTTACTTTGCAACCCTTCAAACATTGAGGACAATGTTCATTTTAAGTTGGGGGGAGGAAGTAGTAGAAATTTAAAAGTTTGCATAAACATTATATATAGTTTGTTGGGGTAAAAAAATAATTTTTATTAAGTTTGCATCTATCGTTTTCATATGCTTGTATAATAAAAAAGAGTTGTGTTTTTCACCCAAACCATCTATATGCCCCTTTGAAGAGGAAATTCCATCTTCTTTAATTGCATACCCATATTCATTATTGTAAAATAGATTAAGAATGTTTTACCCATGCGTAGAATTTTAAATTATCATGACTTTTATGTAAATTAGTGCATGTATCCGCAATTGTAATCTCATGAAACTATTGTTTGGTTTAGGCAATTTCATGTCACGTATGCATTTATGAATTGGTAATTATGTGAAGAAGTTTATAAATTCTCAGGATAAAGGCCAAACACACAAGCTTGCTGATTAGTAGATGATGGAGAATTTTACTCAAACATGTCTCATGTCAAAAAAAAGACAAAGAAAAGCAAAAAAGGTGAATAAAATGCACCGTTCTTCCAGTTTCATTTAGTAGCCGGGTCCTCGTGCCTCAGGAAGCATGGGGATTCGCGCCGAAAAATGAAGTATGTGGGAGTGCATAATAATCTTTAGACATTCCGAGTTATTAAGTTTGAGGGGGTTTTCAAAACCTAATGCCCTAGGACCGTCTGGTTTGGGAGTCATTGGCCTAACGCTCGTTACATCTAAAAAGTTAAAAAAAATGAAAAAAAGAGATAAGATATTTTGAGTGGATTCAAGATCATGATCTTTTGATTTGGATGTTGTGATGGCCTAATCCTAGGAAATTTACATCCTAGGACATGGGATTACCTATTGATTAAACAATTACATTTGTGCGATACTGAATATGTGTTGATTGATATAAAATTGTAGATTTTTGCATTAGTCCATGAGAACCCATGATAGTTTTGAACTTTGTTGGGTAATATTATTCTTAAGTCATTTTTTGAGGCGTATAACATATTTTTGGAATATTCGCTTATTTTGCTAAGAGACTAGCAAAAAGCTAGTTGGGAGGTGTGATTCTGGAAGAATATTATGTTTATTACCCCCCTCATTTGATTGTATTTTGCGTATATTTAATGTCTATTTGGTCTCTAATAACTGTAATATTGAAAGATTGTTTAATTTAAGAGTTTATCGCTTGTTTATACGCAAAAGACGATTTTATGGCCTAATTTTGTCTCCATTTTATTTTTTCAGTTAAAGATTGTAATTTTTCGAATCCAACGGCTATTTTTCCATATTTTTTCGGAAGTCGGAGTAATTTTTGGGGATTAAAAAGGCTCAGTAAAGGAGTTTAAAAGAGAAATAAAAAAAATAAAAAAAATTATTACTGCTGACGCCAGCTGGCGTCAGCAACCTGGCGTCAGCAGGCCCGCGTAGCAGGCGGAAATTGCCGCCCGCAACGCGGGCAGATATTATACCGCCCACGTGGGGCGGGTCAGACCCGGACCTGCCCCACGGTCAACAATATGGGGCGGGCCGCCCGCTGCTGACGGGCGTTGACCCGTGCCCGCCAGCGGTCCCGCTCGCTTTCAGAATTGCGGGCGCCCACCCACGTTTTCCACCCGGGCGGCACCCGTTTCCTTTGACCAGACCTGCCCGCCTTATTCGATTTTCTGTATGGGTTGCGGGTTTTCAGCCAGGAGACCCGCAAGCCCAATAAGGCTAATTTTCCTATTTAAAGGGGGTTTTGGCTCATAACTTAAGCATTCAAGCTCCGATTTGAGCGAAATTTGATTTGGAGGCTTCTCCCCCAAATTCCAGAGGAGATGGAGCAGTTGTAGGAGAGGTTTGGGGCTGTTTTGGCATCGTTTTGGGTGAATTCCTTCCACTTTTCCTATGTTTTTATTGTATTTGTATTAAGTATTGTATTAAACGATGTTTGTACTAATGAAAATCGTTGTTTTTATTACCATGGTTGGCTAAACTTCATGTGGTGTGTTGTGTGGAAGTTAGTATTGCTAGGATATTTGTTTTTATATCTCCATAAGTTTCGCAATTATCGAAATCGTTAAAAAATGTTGATTTCTTCATTTGTTGAAAAATGCGCAATCCGTAGAGGAATCCATCTAGGATGACATGCCGCGAGACATCGTCTACGTGCATCAACCCATAGAGGAGCCCAAGGAGGGTGATGAACCGCGAGGTTCATCTAATCATGTTTTGTTATTCAAGAAATCACCTGTTTTTACGATTATGTTTTAAACTAAAAATCGTCGTTTTTAAAAGCTAAATCATCTGATCCCCATACCTTGGCATGGATGTGGGATTGAGAATCTATGGAGAATGAGTAGCATAGCATCCTACAAAACTAATGAAAACACAACACACTCACATTTTTACCGTATCATTTTTACGTTATTTACTTTCGTAAATTTTAGTGCACGTTTTATCTCAAATCAAAAAACCAAACCAAAAATTCACCTTCAAAGGGTGGTTCATACTTCATTAAATTATTTCCAAGCAAGTTTCAGATTGTAAAACTTGTAGATTAGTTTGTCCCTGTGGAATACGACCCTGGACTCACCAGGTTTATTACTTGACCGACTTCTTATACTTGGGAATTTAACTGCAACATTTTGGTCCAGTCATAGTCTTGTACATACGGATGTACCTAGACCAAAGTCTAACTTTGCCAAAATAAGTTATTCCTATTTTATTATGACAAGTGTTCTTGTCGAGACACAAGTCCGATAAAATAGATAACACAATTAGAGAAGTATGTGAACTGCTTCGATTAGATCGAAGAGTTGAATACTTAGCTATATAATTCTTGCATAATTAAAAGAAAATTTGATTTTCTCTGAGGTCAAGTCTCCTAACACATCGGTGTGTTGGAGAGCATGCATCACACTTTGTTAGATATGGTGCAATGAATGGAAAGTGGCTCTGAGTTACAATCCTCCCTCTGGTTTAAGTCTCAGATAGTAATGCCTAGGTTCTTGATAAGGTTCTATGAGGAGCTTATCAATCAGATATTCATTAAATCAATCGTTAGGAAGTTAAAGGATTACTCGAGTCTCGTGAGACGAAGAGTCGAGTACAACATCATAGTTGATGATGACTCAGTCAACTTCCAGGATGCCATTCGGAGTATGGACTCTGATTAATAACTCGATGTAATCTGAAAAGGTCCGTGCACGTAAATAAAGTATGAACTTTAGTTTACGTGCCCAAAGAAAGTGTTTCTTACTGGCTGCAAGTAAATCTTCAAGACAGAAGATTGGTGCAAAAAGAAAAAAGTGAAGGACAGTTTATTTTGGTTGAGAACGGTTTTCATCCTAACTCCTATAAACGGATTATGATGAAACTGTCTCGCCAGCAGATGTGTGCAGATCTACTCGGACCAAACTCAATGTAAATGCTCATGATGACCATGAAAACTGAGCATTCATGTATAGTCTGTTTTCTAAATATGATTTAGAAGAACAAACTTATATGAATCGGCCAGAGAAGTTGGAGCGAATAAAAACATGCGAGGCATCAAGAAGCCGGAACATATGTTTTGACAAAGTGGTCAAAGAGTTTGATACTTTATCAGAAATGATTATAAACCGTATAAATGACCAATAACTTATTTGGATTATTCTCGTAAGGTACGATGAGTTGGATGAGATCCAGGCAAGACATTTATTATGGATTCCAAGAGACCAAGGAAATTATTTGGATAAGATTGAAATGTGTGGTCTAACATGAACATAGAAAACTCCTTAAGTCTATAACTAAAGACGGTTTAGCATATTCACCCACGAAGGCTCTGCCACACAAAGTCTAGAGAGACTTATGTGTAAATGCGGTATGAGACACCGGGATAAATGGGCCTGAGTGCAAGTAAAAGATGTTAGGAGATAGGTATGCCCTCGAAATCGAGGCAATTTATCTCTATGTAAGTGTACAAACATCTTGTTCAAAATTACAGCAAGCTGTATGGTAAGAATTTATCTAAGTTAATCATATTGTAGTCGACATTAGAACTTAGGCAAAATCCTAAGACTTAATGCGAGGTTAAACAAGTATCGAAATGAGGATCTCGATCATGAAGAATTGTTTAACCGTTAATAGCATAAGTCTAAAATAGTTCGTGGTCATAGATGTTTCGAGAAAAGGATATCAAAACATCGGATAGACCATTGTGTCTTTGTCTTCACCATGGAGTGGTGACGATGATCTCATGGTCGTTCAACTTGGCGAAGTCGGAGACGAGACACAGGTGCTCAATGGAGAATGAGTTCACTGAACGATCCAAAGAGAGTTATCACATGGTCAACATAACTAATTTGTCAGTGATAGCTCTCTGTGATGATAGGCTAGTTGGTCCTTAGACTTGAGATCATTGTACAAACCTGTACGTGAACGGTGTCACTTAGATTTCTGACCTAGCTTCGAGACAAGGCATGTCGAAAGGTCTTTGGTTGAATGACACTTGAAGCGTGCGAGGAGAGTAACGACCAAGAGAGAATTAGTCTCTCCCGTTATGGGGAGTTAGTTCTGTATGTGTTGGTTCGGTCATTAGTGAAAAACTTTGGCAAAAGTATATTGGAAGAAGTCTAATATTATTCGATTAAAGATCGATGGAATCTAACCAAGTTCAAGCTATTAGGGTTGACAGTTTGACCGTACCCTAGGCTTGACTAGGCAACATAGTTTTGACGAGGGGAATAAACTGTGGTATTCATCACGAACACAGTCATGGTGGTTCCGACAATACTCATGTCAATGAGTTAACCATATAATTATGATACTGAAACAGGGACGGCACCTGATGCTCGTGGTCACTGCCGTCTGGGGTTTCAAACCCCACCTGTAGTAGGGTCAGGCTGTAGGGTCTCACACAAAGTAAGACCTTCGTCAAGTAATAGGTAGAAATTAGGGAGAATATGCATTTGATGCAAGGGATAGAAAACTGCAAAGAGTTTGCAATTAGCTCCTGCATTCGGGATAAATGATCCTGAGTGCAAGTGGGAGATGTTGAGGGATGTATACCCTCAGTTCATTTGTATTGGATGCAAATGGATTTTATAAGTCGCAAAGAGTTTGCGATATAAGTTTAGAACTTTAAAGATGTGGAAATTTTGCATATGATGCAAAAGGGAGAATTAAATGTGTCGTAAAATGTTTACGTACATATTTAAACGCATGGAAATGGTGACCTGGATGACGTGATCGTCCCGGTCTACACGCATGTTCAAACCGCATCGAAAACGGACTCCAAACCAGCCAAATAGAGCCAAAACAGAATTAGTAGCCCTTTTCAGGTGGGCCCCACACTTAGGGTTTTGAACCCAATGTTGGCTGGTTTTTGGCGGCTCGTTTTTTTGCAAAAAAACTTGGTATTGCTTAATTTTGGATGTTCGTTTGAAGGGTCAAACGAACTCAGAATGGAGTGTCATTTCTTCCTACGCGTTCACCGTTCAACCCTCTTCGATTTGATATGTTGTATCAATTGCGAAGCTCAACGTTGAGAGAGAGAAAATTCGTCAAAGTTTGGCCTTCGTGTAAGGCAAACTAATTTGATTTTTTCTCTCCAAAATGTTAGTCCCACATCGGAAATTAAGAAAGAGGAGGGTCAGCCGCCTATATAAATAGGGGCCTACACCCTCCTCAAAACTCATCCCAAGCTCCAGATCTAAGTAGCTCCATTAAACGTGAGCAAGCCCAAATCTGAGCTTTAATTAAATATTCTCTTTCTCCCTAAATTTCTTCCTTGCTCCTGTTCGGGCTCTAGGAAAGCTACGAAGGAGTTCGGATCGGATCCGAAGTCTTGATGGAGGATCCACTCAAGGTGAAATCTTCTTCAACGCGTGGTTGGCTCAGCGACAAGGGTGTTGCTCGCCTCGGGACGCGGTGCGGTTCGGGAAGTGGTTTGGCTCGGGGCGTGATTCAGCTTGGGAGATGCGGAGCCGGACCAAAGAAATGTTGCTGAAAACGATGCTTCGTTTTCTACGGAAACGAAGTGAAAGGTATGTAGTTTAACCAATTAGCATGCGTTTATAAATTGCATATGTTAGATAGATCTATCCTTATGGGTTGGTCGGACGACTCGGACCCGACCCCGGGATAGTAGAGATCTTGGCTAGGGTTGTTCCTTTAAGGCTTAACTTGAAATTGTTTTAAGTTAATTTTTCTGTTGCTTATTTGATAACTTCGTCCGACCGACTTAGGCCAGACGTCGTATTTATGGCCATAAGGACCCAGAAAACCCAACAGGTTTTACCAAAAATGCATTTTTAATTAGAAAAAATTGGTGAATCTTGTCAACATGGCAAGTTGCATAAAAGCACCTTTAAGAGCAAATGAGCACTTAACTCTAGGAGACCATTAGAACTCCTTCATATGGATCTTATTGGTCCTTCAAGAGTTTACTCTCTTAGTGGTAGCAAATTTGCATTTGTTATCGTTGATGACTACTCACGTTTTCGTGGGGTTTGTTTTTAGAAAACAAAAATGATGCATTTAACGATTTCAAAATATTTTTCAAACATGTTCAAAGATCCTTTTCAACAAAGATTGTTTCTATTAGATCAAATCACAATGGAGAATTTGAAAATGAACACTTTCAAAATTTTTGTGAAAAACACGAGTTACACATACTTTTGCTTTTCCTAGAACTCATCAACAAAATGAGGTAGTTGAAAGGGAAAATAGAACACTCCAAGTGTGTGCACACACAATGTTGTGTGAGGGCAACCATCCAAAGTATTTTTGGGCGGAAGCTATGTCCACCACGTGCTATGTGCAAAATAGAATTTTGATAAGAACACCTTTTCAAAAGAAACCATATAAATTGTTACACCAAAAGGTTTCCATTGTATCTTAACGTGTCTTTGGTTGTAAATGCTATATTCTTAATACCGAATATAATCTAGATAAATTTGACTCCAAAGCGGATTAAGGCATATTTATCTGATATTCTTTGCATCTAAGGCATATAGAGTATACAATAAAAGAACTCTTAGTGTTGATGAGACTCAACATGTTACTTTTGATGAATCATTTAATACTACTTCTCATATTATTTATGATGATGATGATATTGCTGCACAATCACACATTAATGATCACCTTCTAGTTCATTGCCTAGAGCATTTTTCACAAGCTACACATCACCCACATACACAAGTGATTGGTAGTATTAGTGATGGTGTTAGAACTAGATCTCAAATCCAACATATGCTTAATGTTGCTTTTGTATCTAATATTGAACCAAAAAAAGTTGAAGATGCTTTTGTAGATGAAGCTTGGATAGATGCAATGCTAGAGGAATTGGTCCAATTTGAAAGAAACCAAGTTTGGGAACTGGTTCCTAGACCCAAGGACCATCATGTTATTGGCACCAAATGGGTGTACTGGAACAAAGTAGATGAGGATGGCCACATGGTAAGAAATAAAGCAAGGCTTGTGGCCCAAAGGTATTCACAAGAAGAAGGTATTGCTTTTGACGAAACCCTTACACCCGAATAGAATCTATTAGAATGTTACTTGCTTATGCATGTTATATGAATTCTAATTTATATCAAATGGATGTAAAAACTGCCTTCCTTAATGGATATATTAAGGAAGATGTATATGTTGAACAACCACCCGGATTTGTTCATGAAAAATATGATGATCATGTGTATAAACTTAGAAAAGCATTATATGGATTAAAACAAGCACCAAAAGCTCGGTATAAAAGATTAAGAAAATCCTTAATCGATTCCGGCTATAATGCAAGAAAAAATTGATACTACATTGATTATTAAGAAAATTGAGAATGACATTTTTTGAGTCAAATTTATGTTGATTATATTATTTTTGGTTCCACTAATGAACTTTATGTAAAGAATTTGCTAAGCTTATGCATGAGGAATTTGAAATGAGCCATATGTGTGAGCTCAATTTCTTATTAGTCTTGCAAATAAAGCAAGGAAAGGAAGGGACTTTCATTCACCAATCAAAGTATGCCAAGGACTTGTTAAGGAGATTTGGAATGTAGAGTGCTTCGGGGAAGGACACTCCAATGGTTAGTTCAATCTCCTTGGACAAAAAAGAAAGTGGTAAGAAAGTGGATCATAGACTAAATAGAGGTATGATTGGATCTCTTCTTTACTTGACTGCAAGTAGACATGATATTATGTTTAATACATGTCTATGTGCAATATTCCAAGCAGACCCTTGGGAATCTCATCTTTAGGCAAAAACACACATTCTTAGGTATCTTAAAACCACCACAGAGTTTGACCTATTTTATCCAAAAGCTAGTGTTGAGTATTGGTGTTTCATACCAATCTTATTTTGATGATGATCACAACATTATGTTGTTGCTAATGACTCTCATGTTTTAGTCTCTCAGTTTTATCTCAAGAATATCTTTCTTGGAGACTAATCACTTGATGCAAGGATGGACATCAAATGGAGAAGAGCCAAAGCTTGGACTCAAGGAGTGCCAAAGCTTGGAGATGATGGAGAGCAATCAAGGCATCAAGATTGACGTCTTAGACTCTAAGGAAAGCATTGTAATCCATGTAATTTACTTTATTGCTTTCTCTCTCTTTTGAGTCTAGGGTTAATGTAATGCCTTGTTAGATGGTTTACTCATTCATGCATATGCATATAACCATCTTAGTGAGCCTTAGGGTTATCATAGAATCCAACCCAATAGGTTCACTCTGTCCAAAGACTCATTTGGAGTCTCTGGCTTTCCGTCAGTTGCCTGCTGAAGGAAACACATTCAACTGGGTGATTTTCAGTCGACTGTAGATCCTTCTACAGTCGCCTGGTATGCACAGCTCAAGTCAACATTTCAATTGACTCAAACTTGAGCTTTATGCACAGTCGTCTGTCGATTAGTTTACAGTCACCTGTATTATTACAGTCGCATGTATAGCGTAAGTGCATTCTCTGCATCTCTCTGTTGTTTCTCCATCTTATACAGCAGACGACTGATTAAGGTTTTACAGTCGCCTGACTAATAGATAGTCGACTGTATTATTGACATCAGTCGCCTGTGCGTTTAACTGGAGAAAGAGTGCAGCTCTCTGTTTCGATCCATCCCCTGCAGCAGTTGCCTGCTGAAGGATTTACAGGCGCATGTCTTGTTTGTCAGTCGACTGTATTGACTGCATCAGTCGACTGTCCTGGCTCAGAGTATAGCCGTTGGATATTTTCTAGCCGTTGATCAGTCGACTGTCTTTTGATCAATAGTCGACTGTTCCAGTCGTTTTCACCCAGTTTCTAGCAGTTGCAGAATTCTTTCTTTGGCTGTTTCCTTGGGTTTTGGGGCTTGATATGGGGTTCCTATATATTTGAGTGTGCTGCCATCACTTGAGAACTCTTGACAACACTTGATAACTATTGACTCTATAGAAAATCTCAAGATATCTATAATCAACTCTCAAGCTCCCTCATTTCCCTCTATTGAGCATTCATCTATCTTCATGCATTGAAGTCCAGCTCAAGGGAAATCATCCAAGTGCTCTCAAACATATCACAATACTTGGAGATCCTCTTCCATGCCTTGCATCCATTCATGAGTAAGCATATCAAGGCATAGGTAAGAGTATTTATTTTACTTGGTGTAATTTGTGTCTCTAAGTCTCTTTGTGGGAATTAGAACTTTCTCTCTTTATGAGAGGTTGTCTCTTTGTGGGACTTAGGATACTCTCTTTGTGGGAGTAACTCTCTTTGTGGGAGTTTAGTGTCCTAGTGTAGGGCTAACCCTAATTCTCTGAGTGGGAGTTAGTGATTCTCTGTGTGGGAGTCTTGATCCTCGTGTAGGATTGGTTGGGTCCTTGTGTAGGGCATAAATCCTCTTTGTGGGGTATCTCCTTGTGAGATTTGTATTCACTTCTCTGTGTGGGAATATAATGAATATTGGTGTGGCTGGATGTACCCAAGTTTGGAGAACCAGGGTAAAACTTTGTGTTTGCATTTGGATTGATTGTGCCTTGTAATTCCTCTTGCATTTATAATTCCGCATTTGCAAGTTAAATTTTAATTGGACAATTTTATTCCCATTACACTATTCACCCCCCTCTAGTGTGTGTTGTTAGTATTGCAAGGGTAAGGCGATCCTTACAGCTAGCACATTTGATTCAATTTCTTATAGTGATTCAAATTATGCTGGTTGCAAAACCACAAGAAAAAGCACTAGTGGAACTTGTCATTTTCTTGGACATTTTCTAGTTTTGTGGTTTAGCAAGAAGCAAAATTCAGTTTCACTTTTCACTACCGAGCAGAGTATATTGTTACCAGGCTTGCTTGTGCACAAGTTCTTTGGATGAAACAAGCCCTAACTGATTGTGGTATTAAGTGTCCTACTAGTGTTATTTAATGTGATAATAAAAGTGCAATCAATCTCACTAAAAACTCTGTGTTGCACCCTTGAACTAAGCTCATTGACATTAGACATATATTTATTGATGATCATTGCACCACTAAGGATATAGAACTTGAGTAAGTTCCTACCACTCATCAAGTAGCTGACATTCTCACTAAGGCTTTCAAGAGTGATTCTTTCATTAAATTGAGAAGAGACCTTGGTATCATTAGTTAGAAGGAGCTAAATTATTTTTTGTATTCATATTATTCATTCACATATTATGTATTTTGTTCTAACTCTCTCATTAAGTTCTTTTTTATCATAACAAAAGGGGGGAATGTATGTAATTGGTGAATTATGTAAATTATGTGAGGTATGATTTCATTACTCTGGTTATGAAAGTACAATTTATATTGATGTTGTTACACATTGATATTGTTACACACTCACATAGTAGCACCTTGATTAGAAATTATGATACATGCACTTCAGTGTACTTATCTCTAACTAGCACTTATGCAGTGGGAGTAACATCTCCAAAGCAATCATGCATTGGTGTAGGGGCAGTAAGTGTCTTAGCTTTTGCAATTTCATAATTTTATATCAAGTTGTTTGCCATCATCAAAAGGGGGGGAGAATGTTGGTTATTGCAACACTACTAAGTGAGTTTTGATGATTAAGCAAACAATTAATGCTACTAATCAAGTTTTAAGTGGATTTGTGAGTATATGTCAAATGAAGTCAGCAATGGTCAAAGTTTGAGATTGAAGGAAAATCAAAGTCATAGTTGGTGATGAATAGTCAAGAGACTTGGAACTAATATTGGAGATCAATTGCCCAAGCAAAGGACTCATGGGAAGTACAAATCATCAAAGACAAGTAATCCAAGTTCATGAAGGATGCAGCAAACTCACCAAGCATAGTGAATGGTGTATTACATTTTGATTTTTTGTCTTGGATTGTTAAAGCCTTTAGATGAAGCTTGCACACACATCTTAAACAATGCTTTAAACTTCACAAATGCTTTATAAAAGATTTAGATTATTTTAGAATTAAATTCATGAAGTTTTCAATGTTTTAAAACTCCATATCAGAATTGTAATCGACTAATTCTCAATATTAGTCGACTACTTTGAATGGGAGATAAACTCTTCCATATGGACCCAAGATTAGTCTACCACAATATTCATTTTAGTCGACTGCCGTTATGAAATTAGTCGAATAATTCTACTATATGAGCCGACTAATTCTGTGTAAAAGCTCCGAGTTTTTCAGAGAGTAGTCGATTTTACCGTCTAATGGTGTTTTCATCCAAGATTTTCAACGATTTTTCAAGGGTATTTAAAGATGTCTTTGCTGGAAATTTTTGCACCAAGAATTTCATATTATTATGAGATTTCAAGACTTAATTTCATCTTTAAGCTCTTATTCTCTCAGCCTTAAAATTCTGTTTCAAGTTTTCAAAGCTTTTAAGCACTTGGGCTTTTGTGATTCTGAATCTCAATAAGTTTAAAGCGATTCTCTGAGATTCTAATCTGATTTCATCTTGATCTCTAAAGTTTTAATCTTTCTTCTTCTTGAGATCAAAAGATTTTATTCCTTAGTGACTCGAGCTAGACAATGTTCGCTCACTCCCAAGTGCAGGAGTTGTCAATGCAATATATCCTGGTGTGTCTAGGGCCGATCCTCAGGGACAAGTCATTATATACTCGCAATTTCGTCTACAACACGACCATGACACGACCGTTTGGTTTCCTCATACTGTCAATTCTACAGACACTAAAACCAAATCCTAAGGGATTCTGAAAGTAAACTGTTCGACAACCCGTGCTCACGCTTGGGAGCGCTCGATTCACCGCAAGTGCACGATGTGTTATAGTATGTATAGATTGTCGAACTCAGGGGAGGCTGTCGTTTAGTGTTTAGCTTTTATGGAAGGGAGAAAATCCATGGTCGGGGGTTGTCACGTGAAAGTTTGCTTGATTGATTGTGGGCAATGAGTTCTACTAAATAATAAAGGTCTAAGGCATTCGGGATTCCCCGCTAGGCCCTTCGGTCATGGATGTCAGGTCAAGGTGTCTTTCGTTAGACGATGTATGAGGGTAGGAGCGCCACATCCAAGGATTGGAACGAGCGTTTAACTTCCGTCGTCGCACTCGTCTAACGCTTCCTTATGCGGAGCCGTGCTTTCGCAGTCGGCTTCGTAAGGGAATGCGTGCATTAAGCTTGACACTTGGCCCGCCTCGAAAACCGTATCCACTCGCAAGATCTACGGACTGCGACGCCACGATATGGTTGGTTTTAGCGGTCGGGCTATTTTCTAGTCATCGACTAGCGGATCGAGGATTAGTGGTCGTCCCTAGCTCTCGAGTCACTCTCGTGATCGCAAGCCCTAGAAACGGCCACTGAGCCCAAATCGAATCCGTGGGGATTCTCCCTAGAATATGGAGCCGCTTTTGCGATCCTCCGATCCTAAGACTAATCCCCCAAATCCCTTGTTCAAACTACCATAGGGAGACCCTAGATTCGTCCAACTAAGATTAAACTAACATCCAATCCCTAAGATCCTAGGGATCATCCTTAAGCCCTAGAAACACACTACTCTACCATGGCTATAGCTGCAACAACAAGAGCAATGGAGATTATCATCAAAAACTAAGCAAACATCATGAAATTAATATCAAAACGTAGAGGAAGAAATGAGGATGCAATATATATAAAAATTAAAGGGCAAGAAACATTTTCCAAGATTTAGATTGCAAAGTAATAGCTCAAGAAACCTCTTCCTCCACAATAGCTCAAGGGTTTCTAGATTAAAAGAAAGCTTAACCTAAATAAAAATTGAGTTTAGTTTATATACAACCCATTAAGTTTCGGGTTTTACAAAGAAACCAACTCGAAACCCATTAAAAAGCCCAAAAAATTAGTCTACCGACGTCGCGCTCGATCGAGCGAAGTGTTCGCTCGACCGAGCACGACCCTTTGTCGCTTCGCTTTGGGCATTTGGAGAAGGGGTCGCTCGGTCGAGCAGGGAAGCTGCTCAACCGAGCGGCTTCTTGGAGAATTGATGTCGCTCGGTTGACGTTGATGTCGCTCGATCGAGCAAGCTGGGTCACTCGACCGAGCTTAAGTGCGAATTTTACAGAGAGCTCGAAGGCAAATTTGGAGCTCTCTGCAGGGGATGGCTTAGTCGAGCGAGAGGGGTCACTCGGTCGAGTGAGCTGGGTCGCTCGGCCGAGCGACCCATTCCCATTTTGCTCCCCTTCTACGGAGTCATAGCTCGGTCGAGCGCATCATGCGCTCGACCGAGCGATCTGGTAATCATTTGCTTCTCCTTCTTTCTCTTTTCTCCTCCTTCCTCTCATTCTCTTCTCCGCTTCTTTCTCTCTTCCCTTGGCTCCCTTGAGTCGTCGTGGCGAGGCGACACGAGCTCCGGCATCCAGCATTGTGTCCGTAATCCAGTATCGCTCCGAATCATGCCAAATTCCCTTAATGTATATCAAACATCAAAAGAATCAAATATATCGAGAAAAGTGCGATATATTACGAAAATATGAACTCGGCGATCGAGATGATATGGAAATGTGCGATAAAAATATGGAAAATATGGACACTACATAAACCTAATCTAATTTAGTTAAGAATCATACCTCTGCAAGTCCTTCTATTGTCTTTGGCCCTTCTTCTCCTTGAAGACCCTCTGAAACTACTTCCTCCTTCTCTTATAAGATCCAAAAGCTTGAGAATTGGGGGTTGGTTTTGGTGGAAGAACAAAGCAGCAAGGAGTTCTTGCTGGCTCTGGTGTGAGCTGGGTACGAGGGTGAGGGAGAGGCCATTCTTTCTAATTTTTCTTTCTCCTTTTGTTTTTACTTATTTTTTCTCTCAATTTCATCTCTTTTAATCATCCCATCATCCTTGTCATCACATCTCTTTCTTCTTAACTTGCCAGGTGGAGGTAATTAGGTGGAGTCTAACAAGATAATGACACCTCAAGGGGGTATGTGGCTTCACTTGGGATTTCCTAAAATTTTATTTTCTAGTAAATAAAAATACGTGATTTAATACAACACACCTTCTCAAATACTAGTATTTCATCCAAATACTCTTCCTCGATTAAATCCAAATGATATTAAAGTTATTTAAAAGTAATGTTATCATTATAAAAATTAGAGAAAATTCATAGAAATACCCAGAAATTTAATACCTACAAATACGTCCAAAAAATACGTACTTATACACGTATATACGGAAACATGGTATTACATCTGATCAGTTGGTGACGCATCCGGAACCTACACGTAGATTCCACCTAGAGGTGTCACGGTCGCTAGGCGTAGTATGACACCTAGGTGTTAATTCCGAGCCGCAAGCGGATGGTGTCAAATTATAGTATAAAAGATGTCGGATCCCACAGGGACGGTGACAGTGTATTTGCGGTCTCAGATTATTTTTATATCTCGAAGTGAGATAGCTGTCGGTTGAGAAAGTTTGGTTTTAATGTTGTTGTCGATTCGATAATAAAGAGAGCTAGGGTTTTACGGATCATCGCTAAGACCGTTGGAGATCGATGTTGGAGTGGTATCTTTACGTTGCATTAGGTTTAGGGGATCAATCTCTCAATTCATACCACTCTCGTGGGTTAGAATTTCGAGGTATTTTGGTGGCTCTAATTGACGCAATGGCGGTAGCCGTCAATGTAGCGATATAGTTCGTCGGTGGATCCCCTCAAGGCACGAGCCGGGCATGGTCACGAGCCTTGATTGGATCCATCGATTTCCCTATTCAAATTCCAAGGATATTCCTTAAGCTCGTCAATTCCACAGACCGTGGGCATGATCTCAGTGCGAGTTATCCTAGGGATTCGGAAGGATCGACTGAAATACTCCCCTTTATTCCCAATTCAACCTAGAGATCCAGATCTACATCTCCCCCTAAGGTCTTAGGGCTAACACATTAACCCTAGAGGAAACTACTCACTCATGTCGATTTTGACAAATCAAAATGCGATTTTTATAGGAGAAAACATCGTAGCAAATTAATCGAATAAGGATTGAATAGCTTACGTACCGAAGATGAAGAAGAATATCAACAAATAATAATCCGAAGAAATCCCAAAGATTCCAAAACGCAAATCATAATAGAGCTCCAAAAATAATTCAATAATCTCCCAAAAAATTAGGTCTAGATCTAACAACGTTTCTAATCTCCTCTTTCTCTCCAAAAATTAATTCCAAAAGTTACAATAGAATAAACTCCCTAAAATGTCACTCCCAGATCCACACTTCACTCGCCAACGCGCAACAGACGGCCACGCGAAGTTTCCAAAAATAGCCTTCATTGTCGCCGACCGAGTCAGTGACTCGATCGGACTGATGCTTGCTCTGTCGGGCTGCTCGATCGAGTACGTCTGGGAGTCACGCTTCTCCAACAAAATGACACTCTGTCTGCTTGGCCCGAGTCAGCCCTGCTCGGTCGAGCAGCTAACTGACTCGGTGGCCATAAGATCTGCTCGGCTCGAGTGGGAGGTTGATTGTGCTTCGAAGATAGGAGCTGCTCGGCCGAGCACCATGAGTGCTCGGTCTGAGCGGCATGCGTATCTGCTCCCATTATTCATCTTGCCTCTGCTCGACCGAGCAGGTGCTCTGCTCGGTCGAGTCACCTGGAAAATCCTGAGCTGCTTCTTTGCAGCTTCTCCTCCCCTCCTGGCAATCTCCTCTGCTCCTCCCATGGGCATCCAAAACTCGGCGAACTCCTGTAGAGCTACGCCAACGGGCTCCAGGGTATGCCGGATGTGTCCATATCCAAAATGGGTCCCGAATTGCTCCAAAATCCCTGAAAATTCACAAAACTCTATGAAACTCTAATATGGTGTTAGAATTGCAATATCGTAGGAAAATATAGGATTTGGATGCGAATATGATATGAAATGCAATGGGATGATGCTATGAAAAGATGGAAAATATAGACACATCAGTTGGCGGAGTATACTTCAGTCTACAGTGGCCTTGTCTACTATGGAGGTAGATTATATGGCATTGACTGGAGCGGTGAAGGAAACGATATGGCTCATGGGCTTGATGGCGAATTAAGGATATACCAAGAGATGTATGATCTATATTGTGATAGACAAAGTGTGGTGCATTAAGCTAAGAATTGGATCTTTCATGCACGCATCATGCATATCGATGTGAGATACCACTTCGTTCGAGACTGTGGGTGAATAAGATGACGACATCAACTTGCTGAAGATCAGAACAGATGACAACCCAACGGACGTGCTAACGAAAGTTGAGCACTGCTTGGATTTGCTCAACATTGTTCCGAGGTGATGTCGATGGTGGCCCCGGTGGGGGCATTGACGCTCAGAGGATCCATGCGAGCTCTTTGAAGTAAGTTGAAGGGAACACAAGTTGCTTCTCGTCGAGGTGAAGTATTGAGGGCTGATTGTATGACATAGGCCCAAACCTTGCTAAGATGAAGATTTGTGAATGTTGGCTTCAGGTGCAAATGGACTTAGAGATGTGCATGCAAATAGTCATGAAGGGCTAGCTCGTCTATGTCTTAGTTTCAGTGTATCTGGCTCTGTATAGCCAGCTACATGGACTCAGAGCCGAGCTAACACCTGCAAGCCTAAGTCCTCAGTTCGGAAGATCAGTAGCTCAGAAGCTCGGCAACTCGACAGCTCGGTTTTCGATAGCTTGAAAGCGCGACGACTCGACAGCCCGGTTTCTCGTTTGCTCGGAAGCTCAGTAATAGGTAGCTTGGCACCTCGACAGCTTGGGCTCCAGGAAGCTCAGTAGCTCGAAGGCGTCGACCGTAGGATGCGGAATCCTATTCGAGTTAGAGTTGGTCTTCAAGTAGAATTCTAATTGAATATGAATTGCTAGAATTCTATTTGGTTTAGAGTTCCTCTCCCACACGTATTCGATTAGCGTCCATGCCCTAGAGGCTATAAAAGGGGCACTTTGGGTAGGGGTTTGTGTGCGAGAGGTTTTGTGAACCATTTGAGGGCATTGAGCCATCATTGTTGAGAGGCGACTTAGAGATTATATCGATATCTTTTAGGGAGAAAGCGAGTGCTTCTTCTTCGTTGAGAAGATAAAAGAGTTGTATTTGTTCTTCCCATTGAATAAAGTTATTAAGTGTTTCCTTCACCAGTCGACGGCCTAAAGTATCGATCTCTATTGTGTTTGTGCTCCTTGTTGATTGTTGATCGTCCCATCATCACTGAATCGTCCAACGATCGTCAGCTTCCGCATCACTGCGCACAACAACATATACATACCACCTTCATAAAACAAATGATTCTATTGATGACATTGTTGCCAGTCTGAGGTGGTTGGGTTAGTATCTGGTAAATATGCTTGATTAGAAACAACACCTAATATTCAAGAAAAACAAAACATAGGTAAGAGTTTTTTATTTTAATCATAAACATTTAGGGCTCTCACTCAATAAGTATATAATTTTATATGCCTTCTGGTTGCTGTTCGAACAGATTGATGTCTAACTCTTGCATTTTGAAGGCGATTCTCTCTGTCTAGCTGCCGATGATAACTCTCTCTTTGTCTATGAAACATGCATTGGTATAAACAATTAATAATTTGTATATCACACGAGCATCTTGAATTCTCATGTTATCTTGCGCATAATTATTCATAATTTGATATGACATGCCTAAAAATAAAAAGAATCAATTATTTATTTTAAGAAAGTATGATCTATAAAATTATATGCCATAACGATAAAACAATTCTAGTTTAAATTTAAATCTTGATGCAACACCTTATTTCGCCAACAGTTTACATAAACTAGAGATTATGACAATAATTTTACCTTTGTGATTACCTTTTGCTCAAACTGCTTCTGTTAGTAAACTTAAGTTATACTTTGCATTTTCAGAGCAATTATCTCTATTTCTTTCTTGACATTGACGTTGATGTTGATGTCTTTGCTCGTGAATCTTTAGTCTACTCAGTTATCTATTCTTCAGTTATTAGTTATTACTGCTAAATGATTCAGCTTATAATGTTGCGTTTGCCTCTCATGGTTACGATTTCATTTTCCGACTTACACAACTCTATTATCGACGCATGACGGAAGCATGAAAGGATGCAGTGCGGACTTGGAGAAGAAGATAGTTGGGAATTTGATTACTTTTCGGGACTCGAACCCCCAAAGATCTGACGACCACCAATTCACACGCCCTAAACGTGGAGCGTTTTTTAGCCCTCTCACCAATGCAACCAAGTGAGTAAATGATTTGTGAAAACGTGAAGTTCACAATAAAGTTTAAATTTCTATTCTCGTCAATCCATAAAATAAATAATTTTGTGGCCTTTATCCATAAAATAAATAATTTTGTGGTCTTTATACAACTTGACTTTTAAAAATAACGTCCAATGTGGATAAAACTCTAAAATAACCAGAAGATCTAAAATAAATAAATGACTCAAAATGACCCAAAATCTATCATAAATAAAAGAACCAAATCTCAAAATTATTCGAAGACCCAATGGACTCAAACTTTATATCTATTTCAAATATAAAATCTAAAACGAAAAGACTATCTGAGATTCAAATCTGGTATCAGAGTGTTCTTCTTCATAAAAAAACTCTTTTTCCTTTCATTTTCTAGTTAGGTTTTAGATCCAAAAAATAATAATAAAGAGATTTAAAAACACAAAGACTGAAGGTTTGCGGTTTTTTAATCGTTTTTTAAAATAATAAAAAAAAAACACACACACACACACTCTCTCTCTCTCTCTCTCAAGAGGGGGTTTGGAATAGAATCAGCTGCCTGCAGTTGTATCTATGAATGGCATAGTTGTGTTATGGCGTAGCAGTATGTTTGCTTATGGGGAGACACCATCTTGTTATCTTATCGTCATCAATGAACAATTAGTACACAACTAGATAGCTATAGGTTCCAAGAGATGTTAGTGCGCTGGTCATATATTTGTATCAAACATCGCCTCACCTTTCCTAGAACTAGCTGCCATTGTGCTTGCCATAGGAGCTAATGATGTGCTTAACTTAGAAAAAAGGACGGATCCTGATCACTCCTCTTAAGAAGCAGTTAAGATGCAGATATGATGTTTGCCTATAGTCCTTGAACAAATATTCACGCTCACGCAGAAGAGTAAAAGGCAACGCACAAGTTCTTTCCATTGTTGCAAAATTTGTGCCTTCAAGATCAGCAGAAAGGTTTTTGTTCATGTTCGCCAACAGTACAATGATATGTACGCGTCCTTTGCGCGCTTAAAGGAAGACACGGGCAAATAATACATGTTTACTGGGCCAAGGCCGAAATTTGCTTCCAGGATCAGCAGAGACCAACATAGGTTTGGGTCATATCACGGTCCATACTAACCGGACGGGGACACCATTTGGTGGCACAATGACAGGCATCATACAAAATAAACGAATTCGGCATTAGATTTGATAGACTGTAACATGCACACATTGATGCGCCAGTATTACAACCATACCCTGTGACCACGGGCCTCGGTTCTCAATTCTAACATCGACCATTTGTAGGCAACAAATACACAAGTTAAGCTCCGCAAATCTCAAAGAAGGCAAACATTAATTTTGAATGTGCAGCGTTTGCAATGGCCATTGGAGCATAACATTACTGCATCCCGACTGAATAGAATTTAGTACCCAGAACATAAAAGCCGATACTAATAATTACCCCTCGGATGCTTGCCGAAAAACACAATGCAGACTTGCAAGTAATCCGAGTTACTAGATGGCCTCTGAAAATAGACCATTTTACAGCCACCAGTGAAAACTATCAAAAATGAAATTAAGTGTGCAAAACACAACTTCGTCCTAGTGCAGTCCTTTGGCGGACCCATCAGCACCCTTCCCATCCTCTCCAGCAGTTCCTTGCGCTGTGGCCCTGGCAACAGCCTCTCCAGGTGGTGGGTGATCAAACTTGCATGCAACGCCATATTTGCATGTGCCCGTCTTCATGTAAAAGGAGCATGCAACCGAACCCTAGAATAGCATCACTGTGAGTTAACATTCCATCTAGTATTCAAAAACTGCATAAAAGGCTGGGTTTGGTTTGGAAGAAAATAACAGGAGAAGAAAGAAAGAAAATTAAAGAGACAAAGTAAAAGAAAATTAATTTTTGATGTTTGGTGGTTGTGCAGATGATGCTTTGACTGGGTCCACCAACAATGGGGCCCGACTGAGCTGGACCGGTGAGATCCATTGGGAATCGTCAATAGCTCTCGAGGACCTCATGATCTCGGCAGGGATGACCTCCACAAGGTCGGGCCGTTGAGCAGCTATGCTTAACAAGGATGATCACCGCGAGACCAGTTCCTTTAGCAGCAGCAGAGCTTTGCAGGAATGATCTCCGCGAGGCCGGTTCCCTCGGTAGCATAGCTATATCGGGACGACCTCCAGGAGGTCGTCTCCTCAACGGTGGCCCTCTATGAAGGCAACCTTGACACACGATGTCAGCTCCTCATCAGCAGACTTCTACATGAACAACCTCGGCACCCGATGTAGGCCCCTTCAACTTTATGGCCCGAGTACTTACCATCCTGGCAAGGTCACAACCTGCGTGACCACAGCGACACGATCTTAAGTGGTCGCATTCTCTTCAGGCCTTTACCAATGGATCCGTCCAAAAAATACATAATAGTCAACTTTATCAGAAGAACGTGCGGCCGACTTTTTCCAAGGAACATAGTTACGGCAGGCATAACTTAGATCCCGACAAATCCTCTGACGGGTTTGTTACAAGATGAAGTGGAGAATCTTTTGATGTGACATAACCGTCCCCCAATCCTATAAAACCAACGAAGCATCTCCTTCCTGAGATATCTCTAAATCAACCCAGATACTTGCACCTTTACGCAAATCTCCTTCCTCCTTCCTTCCGCTTAAGACTAACTTAAGCACACAGGAGGCGAATCAAAAGGCCACCCTCATCAGTTTCCTCTGACATGTTTTCTATCCGTTGCAAGCAGCGTCGAAGGAGCCTCTATCAGCCTGACGAAACACTATCTGGGCTCCCTGTTGCATGAATACTTGTCTCAGTAGTCTAACCCAGGCTCTGCGAGATTCTAGGCATCAAAAGGTTGGTGAAGTTCAATAGGAAAATTCCAATACAAAAACATAAGCCTTGGGATAGCTCAGTGGTTTAAAAACTCACCCTCTAGATGGAGGTCAGCGGTTAGAAGCCAAATGGATGTGCTTTGGTCTATTTTTTTAATAAAAAAATTGTCTCTCATTTTCTCTAGGGGTTGGGAGAAAAAGTTAGAAAGTAAGCCATAGTTTTCTTTTATTTACTTTTCTTTGTAACCAAACAAGAGAGAATTGCTTTCATTCGTTCATTCCTTTGCTTTCACTTTCTTCAAAACCAAACACAGCCTAAGTGTTTGAAAAAGGCATGTAGGGGAAGCCCCGATTTCAGCAGATGAAAGCTGCCATGAAAAATAACAAATGACCATCAAAGAAAAATGATCCAGCTACCTCCTTCCACGAGAGGAAATGACGGTGTGATCCTGCCTGAGCCAGTTCATTAGATATCATGCTTTTTAAAACCAGATTAGTGATACTTAACAGTGCAGCATTATCCATAAATGGTATCGAAGCATTTTCTACAATCCCTCACCGCACTCACGACCCCCTGGATGGGGGACTCAAGATGCAATTAAGAACATACCCAAGAAGGAATGGTGTGTCATTAACTTATACAGACTATACCCCATAAAAATCTGCAGTACTACATTTTCCAAATGCTATACAGAATAAGTTACAGATTATCCCACTGTAGTAGAGAGTTTAGTGTTACTTGTACTAGTCATACTTTGAACTTAGAAGGGGGCATACTATACATAATAAATAAAAAGGTTCATTTTCTAAATTGTTGTATTGCTAATTATTAATTTACTTGATTATATCATTAAGCAAGAAAAATATCGTGTCTGAATATATGCAATGCATAATTATGTTACTAACACTTTTCTTTTTTTTTGAATAAATTAACAGCATTCACAGATCTGCAATGAATTACAGTTGTATAATTTATAAAACTGTTAATTCATACATATCTACTTGAGAAAACAGGCAGCTCACAATGGGAATAGAACCATTGTTGGAATGACAAGAACGAATGCTCCAGGCTTGAAATTTCAAAGGCCACTAATGATTAGATTACAATGATCCGACTAAAAGGATATTGCAGTAAAGCAATTGGTTAACAAATAATATGGATGTAAATATTAATTAAGAAATGTATTAATTGATTAAATTAATTGCTTCCCAAAAGTTTGGAAACTTTTAAGCATTTATTTGGAAGTTGCATGCATACCAACACAAGTTGCGGACAAAAAAAGTCAAATTCAATATTACAGAAGTTTGTATGAGTTATGTGGAAATATACCAAAAGGAAAAAAATGCATCATGTTATGCACGTATAAATACTAATGTTTGAAGGGGAGAAATAACATGATAGACCAAGGTGGCAAAACGAGGTTTGTGCACGGCACAATATTCTGGAAGCATATAAACACAAAACTATTGTAATGGCCCGAATTTTTGTACTCTTGTAAAGATTGATTTTATAAATTTTTATAAATTTTCTGGATTTTTTTTAATTATTTTGGGAGTTGTACTTATTTTACCGTTAACCGGTTTACTCAAAGCCTGCGAATTTAGACCCCAAAACCCGAGCCACCCACGTTTTTGTTTTCCTTACGCCGGTCGTTATTTCCTTTGGTTGCAGACACCATCTTAAATCCCTAGCCTAACCCTAGACCCTCCTAAACTCCAACCACTCCCAAAGACCAATATTAACGAGTCTCTTATATTACAACACAAACCCCCTTTTTCTCCTCTCAAAAATATATAGTTGGAGTGCTTATATTGGGCCCCACGGCCTATAAGAACAACGGAAATGAAACTACAATAACACTTTACAGACTAGAACTCCGGATCCTGGACGGTAAACTCTGGCTCCTCGAACACTGCACCGTCCTTAAACTACGCTATAGAACCTAACTGCAGCAACACAGCAACCGCTAGGTTAGTTGTAGATTTCAAAAACTACAAAAGTCAGACGTTAGTACCATATATGTAAATCATAATAAATCTAAAACAGTAAAAGTAACAATACGGCAGTAAAAGGGCCCGTGGTAAATGACAAGCAAGCATGGCATAAAATGTAATCGTGCTAACATTGTTCATTTACATATGCAGGTAAAATGGTGAAAACCGTCCTAAACCGCGACTCATGTTGGAGGATGCAATATGCGACCATCTATACCACGGGGCGGTCACCCGGGCCAAATCCAAATAGATAAAATAGTGTGACCCATTAAATACAATCAGATACGGTAGTAGGATCCAAGCAGATAAGTATATAGATCCATCACATACGGTCAAATCCAGCAAAGATGGCTCCAGACGCTCTCGCACCTTCTCTACCATGAATTATCCCAAACCTTATCGAGTTTGTGTGATCACATACAATGTATGTATAAAGTGTAAAGCTCAGTATCATGTATCAGTGTCAACATGGGGTGTAACTAGTGTAATATTGAACTATGTAACAGGAGTAAGGGGTCTATGCAATCCAGTCAATATATATATGAACCGTCCAAAATAATGTAATACCCATAAGAACAGAACCAATCCAACTCAATTATGTAATCCAAGCATATGACATCTCTTAATATATAGTACTACTGGAATCCTGGTCACGTTATAATCTACGCACCTAAGGTATTCCCACAATAATTTACAGTGACACGTAATTTCTATTTTAGGGCCATGTAATTACATAACATTTGGTTCATACACAACCTGTGATATTACACCAGTTACACCCCAGATGACATTGATACATGACTCGGAGATACATTATACATACATTGTATTCGACTACACACTCACGGGCGTTTGGGATAACTCCTGTTAGAGAGGATGCAGGAGCGATTAGAGCCATCTTTACTGTATCTAACGGTTCATGTTCCTGTAACTGGTGGATCCATTATTGTATCTAATTGTTCCTGCCTGTATTTGATGGATCTGGCCCAGTGAGAGCCCATGAGGCACAATGTGTCTCGTATGTGCATATTATACCATCAAACATGAGTCACGGCCTAGGATGGTTTCATTGTTTTACATGCACATGCAAATAAACAATGTTAGCTCAAGATTATATTTCATGTCATACTTGCTTGTCTTTTGATCACTGTCATCTTTCCTGCCGTGCTGTTATTTTTGCTGTAGTCAGTTTATCATGATATATATATATAATAATGGGTATCATACGCCATATGAGAGGGTCTCTCATATTCCCTCTCACATAAAGGGGGCACGTACAACAAGTACAAGCCCATGTGGGCTTGTACTTGCCCCATTTATGTGAGAGGGAATATGAGAGACCCTCTCATAGGCGATGATACCCATTATTCTCATATATATATATATATATATATATATATATATATATATATATATATATATATATATATCCCAGATTTTATATTTTGGAATTTACAACTAACCTAATGGTTGTTGTGTTGCTACCGCTAGGTTCTAAAGCAGAGTTTGAGAAGGGTGCAGTGCTCGAGGAGTCGGAGTTTGCAGTTCATGGTCCAGAATTCTAGTCTTTCAGGTCTTATTATAGTTTCATTTCTATTGTTCTTTCTATTGTTCTTGTAGGCCATACATGTGGCCAATTATCATGCTTATTGTATTTTAGGCGTAGCACTCATTGGAAGGAGAAGATGTTATGTGTTTCAATACATGGTTGTTTGCTATATCTATTCACTGATGAGCTGTAAGACCTAATATATTCTACGTTTAGTGTATTCTGAAAGTAGAGGAAATAATTTATATATCTGTTTTTTCTTTAAATTCACAATGCACTGCACTGCGGCTTGTCTCACGTTACTCCTATCTCGACAACTGTAGCATGACATGTTTTGTTGGAGGCCCATGCAGATCCGCAGTATCTATTGTGTGAACGACATCCGAGGACGTGCTGACAGAAGCAACTCTACCGCCATTGATGGAAACACTCCGACTTACGAGAATCAAGTTGGGAGCTGGTGGCTTGTGGGCCAACGCGAGCACCAACCTTGGGGCCAATTCTAGGGCCAACCAGGTGCTCAAGGACTTGCTGCAGTGAATATTCAGTCTGCACCAACATGCAAACTTACTTCGGTAGGCTTTACTAATGGAACCCGAGCCGAAGCGTGGTACATCAGTTCTGGGGTTGCGTCAGAGGATTCTCCCAGGGAAGGAGGAATCTCTTCAAGCAGAAGAACGATTGCAAAGCACGAAGGATAACCTAAGCGCTGCTTGAATTCCGAAAGAGTCTTGGGTTAACATAGCCAAACACAACTCTCAAACAACGCCAGAGTCTAATGGCTGTCGAAGAAGCATCTTGTAATGGCCCGTATTTCTCCCAAGTGAATTTTTGAGAAATTATTGGATTTTTCCATATGTTTTCTTTCTCTATTATTATTATTATTATTATTATTATTATTATTATTATTATTTCCCCTTCCTATTCTTTCTTCCATTTTCTTTTTTTTTCTTTTTTTCCTTCCCTTACTTTCCCTTGGCCCACAACCCATTCCGCTGCCCCTAAAATCCTATTTCCCGATTTAAAACTAAGCCCAAGCCCACATCTTTTAATCCTAACCCATCAATTATTTTTCCCTACTTCTATCAACTGAACCCAAACACCACCCAGGTCGTAGGGCTTCTTTAGCTCGCTGCCTTTTATCTGAGCGAAAGAAAACATCGACAAACTTCTCTTCCCTCTGCGAAACCAACCGTTGACCCTCCCTCCGCCTATTTAGAAAACTCTAACCTTATCCTCAGACGTTGTGGCCCCTTTCGTGGGGAATTCTCGTCGATTTCGAACTCTAATTCTACGCGAGTTAAGATTTCTTCTCTATCATTCCTCTCCTATATTTAAACGTTGGGATTTCTCAGGTTTTTACTATGCGAAAAATTGTTTTCGTTCTCCAAATTTCCGACTTTGATCGATCGACTTCTTGGAGATTTTCGGTTGATTTCCTGAGCTTTTTGGTTGGAGTTCTTAATTGATCTTCGATGCATGGTAGTTCAATCTTTATCAAATTTTTAATTATTTATTTTTGTGGGTTTTAATGGAGATGGAGATGATGATTCATGGGTCATCTTGAAGGAGATTATCTCTCCAATGAGTTTTTGGCAACATAACTTAGGGTTGTGACTAACTTGGTCATTCATTGTTTTCGTTTCTGTGATGTTTTTTGTTGTGGCTAGCCGCCGGGGAAGGCACATCCTTGGGTGGCTTTTGGTGAAGGGTTTACGCCGGTGGGATTTACCGCTCTTGGTGATTGGGTTCATATGGCCTTGGGGTTGCTTGCGGCCACCTGGGTTTGATCGATCTGTTCTAGGGTGACATGTTTGCTTGCTGTTTCATTTGCTTGGGTTCGTCTGATCTGTTTGCTTCCTATTTCATTTGCATGCTTGTTGTTAGGGTGACATGTTTGCTTGACATGTTTCCTATTTCATTTGCATGCTTGTTGTTAGGGTCACATGTTTGCTTGCTGTTTCATTTGCTTGGACGTTTGTTTGCTTCCTATTTCATCTGTTCTAGGGTGACATGTTTGCTTGTTGTTTCATTTGCTTGGGTTCGTCTGATCTGTTTGCTTCCTATTTCAACTGCTAATGTCCGTTCAGTTGATTGCGGCCCTGCATGCTTGTTGTTTAGCCTGCTTGTTGCTTGCCCATTGGTGCAATAGTTTGTTGTTGCTTGCTCGTTGGTGTTCCAGTTTGCTTTTTGTAGTGCCCTGTGAAGCTACTGCACATGTACTAGAGAGGGGATGAACAGTACTTTAAAATAATCAAGAGAGTTATTCCTAATTATTGTGCAAACATACAAACAACAATACGGAATAGACTACAAACAACAAGAATAGACAAACGCAAACAAAGCATGTAACGGGTTCGGATCCACCCAAGTCTCCCCGACTTGTTCCCGGTGATCCTACGTCCCAACCACCCGGATCCCCTCCGGATACTTGGGTTAGAAACCACTAAGCCAAGATTTTGCATTATGAAATTCTTGTAGAGAAACCTCTACAAGACCAAATCATACACAATGTAAATGCGACTCCCACAACCCGGGATCACACACTTCTCTCACAACCGAGAGAACAATTCAAATATCAAATGCAATGAAATAATGTAACACTTACCACAAAATCATATGCCTTGAGTATACTTACCAAATTAGGGCAAAGAGGGTTTTTGAGGAAGAAGATGTCACCAAACCCTAGCTCCAAGAAGTTGACCAGCAATGGAAGCCTAGGGTGGAGTTGGTGACCTTGAATCAAGCTCTTAGCTTGAGAGGCTCACAATGGAGAGAATCTCTCTTGAGGAATTATGGCTCAAGAAGTGAGGGAGAGATTCTTGGTGAGAAGAGAGCTTGAAAATAGCTTGAGAAAACTCCTCTTAGGTCTGAAATAACTTTGATAATGGACCTCTTGTATTGCCTCAAACGAATCAGGTTTGTATATATAGAGGCAAGAAAAATCGTGTTGAAAAAGTTCCCAACGGCTCTATTCTGAAGCAGACTAGTCGGTCAAAGAAGGATCACTGACCGACTAGTTCATCAACTAGTCGATCGGTGATTCAACGTGAACCGACTAATAGGTGAACATCCAATATGAGAAGTCCAGGCAATATGAACTAGTCGGTCTAAGAAGACTTGCCAACCGACTAGTTTGCCAACTAGTCGATCGGTGAGTGTTCTTTGACCGACTAAGAGTTGAAATAGAATAGGCTGGATTCAAAGACAACTAGTCGGTTTAAGAACAACTTCCAACCGACTAGTTTCTCAACTAGTCGGTCGGTCGTTGTGCTTTGACCGACTAATTGTAAACAGTAGCTCAGGCTGAAATCAGGCAATGATAACTAGTCGGTCTGAGAAGGATTCCTAACCGACTAGATCGTCATCTAGTCGGTCGGTGAACCTTCTTTGACCGACTAATTGATCAACAGTACCAGGCTGAAATGAGCAAGGACATCTAGTCGGTTCAAGAAGAATTGCCGACCGACTAGATCGTCATCTAGTCGGTTGGTTCTTCTACTTGAACCAACTAAGATGCACTAGAAGCCGAGGGAAGAAGCGATAGGCTTCGCGAAAGTTTCTAATGGCTTCTATGATAATCCTAGCTCTAAGATATGAGCGAAATGAAGATTATAATGTAAGTCCTACTCAAAGCATAAACATGACGAACCGTCTTCAAAGCTTCAATCTTCACTCTTGACTTCAATAAAACTCCTTGAGCTTCAACGAAGCTTCAGGCACACGATCACGCGTATTGAGAAGTCTTGAGACGTCGCTTTTGATGTACGTAGTATTTCGTCAACTAGTCGGTCGGTGATTCAACATGAACCGACTAACAGCTCGACACCCAAAAGAGAAAGTTCCAGGAAATATGAACTAGTCGGTCTAAGAAGACTTGCCAACCGACTAGATCATCATCTAGTCGGTCGGTGAGTGTTCTTTGACCGACTAAGAGATGAAATCAAAGTAGCTGAATACAAGTTACACTAGTCGGTCTAAGAACAAATTCCAACCGACTAGTTTCACAACTAGTCGGTCGATGAATGTTCTTGGACCGACTAACTGTAAACTGTAACTCAGGCTGAAATCAGGCAATGATAACTAGTCGGTCTAAGAAGGTTTTCTAACCGACTAGATCGTCATCTAGTCGGTCGGTGAACCTTCTTTGACCGACTAATTGATCAACAATGCTTGAGCTGAAATGAGCAAGGTCATCTAGTCGGTTCAAGAGGAATTGCCGACCGACTAGACCGTCATCTAGTCGGTTGGTTCTTCTACTTGAACCAACTAACATGCACTAGAAGCCGAGGGAAGAAGCGATAGGCTTCGGGAAAGTTTCTAATGGCTTCTATGATAATCCTAGCTCTAAGATATGAGCAAAATGAAGATTATAATGTAAGTCCTACTCAAGGCCTAACATTCTATTCTATGAAGCTAGAAGACAATAAATAATACATGACAAACCGTCTTCAAAGCTTCAATCTTCACTCTTGACTTCATTAGTACTCCTTGAGCTTCAACGAAGCTTCAGGCACACGATCACGCGTATTGAGAAGTCTTGAGACGTCGCTTTTGATATGCGTAAACTTTTGGCGACGATCTCCATAACTGCGCTCACATAAAGTTAGTACGAGATATTTATGTTTGCTCATCATTCAAAACCAAATCCAGGGAATCAATACTCAACATTCTCCCCCTTTTTGGTGATGACAAACCAACATAAATAATAATCAATAATAATGATTCAAATGAAATTTACTTACTCCCCCTGCATTGATGACACGTTAGTCTCGTATTAAATAATAATCATACGCATCAAGCAGACGAGGGAGATATAAAATAAGAATCTAAATCCATATTGCAATTTAGGATCTAAATCCATTTTATATCTTAACTCCCACTGAATCTAACATATCAAATTAGATTCATGGTAAATTGCTTTGAATTAACAATTAGCACATTGTCATTATTAATTCTCTCCCCCTTTGGAATTAGCAAAAAGAGCGGGAGGAGATCAACGACAAGATTACAATGGCTAAGAAATTAAAGCATGAGAGTCTAAGAATACGACCACGGTCCAAATGACACCAAAGTAAAATACCAAATGTAAAATACCGAAGAAAATCAAAGCGTGCCAACGTGACCATAGTCGAAAATCGAAAAACGAAATCATCAAACCATAGGCGAAAATCGAAAAACGAAATCATCAAACCATAGGCGAAAATCGAAAAACAAAATCATCAAACCATAGGCGAAAATCGAAAAACGAAATCATCAAAACTCAAATTAATTTCACGTATTGAGTTTTGGAACATACTCTCCAATATCAACATTCTTGGTTAATAAAGTGCATGGAAAACAATTCTATGTTTTCATAAAACCAATTCTATTTAACCAAGTTAATCGTCAAGCGACGAAATCAACATCAGAGACAAAAATCCAATGTGAATACCAAATGTAGCATGCAAAAGTGTTATGCCAAAAATAGATAGTAACTTCATAAAAACTTATGGCATACACAATTCTAGTACAAAATGACATCAATTGTAATATAGTCTACCAATGGATGCATTCAACACACATGGATACCAATGTAAATCAAATGTATGAATATACTTACAACATTAAGCTCCCCCTACTTTGGTGCATCACTTAAGCACCATCAACCCCATTTGAATGAAAAATCATTTGCAAATCAATGAGTTGGTAGGGTTGGTATCCCATGGTGGATTGAACCTAGAAAATGTAAGTCATGGATCTAAATTTTGATTTGTTGCTCCTTCTCTTAGTCTTGAGTACCTGAAGATAAAATATCATTCCATGGTACCAAGGACATTGGGTCCTAAGAGATTAGACTTTTGGAAGCCAAGTCCAATTGGATTTAGACTTCCCTACATAATCATCATTGTTCACGACATGCATAAAGTAAGAATTCATGTACGCTTGTTTCTCATGCATATTTGTGTCCTTCGGGCTCCAAATGGTGAAGATTTTGGGAGCCCTATTCCTATTGGGAACATGCATACGTTGTTGATTTCTATGTGATGCATGACATGGATAGGCATATGATGCATGATGAAATGGTGCATGATGAAAATCATTCACATAGTCATGAGGGTGAACATGTGCATGTGGAGGAACACGTGCATGAGTGTGTCTCACATGGTGTGCACGTGCTCGTGGATGTGGAGCATAGAAATCATCATACGTGCGAACATGTGGGGTAGGATGTGTGTTCCTATGTGACATGGTATACATGAAAGCATGACCCTTCTTTGGAGGTCCACCAAAAGTGGGTTTCTTTCCAAATGGGGGTGTGTTCCTAGCGGAAGCACCATTGGTAGAAGAACTACCCATGAAGTGTTTACTCCCACTAGTAGAGGCATCGGAAGTTGGCCTAACAAAGGTGACAGACGATTTGTATGAATCTCCCATCTTATACCCCAAGCCAATGTGATGATTGGCCGGAAGTAAGTCATTTAGGATATTATCCAAATGGCCCTTACGTTTATTGAATTCATTGATTCGGCCTAATGTGCACTTATATTTCTCGGTGAGAGAATGCATAGAAGCATCCAAGGTGGACACTTGCGATGTGAGTGCACAAACACGTGACTTGAGATTTTTATTCTCAATACTCAAAGTTGAGTTTTGAGACGTCAAATCCGCTATCACATGTTCATCCGAATCCTCGATATGAACATGTTCAAGTTGAGATTTGAGATTTACAATCTCATTTCTCAAATCTTCAACAATGGTGTCGTTGTTGACGATGATAGGCTTAGGCGAGGTTTGAAGACTAGTTAGCTCATTTTTAGTCTTAATAAATCTATTAGCTAATTTAGAAAACTTAAACCAAAGTTGTTCATTAGCTAATCTAAGTTCATCCATCGTTACCTCACCGCCTTCATTCTCGCTTTCCTCGCTTTCCTCGGAGGAAGTCTCTTGATCATGTTCTTCTCTTCCCCATGAAGCACATGTGTGCTTTCTCCACGCGTTCATCATCTGACTCTCCACTTGAGGAGTCCTCTTCTGAGTCGGTGAATGTGCCGATAAGTCCTTTCTTGTACTTTCTTGACTTGTCGTACTTCGATGCCTTCCACTTCTCCTTGTGTTTGTTTAGAGGACAATCCGGCTTGATGTGTCCTGGCTTGTTGCATTTATAACACACGGGAGTAGAGACATTAGTTGAAATAAATTTAGACTTATTCTTCAACTTACCTTTTCGGAAGAATCGGTCGAACTCCTTTGCCATATGGGCAATGGATTCAATGTCTAACTCTTCTTCTGATTCTTCATCATCGGTAGATGGAGCGGCCTTGTACGCAATCGCCCTTTTTCTTTGGCACGTCTTGCTTCAAGTACGCCTTCATCTTCTCCTTCATCTTGATCTTACTTTCCTTGCGTACCTCGTAAGACAACAAGGTACCCATTAGTTGTACAACAGAGTACTTATTTATATCGTTACCTTCCTCAATGACGAAGGTACGCTTTTTCCAACAAGAAGGAAGTCCGTCAATGATCTTCGCGACTTTCTCCTTTTGGGTGTAGATCTTCCCAAGAGCTTCCAATTCGTTGGATATGTCCACGAAGCGAGCATAGTAGTCATTCATACTTTCACCCTGTTCCATGTGAAACAACTCGAATTCTTTGTTAGCGACAACGAGTTTAGAATCTTTTACCGTGCTCGTTCCTTTGTGCAAGATGAGGAATTGGTTCCATACTTGATATGCACTCTTACATGTGCATATCTTGTTGAAGTCTTCGGGCTCCAACGCACATTGCAAGGCGTTCATTGCATTGGCATTGCTTACCTCCGCGGCAACCTCCGCGGTAGTCCACTTCGTGAAATCTTCTTCAGGCTCGAAATACTCCGTCAATGTGGCTCTCCAAAGTGAAGCGCTCCGGAGGAAGGTTTCCATCCGGCATTTCCAGTACCCATAATTGGTACCATTGAAGTGAGGAGGCCTGACTGAGAATTGCCCTTCCAAAACTGAAGAAGATCCTTGACGATCCTTGAAGACGTTGTAGTCGTTTGTCATAGCTTTGAACTCTGGTTCTGATACCAATTGTAGTGCCCTGTGAAGCTACTGCACATGTACTATAGGGGGGGTGAATAGTACTTTAAAATAATCAAGAGAGTTATTCCTAATTATTGTGCAAACATACAAACAACAATGCGGAATAGACTACAAACAACAAGAATAGACAAACGCAAACAAAGCATGTAACGGGTTCGGATCCACCCAAGTCTCCCCGACTTGTTCCCGGTGATCCTACGTCCCAACCACCCGGATCCCCTCCGGATACTTGGGTTAGAAACCACTAAGCCAAGATTTTGCGCTATGAAATTCTTGTAGAGAAACCTCTACAAGACCAAATCATACACAATGTAAATGTGACTCCCACAACCCGGGATCACACACTTCTCTCACAACCGAGAGAACAATTCAAATATCAAATGCAATGAAATAATGTAACACTTACCACAAAATCATATGCCTTGAGTATACTTACCAAATTAGGGCAAAGAGGGTTTTTGAGGAAGAAGATGTCACCAAACCCTAGCTCCAAGAAGTTGACCAGCAATGGAAGCCTAGGGTGGAGTTGGTGACCTTGGATCAAGCTCTTAGCTTGAGAGGCTCACAATGGAGAGAATCTCTCTTGAGTAATTAGGGCTCAAGAAGTGAGGGAGAGATTCTTGGTGAGAAGAGAGCTTGAAAATAGCTTGAGAAAACTCCTCTCTTAGGTCTGAAATAACTTTGATAATGGACCTCTTGTCTTGCCTCAAACGAATCAGGTTTGTATATATAGAGGCAAGAAAAATCGGGTTGAAAAAGTTCCCAACTGCTCTATTCTGAAGCAGACTAGTCGGTCAAAGAAGGATCACTGACCGACTAGTTCATCAACTAGTCGATCGGTGATTCAACGTGAACCGACTAACAGGTGAACATCCAATATGAGAAGTCCAGGCAATATGAACTAGTCGGTCTAAGAAGACTTGCCAACCGACTAGTTTGCCAACTAGTCGATCGGTGAGTGTTCTTTGACCGACTAAGAGTTGAAATAGAATAGGCTGGATTCAAAGACAACTAGTCGGTTTAAGAACAACTTCCAACCGACTAGTTTCTCAACTAGTCGGTCGGTCGTTGTGCTTTGACCGACTAACTGTAAACAGTAGATCAGGCTGAAATCAGGCAATGATAACTAGTCGGTCTGAGAAGGATTCCTAACCGACTAGATCGTCATCTAGTCGGTCGGTGAACCTTCTTTGACCGACTAATTGATCAACAGTGCCAGGCTGAAATGAGCAAGGACATCTAGTCGGTTCAAGAAGAATTGCCGACCGACTAGATCGTCATCTAGTCGGTTGGTTCTTCTACTTGAACCAACTAAGATGCACTAGAAGCCGAGGGAAGAAGCAATAGGCTTTGGGAAAGTTTCTAATGGCTTCTATGATAATCCTAGCTCTAAGATATGAGCGAAATGAAGATTATAATGTAAGTCCTACTCAAGGCTTAACATTCTATTCTATGAAGCTAGAAGACATTAAATATAAACATGACGAACCGTCTTCAAAGCTTCAATCTTCACTTTTGACTTCAATAAAACTCCTTGAGCTTCAACGAAGCTTCAGGCACACGATCACGCGTATTGAGAAGTCTTAAGACGTCGCTTTTGATGTACGTAGTATTTTGGCGACGATCTCCATAACTGCGCTCACAAAGAGTAAGTACGATATATTTATGTTTGCTCATCATCCAAAACCAAATCCGGGGAATCAATACTCAACACTTTTTGCTTGCTCGTTGGTGTTCCAGTTTGCTTGTAGTTCAGTTGCTTGCTCAGTTGCATGTTGAAGTTCTGTGTGCTTCTTATTACAGTAGCGATTAAATTGTTTCGGTCCTAAATTGGTTATTGCGTGTATGCAATCGTTGGTCTGAGCAACCCCTCTATGCAGGCCACAAACCATCAAGGTGCCCAACGTGAATCTGATCCCTTCATTGACTTTTTCATCATTTCTTTTATTTATTATAAATCATGAGTTTTAAGATGTTTTCTGGAAATTGTTGGCTTTAATTGTTAAATAGATAATTATGTCTGAATGTGAGACATGACATATGGATGGCTAGAACATAGAACTGTGCAATTGCATGATTAAGAACTATGCAACATGACTATAAAATAATGCTTATGGACCTGTTTCTTGCACATGACATGACATGATACACCGAACATGGTTTTTCTACATAGCTCCTTTATTATGTAATTTAGGGACTAGAGACATGGACATAACACCTGACATAGCTAGAATTAGAACAGCCACACTTGACATGACATCACAAGTTTTGGAAAACTTATAATTAAGAGAGTACGGAAGCAATTAGAGCCATGCTTACGGCCTCTGTATCCTGTCTCCGTTTGTTCTAAGGTCCTAAGTTCTATACATGTTCCGACAGTTTTGGACTCATCCTGGGATCGCACCCTTGGTCCAAGGTGGACTTCATGTTGCACATCGTACTCTTCCATTATGAGTCACATCACAATCTTTTTATAGTTTCATTTTCGATGTTAGGACCTATACCGCTGTTAGACCGTGCCAAGTTAGTACTATGTTATTTATAGCTTTTCCACTGCATGCCTATTAATTCCTGCATGATAAATTAATTAACTATTTGGTATAGATTTAATTTATTTTATTAATAAGGGTTCAATTTTTTGTTGTTTGTGCTAGGAGACGAGCAGACTTATGATGAGGCACCGCAGTACGAGGAGTTTGAGTTTTCCGTTAAGGATGCAGAGTTTTGGGCTTTTGGGTCTGCTTAGGAGAGTATCTACAGTTTTATTTATTTTAATTTCTTTTAATGCTTTGTAGTCGACAGATTTTAGTTTCCTTTATGCTTCAAATCTTGTATGTCATTGAAGGATGAAATAAATGAGTATTTCCAATTTTATATAAATATTTCCTATTCGTCTCATTATTGACTTCACCAGTAGCTGCAAGACCTGCAAAACTATTATCGGTGCGACGACACCCGAGTCTGGGACGTTACACGTCTGCAGAGACAAATTAAGTGGGATACTTCTAAGAAGCATTTTAACGCAAAGTATTTCTCACCAAAGATGAAGTTGCAACAAAAATTCATCAACCTAATGTAGGGCTCCATAATTATGGAGCAGTACAACACAAAGTTCTACATGCTAAGCATTTTGCTCTGGAATTGGTCGCCAACCCTGTCTCGGGCGAGACATTTTCAGCAAGGCATGAAATCGTAGTCAGGCGTCAGGCGGAAGGCGAAAGTTAACCGACCACGCATGATGTCATTCTATCGACAACTCATAGACACAAGTGTATCGAGGATGATAAGGAGACACCAACTAATAATCAGCAACCACCTTCAACACCTCCGGCAGGCTCGAGCAGACATCCACAGTACCAGCTAAACCAGTACATAGATCGGCGCAGACCACCCAGTTCAAGAGGCCGGGGCTCCAGCATCATAGCCGACCTCTGCCCATATGCCATTACTGCCATAAGGTAAGGCATATGAAGCAGGAGTGTCACATGCTCCTTAACCAATGTCTGGCTTGCGACGTTAAGGGCCACCATCATGGAGTGTCCTTAAAAGACAAGCGACCCACGAAACCTGCTCCAATTCTAGCCGAAAACACTCACCGAAATGGCAAATGTAATGTCGGGAGATGGCTTTCATGTGCCATGAGGTATAGGGAGAAGATATCTCGGTGGATCCGAAGAAGGTAGCTGTCATTCAGAAATGGCCAATTTCTTGGTCAGTTTCTGAGATTCAAAGTTTCTTGAGGCTAGCAGGCTACTACCGCAGATTCATCCATGATTTCTCGAAGAATGCTACAACCCATGACGTGATTAACGAGAAAACATGTTGAGTTTGGCTGATCGGAAGCATGTGACCGTGATTTCTAAAAGCTGAAGAGAAAGTTGACTTCAACGCCGGTTCTGACCATTCTAAACGGGCGGGTGTGTGCTTCATCAACACGGTCGGGTCGTGGCTTTCACGTCAAAACTGAAGACTTATGAAAAGAGCTACCCCACTCATAATCTTGAATTGGCAGCATTTATTTTTGCACTAAAGATTTGGATGCATTTCTTGATGGGCGAGCATTTGAAGATATTGACGGACCACAAAAGTTTGAAGTATATCTTTACTCAAAAGGAACTCAACATGCCATAGCGTATATGGTTGAAGCTTATGTCGGGCTACGACATTGATCTTCAGTATCATCCTAGGAAGGTTGACGTTGTACCGAATGCTTTGAGTCGTCTACCAATGATGATGGCTCTCACGACTCGACGGAGGTTACATCAGAATGTTCGTGAGATGGAGGTGGAGGTGATCTTGCTAGGTGTGACTGCATCCTTGAACCTATAAATTCAGTCAACTATTATAGATATAATCAATGCTGCTAAAGGCTGCTCAATCAATTGATGAGAAGCTTCAGAAGATCAGAGATCAAATGTCTGCCAACATTGACCTGTGGTCATGATTCACGAAGATGTGTCCTTGCGGTATGGCAACAAAATCTGTGCCGAAAAATGA
The DNA here is from genome assembly GCA_030789695.1 of Scilla litardierei. Lineage (NCBI taxonomy): Eukaryota > Viridiplantae > Streptophyta > Magnoliopsida > Asparagales > Asparagaceae > Scilla > Scilla litardierei. The sequence goes on from CM061133.1 coordinate 319,468,110, forward strand.
TATTATAGATGAGCTGTTAAAGGAAGCTTACAGCTCTACATGCTCTAATCATCCGAGTGAAACCAAGATGTACAAAAATCTTCAATAGAATTATTAGTGGCATATGACAAAGAAAGTTGCTCGCAGCATGACCAAGTGTTTAGTGTGCCAGCAAGCGAATATTCAACATCGCAGAAACTGTTAGATTGTTGCAGCATTTACTCATTCCATAGTGGAAGTGACACAACATCACGATGAACTTCATGATTGGACTACCTAAAAGTGTGAAGCAAAATTACGCCATTTAGGTAATCGTAGACTAGTTGACCAAATCGATGCATTACATTCCCTACCGAGTGAGATAATCTACGGAGATACTCGCCAAGAAGTACATGAAAGAAGTTGTAAGATTGCACGGGTACATATGATCATTGTTTCTGACAAGGATATCTGATTCGCCTCACTTCTTGAAGAGCTTGCAAGCGAATTTGGGTACTCACTTGAGTTGGAGCACGACCTACCAACTCCAACCAGATGCCCAATCAAAGCGTACTATCCAAATACTGGAGTATATATTGCGAGCATGTATGCTGGACTTTAAAGGGTCTTAGGAAATCACATGCATCTCGTGGAGTTTGCATACAACAGTTATGCCAGTATTGATATAACACCATTTACAGCTTTATATGGAAGGAAGAGTCGTTCTCCTTTGAGTTAGGACAATATCGGTGATAGATAGTTGATAGGACAAAAGATGATTATGGAAGCAGTGGACGTGGTGCGGACTATCAAAGAGAAGCTTCTGGTGGCTCAGAATCGGTACAAGTATTGGGCAGATACGAAGAGCACATTTGGAGTTTCAGCCTGGAGATCATATATTTTTAAAGATTTCATCCAATCATAGACTGATTCGTTTCGGTCGGAAATGAAAGCTCAATTCACGCTACATTGAGCCTTTCAATGTAATGGAGTGAGTGGAAGAAGTGGCATAATGTATAATGTTGGTCAAAAATGCGTTACCTCCATTATTGGAAGGAATGCATAATATTTTCCATCTCTATCAAATACGAATGTATGTAGGAAATCCAAACCATGTGGTTGATCATTCAGAGATCACTATACGACATGACCTACCTATGACCAACAGCTAAGGAGGATGATCAACCAACAGCATAGGCCCTCCGAAACCGGATAGTTAATCTGAAGGTGATGTTGCATCGCGACTCACATGAGGAATATACCTGGAAGAAAGAAGACAAGATGTGTGCGCTACCCACACTTATTTGATGTATCATAGCTCTGAGAAATTTCACGGACGGAAATATTGCGAGGATGAAATGTAATGGCCTAATTTTTTTACTCTGGTAAAGATTGATTTTATAAATTTTTGGAATTTTTCTGTATTTATTTTGGGAGTTATTTCATTTTACCATTAACCAATTTACTCAAAAACAAGAGAATTTCAACCCGAAACCCGAGCCACCCACGTTTTTGTTTTCTTCGGGCAGGCCGTTATTCTCTTTGGCGGTAGACACCATTTTAAATCCCTAGACTAACCCCTTGACCCTCTTAAACTCTTAACTAATCCCGAAGACCAATATTATTGAGTCTATTATATTAAAACCAGAGGGAAAGAGCTAATGTGGTCGTCACTTATAGCAGGAGGCGTGGGCTCGCGGCTCAACCAGGGGCTTTTTAGTAAATTCTAAACTTTGAGGGCTTTTTTGTATAATGGTCAAAATATGTAATTTTCCCCTTTCATTAGCTAGGGCCGGCTAGGGGATAGGTTATGCTTGATTATTCTTGTGAAAACTATTGCTCTGTGTGTATACAAACCCTAGCCGGTAGATCTTAGGCTTTCTTCTCGAATTGAAAGCTAGGAGAGAGGCCGCCTCTCGAATAGTGCCCAATTACCTTATTATTTTAGATTCCATCTGAATAAAAATCCCATCGTTCCCCTTTTCCACTCAAAAACCGTATTTTTATTCCCCCGAAGCCCTAGCCATATCAAATTGGTATCAAAGCGCGACGATGAGATCCAAGTATAGAATCGATACGTTGGAAGAGAAGATGGAGAAGTTTGACGACAAGATCCAAGGGATCAAGAAGAGCGTAGACTATCGAATGCGCGAGTTGGATCAGAGATTCTCGCAACTCATGGAAACCCTAAATCAAACAAATCAGAGTGTTGTGGCGCTTTCCAAGACGATAAAATCAGATCGGGCCGAACCTCTAGATCCGAAACAAAAGGCAAATATTTTGACGAAGGGCTTGCAAAGTAGATCCTTTTCGCGAAGGGCTTCTTTCAGATGCAGATCTAGTGTCGGACGATGAAGACTTCAATAGAGGCGAGGAGGTGCAGCAACACGGTATGGGACCCCAGAATTTAGGGGGGCAAACCGGAGGCCGAATCACCCCGGCGAAGCCGCCAGGGCAACATCGGCCACCTGACGGTTTGCTAGGGGCACGCGAGCCCCTAACGGGGCCGCCAGGGCTTCGCTGAGCCCTGGCAAACACGCCAGGGCACTCGCAGGCCCCTGAAGGCCCACTAGGGCCCTGGGTTGCAGCTACAGGACCGCCGGGCTCACCTTGAGACCCGGCACCCCCGAGGACTGGACAACGAGTGGGCTCGACGAGGGGTATGAGATGTTGGCAGGCCGTGTCTGTGGGGTTTCAGGAGTGTCCCTAGAGAGAGTGCTTTATGAAGGGGCTGAAGCCCACCATCAGGGCAAAGCTGCAGATCCAAAGGCCCATAGGTTTGTTAGATCAGATGTGCCTGGCAAGGATAATGGAAGACAGGGAGGAATGGAGAGCCTGAGGAGCGTGGGATGGACCTTTTCAGGGAACGGCGCCTGCAGGGGGCAGAAGGCGATCATAGGAACATCAGCCAATAAAGAGAAGAGTGTAGAGGCACGACCGGGGGCAGATTCGGCGGATGACGAAGTCTAATATTAGGTAGAAGCGTGCTGAAGGTCTACGCTTCAAGTGTGACGAGAAGTTCTCACCAGGGCCCGATGTGGAGATCGCACCTTGCAGCTGCTGATAGTGAACGGTGAGGACGATGAGGCTGTGGTGGAGCTTGAAGCAGATGAGGAAGATCATAAGCACCTACACTTAGACATTGCAAAGGTATCGCTCAACTCCGTGGTGGGGTTCACACCGAACCACACCATAAAGTTGGCGGGACGCGTTGCAGATCAGGACGTCGCGATGCTGGTGGACAGTGGGGATACCCACAACTTCATCTCTCACAGGCTAATGGAGAGGCATGGATTGCAGCTCAGCGACACATGCTATTTCCGAGTGGTGCTCGGGACAGTCCAGGTGGCGCGGAGACGAGTATGTCGGGGATTGATTCTGACCACACAAGGTGTGCAGATAGTGGCGGACTTCTTACCACTGGAGATGGGGAGCACATACATCATTTTGGGTATCAGGTAGTTGCAGACTCTAGGGGATACGAAGACGAACTGGAAGCTTCTCAAGCTGAAGTACCAGGATGGAGGGAGTGCAGTAATGTTGCAGGGGACCCCAGTTTGTGTCGTTCCATGGTGTCCTACAAAACCATGTCCAGAGACATCTGGAGATGTTTGGAGAGGGTTCTTGGTGGAGTTTCAGGGGTTATCAGTTGAGTAGTAGGATGGGCGATGGGAGCAGAAGATACCGTCAAAGTTGGAGCAGCAGCCGCATCAGTTTGAGAGGGGTTTTCAGACCTCGCATGGTCTTCCTCCACCACGGACCATGAGCACGTGATTGTTCTATAGGAGGGGTGTCCCCTATTAACGTGCACTCCTACATGTATCATCAGGTGCAGAAGGATGAGATTAAGATGATGGTAGGGGAGATGTTGCAGGCGGGCGTGATCCAGCCAAGTGTCAGTCCATTTTCCAGCCCGGTCCTGCTAGTGAAGAAGAATGGCAGCTGGCGTTTCTGCGTAAACTACCGGGGGCCCTGAATAAAGAGACCGTGACTAAAAAGTTTCCGATCCCGGTGACAGAAGAGCTGCTCAACGAGCTGCATGGGAGCGACGGTGTTTCCGAAGATAGATCTGAAGTTAGGGTACCATCAGATCGGGATGAGGGCGACGAACATTCCAAAGAATGTATTCAGGACGCACGAAGGGCATTATGAGTTAATCATCATGCCTTTTGGTTTGATAAATGCCCCAGCGACGTTTCATGATGAACAAGATCTTTCGCCTCTACTTGCGGTGCTTTGTGCTTGTAATCTTTGATGACATTGATTTATAGTCACACCATGGAGGAGCAGGTAGGGCGCAGGCGGTGTTGCAGGAGATGCATAAGCACCAGTTATTTGCCAACAGGAAGAAATGCCTCTTCAGACAGCCTCAGGTGGAGTACTCGGGACACGTGGTGTCTGCAGAGGGGGTGGCGACAAATAGAACGAAGATATCTGCTATGTTGGACTAGTCCCACCCTACGACGTTGCGAGTCGTGCGTGGTTTCTTGGGCCTAACGGGTTATTACCAGACGTTTGTTCAAGGGTATAATACGATAGCATGGCCTTTGACGGAGCAGCTGAAAGACAACTTCCGGTGGGAAGATAAGGCAACTAGGGCATTTGAGGCCCTGAAGCATGCAATGACTACGGTGCCAGTGCTTGCATTGCCAGAATTCGGCCGATCTTTCGTGGTGGAGACGGATGCTTCAGGGTATGGTTCGGAAGCGGTGCTGATGCATGATCAGCGTCCAGTGGCCTACTTCAATCAGGTCCTGCCAGCACGAGCACAACAAAGGTCGGTGTACAAGAGAGAGCTGACTGCGATATTGCACTCCATATAGAAGTGGCGGCCATATATACTGGGCAGAAGGTTTATAGAAGGAACCGACCAGAGGAGCTTGACGTATCTATTGGAATAGAGTAAGGTCACAGAGGAGTATCAGAAGTGGCTCTCCAAGTTGGTGGATTGCACGTTCGAGATTCAGTATAAGACAACCTTGGAAAACAATGTGGTGGACGCTTTATCTCGCAAAGAGATATCGGAGGTGGCAGCTATTTCAGTGCCAGTCCTGCTTGATTGGGAGTCCCTAGGGAGGTAAATTGAGACTAACGAGGGGTTGACACAGATATGAGATGCGCTGCAGCAGGGGTCAACGGACCATCCTGGTTACACCCCGAGGGTGGAAGAGGCCATTATACCAGGGGCGGTTGGTTCTACCACGGACTTCTTCACATTTCGAAAACTTTTCAGGAGTTCCACGGTAGTTCAGTGGGAGGACATTCGGGAGTCCAGCAGACTTATAGGAGGATGACAAGGAAGCTTTACTGGCCTGGGATGAAGAGGGATATTGCTAGAATATGGCGGAGTGTGACGTCTGTCAGCGTCACAAGCACTTGGCTATGGCCTTGGTGGGTTTACTACAGCCACTAGCCATTAAGAAGAGGGTATGTGAGATCGGCATGGATTTCATTGAGGGGCTACCACGGTCTGAGGGATTTTCTGTCATATTTGTTGTGGTGGACCGCCTCAGCAGATATGCACATTTCATTCCCCTTCGACATCCCTACACGGCGGTGACGTTTGCAGTAGCATTGATGGAGGTAGTCCGCCTACATGGTTTTCCAACGTCGATTGTATCTGATAGAGTCTTCATGAGCAGTTTTTGAAAGGAGTTATTTAAGGTGCAGGTGACAACATTGAAGAGGAGCACGGCATACCACCTGCAGACTGGCGGCCAGACAGAGATAGTGAATAGGAGCGTGGAGACATACTTGCGCTGGTTTGCCTCAGATTTGCTAAAGCAGTGGGTTAAGTGGTTGGCATGGGAAGAATATTGGTACAATAATTCTTACCACCTGGCGACGCATTCCCTTTCTGCATCATGTTTGGACGAGACCCCCTACATTTGATCCATTACAGCTGCAGCTCAACCCTAGCGTCCCAGGTGGAGAGTACTTGGAGGAACGGGACACGATGTTAGAGTTAAAGAAGCACTTGCTACGAGCACCGTAGGGATGTGCATTTTGAGGTAAGGAACAATGTATATTTAAAGCTGAGGCCATATCGACAGAAGACTTTGGAGCATCAGGGCAACAAGAAGCTGGCGGCATGCTACTATGGTCCACTTAAGGTTGTGGTAAAGATAGAGAAGGTGGTGTACCGACTGAACCTACCGGCGACATCAACTCTCCAGTTTCCCACATGTCGCAACTACAGCAAGCTATTGGAAACCACACTCTCACATACTCTTCCACCCACTTTGACAGAGGACATGGAAGTGTTGCTGGATCCACAGAAGGTCAAGGGGGTCCGTCAGGGCCTGACATGGACACATGAGGTGCTTATCAGATGGCAGGGACTACCTGACTATGACGCCATTTGGGAGTTATACGAGGTCATCATGCAGCAGTTTCCAAACTCACCTTGAGGACAAGGTGGTTCTCTTGGGGGAGTAATCGTGTGGTCATCACTTATAGGAGAAGGTGTGGGTGCGCGGCTCACCATGGGCTTTTTAGTAAATTCTAAACTTTGGGGGATTTTTCGTAAAATGGTCAAAATCTGTAATTTTCCACTTTTATTTGCTAGGGCTGGCTAGGGGATGGCTTATGCTTGATTATTTTTGTGAAAACTATTGTCCTAGGTGTCCACGAACCCTAGCTGGGAGATCTTAGGCTTTCTTCTTGAATTGAAAGCCTAGCAGAGAGGCCGCCAAAGCCCTAGCCGTATCAAGAGCCATATCAAGGGATTCAGTCAGGGAGAATCAGTGATCATCGCATGTAAGACATGCAAAATCTTGCAAGAAATTGGCCCTAGAAAGGAACATGAAGCAGACAGCTAACAGAGACCTGGGTTGACCGGTCTAGTACTGCTGCACAGGGCAGAGAAGACTAAGGTTCAATTTATTTCCTCTTTCAAATCTGCTTCCGTTTCATCATACTTCTGCAGATCCTAGTTTGATTGCACCGGTTTAACAGATTTTCTGAAGTATGCGCACCAAATACCAGTTTGATTACATGACTTTCACAGAGGTTGTGATAAAATCAAAGTTTAAGAGTCTCAATATCCAAGGGGATAGTATGACAGCAAATGCGAAGCACATACAAAATTAGACAATACAGAAGTTGTATTAGATGGAACAATAATAGTCCTTAGCCCAGGAAAAAGATGGCCTAATACATTGATGAGAACATTTTATTATGAACATCATAGTATCTTACCTCCCTTCTTGGGAGACCAGCTAAGGTGAGCATGACATTTGGTTGAACCTGTGCTACAGGTGCTTTTGATGCTGACCGATCAATGGGGTGGTGAAACTTGCACCTCTCTGCGAACTTGCACTGTCCTGTCTTCATGTAAAACTACATTTGCAAATGCCCACAAAAACAAGAATTGTTACATTGCCATGTCTATTGCCATGTCTGAAGAGAATATATTTCTTCAATTATGGCAAGGTTGACAGAGACATGATAATATACTACAATAAATAATAAATAATATAAAGAAAATTTAATTTACAAACAAATTTCTGCATCAATAATGCAAAATGAAGCAAAAACAGTGAAAAGTTAAATCAATTTGATTTGTCTTGCCTGAAAAGGATAACCCATGTATCAAAATAAAAAATTATGCCCAAATTAATAAAGTAATTTGAGCATGTTTAAAAAGATTGAGGTAGTTTTCTGTTAAAAATGTTAGATGTAGTATTTTTATGAAAAGCGAAGTTCTCTTATTTTCAAAGTCAGTATTTTGAGAAACAGTAAAACAAAATGGTAGGTTTTTTTGAAAATCAGCCAAAAAAGCATATGATTCTTTTGAAGTATTTTTTATGTGTCGCAAATAAAATCAGCTGGCACTACTAGTTATGTCACAATTTCATGAACATGCCAACATGGACACACTGACATGCGTGAATTCTAAAAGGATAGCCCAATATGTATGGCTCACACTAGCAGAAAATGGCTTCATAGTACAAGTATATTGCATCATACCAAAAACAATGGATATAATTATATCATATGCACGCAATGTAACATGGACATTCACTTTTTAACAAGAGATGTTGAGAACATACATCACATTCAAGTTCTCCAGGCCTTTGAGGATAAACACCCGAGCTAACTCCAAGCTGCATTAGAAAAAGGAAATGTTAAAATGATGCAACTTTTATATGCAAACAGATAATGTATATTATCAGTCTTCAAGCACTAGGATGAGACATTTACTCAAGGTACACAATCTTACCGATGCTTGGGCCAACAGAGGATCTATAGTCGGGATAAGGTTTGCTTTCGGGTTCATTAGACCAAGTGGCAGACCAGCAGCAGCAGAAGGCCTGACTGTCTGACCTATATTAGCAACCAATGTGGGATTTATTGCTGCAAAAACAGTTACTCAAATGGTTAGCATATACAAATCACATGAAACAACTTACCATATAAAAATACCATACAGAGAACATACAAGTTATTTCGGGGTGGCTGTATCGGCAACTAGCACCATATTTGCAGCTGAGTACAAAAAACAAGGAGAAATTTATACTCGGCCATAGAGCAGTTTGAAAACACTAAAGGTCCGACAACAAAATGACAGAGGTTACCTGCCAGTCTTAAGGTAGAACGGGCAATCTGTCTCCCCCTACAAAAAACACACAAGTCAGATCATGCGAACGCTTCCATTTAACAGATATTTCCAAGAACATTCAAACATAAACATTGGAGAAAGAACTTCTTGGAAGTTAGATGCTTCTATATGAAACTTGCATAAAACCCATTTCTATGGAAAATTTTACCAACATATCAATTAAACCCTACTAGAGCAATTTCCTCATTATAGATAACAATAACATGTCATTCTAAAGAAATCGTGCAACACTTACCGGTCTAATAGGCAGGCCCTTTGAGTTATGCAGCATAGCAGGGGTGAATGGAACAAATGTTTTTGCTGGCACTGAACCACCACCTACTATCCCACTATCATTCCCTACGGAGTCCACCTGTCCTGCAGTAGCAGCATTTTGCCCAGATGCTGGTATTTGAAGATCCTTTGGGTGATTAAATTTGCAATTTGCACCATATTTACATTTGCCAGTCTTTGAGTAGAACTGTTAACGAAAGAAATGAAAGGTTGAGAGACAATGATAGCAAAAACCAGAGGACCATAATATATTCATGGCAGAAAACAATCTCACCACACATAAAGGCTCCGAAGGTCGCTCTGGCAGAGAATGGTCAATGGATCCCGCACCCTGCAAGTGTCACACAGAGGACACACATTTGACCAAAAGATTGCTTTGTGTGTGTAGATGATGGGTTCTTTTTTCTTTTTCTTTTTTTTTTTTTTTGAGGTGGGGGTGGGGGGGGGGGGGGGGGGGCGATGCAATATTCAGCAAGGAACCAGGACAATGAATCAAATGCAGGTTCTAACAGACTTACCACTCCATCTCCCCCAATTGCCAATGCATTTAAGTTGTCCTTTGGATGGTTGAATTTGCATTGGAAACCAAATTTGCACTTCTGAGTCTTCATATAGTACTTCACCACATTAAAAATAACAAGAGCATGAATATATAAACAAAGGAGTTCAATAAAATTAAAGTAAATTATGATATGGCATTGAAAAGATGATGATCCTTCTTACAGGACAATCTGGATCCCCTGGTCTCTCCGGGAGAGATTCACTGGTAGGAACTAAAGGAACCTGCTGCTGCAAAAGTTAAAGCCAGTATCAGTGCAGTTCCATATTAGTCGTAAACACTATAGCTAAGTAGGTTAACAGTTGGCAGCAATGCTATCACACAGAATTTAAATAATGCAAAATTCCAATTCCGCTATGGCAATGAGACTCCATAGCAGTAGAGTGATGCAGAAGGATAACTGAGTGTTGCCATTGATATCGTAAATGGATATCCAAAATATCCAAATCCACTCCATATCCGCATTCATTTAATCGGATTCAGATATGGGTATATATGATCCCCATAGGAATGTGATATATATCAGCTAAAAACGGAGCGAAATTCGGATAGTATGGTATGTGGTCCATTAATAATTCTCCAAGCATATGTGCAAGGAAATATAACCATGTCATGCAATCATAATTGTGAAGAATTTAAAATATTGGTGTGTGTGCAAAACTAGCGTCTAAATAAACACATTCAATAATTAAAAAGTAAGTCTTTCCCAACATTTATATATTTTACTTCTACTCATTTTGACTCTTCACGGTCTTTATATGTATTTATTTTGCCTCTATTAATTTTAACTCTTCTCATTCCAAAAAGAAACTATAAGAAGTGGATTCGGCTGAATAATATCCATCGGATATGGATACACCGATAGCATGGGCAATATCTGATCAGATATCGGATTGGATTTGGATAGTAAATTCAAAAATCAGTTTTGGATGCAGAAATTACGGTATTCGCTCTGTTTACCCCCCTTCTAATACTCTCTTACTCAAGCTCACACTTCATGCAACAAATGCATTGCTGGTGCATCAATTACATTAAATCCTTACGATTAAATCAAGATCCTAGAGGGATCAAAATAAAAGAATGGGGTATTCACAAAAAAAATATTCTTACGTTTGGTGCATCTTTTGGTGCATCTTTCAAATTAATACTCTGAACGTTTAAGTCGTACACAACTATACCTTTTTGCGTGTTTTGGCTAACGGACGACGATGGCGTTAAATTATACATGTTTTGCCCCTGATCCAAGCTCAAAAAAATACCCTAACGTTTGGAGTATCTTTCAAGTTAATATCCTAACGTTTTGGGTATCTTTCAAGTTAATACCCGCTCATGCCTTCATCGTCGGCGACAACCTCTGTAAGACACTATCATGCTTTTTTTGGTTCAAATCTGATGCCCGTGCAGTTCCAGCACATGACTCCATCGTTGAAAACGGTCTTGGTGTCCCTCCATCCGTTGTTCTCTATGGATTGGATAAAGCTCCTTCGTGCTTTGGATCGGCTGATGGTCTAACGCAAGCAGAGCACTTGGATAAGGAAAATCAGATTAAAACACACACATCGATGGATCGTACACCAGCCTAACGGATTCGTACCTGCAGAAACTGCTCGACAGAGGAATGCAGTCTTCTTCCATCATCACAGGATTGTAGAGGTACAAGAACATCTCGCACATGTCCCGTTGGCAATGGAAGCAAAGGAGACCGTTGGTGGATGCCAAGATGTTTAAGGCATCAACGTTGTCTCATATGAATCTCAGGAAAGCATTGAGCAATTCGACAAGCTCGCCTCGACCGAGCGTGCCGTCTAGAAACAAGAGGCCTCGGTCCATGGCGTCGAGTGAAACTGAGCAATGTTTAGCTCAGATGCCGAGTATATAACGACTTACTGCATATATCAACTACATGTTTCATTAGCATCAAATGCCAAGTAGCATCACAATCCACACCATCTAGAAAAACACTAAGCTATTTTAATTTGAGAATTAGAGATATCATGTATTACATTACAAGGATAAAATATATGTCAAAACATGAACGCTACAACTGGATGGATTCTTGGGACAGTAAATACCGATGGTAAACAAACCAACGAGAATGGACACGAATGCAACCATGAAGATCAAGAAATTTGAACCACCAAAAAGAAGACATGGAGCAGACGACCCCAAAAGGCAACAAAGACCTCGCCGCTACAGTATTGCTCACCAAAATACCTTTGAAGAACATAAAGACTGCTCACCACATTCTATCTGGCATGCCTACCATATCCCATTCTGTTTAGGTTGTTTGCTACAAAAGAGTGGCAGTTAAACGTGAATACGCTGATATTCTTGGTCTTCGTTATCTCGACGGGCGCTGCCGAGGTCTCCTCAAACGTATCGATGATGTCGTGAATGACATGTCGGTTAGGAGAAGAATCCCAGCGAGCCCAGAAGCTCTTGTAGCAGCCTAAGCAGGAGCAACCCAATTTGGGAGGTGTTTGTTCTTGTTATTCTGTTTGTCCATGTCTTTCTTGTCGAAACATCAGCAGCCTAAGAGATAGGCAAGCACTTTCTGCTCCTCGACAAAGATGGCCGAGGCCAAGGCCAGGAGAGCTGTGGGGCGGACCGAGAGATGGGAGGGATGTGGGGAGGGGTGGACCCTCTCTTGGCCCCTTTGTTAGGGGAGCAGAGGTTCTTCAATTGAGAGAGACGATGCCCTCGACCATCACCCACCGTTCATCCCCGGGGTCCACATCATCGACATATTCTTCTATCGTATGGAGTTCTACGTCATTGGTCTTTTTGGGCATGCCCAGGCTGGATTCCGTGACCCCTGGCCAGAGCCCCAACGGTGAGCCCATCACCACGAGCATCATCTCTGGGGAAGGAGAAAGAGAAGGTGAGTCGAACAACTACAGCAGCGACATCAGCAGCAGCAGCAGCAGCAACATGGCTCCATGGTGATTGTTGCCGATGGTTATGAAACTGGGAGCGGTGGTGTGGTGTTTGATAATGCCATTGATCAGTCAGGCAGCGGCGACAGTAGCAATCCATTATCGTTGCCATCCGATGATGTATTTGCTCTGGAAGAACTACTATCCAGCATTGATGCCTTGCATAACTTGCCGCCGCTAGTACTACCACCACCATCAGATGTTGAGGCGTGGCCATCTTATTCGGTTCATTTGATGACTGAAGCTGATCATGTCCAACATTGGCCCGGTTTTGATCATGATTGGTCCTTTGACCCGATCCTGGAGATAGAATTAGACAGCCTTTCGCTCGAGGACCTCCTCCAGCAATATGTTCACGCCATAGTGCCATCCGAAGGGTGCTATTGATTTTGAGTTGCCTTTCTCAAAGGGATATGTGGATGTCGGTGTTTTAATTTTGTTTCATTGACATACAGATCCTCTTCTTTTCAACATGATTCATCGGAATTCTTTTCTGTAAAGCAAAAGAGTAAAATTAACCGCTATGTTGATGGTCATAAGAGGCAATTTTACTACCGTTCTGGGTATTAAATTGAAATATAACAAACTTTAGTGTAGTTTTTTGTGATTTCCCCTATTGAGGAACGAGGGGAGTGGTAAAATCGTCCAGATTTCAGTCTATTGGACGGAAAATAGAAAAACGGTATCAAGTTAAACCCGACATATAACGTTAAGGTTTAAATATGTACAACTTAAAATTTCATAGTATTAACTTGAAAGATAGCCCAAACGTTACGGTATTTTTTTGTGAATACCCCTAAAAGAATTAAAAACTACCAAATTCAAGGTTTTCTCTGATTTTGACATGACAAAGAAGTAATAATTAACTTTCATGCAAGAATTAAGAATATCATGTCCATTCTCTTAATAAAATTGACCCCAGTTTCCACATACAAATCAAGGGCATGCTGCCAATAATAATTTCAAAAAGTATGGTGTTAGATTACCAATAGTATGCTTTATATGCTTAACTAATAGCCGACCGCAAATTATGGCAAAAAATCAATTTTTGCTTATTTTAATCCATGCCCTCTCCTCCCTCATATGACGTCCTTTCCTTGATAAAACTTGAGGATGTATGGGTTCCGTTGCAACCAACCTAGAAGATAGCATGGAACCTAATTCTGATTATTAATAGTAAACTTCATCAGAGGTATCATTTCCGATCCATTAATGAATTTGGTTTGAGAACTCATATTCGGTTCCTTTAAATAATTATTTCGACAAGTTTCGATAGTTTTGTTAGTTTCATTTCAAGTTTTTCTTTTGTTTTACCTATAATTTAAATTGTTATATTTTTGTAATAGCTGGATCAATTGGGATCTTCAGTGGGATCTTCATGTAAAATGACAAATTGAAGGATTAGCTTTAAAAGTGCTTTAAGTTAAACACGGTCAAGATAATTAAAGCTAATAAGTTACAACTGATCTGATTTGACTGCCCAAAACCCATATAACTTGACGTCACTCAAGTTAAAGATCTGGGTTTCAGTATAGAATTACTCAGATCCATCAACCCATCTAACTTAACTAATGTCAATAAAATGAGTGTGGGTTCAAGGACCCAAAATCAACATGCAAATGAAATAAAACCCAACCCAACCCTAAAACCCCCATTACCATTATCATCTGATTCTCTCGAGGGAATGGGGTGAATTATGCATTGTAGCAGCTGCCGTTTCGAGGCTCCAAGGATACAGCAATGATCCATCATGATGCACCCAGTATCTGATGATGCATGTAAGTTTCTTCTCTCCTGCTTACTTCTTTTTCTGCAAGTTCGTGAGAAGATTTTGATGATCTTGGATGGTTAGTTTTTTTTTTTGGAAGAATTTATCAAGAACTTTTGCTTGAATCATCATCAATTTGTTGTTTTTATGCCCAATTTTCATTTCTTCTACTATCTAGGGGTTCATTGGACGAGACAGAGTTTTTGAACTTGTTTCGTATCGGCCCCGGTGAAACCCATACTAAACAGCCAATCCCTCTAACCGTGATGGATAGCTCTTCCTAGTCAAACAGAAAAAACAAATCCAACAATAGGAAAAAAATTATTCACTGATCGATATTATGTTTGATCCATGCATAATCATCAAGTGATAAGCCACCAACTTACAGTGGTAGCAACCCCAGTATTCCCATTAAGGCCCATCCTTAATAAAAAAGGTCTGGTTCCAAATGTCATTTTTTATCTATCATCTTCTTGAAAATTTAATCTAAAACTTCCACAGTCCCAATGCCTTATCCCTTAGTCCGCTCTACTGAGGGCACAAATCTGTCTATCAGTCAGTGTTTACTTTACTGAGAAATGTGACACCAGTTTCACTACTGTTAAAGCCATATAAACATTATTCAAGTATATTCATGATCATATGAGTCGATCTACATGAAAAACTTATTCAAAGTGTTCTTGATTCATAAGATGTATTTCTCTAAAAAGAAATATTAAAATATTAAAGGCTTTATACATGTGTTGACAGCAAATCTATCCAAAGCTAGATATGCTTAGAGAGAGGGAGAGGGGAGCATGAAATGCAAGATGAATGTTTGAATCTCCCTTCGCATCTTGTTCATAGAGAGTCTCGAAACCATGAACTCCTGCAAAGAAATGACAGGTCAAGCCTATTGTCTTGGCCCATGGTATAGGCACTCGCATTAAGTGGGATGCCCGCAAAAAATGTGTTTAGGTAAAGGGTTTTTGGATTATTTAAATTAGTTTTTGGGTCCAAACCAAATGAGAATTGATCGGTGGGTTTACAACTTTAAAGATGGAAAATAGTGAAAAGGAAAATCCAAAAAAAAATCATCTTCCTCAGAAATCAAGAATCAAAAGATTCAACACAATGAGTTTTGGTTCCTTTTAAAAAGAAATAGAAGGTTAAAGATAATGAGATTTTCATCTTCTAAAATCTCTAGTCCTAGACCATCCATGTTTCCCTTTTCTTTTTCTTATCTGCTTCTTTTTCTTATTCTTGTTGAGCACCACAGCCGTCGTCTGCTAGCGACGTTTTTGTTTTCTTCTTTCAACTTCTCTCATATTTTTTCATCATCTCCTCTCCAATTCTTCTTCTTACTTCTCTCCTCCCTCCTATCATCCTCATATTCTTCTTCTGTTGTTGCAAAGGAGAATGGATGGAGGAGAAGAAAGAAAAAGGATCTTCTTCTCCTTCCTTTCATCCTCTCGTATTTGTGTTGCAGCAAATGAGAATGAATGGAAGGAGAAATGAGAAAATTAAATACAGAATTTTAGAAAATAGGCAATGGAGAGTTAGTCGTTTCTCCTCTCTCTAGGATATGTATTTATAGTATTGGTAATTTTACATAAAAGCCCATTAACCCCCTTTTACTTAAAAAAATCCAGATACAAAATATATTACATCTCAGCCCTCCTCCTTAAACTGGAGCATATATATCATACATGCCTAGCTTGTCAAAAATAATATCCACTCTTTCTTTTCCTAAAGGTTTGGTAAAAGCATATTGTAAGCTGATTTACCTATCTAGCATGCTTCATCTCTAACCTTTTCATCACACGTTAATCTCACTATGTGACAATCGATCTAAATGTGTTTGGTCCTCTCATGAATGATCAATTTGTTAAGGATGTATATAATAGCAAAGTTATCGCAATATAACCTCAAAGGTGTATATGTCATGAATCCTAACTCGAAAACCAAGGGATGCATCCATAACTCCCAAGTGCAAGTGGTATTAGACATGACTGTGTGCTCTTATTCTGTACTAGATAGAGAAATGACTGGTTATTTCTTACTCTAAGATACCACATTGTATCCCACAATAATACAAAAGCATCACCAATCAAAGAGCAAACCAACCCAATCTACATTTGAGAAGGCCTTAAATCTACAATGACCACAATGAGAGTGTAAAAGACTTCTACCCGGTGCATTCTTTAAGTATTCTCAAGACTCATACCATAACATCACAATGTGTACTCCTCTTATCAGACTTAAACTAACTCGACACACCCACCAAGAAAGTAATATCAATACGTGTCACAGTAAGGTAATTCAGCTTTTCAATCAATCTCATATATCGGCATGAATCATGCAATATCTACTCCTCCTCATGATCCAATAAAATTAGAATTTGGATTTATAGTTAAGGTGATAAGCTTACACCAACATCTGTCTCTAATAACATATCTAAAACATACTTCCATTATGATAAACAGATGTATTTCTTCAAGTATGACACATCTATCCCAAGGAAATATATGAATGATGCAAGTTCCTTCGTCTGAAACTCCTCCTGAATAAATTGCTTTAACACTTGAATCCCAAAAGCATCATTTCCACTGATCATAAAATCAAGAACATATATCACCAGAAGGATACGCCTTCCCTGATGAGTTTTATGGAAGATGGAGGGATTACTTTGTCACCGTTTGAGGTCAAATCACCTTATGAATTTTCAAAACACCCAAACAAAGCTATCAATAACTGCTTCAGACCACACAGATCAATTCTTTAATTTGCACACTTTTCTTGATTCCCTAAGCAACAAAAGCCGCCAGTTGATCCATGAATACCTCTTCAAAAATGCCATTAAGGAACACATTCCATCTAATTAAAGTAAAGTCAAGTGATAAGCGACAGCCACAAAGATCAATAAACTCACTATCTTTGCGATCAAAGAAAACGTATTCACGTAATCTATGACGTACATGTGAATAGCATTTAACAACAAGCTTGACTTTCAATCGAATGATGGAGCCATCATGATTCAACTTTACAATGTAAACTTATTTGCAACCAACCACCTTATTACCCAACCGAACCAGTATAAGCTCACAAGTTTCATTAAGATCAGGTGTATTTATTTTTTCTAACATTGCGACATACCAATCTGAATGTGACAGCGTCTGAAATAGACCAAGGAGTTTGGTGAAAATCAAAGGAATGGGAAAAAAACTGTATATGACGAAAAAGATGGGCATAGGAGACATATTTGTAAAGAGGATAGGTAGTTCAATATGAGTAGCTTTTCTGTAAGCAATTAGAATAACCAACTCATATTTACTTGTGAAGATTCCAGAAGAAGGATCCATAGAGAAAGATGTCTCATGGCTTTGAGGTAATGATTCACAAGCACTGAAAGCTGAGACATAATCTGATAGGTGAGTTTTGATTGTTTTCCACAATTGATATGCCTCCTTAACCTCAAATTTTCTTAATGATAACAGATAAAAGTAAAAAACTCATCATCAATGTCAAGGAAGGTTTGATGATTGGTTTTTGTCTTTTGGTTTGGTGAAGTATGATTGGGGCTCAACGAATTTGACACCGGCAAACACATAAGCTTTTGTGTATGAGAGTACTCTAATAACACACTTTAATGAACATAGATCAAGTTTGAAATCATCAGTTACACAATTATAAAAAAACACTTCCGAAAACATTAGGGAGCACAAAAAACAACCATCTCTGGGAATAAACGATGAGGAATGCACAATAAAAGGCATATGATTAATGAAGATTATTGAAAAATTTCAAAATATGATATAAAAGACAAACAAATAGCTAAAATACTCTGTTGCATTATCGGATCCTGAAATTTTAACGGAAATATCAAATAGATTCTTTATTTTAGCATAATAACTCTTTGAAATAATACATCAGATCTATGTTTCATTAAATAAATCCGTTGAAACGTAAAAAATCATCCACAAATGTGACAAAATACATAAATTCAAATCTAAACTCATCATGAAAAGGTCCACATACATCTAAATGACCAGCTCAAAGGGTTTCTAAGCACGCTTACTCGCAGTTGGTAAGACATTCAGTAATGTTTTCCCAACAGACAAGACTCACTCTAAACTAGACAAACTCCCAGACTTGAGATTTGAAAATTGAAAATTTTGAAAACATGAATGATTGAAGCTAAGATGGGTGATATAGGGGAAAGTAACACCATCGCAAGCTATTGATCCAATCAAAGATGGATTATATCCATTGATTAACAGAAAATAAATTAAATGTAAATTTAAGCAGACATAAAATGAATGTCAAAGGTAAAGAAGATGTGGAATTACCAACGCTAATACCTGTAACAGTAGATATGGAACCATCTACTAGGGTCACTATTTATCTATAAGTAGATGGATAAAAAGATAATATGCCTAACTCACCAGCCATATGGTCAAAACCCCTAAATTTATCACCTTAGTCTAAAAATTTGATGTGAAATGTAGTTGGGTTACTTGATCTACCGAAGGTCACAGTGGTACAATGTGAATGCAACTGAGCTTCTCAAATCTTATGAAACATCTGATGCTAGTTCCACCATCACCAAACATCTAAACAGTATTAGACCGAGGATAGTCTTCTTAAGAAGCCACATGTGCATAGCTTTCTCTAAATACTCTCACATATCGGCTTCGAAGCTTTGGGCAATTAAACTTCATATATCTGAACTCCTTACAATAATGGCAAATCAGCTGCTCAGTCAATATACTCGCCTCAGATATACCTTTCCTTCTAAATCAGGTAATCCTTGTACATCTATCATGACCACCAATATGTCAATCACCTCTACTTCCTTTGATGGATTCTCACGCATCTTGATATACACTTGTGCTACAAAAATTATGTGATGCAATAATTGATTTCTTTCCTAAACTCCATACCTCAAGCCTCAAGTTACCCTCTGAGAATATCTAATTCAGTTTGTGAAAAGTATCCGCTAAAAATAGTGTAGTGCTATCACCAATGATTTAGAACGTGATGTTACATACTCCATACATTAACTCCCTAAAATGCTAAGATTGCCCGCTGTTCTATCTACTCTATCATCTTTACAGCTATTGAGATTGGAAAAATAGAATTCAACTCCTCATATAACTTGTGAAAATTTGTGTAACGCTCAGAAAGTGGCTTCTCTCCCTGTTAGTTTTTCCAAACAACGGGAATACATCATATGCTCTGAAAAAATTATTCCCAAAATATAAGGTCTCCAATAACTTCCAAATTTTCATCACAATGTTATGATCAATCACAAGATCTTGAATCTCATGGTCTGTAGAGTTTAACAACTAATTATTTATTTGAGCATCCTCTCACTACCCTTCGGATACACCCTCAGATGAAAATCATAAGTACCCTCCTTACATCTACCCTCAAGATGGGTCTCCACCAAGCACTTTCATGGTTGATCCAATTAAGTTTTTAATCGGTAATCTTCATGAAAACCAAACTCTATGACCCCAGACGACTTCATCTCTGTCTTCGAATCTGCCATCTTTAGCACCTCCCTACTCATAATAAAAGACAACTAATCAAATACCATAAATCGTCAAAACTCCCAAACGGCAAATAACTAACCAAACCCCAAATATAACAAAGCACCCAACAGAACACAAATTCCAAACTCCAAACGCCAGATAACTAAACCAGCCCACCAAATTTCATCCAACAATCAATCCAACACAAGGAAAAACAAAGGGAAACAAAAGAATTTTACTACATTTTTTCAATATATTGTATATCATACCGTACAGTTTTTAACTACAAATCTGGGCTCATTTTTATATTTTGAAACAGTGAAATCAAAAGAGAAAAATAAACATGGACAAGAAGAAGAGGAATACAACGAAGCTAAAGAAGCCAAAGGACAGTGGAGCTTGTCCATGGTATGTCGGGACCCAGAGGCCAGAGATAATCGCAAACAATCCAGATGCCTGTGACAAATAGAAAGATATGACTACCCTGATTCAAGATCTCAAGGCGATAGAAGGCAACAGTTCCAATCAATCTTTGCAACGACCGATTCATGGTTGGAGATGGCTGAAGATGACTGAACTTGTCATGGTCGTGGGTGGTCGTATCAGCATCATGGTCACTGATTCGTGGGTCATTGATTCGTGGGTGATCGAATCAGCAACAAGATGTGGCGATCTAATACAACATGGGTATTGAGATGTGATGGCAGTGATGGTGAAGAAAATTAAGGTTAGTGATTTCCAAGAGATGATAGCGGTAGAGGATATATAGGCAATGATGAATGGAGATGAATAATGTGGCCGTGATAGCAGAATAAAGTGGTGGCGATGATGGGGAGATTTTGATAGACTAGGATTATGGTTAATTTCAACTTTGACTAATCTAATGTTATGGTTTTAATACTATGAAGAAATAAGAGATAAAATTTAAAGGAAAAACTCGAAAGAGATAATCTCCTCTCTCCTTAGGATATATATTTATAACACAATATTGGTAGTTTTACATAAACGCTACTTAAACCCCTTTTGCATGAAACATCCCAAGACAAAATATATTACATCTCAACAAGAAAAATGATATGAAGAAAAAGGAAGAATAGGAAAGAGTGGAGAAAAATAGGAAAGGTACAGAGAAGAAAAAATTTGTATGACACCGAAATTATTTAGAATTGAAATTTGTATTTTGGATTGAATTTAATTAAATTGCAAGGCAATTGGTTGGATTGAATTTAATTAAATTGTGACTGTGTTAATGTACAATTTAGTTTGACTCAATCAGCTTATAGATAGGTTGGAGATGAAGATGATTGTAACTCTCATCCTCCAAAAGCTTCCATGTTGAAGTAGGAAGAGGGAAGAAGAGTGTAGACAATAGATGAAAATTATGGTTCCCAACCCGATCAGAATAAGGATTTAATGGAGTGCAAGAAGTATGGTCACTGAATGAATGGTGAATCAAATAGATTCATGCATCACATCATGCAAATATAGGTCCATGAAAAAAGCTAGTTAAAAGGATATTAAGGAGTTTGTGAAGCTCTGAATGCTGGGGAAAACAAGAAGCTTAAGCAGCAATGCCACGACACATACTTAATAGAGGATGGTGATGATGATCTCGGATGCAAATTAGATTGCCCAAGAGCGTACAAGAAAAAGGGTGTGGTTAAGGTTCCAGTTCAAGGGATCCTTGCCAAAGAAGATTTGATTGATTCTGATGAGAATGTCATGGTAAAGGACTCCTAGAAAATGAACCGCAACAACGACAAGGACCTTTACGAAGACACGGAGAAGCATGGTTTAAAGGATGAAGATGACAATTACGATTAGGCTCTTAGCATAGAGACTGTATTTTATAGACATTAGACCTTTAACAATTGACTGGACATTTGGACGTTAGATTAGTTTGTCATTCACTCGTTTTGCATTGTAAAACCTAATTCCTTTGCTTCATGTTTATCTTTGATGATGATATTTTGCATTTATGGCCACGCTTATATGTGTTGAATGCGAATTTGTGTGCAACTCTTTTTATTATGCTTTATTTAAATTATTCCAATCAGTTGTTTGTAACTTAATGGCTATTACTCAATCATTAACTACGTGTTAGTTGTTACAAATTAATCGTTTTTCTTCTTTTTCATGTTTAATTTATTGGATTTTTATGATATATAAATCATGGATGTTAATATCATGACATAATTTTCAAATATGTTTCACAATTTCACCTTTAAACTTGTGTATTTTGCTTGTGTAATTTCACCTTTGTAGATTATTTATTTTTGTGCATATGTGAAGAGGTTGTATAAATTTATTTATTATTATTAGGATTTTTTAGATTCCAATATTTTTATTTTTTATACATATTATGTTGAATCAATTAAAATGCACCATGATAGCACCTCACCTCCACCACAGCTTATTAAAACATTACCAGCAACATTCTTATTGCAGCTACCCTCTTTTTTGGTCTACCCGTCAATGAAATCCATAACTAATTGAAGATTTTGCCCCTTAAAGTTAATGGGTTTTCGATGGCCACCCGATATGCCACAAGCACTCGTCCGCTTTAACCATCCTATTTTGATTATATAGATTGCATCCTCCTTGACCTCAATAGGTTTCTCAGCAACTAAAAGCTTCGAGAAGTTTAAGAAGGTTTAGGTAATTACTCAGAAAGAACGAGAATTGATGAAAAACAATAATTCCTGATGTGACTGTTACTAACCCATCTAAACCACGAAGTTGTAGAAACTGCTACACATTTCCAGGAAGAAACAGATTAAAAAATAAAGATGGGGATTTAAAAGACAAGAAACGATAAAGGTGCCCTGTCATCCATGCAGTTTTTGGATGTTGTCACTGCCCTTCAGTGGACCCATTTCCTTTGTTTGGAGCTCTCCATTCGCCTTCCACCACCTTGATATTGATATGTTAAAGAGAGAAGAAAATAAGTCATGGCATCCGACATTTAAGAGAAGTAGCAACACGTAAATCAGATCTCTAGACAAAGAGAATGGAGTGTCATAGGATGGATAGTAAGGACCATGACAATGAAGAATTTTTGTCCTTTCACCCAACTAACTGATACACTAGCCTATGGTGGATGGCCTTGGACCAATTCATGCCTAAGCAACAACCTAGCCCGCTTCTTACAACACCCTAAACATAAACTTTAGGCTGTAGTCATTTATGATGGCGCTAATCACAACTTAATTATAAAATCTAGGATTGAATAATGGACAAGTTTAAAGATGTACATAAACTGAAAGCAAAATCACAAAAGGCTTCATTATCTTAAAATAAACAGGAACAACAAGAAAGAAAAAAGCCTTCATCCCAAACTATTGCGCCAACCGCACGGATCCATTTCTTCCAGAAAGTCATGAACCATATGTGAATCTTAGAAGAAACATGAATGAGAAGGAAAAAGCCTTCATCCCACTCTGACCACACGGATCCATTTCTTCAAGATTGTCATGAACCATATGCTATGACAAGTATCAATTACCAGCAAGGCTTGAGGTCGCGGTTTCGATCTCGTTTTCGGTCTTCCGAAAATTTAGGTTTCGGTATTGGTTTTGTCCATTTTGATGGTTTCAAAAGTTAGTTCCATTTCGTTCGTATCGGTAGTTTTAAATACTTAAAAAACTATATTGTACTATCAATACTATTAAATTTGTATTACTAATATCAAATTCTAATTAAAATATTAATGTATAATACTAACAAATATTAAAAATATTCTCGTGTTTAGAAAGCTTTGCTATTCACGGTACACATTTTGCTAAATATATTACACTTTTTACAAGCTTGTCATTCCCTTTCTAAAAGATAATGGCAAACTTGTAAATAAACGTAATATATGTAGCAAAATGTATAAGGTGAATAGCAAGCAGTGCCACAATCCATGTTTTCCTCTAGTTGTGATCCAAGCCGCACCCATCCTATTACTCTTTCTAATTAATCCACACCCAGTGACATGTTGCATTGGTCCATCATATGTACCTGTTGCATTGGTCCATCATATATGGTACAGAATAACCCATCTTCTTACCCTTCATCGGATTTGCCTCTTTATAATATTGATGCTCATAAATCTCATCATTCACATTTCAGTCCACTCAATTTTTACCCAAAACGTCCTTAATTGTGCAACAATGTGATTGAAAAAGCATACCTATTCAAATATCAATCTCATAAGATTTTCCTGAATCCTTTGGCATCACGGTTATATGGTTTTGATGTTTTGAATCTATTTTAATCCAAAAAGAGCTTCTCCATCTAAATTATTTTACTTCATTTCTAAACAAGGTCCACTTCAATATTACCATAGTGATTAGTGATCGCTCTTAGTGTAACCATATTACCATAGTGATTAGTGTTTATTGCACATCAAAGTGTAACCAAATACCTTATTTTAAAGGTAGGTATCACAACTCAAATATTCGGTTTTTTCCCGTGTTAAGACAAGTGTTTCATGTACTAAAGCTTCTTTTCCTTTTCTACTGTACACCTAAGATCTCATCAATTAGTTGAATATCAATTGCAAATAAATAAATAAGCCATGGGACCTCTTCATAAACGGCAAATATATCTAACAAGTACACCCATATCTGCTGCAAAAAGTCAACTGATGTTAGTCTTGAAGTGATCTCGTAATAATAGGGTATGCATCGCTCCTCCAGTTCTTCAAGCTTAGTAATCACTCCGCTGTATACGTTCTTAATCACATTTATATAAATATCAGATAATTACAATTCTCCACATTATCTCCACGGAAAACCCTACAAACAATTATTTTAATAAGTAAATATCTTTATTGTAAACCTCACTGACATGAAACCAAAACAAATTAATTTTCAAACATCATATGCCCCTGTCTTAATCTCTGCTCTTTCTTTTAGAATTCCATATCATAGGGATCTGACAAAGAACTGTGCTGATAATTAGCCAACATCCACCATACTCCTTAAGCTGGGCATCAGACTATGCTAGGGACATGCAATGAAACTACAAGACATTAAATCACAGAAGATGTGAAGTTTATATAAAATAAAAAATGAAAAGTAAAACAAATAAAGAGATGAAATAAAGTGAGAAAAGTCCATTTAAAAGTACTTCAAGTTAATCAAATGTAAATAAGCACAAAAAACTAATTAGAAATCAAATATGCTAATTTACTTATTGGTATAATATATGGCTGTTATATTATTTATTACTGCAATATGTATGATCGCAGATAACTAATCATTTGTCTTAGTTTCCATACTAGTGTTACTGGAGCCGTCATACAACTTTGGTTAATGGAATAAGGTACAATGGAATGTGGGGGTTGGTTTAGTTGCATTAGCATTTTGGGTAACAGAATGCTTTGGAGCATTTGCGCTGGTCATTTTGACAGTTCCGCATGTTTTGTGTCTATGCATATACACATGCACAAAAAAGAAAAACAGGGATGCGATGGGATCACAGAATTATCAGTACAAAGCAGCAAGAGAAAACATGAATCAGCTGCTTTATAACCCATTTCATATTTAGTTTACTATTTGTTTTTAATAATTTTTGGAATAATTATTCTTGTATTATTAAATGATGACAGTTGGAAACTATTGCATACCTTTAAGAGCAAGAGATTTGCAAAAGAGCATAAACCCGGACAAATACTTGGCTAAAGTTATTGTATGACTTAAGTATTACATCATAGAATACACAAGAAGGGTATGAGGCACAAATTAGCAACCCAAGTGTCAATGAACTTTGGGTTGTACTTGTTACAGCATATATAAAAGCATTTTAAATACCATTTCACCATTTAGCCAAATACAATTTAAGTTGTGAAGAAAAATGAGGAATTTAATGATTGTGTCACTGCTTTCATGACCTCACAGCATTCAAAACTTAATCCCAACAAACTTAGATCAATTATTGTCTCAAAACCTAGTACAATATGACTCCAACTTGCATGCAAGCACCCACACAATGAAAGATTGCATGAAAATGGTGTGCACCGAAAGTGTGTTTCGAAAAGATTATCAATGTCTTGTGACTATCCATTATATGAACACTGATACCAAATATGCACACCAGACGGAAGAGGAAGAGGGGAATTGTAATGGGAAAGTTTGGGGAGAGATAGAGCTATAAATTTAAGAATTTGGGAAATTTTTAGGGATTTGGTGGATTGTGGGCCCGCACGGATTGTGGGCCCGCACCCTGGAGACTTGATCACCGACTCATGTACCACTCACACGGAGTCTTTTCGGACTTCACATCCAGGTCTGATTGCCTGCTTTCAGACTCTCAATGCAAATAATTTGGAAATTGTAAACAAGAATTTACACAAAACTTTAATCAATTTCATTTACGAATAATAAAACAAGTTTGAGGTCTTTCATAGCCTTACAACTTGATCCAACTCCTCCTACAACCAACCGATGTGTGACTAAAGAAAAAAAATTACTAGAATAAGAAAATAACAAAAGATTCAAGTTCCCACAAAATTTAAACAAAATAACTTAAAATTAATTTGAAAATCCAAGCTTATGTAGACTATCATCATCAATCTTCCCTATTTTGAGAATGTCGTCACCTTATGAATGGCAATAGAAAAGGCACAATTGGATAAAAATCAGCAGGCTTTTATAGTGTAAATGAAGATGTGAAATTGCAGACGGGCACTTTCAAAACAACGTACCAAAGTCATAAATAGGATGACATGAAAAACCTGCTAGCTAATAAGCCGTGGATGATTGAAAATGATGAAATCAATGTAGTCAAGTAACACAAGTGGGACCGCATCAGCCAATATATCCGTCCAGGGAAAACTGATACGGCTTTATTTTTTATTTTTAAAAAATTAACCCGATTAATATAACATCGACCGATATTACCCATATATATATCGAGCCATGTCGACCGATATTCTAAGTTATTGTTCATATTATATTTTTAAACGGGTATGGGTTAAAATCAACCCAAACCCATATATTATGTTTTAATCGCAGGTCCGCTTCCTGCGAAGATTGAAAGTGAACGAAGATTTTAGTGTTTTTGAAATCGAAGATTATCACGGGAAATTCGGAGAAAAAATTCCCAGGTGCGTCTAGAGATTGAAAACTGACTTCAGGTGCGTCTAGTAAGGCTTCATCTGCCACCACAAGAATAAGCTTTTATAATCATGAGGAGAAGCTGGACTCCAACAAAGTGAATTGTAAATTTTGTGATCATGTCATGAGTGACGGTATTACATCTTGCAGGGAAAAGAAGAAATTGTGCTCTGTGCACTAAAATCCATGAGGACGTTAGGTAGCATCGAAAGAGATCTAAGAAGCACATATTCAAGCTCTTACAGATGAAGTGGTCATTGGAGATGAGGAAGTTGAGGTGGATTCTTCTGATGATACTTATTATGGTGGTCAAAAGTTCAAAGGGCATATGGACAAGCACGTGTATGTGCAAGAATTTGAAAAGTTAGAGCAATTAGGAAAAGATAAAAGAAAGGATGTGAAAACCGCTCTTAACGAATATTGAAAGACGACAAATAGAGAAGATGCATGAGAGTGGATTACACAATGTATTTTTGAAACCAGTTCACCATTTGCTATAGTGAATCGCTCTTCTTTTGGCCAGATGCTACAAGCAGTGGGTAAGTATGTATGAACCGAATTTGAAATGTCTAACATATTACGAGATCGATGAAACGTATCTTTCAAAAGAGATGGCTTCTAAAAGGGAGAAATTGGTGACATGTCTAGAGAATTGTAGACTACATGTGTGTAGTCTCATAATCAATTATTGGGCTGATGGTGGCTAAGAGCATAATGAACCTAGTTATCTATTATACAATTGAGGGATGTTTTTAATGTGTTTGTTGACTAAGACAAAATGGTGGGTAGGTTGACGATTAAGATTGAATCTTGAGGAATCAATGGATAAGATAAGTGTTTGTGAAAATTATGGCGGAAAATCCTACAATTTTGGGGGGAAATTTGGTGGGAAATCCTAAAATTTTGGGGGAACCTAAATTTGGAGTGAACTAAATTTTAAGAGAACTAAAATTTTAAATTTTAGCGGGAACTAAATCTGGTGTGACGTAAAAAAAATTTCGGGGAACTAAATTCTCTTGGGGAACTAAATCTAAGGGGAACTAAAATTTTAAATTTTAAGGGGAACTTAATCTGGATGAAACTAAACTTTGGAGGGAACTAAAATTTTTGGGGAAACTAAATTCTCCGGTGAACTATTTACTAAAATTTTAAATTTTAACGGGATCTAAATCTGGATGAAACTAAACTTTAAGGGGAACAAAATTTTTTGGGGAAACTAAATTCTCCGCGGAACTAAATTTTAACTTGAATGTTGTTAAAAATTTATTGGAGGATATTTTGGTGGTGGATGCAAATTTTTTTGGTGTGCTTTTGATAATGCGGCAAATTTTCTTAAGGTGTAAGATGTTGAATGAGTTGAAATTTTTCAAGAAAATATTTTGAATGTCTCGTGACCCATAGTCATGTGTATGACTAGCTCAAAATTATGTAGTGACAATGTTCTATGATTCAGAGAACACATCTAATGATATACATGATCGTAAGTATATATATGACTTGGTAAATGCAACAATTGAGAAATTGAGAAATCAATCACGCAAGTAACAACCAATAATGCATCTAATAATATGACTGCAGCGAAGTTATTAGCTACAATATGTCCACATCTATTTTTTTGGACTTTTTGGACTTTATGTGCCACACCACTATTAATCTATTATAACATGATATTGGAAAAATCAAGCACATTCAAAATGCCATTTTAGATTAGCTATTTCAAAGAGATGATTGAAACAAAGACTACTTCATCTGAACCTCACTAAAGAAAGGAAGGAACTCTCGCGAATATCTTGCTTTCTTGCCTAGCAAACTACGGCTCGAAAGCTGCAAGGGATTCGTGGGCCCCTATAGTCCAAGTATCATAGCATAGGAGGGTGAACTTGGGCTGGGGGGAAGGGGGAGTGGAAACGTCGGCCCCCCTAAAAGCCAGATCGCGCACATTCAAAATGCCATTTTAGATGCTAGCGCAATCATCGTTTATATATATGCATATATGATCATTCTTGATATGATGAGAGAGAAGATAGAATGTGACCTTGTTAGGTCTGGGGTGACTCGATTTATTACGACATTTCTATCCTTGCAAAGCCTACAAGAAGTCCAAGTTAAAATATTTCATCAATTCCACCAAACAGGAAGAGTTGGAAGTTTCCAGGACTGCTTAAGCAAAAAAGTATAAATTCAATACATATTATCTAATCTAATTTAGTTATCAACGTAGCATATTATCATAGTTAACTAATTGAGTTTTTTGATTAACTTTATAGCTCTATAACATCATCAATATTCGTTTATTTTGGAAGAACGTTATGCTCGCATTGAAAATTTTTGAGCCAATTGTCAAAGTTCTTCAAAGAACAGATAGCAACACTACATTGATGGGGTGGTTATATGGAGATTTGGAGATGTGCAAGAACGAGATCGTGTTGAATGTGAAGCATGTTAAGAAAAATTCAAGCCGATCTCGATACTAATTGATAAAAGATTGGATAAGAAGTTGAAGACTTATTTGCATATGACGGGTCATTCGTTAAACCCATACTTTTATCATCAAAGACGGGAAGCGATTGATGGAAACAGTGCTTTTGTAAATTGATTTACAAAGTGCATTTTAAGATGTATACACATGATCCTGAGATGCAGGATAAGATTAGCTTCTAATTACCTTGGTATCGAAATCGAAATGGATCTATTGGACGAGACGTAGCACAAACGCATGACAAAAATCATTCACTTGATCGGGTATATCCATTTTACTAAAACTAATTTCCTATTATAGTGGTTTTCATATTTTAAAGTTTAAACTAACTAAATGGCAGTTGGATTTGGTTTTTGACTTTTAGTTAATTGGTGGCTAGTACATGGTGACACAACTCCAAATTTGAAGAAGATGGTAATGAGGATTTTGGGATTAACCACTAACTCGAGTGGATGTGAAAGAAATTGGAGTGTTTTTGAGATGATAACAAATTTTTAAAAAATTCGTTTATGTCATCATATACTCAATACGCATGAATTAATGAGTATTTTTAATGTATATTGCTTTTTCATTAACAGATTCACATGAAAAGAAAGAATAAGCTAAGTACTAACAAATTGAAAGTCTTAGTTTATGTCAAGTTCAACGCTCAATTAAAAGAAAGATTTGCTATTAGAAACATGGATTCCATTTCTACTTGATCCATGACGGAGGGTAAGGTGACCGAGTGGATAGATCTTTCAAAGTTAGCAAAAACTTGTGTTGAGTCAGACGATGAGTATAATGACGAAGTCTTCTCTGGAGAAAGATTAATATGGCAACAAATTGAAGATGCAATGTGTGCTGATCTAACACCAAGAGCTAGCATAAGGTTAAAGACTTCAAAGTACGAAAAGCCATCACATCATCGTCAAAAGGGAAGGTGAATGGGAAAAAGCATATGCTCGAGGATGCGGAAGATTTAGGATCTTTATCGGATTCATCATCAGATTCATCTTCAAAGGATATTTTCACATTAGAGATAGACGATGGTGAAAGATACGAGATGAATGAAGAATGAGGTAAGTCACTCTTACGGTTAGTCTTGCGATTTATTTTCTATTCATGCTATATTCTAAATTTTTAAAATATTTTATTGCTTGTAGATAGTATATTGGTGGTAGCGGTTAATTTTAATGTGTCATTGTAACCTTATTTGATAGTATTGTTGATGTTTTGACAATATGAACAAACATGTATATTTATGATGTTATAACTACTCGTTAGTTATTAAGATTTGTATAGTAACACGTATCTCCGCGATATCCCATCTGATATGAAAACCAGCCATCATACAGTCCCATTATCCGATATTTAAATCGTTGATTGAAATGCGTATAACACAACAGAAAACACCTCCAAGATATGTTGTGGCTCAAACTGGCTTGTCATTGTTCAAAGAGATTGAAAATAAGGCTTCCAATGGCTCCAAATTCTGTAATATAGTGAACTGTGTGCAAAAATAGCCGAAGAATCCTCCAAAATTCTTTTAAAATGTCAAATTGCAGTGTTGATCAGATGACGACATTACGGATGAAGGTGGTGGTGATGGTGGAGGCGGTGCAAGGCCCCGGGGTTGCGTTAGAGTTTTTGGTTAAGGGGGGGAGAAGATGAACCAAAAAGTTTATCGATTTTCTTTTCTTTTTTATTTTTCACTCTCCTTTTTTCTTTCTATTTGATTTTCTCTCTTTTTTATTTTTGAACTAATACTTAACTAAAAAATAAAAAGTGAAGAAAATTTATGATTTATGTTCTGATACAAATTTGACAAGGATGGAAAAGGCGAATTATAGTGGAAATTTTTGGGAAAGAAATAGTTCTAATAATTTAAGAATTTGGAGAAAATTTTAGAGATTTGATGGATTTCAGGCCTCGCACCCAGAGATCTAACATCACCGACTCACGAGACTCTCAGCACAGATTTTTTAGACCTAACGCCCAGGCAATCAAGCCCATTTTCGCACTCTCAATGCAAACGATTTGAAAAATGCAAACAAGAAATTAAATAGAATTTAAATTAATTTTTTCCAATGAATAGTAAAACAAGTTTAAGTCCTTTTATAACTTTACAACTTGACCCAACTTCTGTTGCAACCGATGTGGCACTAAAGAAAAAACTACTAAAATAAGAAAATAAGAAAAAGATTTAAGTTCCTACTAAAATTCATACAAAAATAACTCAGAAACTAATGGGTCAAAAACTAATTTGAAAAATCCAATCTGATGTAAGCTAGATCATCATCACTTATTCCCAACTAAATATCTGGTGTCTAAAACCCAAAATGACATCTATGTCTATCTGTAGCCAACACTTGTGAATATGTACATTGTTATATATCTTATGAATATAAACATGCACACACAAAAATACACACACATGCATGTGCAAAAGAATTACATATAGGCCATGCCGTCCTCGTGTCTATAGTTCGAATATTGTCGTGTCCAACAACCCATGTTCGTATCTCCAAATCCTGGGTGATTAGAGTGTTTTCTGTCTAGGCCCTTGGGGCAATTGCTAATTAAACATTTTTTTTGTTTTTTTGGTACTTTGCTACTTTGCTAATTAAACATTAAACACACATGACTATCAACTTTTTAGCTTACCTATAGTGTATTCATTCAAAATGGAGGGTAGAAGATCAGCGATATTTTTGGTATTTAAAGGAAACATTACCTCTTCGTGTAATATTGTACCTAAAACACTGAGAACTAGATAAAACTGTGCATTTTATGCATAATTAGGCATTGCCCTTAGAGACCTTATTAAAAAAACACCATATAAAAATGGCTGCATGACAAAGGGCATGTGCTCTTTAACTTCTTAAGAATGAAAGAGAATATCCCATGATCATTTGACTCATTGAAGAAAAAAACATAGCATCAATCTACCAAATACATACTGGCAATTGCAATATGGCGGAACATAATATTCATTACCTACTTAAAGACTACAAACGCACATTAAGCACTCGTATCCCCTCAAAGTCCACGTAATTTTACAATATCGATAAAACAAAATATAGGCTAAAAAGATCTCTACTAAAACTGCCATTAAATTTAAGTCATTTCAGATTGTAACAAGACGAGGTGCTAGGAATAAGGAAAGCTAGTTTTCCCTGAAAAGGAAAAGTAGATTGCGACAATAGTTTCATAATATAAGCAAAAATATACAAAAAAAAAATATACATAACAGACAATATAGAGCGGTAACTAATATGTGCCCAGTCTAAACTAATAAGAGCATGTATAAGACGGTAACAACCAAATTGTGCTGGAGTCACTAGTTTACTCATGAAAAATAAAACATGAGTATGATTTAAATACTTCTTGTATTAATAAATAAGAATAGTAGTAAAAGGCCTAAAACATATAAGTACTAGCGAACAAGCCGTCACCTCTTTCCAGTCTGGAATTCCACCCGCCGGTACCCAAATAGGATGGTCAAACTTGCAGTCTTCTCCAAACTTACAGAATCTTGTCAACATATAGTGAGCACAGTCCTTCTCTCCAGGTCGCTGTGGATATATAGGCAGATTGCTCGCAGATTCAAGTCTAGGGTGTTTGAAAATAGAATTCGAAGAATATAAAGCATCACTTTGCCCAATAATGTTATGGCTCCCCACGATACTCGGTTGGTAGAGAGCTATATGTAGATAGTAGACAAAATATAATAAGAAAGCAGTGGGCGTGGATAGATAGTTTTTCATTATAATATAGAGTAAATAGAATATGTAAAGTTAACATGATCTAACTGCAGACAGCAATAATAACATCTACATATCAAATTTGGGTAGTTGAATACCCTACTAGCATAGGCATATAGTACATTTAGTATTTTCCAGACTCAGAATATCAATAATATGTCATACATATAATATAGTCAGATGCTAATGTAGTTAACACTAAAGTAACATAATAGACTAATGTAAGCTTATAAGAAAATTATATACCAAGCTTTCAGCATAAGAAAAAGTTCAAAAGCATGACTAGTAAACAACTTCTATATAGAAACTGAGATCCTCACCGGCACCACTTGACCAAATAAAGACAAAGCCTCATACCAACATGGGGCTTGATTGTGTAAAGTGTGTTGGGATTCAAGGGGCTTGGCAGTTGACTATCTCTTTTACAAATTTTTTTTGAAAATTGTTCTACGTGGACACCAACGTATGACTAGGACAAACATTGGTGACTAGTATGTTCACTAAGAAATGATAATATGAAAAATGATTTGAATTTGAAATTTGGGAGGAACATATTAGTGTGAAAATTAAAAATTGTGGGGAAAATTTAAATGAGGTTTGATTTTTGTGTTAGGGGGAAGCTAAATGGAGGAATATTTAACTATGAATTCACTTTTTGGGTGGGAACAAAAAATTCAACTCCCTCAAATAATGACTGTAATATTGTGAATGGATAATACCAGAGTTGGTTAGGATCACGACTATCTTATAGATAGTCCCATATCTTCTATATCTATGTACGCTCCTATATATGCTATAAATAAAGAGCTAGGGGTTCCTCCCCAGATGATGATTTATAACATGTTATCAGCGCGAGACTCTAATTAAAATTTCCACACAAAATCGATCATTGCGAAAGCGAAGGAAGGCGGGAGACCCACGCGCGCGGCATCATCCACATCAAACGAGCGTCGTTATCCGCGTAGGCTTCGTACAACCGTCGCTATATCCGGAGGACGGATATAGAGGTAAAATCTCGCTAAAATGTCATTTTTATACTTCGTATGATAAGTTTATCCATAGATCTCGCAAGATCGGAGTGGAAATAGGGCAAATCGCCCAAATCGACGATTTTTATCGTCTAAAAATCATGTATTTAACATGTTTATAATTTGTAAAAGATAAAAATAGGGTTTTTATCCTATATCGGCCTTGGCGGCCGGCCACCGACCGTCGCTGTTCCCCCGGCGCTCCTCCGAAGAGGGGGCCGCCGCCCCCGCGCCCCCCGAAGAGGGGGGCCGCCGCCGTCTGTGCCCCCCCCCCCCCCCCGCCTGAAGCGGGGGCCTCCGCTGAATCCCCGAGCCATCCCCCCGAAGGGGGGCAGCTGTCCCTGTTCCCCCCAGGGGGCGCCGTTTACCCGCGCCCCCCGCCTAAAGCGGGGGACCGCCGCTCCACATGCCCCCCCCCCCCGCCTGAAGCGGGGGGCCGCAGCTATTCCCCTCTGCCGGAACGGCGAAGGGGGAGCCCGTCGACCCCCCCGGCACGGCAGCAGGGGGGACCGCCCCCTCTAGTTTCATGGGCCTTGAGCCCATAAACGAAAGAAAAAACAAAACCGATATATATATATATATGAGACTGCGGGGTTCAAGCCCGCAGCCAGCCACGCTGCGGGCTTCAGGCCCGCAGGCTGTTTTTATTGAAAAAACAGATTATATCTAAAATAAGCTTTAAAAAGCGTTTGGGGGCTAAAATAAGCTTTAACGGTTTTTGAGGGCTAAAATAAAAGTTTAAAAGGGTTCAAGGGGCCTAAAAATACATGAAAAATCATGATAAAATATGTGACATTAAGGGGACATTTGGGGATATATTGGGGATAATTTAAAAGGAAAACATGAACATGTCATTTTTTGGGCTCTTTTCAAATTTTTTTGAATAATCCCAACTAACACAACCTTTGCATTATATGATCCATTTGTAGGATCATAATTATATGCTATGTATCATTTTTAATAGCTTATTCTGTGGATAAACTGCTATTTGGTTGTGCAATAATAAACTTAATAATTAGGAAGATCATGCGACCTCTCTGCCGTTAGTTACCTAATCTAACTGTGTATGACGTTGCTCAGTGGTCCAATAATTATTAAGTAATTAAATTGTTTAACCTTCTATGAATATAAATGCATGTGATGCCTGTGGTGAAAATGTCTGCTGAAAATGTTTGATGAGCACAAATTTTTGCATGAATGGCTAAATTTCGGTTTTGGTTTGGTTGTTTAAGTCACACATTTTATTTCCTGCACTTTTCTTTTACTTTTGAGAGAAATTGTAGTGAGAAATTTATGTAATGTCCAAGACCGAAGACTACTTTCCATGGAGACGGAGGCCACACTTGAAGATGGAGATCTTATATGGGACCCATGGAGTTTCCAAAATTGTAATTTCTTTTTTAAAACTTTCATTTATGTAATATGGACTGTAAATGAACTTTGGACTTTTTATTTATGTGGGACTGACCGATCTACGCAATTAGCTCTTCATATAAAAATTGCCTCCACATGAAAATGTTTATTGTTTAAATTATTAATTCATGCAAATTTGTGATCTGCTACATAAAATGGCTAAAATCGCAAGTGTCGATTTCGAAGTACTGGATGCATCAGGTAGAAACTATCTGAGCTGGCAGCTCGATGTGAAGTTCCATCTGCGAGCTAAGTCCTTCATTTCTGCTGTGACTAAGAATGAAAATGTAAGCGATATAGAAAAGGCGCAAGCCATTATCTATATTCGCCGACATGTGGACAAGACCCTAAAGACTGAATACCTTACAGTCGAAGATCCATTTGAGCTATGGACTGCCCTTGATGATAGGTATGAACATCAGAAAGAGGGCACGATATGAGTGGGAGAACATGAGAGTGCAAGACTTTAAGTCCGTAGCTCTTTTTAGCATCACCTCACGCCTGAAGTTGTGAGGTGAAAAAGTCTCAGTAGATCGCATGCTGAAAAAGACGTACACTCTTTCCATAAGAAAGATGCGATACTAATGCAACAATACCGTGAACGAAAGTTCACCAAGTATTCTGAGCTGCTGTCATGTTTATTCATGGCTGAACAAAACAGAGCTTCTCCTCGCCACTCACAACATGCGCCTCCTGGCACTGCCCCCTCCCAGAAGCTCACAATGCATCTTCTTCTAGAAAGAAGAGAGAAAAAAAGAAAGACCACAGAAAGGGGGACAGAACAAAAGGGCTAGGGGCCAAGTCCAGCATCGAAGAAATGAAGGGAAGCATAAGTTCGCCTGGTGCAGAAATGACAATAAGATGAATGATGCGCCCCCACCCAAGAGGGATTGGGAAGACCAATGCCATAGCTATGGCATGAAAGGCCACTGGTCCAGAGTGTGCCGAACTCCGCAGCATCTCCAGGATTTGTATAAAGAAAACAAGAAAAATAAAGCTGAAACAAATCTGGTGACCTCTGATGCTCTAGTCAAGTTTACAGCTGACGACTTCAAAAATGAAGACCTACTTGATTAGCCTTCTATTTTTATCTTAGCTACTTGTTTTAAGAACATTTCATGTTATGAGAGCTTTTTGAATTATGTAATTTGATTTTTGAATGAAAATGTCCCTGAAAATGTGCTTATATGATTCATCTTTTAATAGATGAAGTGCTATCATAACTGATTAGTAGACAATAAATAAACATATACGATCCTTCAATACAAAGCCCAATATGAGGGCCATATTGAAGGTTCTGGGAACGCAACACTGTTGCTCCCAAATGACACAAAAATAAAGGATGCACTAATCTCTCCAAATTCCAACCGAAACTTACTAAGTTTCAAGGACATCCGTTTCAACGGATTCTATTTGAAAACAGCAAATGTAAATGAAAAACAAATTACTGTATGTAACGTCTCAATAAAAAGAGTAAAATCCATACTTGAACGTTTTGAGAGCTTTTCAACAAGCCATTACCATACAAAGATTTGGAGAGAGGTAGCGGATTTAATGGAGTACCTGAAGTGCATGACATCAGCCAAGTTTTTACTTTGGCATGATAGACATGGCCACCCTGGATCAGTGATGATGCACAGCATCTTATCCTACGGGTATGACTTGAAGAACCAGAAGATTCTTCAGAAGGGAGAATTCATTCGCAACCCTTGCTATAAGGGAAAACAAATTACAATGCCATTTCTATTAAAATATGACAAAAGAATCTCCACGCTTCCTCGAAAAAAAATAAGGAGATTGATGTGGACAAATCCACCCCCTAGTGGACTATTTCGGTACTCTATGGTACTGATAAAAGCATCCTCAAAATATTCGTATGTGTCTACTATCGACCCGCAACTTAGCTTTTCCAAAGCTATTGGCACAAGTAATAATGTGGCGGGCACATTTTCCAGACAATCAAATAAAGAAAATAAGTTTGGTTAATGTTGGAGAATTTACCACTTGGCCATTTTAAGAGTACTGCCAAGCAACGGAAATAGAAAATGAACATACGGTGCCGCATGTTCATACCCAAAATGGGTCAGCAGAGTCACTGATAAATAAACTCAAATGGATTGCACATCCATTGTTAATAAAATCCCGATTGCCGGTGAATGCATGGGGGCATGCAAATTCTGCATATTGCATCGTAAATGAAAATAAGACCCTCTGGAGGTCAGAGTCTCCAATGCAACTTGCATATGGAATGCCACCGAACATTTCTCACTTGAGAATCTTCGGTCGCGCAGTTTAAATCCCCATTGCACCACTACAGAGGACAAAAATGAGTCATCAACGTCGCCTAGATATCTAGGTAGGGTTTGACTCACCCTCAATTATAAGATACCTAGAACCTCAAACGGGAGACGCATTTAAGGCACATCTTGAAGACTGATTTTGATGAGACGAGTTTCCCCAAAATAGGCCCAGATACTAGAAAATCTGGCGCGAAGCAAATTATAACGTGGGATACAAAAAGTTTGACCCATTATGATTCGGTAACGAAACAATGTGAAGATGAGATCTTGAAGATCCTCCACATACAGAACAATGTACACCCATTAACGAACTCATTTACTGACAACCAGAAGATATCTCTGCTGCAAATAATCCAGCTAGGATTGATATCCCCGAGAATGGATGCAATCCACCAGCATCAGTAGTTGTTCCTCAACAGAAAAGAGGCAGACCACTAGGCTCCAAGGACAGAAACTCCTGGAGACCTTAAGACAATACAACAGGACAATGAGCTCATGTCCACACCCTCACCTTTCCCAGAATCCACCGCAGAGGAAATGCCGGTAAAAACTAAAATTGAAAGTAAATGTTGTACGTACTGGGGAGGTGTTGGACAGAAAGAACATAATTGTCGACAATGTATTCACGTATCATATTGCCATATACATCGCAAAAGCGATGATGTTTATAAAATATCGTTCAATACTCCGTTGTTAAAATGCAAACGTAGAGATTGGCCAAATGTGAAACGAGGCAATAAAAGATGAGCTGGACTCACTTATGAAACGTGAAATGTTCGA
Source organism: Scilla litardierei (assembly GCA_030789695.1). Lineage (NCBI taxonomy): Eukaryota > Viridiplantae > Streptophyta > Magnoliopsida > Asparagales > Asparagaceae > Scilla > Scilla litardierei. Next base: position 319,506,592 of record CM061133.1, read on the forward strand.
ACCTGAAGTCCAGACACCAAAAGATGGCAAACCTGTGGGTAAAATAAAGTATTGCACACATAAGAAAAATAAATACAAAATCGTATGCTATAAGGTACAACTTATAGCTCAAGGATTGTTTCGCTGAAACTAGAGAATGAACAAATTAAAATGAGCATGACTCATAAATGATGCATCAGACTCCCTAAGTTATCAAATGCGAATACATTACGATTCGGCAAAGGAAAATTTGGATATGTTGTTATTGGATGTTGTGACGGCATACCTTTGTGGATATCTTGGTAAAGATAAATTCAACATTTCCTTAAATGCCTGAATAGACTTCGAGACGTCTATTCTATTGAAGAAAAACAATAAGAATAATAAATAATGTACAACCAAGAGAATCACTTGACAAAGCAATGATTCATACTGAGGGTTGTCTTTGCATCTGAGCAAAAGACAGGATTTGAGATCATAGTTGTAAACAACTTAAATCTCATCGGATCTCCTGAAGAGAAAACCGAAACATTTATTCAAGCCTGACTATTAAATGAAATGAAAGAACTAAGCAAAAATAAATTAAGTCATGGCTCAGAGATTTATTATCTTAATAAATCATGTTACATACGCCCAGAAGTGCATTGGAATTAAAAGGACCATTGCCATCCAAAGTACACATATGGTAGTACACTTTATGGATGTACAAAAAGACCCCTTCTGATCGCTGGAAGAGCGGAAGGATATAATTGGTCCTAAAGTCCCTTATCTAAGTACAATCAGGCATTCCTGGCTAACTGCACGCCTCCCGATATAGCAATTGCAGTAAACTCATCAGCCAGAGATAGTTGGCACCTAAAAAGAGTCATTAGACCGGAGTTAAGGCTTCTGCGCTTACTCCAAGGGTCGAAAGATTTGGGCTTACATTATAAATTATCATTCTCCATGTTTATGCAAATGCAAGTTACAGGTCAGATCCCTATACTGAGAAATCACAGACTGGGGACCCACAGTGGGATGGCCGTCTACTGCAGATCTGCAAAGCAAATTATGAAGGCAACATCATCCTATCATTCCGAGATCCTCACCACACTAATGGTGTATTTGAGGACGCCTGGTGGTACATCACATCTCAGTGACGACTGGGATATAGGTTGGTATTGTGAAGCTAACCACATAGTCTGAAGACCACATCAGAGGCGACGAAACTTAGCACACCTCTCCAGATTTTTTGGATTCAGCAGCTGCTTAACAGTGATGATATTTGTAATCTGTGTATAATTTCGGAATGTTGTAAATAGGAGTGATGATATACGCCTAAGAAATCTGAAAGCCTAAAGGCTTTTACAGATCGGGAGAGTTGATGGGATTTGTACTCTTTTCCCTTAACTATGGTTTCTCCACAGGGTTTTCCATAGCCAAATATTTTAACGAGACAAATCACATCAACTATGGATCCTGAAGTATCAACCCCTTTGTAATGCTCAACATCCCGAAGTGTTCATAAGCAGAGTCGCTTGTACAAATCAGGTGGAGTTAGAGAGCGTTTGTACTCTTTTTCCTTAACTATAATTTCTCCCACAGCTAAAGGTTTTAACGAGACAAACCTCACCAACTCAGGATCCTGAAGTATCCACCCCATGTGAGACTCCTACTATGCTCAGAATCCTGAAGTATTCATGATCAGAGTCCACATATGGCTGGATAAGGGGGAGTGTTGTGAATGGATAATACCAGAGTTGGTTAGGATCACGGCTATCTTATAGATAGGCCCATATCTTCTGCATCCTATCTATGTACACTCCTCTATATGCTATAAATAAAGAGCTGTGGGTTCCTCCCCCAGATGATGATTCATAACATGTAACAATTAATTAACTTGCTCGCTCAAAAAATTCACCTCCCTCAAAAAAAATCACCTGCCTTAAACCTGCCTCGCTCCTTTTCTCCCCTCCCTCCACCTTAAGGGACGCCGCCACCCGTCAATCTAGGCAGAGATACTATCCCTCCGCCTTAACTGTGACCTGCAAAGCCACCGAACCTCTACCTAAGATCGCCTCCGTCACTCTAGGCCCGAGATCGCGAGGCTCCTTCTCTCCTCTCTCCACCTTAAGCGAAGCCACCGCCCGTCAATCTAGGCCAAGATACTCTCCATCCGCCTTAATTGTGACCTGCGAAGCTACCAAACCTCTAGCCCTAGATTGCCTCCGTCAATCTCGGCCCGAGATCGCGAGAAACGGCAAGTCCTTCGTCGCTCGAGTTCTTTGTCTCTGCTATCTTTATTGGCCTCTCATTCCGTCTCCTCTTCACTCGGTTGACGGAGTCGTTGCCGGGTGCTGGTTGCAGGAATTAGAAAGAAGAATTTGAGTCAATTGTGTAAACGATTAAGCTCTCTTTCGGAAGATGTATGTATAAATGTCTCAATGGATTGAATTTCTATTGAACAACAAGATTTCAATATTAAGCCAAAACTTTAATATATGCTCTACCAAATTTCAATGAAGCTGTATGCTTTATAATGTATCTCAATGTCTGAATGTCTCATCATAATGCTCTATGAAATTTCGTGATGGCATACAACTATGCAAAGTTGAAAATCAGTAAGACGCTAGCTTACAGATTATTAACAACCCATATGTATCTCTAATGAGCAGGTCGTAGTTTCAGTTGATGTAGTTCGAAGACATGTGGCTGAAAAATGTGAGGAAGTTAAAGAATGTTAATCATGTTGGCTGTATAAAGACTCAGAAAAATGTGAGGAAGTAAAAGAATGCTAACCCTACAGAATGCTAACCATCAGTGGTGCATGGATTCAGGCAACCCTACAAAATGCTAACCATCAGTGGTGCATGGATTAGGCAACCCTACGCAGGTTTACACACACTAAGGTCTAGACTTTGTCAGGTTCCTGATGGCAGTATGAAAACTTTGTCAGGTCTATAAAATTATTATCAAAGGCAAGTTGAGGCATAGATACCAACTACCATGTTGAATAGATCTCACCCCTAATGAAACATTAAGGGCTCTTTATTTCACCTAATTTATTTATACCAATATACATACTATTTTAGGACCAACTGATAATGCATGTTTTTATTGAAACACAATGCTTGCCTAAATAAGCAAAACTCATATACATTAATCTTGATAAACATCCTGCTTTATGCTGGCTAAATTATCATAGTTTGGGGTAAACTTTGAAAATTAAAGGCAACTACTACAAAAAGAGTGTACTTAGTGAAGTTTTTGTGGGTGTTTTGATGTGGGTATTTATTTCATTTAGTGTACAACTAGTCATAACCAGTGCCCGGGGGCACGGTTCATTTAAGATATTCCCCCCCTCAAAATCTTAGTTCCCTTGAAAATTTAGCTCGTCCAAGGAAATTTAGTTCCTCCCAAAATCTTAGTCCATCCCAAAATATAAATCTAGTACACTTAAAATTTAGTTCCAGTAAAAAAAATTAGTGTTGTCACCGCAAAATTTTTCCCTTTCCTAAAATTTTAGAGTGATTTTAGTCCACTCTAAAATTTAGTTTTCCCATAGAATTTAGTTCACCCTAAAAATTTCCCTCCAGAATTAGTTCCCCAATAGTTTCATCCTGATTTAATAGTTTGTAAAATTTTCACATTCTCTTGTTTTTTATATTTATTTGTTTTGCTTCCAAAAAAATTCGGATTTCTCCACAAAAAATTAATTCAATTTGTTCCAAAATAATGCAATCAGAATTGGCTGCAAATGTGTTTTAATTTTGAATTCAGTTCAAGCAAGTCTACGTAAGCATATATTAGATCCTTGATTCAACTGTTTTTTTATCCAAACAATCTAGAAGAATTTTGGTTGCATTGATCAGATGTCATATATAGGGATGGAATGCATGCAGCACTTGAATTAACGCCATCAATCTGGCTCGAGACATCTTTGAGAAATTGATTGGTAGCAAATAATCTTTGAGAAATAAATGGATCAGGATTGTTTGCTTGAGCATCTTAATGTTTTATGTATTTGTATAAGTAGTTTTGGTGGTGATAGTCCAAGAATATTCAGATATTATGTAAGTTAATTACAATACGTATGTTTACATATTCTGGAAAAAGGCAATACACAACATGATGATACTCAGGACTTAGCCCTACAGCAGCAGCAGCAAAAGAAGATTCATCACACTTCAATGAGGATACACCGACTCCCATTTCATGTGACGCTATCATTTCACTAAAACACAAATTTTGAAATTGCAGAACTCAAAATCAGTATAATGTTATTCACAGTAGCTTGTTATATAACATGTGCACTAATAACAAATCATCAACCAACGCTGAATTCAACATAAAAGCTTGTAAATACCGCAATAATTTATGTACACATCAAAATAATAATACAAAGATTTGACTTCAGCAAGAATGAATCTAAGTCATGCTCAAGGAACCCGTCCAGGTGTGAACTTTTTGGATAACCATCTATTTCATTGGAACAAAATGGGCAAGTGGGGTTTTTAACATTTTAGTAAAGTTGCACATAACAAAATATGGTAGAAGGTTACAGAAAGACAAAAACCCACAGCATCGATCTGCATTGCCGTCCTCCATAGAACCATCACATGTATGCATGCGATAATGCCAGGAGTCAGTTTCTATTCGGCTCCCATTAATGGAGGAACAGTTAGAGTTCATATTTTAGCTTTATAGAAGAAATATTTATCATAAAACACAGACAGAAGGTGCGAAGTTAAAACTGAAGAACATTGAAATTAAAAGTCAATCTTTTGTGCTTTCCAAAGGTTGGCCACTTAACATACTGATTTGATCACATGCTTAAATGAAAACATTTGAAATATCAAAAGTTTACATTTTAGTAATTATAATTTGGATTTCACCTGCTTGAGTTTTTTTTTGACGCCCCTCATGTATCAGTAGAAAACAAGTTCTTTATCACATTATAAAGAGATGAAGTGGCAATCTCAATCCATAATGAAGTGCCACTTGGATGCGCAATAACATAGGTAATAAACAAACATATATTTAGAGAAATAAATATATATTTGTGAATATAAAATGTAAATATAAAACTCTTTTTACCTTATTTCTTGGAAGAATTTGCCTTTGTGCTTTGGGAACCCAATCAAGCTCACCAAAAACTATCTTCCAATCTATATCACAAATGGTATTAGGATATTCAATGAAAATAATATTTTGAAAAAAAATCTCAAATTTTTTATATTACCTCCAAAAAAACAAGTTTCTTATCTACCAATATTTCAAGTCGCATCAGCTTTTACTGTTCTTTTTTCAAGTTTCTAAAAATAATATAGAAATAATTATTAATTAAATAATTTTAATATGAAAAAATAACTTATGTAATGACTAGTATACCTTATCCCACCAAATTCTTTTATAAGAACGTTACTTAACATCTATATTATGGTTCTGAAGAAAGTTAACCTATAATTATAAAAATGATTAAAAAACAAATGAGAGCAAATATTATAGTAAAAAGTATGATTAGTGTCTTGCAGTTTAACACAAATCAGCATCCTTCACAGCATACATCTGTATAAATACAAAGCTATATTTTAGCAAATTATTCATTTTGGAAAAAATAAAAGAAATTATAAAATGATATTAACTAAAATTAAAAATTATTACATAGACATAAATAGTAATGCGTATCCACAATAAGAAACACAGGATCATATGATAATGGTGCACATGTATGTTAGAAACCAATTGATAAAGATTTTTTTAAAGAATTTCTAAATAAATAAGATAAATAGCACTAATTAAAGAAAAAACCAAAAAAAATCACATATAATATTCATCATTGAAATTCATAGTTGGACTTCTGGATAAATGATGTTTACTGTATTATTTGAATCGGACTGAATGACACTACTACGGTCAAAAAATGTGTACCTAGAAAGTGCCACATAAAGATGTACATGGCTAAAAACTGGGGTACACAAGTCAACTCCAACGAACTTTATGTATTATCCATGAGATTTATTAATTGTCATGGCATATGTTCCACGAACAGGAAACTACTGTCTTGTCGTCAGTGTTATCAAATGGCGCCGCCACGGCCGCCATGGCGCAATGGGTGGCGCCTTTTGGATCAATCGCGATTCGCCATCCGACATTGGCTGGGAAATCGCGGGTTCCGCTTTTTCCGCCATGACGGCCGCCACATACATATCGTGATGGCGTTACATTGCGTATATGGCGGTTTTGTTGGGTTTCAGGTAAAAAAATAATTTTTTAATTTTTTACATAACTGTTAAATATTTTAAAAGTCACTTATTGTTTTTAACCCTTCGTTTTCTTATCCTCTCTTATCCCGCAGCAGTGCCCTAGCCTTCAAAAGAAAAGGGGGAAGACGGCAGCACGAAGACAGCAGCGGCGCGACAAAGCTAGGTCGACGACGGCGCGACGAAGCTAGGTCGACCACGCGGCTACGGGGGCGACTACGGGGGCGCGACGACGGGGGCGCGACGAAAATCAGGTTTTTTTTTCTTTTTTTCGTTTCTTCCTTTTTTCCCTTGATTTCTTCCTTTCTTCCTTCCAACGACGACGCAGCTCTTTAATTTTTTCCTTTTTTTTTCTTTCTTCCTCTTCCCTTCTTACTGTCGGTGGCTGAACCCTTCTAAACTCTTAATTTTTTCCTGCTTGTGGCTGAATCCGGCGACCATGGCTTCAACTTATTGATTATTAATAATCAATGGGTTGATCTCCGGAGTTTGTAAGATTTGGAATGATAATAGGAATTTTACTGTATATTTTAATGTTTGTATTTGTGTATGGTTACTGCATAATAATATGCACTGTCAGTACAAGAATGTTTGCTAACAACATTGGTCTATATTCATTTGTAAGTTGTCCCAATGGTATGGATGAACACACACTACTTCTTTGTTTAGTTTTCTTTTTTAATTTTCTCACTGTTTTAATTGTTCTTATTTTTATTACTATTTTCTCTATTAATTTTACTCACTGTTTTTTTGTGTGCTTTTTTCAGCTTGAAGCAATGTCAAACACTTCAAATCAAAGTCATGCCTCTTCAAACTCTATTACTAAGAGTAATAAGTCAAATATAGGATGGAAGCATTGCCATCAAGTGAAAGAAAATGACACCAATGAGGTTATATGTAATTACTGCGAGAAGATTATGAAAGGAGGAATTACACGAGGAAAGCAACATCTAATGGGAAAGAAGGGCAATGTTTCAGCTTGCACAAGGTGCCCAAAAGAAGTTAGAGAAGAGTTGTGGGCAATTGAGAAGAATAAGAAAACGAAGGAGAGCGAAGCAATCCGAAAAATAATGCAAGTTGAAGAAGTTCAAGAAGATACTATATTGGAGGAAGGTGACTTTATAGAATTAGATGCTGAAATACCTCCTAGTGGTTCTAATGAGAGGAAGAATGCTGCTTTGAAGGGACCCATGGACCTCTTTTGTAGACGTCCAGAAACCGCAATTGCAAAAAATCGAAAGGAGAAATTGAAGGAAACAAGTATAAGAGAAGCTTGTGACAAACAAGCTACAGCAAGGGTCCACCAGTATATAGCACGATTTTGGTATCAAGCTGGGCTATCTTTCAATATAATCAAATTGCAAAGCTTTCATGACATGGTTGCAGCTATTGGAAGTTATGGACCGCATTTACGACCTCCAAGCTTTCATGATATAAGAGTCCCACTCCTTCAAAAGGAGTTGGAGTACACCAATAATTTGATGAAAGGTCACAGGGAGCAGTGGGCCAGTTTTGGGTGTTCCATAATGTCAGATGCTTGGACCGATAGGAAGCAAAGATGTTTGATTAACTTTTTGGTGAATTCTCCTGCCGGGACAATGTTCATCAAGTCTGTTGATGGGTCAAACTTTGTGAAGACCGGAGAGAAGTTATTTGAATTGCTTGATTCTATTGTGGAGGAAATTGGAGAGGAAAAAATTGTCCAAGTCATAACAGACAATGGGAGTAATTATGTTCTTGCCGGCAAGAAATTGGAGGAAAAAAGACCCAAAATTTATTGGACTCCTTGTGCAGCACATTGCATAGACTTAATGTTAGAGGATATTGGTAAACTTTCCAATATAAAGAAGACAATTCAACATGCAATCTCTCTAGTTGGCTTTATTTATAGCCATTCAAGCACTTTGAGTTTGTTGATGTACTTTACAAACAAAAGGGAGTTAGTGAGGCATGCGGTCACCCAATTTGCAACATCTTTTCTTTCATTGGAAAGAATTCACCAAGAGAAATCAAATCTTAGAAAGATGTTTGTCTCGAATGAGTGGAATACAAATAAGTTGTCAAAGGAGGCAAAGGGACGTGAAGCAAGTAAAATAGTATTGATGCCAAGTTTTTGGAAGCATGTAGTGTATATACTAAAAGTCATGGCTCCTCTTGTGAAAGTGCTTCAGCTTGTTGATGGTGAGAGAAAGCCAGCTATGGGCTATATATATGAAGCAATGGACAAGGCAAAGGAAACAATTATGAAGTCTTTTAATAATAATGAGAGTAGATACAAAGATGTGTTTGAAATCATTGATAGAAGATGGAATGTTCAGCTTCATCGGCCATTGCATGCGGCTGCCCACTTTTTGAATCCGGAGTTTTTCTATGACAACACTCAAATGGAATTTGATAGTGAGATTATAAGGGGATTATATGCATGCATCAATAAGTTGGTAGGAAATCTAGAGGTGGAGCAAAAGATCATGTTGGAGTTGCACACTTATAAGACTGCGGGTGAGATGTTTGGGAGTGATATTGTCATATCAATGAGGAAAACTGTTTCGTCGGGTAAGAAAGAAAGCAAATACAACTACTAAATTTCTATTCTTTAATCTTAATTTCTTTAAGCAATTTACTCAAGTATTTAACACACTACACTTTCTTTGGCTTTGTAGCTCAATGGTGGCGACTATATGGTTCATCCACCCCCAATCTGCAAAAAATAGCTATTAAGATCTTAAGCTTGACTTGTAGTGCATCCGGTTGTGAACGTAATTGGAGCGTCTTTGAGCAAGTAATCAGTTTTCTTTTAATCAATATTTTTAACTCCAAATTTTCCTTATGATTACTCATTATTTATTTATCTCACTGTTGCAGATTCATACAAAGAAAAGGAATAGGCTTGAGCATAAAAGATTGCATGACTTGGTATATGTCAAGTATAATCAAGCACTCAAACGAAGATACAACCTTAAGGATGAAGTTGATCCAATTAGCCTCAATGATATTGATGAATGTAATGAGTGGCTAGTTGGAGAGATGGATGGAGATAATGCTAAAGTTCAAGATGAGAGGGTTTTGAGGGAGATGATGCACTTACATGGGGAGAAGTTTATAGGGCTTCAGAGATTGGAGAGCCTAGAATGTATACTAGGCGTAACAAAAGGAAGCAACCGGCAAGTGGCGCATGCTGCGCATCTCACATACCTTCTACAAGAGGCAGAGGAGGGGCTTCTTCAACTAGGAAAGGAAAAGCGGTTCAATGTGAAGAAGAAGAAGAAGATTTGGATGATACTAGTGAGGACTCAGATGAAGAATTGCCAAATGTTAATTTTGAGAATTCCGAAGGAGAAGAAGCTGAAGGTTATGCCTCCTTGTCTGACAATGAGAATGATTATATTGGGGAAGAGGAGTGGGGTGTGGATGAGGAGGATTAGTTTTACTTCTGTCATAACATTGTGTCTTGTCTTGAGTATGGACTCTTTGTTGGAATGTTGGGTGAATTATATCTTTTATTATGGTGTTTTTATGAATTGTATGTTCCGAGTTAGGTTTGTGTGCATAATGCATGTGTGAATTTGATGGAACTAGAGGAGTCAGGTGAGTCGGTGACTCAGGTTAGACTTTTCTTTTTTCTTTGAGTTTTTTTTCAATATTCGTGGTAAAACATATGACATATCTTGCTAGTTGCTATAAATACAAAATTACAAATACAAGGAGAAATATCGCCAACTGACATCTGTAGGATGCCTTTCACAGAACTTTGAAGTTTGAAGTAATGATGGCCGATGGCAGCAGGTTTCTTCCTTTGAGTTGGAACTTTGAAGCAATGATCCGAATATTGTCGATCAGTTGATGTCGGATACTCATACTTTGAAGCAATGATGGCAGCAGTTGTGATTCTGTAAGTGTCAACTCAATACACCTTCATCTTTGTTATACCTGAAATGTGTAGAATTGTAGATTAGTTGACAAAATTAGAATGTGTCAATTGCTTTTCCTATAATAGTATGCACTTTTTCATGCAATGACATACTATTATACTAGAACATGTGTCAATTCATGATTATGTAAATTTTTAGTTAATATATAATTATATATATATATATATATATTTCTGTCCGCCATAGGCCCCGTCCGCCATAGGCCGCTACACCATCCGCCATATGTTTATGGCGGATTTTTGGCTCGCCGCCATAGGCCGCCATTCGCCATTGATAACACTGCTTGTCCTATGAAAAAGTAATTTTGTAGCTAATGGTGACAAATATAATCTTGGAATAAACACAACTACCGGTTTTATCCCCATTCAAAATTTCAGCTTCAATCACACAAAATGCGCATCTTACAACCATCAATTGAGTGTCATTACAGAGCTCATCTTTAGGTGCAATATTTCGTAGTAAAATAATTGGACAACCAACCTTAAGGTCAAGTTTAAATGGAGGCAACCGAGGAGGATCCAAATAGTTTATATACTCGTTAGGATAACGATTAATAATGGCAAAATCGATATCTTCAGTTTCAGTCAATTTGTCTGCAGCTAGATACATTATCGGTTGACCAGGATAAATTTGTAATGCAGCAGTATTTATAAAATTAAAATCATCATTACCAGCGGAAAGAATTATTCGTTCAGTCAGGTACGCCGGAGTCATCGTACCATCAACATCTAGCTACGGATAAATTCTTAGTAATAACTCTTTTAAATCATTGCACCTGGATATGGGTTACTAACAGTCTTCTTAATTGATATCCGGTTTTCATAATTGAAGCCTCGTAAATACATTGTTTCCATTCAGAATCATCTTCAAGAAGACCTCTAGCAACACTTGTTACATTGAATGTAGAGTACTCTACATTATTGATTGTGGGTAAATTTTTCCACGATGTTGGTCCTTTAACAACTGTTAGTAACAACTGTAGATAGAAGCGTTCACCCAGGTTAGGAGATGCAAGGATTTGCAAGAGTTATTACTAAGAATTTATCTGCAGCTAAATGTTAAGGGCAGCAACTCCGACATACCTGACTCAACGAATAATTTTTCTGCATGTAATAATGATATCAATTTATAAATACTGCTGCATTACAAATTTATCATGGTCAACAGATAATGTATCTAGCTGCAGAGAAACTGGCTGAAACTGAATATACTGATCCTGCCATAATTAATCGTTATCCTAACGAGTACATAAACTTTTTGGATCATCCTGGGTTGCCTCCATTTAAACTTGACCTTAAGGTTGGTTATCCAATTATTTTATTACGAAATATTGCACCTAAAGAAGGGCTCTGCACTGACACTCGACTAATGACTGTAAGATGCGCATCACGTGGGATTGAAGCTCAAATTTTGAATAGGGATAAAACCGGTAATTTTGTGTTTATTCCAAGAATATATTTTTCACAATCAGCAACAAAATTACTTTTTCATGTGACAAGACGGCAGTTTCTTATTCGTGTAACGTATGACATGACAATTAATAAATCTCAACGACAATACGTAAAGTTCGTTAGAGTTGACTTGCGTAACCCAATTTTTTAGCCATGGACATCTTTATGTGGCACTTTCTAGGTGCACATCTTTTGATTGTGTTAGTGTCCTTCAGTCCAATTCAAACAATACAGTAAACATCGTTTATCCAGAAATCCTATTACGAATTTCAATAATGAATATTATATGTGAGTTTTTTAGATTTTTTTCTTTAATTAGTTCTATTTATTTTATTCATTTCGAAATTCTTTCAAAAAATCTTTAACAATTGGTTTCTAACATACATGTGTACCATTAGCATACGATCCTAAGCTTCCTAATGTGGACACGTATTGCTATTTATGGTTATGTAAGTAATTTTTAACTTTAGTTAAAATCATTTTATGATATCTTTTATTTTTTCCAAAATGAATAATTTGCTAAAATATGGCTTTGAATTTTTATACAGATTGATGTTGCGAAGGATGCTGATTTGTGTAAAACTATAAGGCACTAATCACACTTCTGACTATAATATCTGCTCTCATTTGTTTTCTAATCATTTTTTGTAATTATAGGTTAACTTTCTTCAGAACCATAAAATAGATGTTAAGTTATGTTTTTATAAAAGTGTTTAGTGGGATAAGATATGCTTGTCATTACATAAGTTATCTTTTTCATATTAAAAATATTTAATTTATTTCTTAATATTATTTTAAGAAACTTGAAAAAAGAACAATAAAAGCTAATGCGACATGAAATTTTGGTAAAAACAAAACTTGTTTTTTTTGAGGTAATATAAAAACTTTAAGATTTTTTTTAAAATATCATTTTCATTGAATATCCTAATACCATTTGTGATATAGAATTGTAAGATAATGTTTGCTGAGCTTGATTGGGTTCACAAAGCAAAAAGCCAAACGCTCCCACGAAATAAAGTAAATAGAGTTTTAACATTACTTTTTTTATATTCACAAATATATATTTATCCCTTTAATAAATATTGTTTGTTAATTAACTAGGTTAGTGTGCATCCAAGTAGTACTTTATCATGGATTAAAATTGACACTTCCTATTTTTATAATGTGATGAAGAACATGTTTTCTACTGAAACATGAGAGGCGTTAAAAACAATGCATGTAATATCCAAATTATAATACTAAAATATGAACTTTTGATATTTCAAATATTTATGTTTCATCTAAACATTTGATCAAATCAGTATATTGTTAAGTGGCCAACTCTTAGAAAGCACAAAAGATTAACCTTTAATTTCAATGTTCCTCGGTTTTAACTTCTCACCTTCTGTCTGTGTTTTATGATAAATGTTTCTTCTATAGAGTTAAAACATGATCTCTAACCGTTCCTCCATTTGTTTGGAGCCGAACAGAAACCGACTCCTGCCATTAACGCATGCATGCAGGTGATGGTTCTATGGAGGATGGTAAGGCAGATCGACGCTGTAGTTTTTTGTGTCTTTCTGTAACCTTCTACCATAATTTGTTATGTGCAACTTTACTAAAATGTTAATAAACTCATTTGCCCATTTTATTCCAATGAAATAGATGGTTGTCCAAAAAAATTCACTCATGAGCAGGTTCTACGAGCATGACTTGGATTCATTTTTACTGAAGTCAAATCTTTGTATTCTTATTTTGATGTGTACATATATTATTGCAGCAGTTACAAGCTTTTATGTTCAATTCAGCATTGGTGGATGATTTGTTATTAGTGCACAGGTTATATAACAAGCTATTGTGAATAGCATTATACTGATTTTGAGTTCTACAATTTCAAAATTTGTGTTTTAGTGAAATGAGTCACATGAAATGGGAGTCGGCGCATACTCATCGAAGTGTGATGAATCCTCTTTTGATGTTGCTGCTGTAGGGCTAAGTCCTGAGTATCATGTTGTGTATTGACTTTTTAAGAATATGTAAACAGAAGTATTGTAATTACCTTACATCATATCTGAATATTCTTGGACTATCACCATCAAAACTACTTATACAAATACATAAAACCTCCAGCTGCTCAAGCAAACAATCCTGATCCATCTATTTCTCAAAGATTAATTTGCTACCAATCAATTTTTCAAAGACGTCTCGAGCCAAATCGATGGCGTTGATTCAAATGCTGCATAGCTTGCATCTCATACCTATATACGCCATCTAATCAATACAACCAAAATTCTTCTAGATTGTTTGGGTGAAAAAACAGTTGAACTGGGGATCTAATATACGCTTACTTAGACTTGCTTGAACTGTTCAAAATTAAAACACATTTGCAGCCCTCTGATTACATTATGTTTGAAACAAATTGAATTATAAAATTTGGATAATTCTGATTTTTTTTGAAAGCAAACAAAAATAAATATAAAAAACATGAGCACGTGAAAAGTTTACGACCAATTAAATCGGGATGGAACTATTAGGGAACTAATTCGAAATTAATTTTTAGGGTGAACTAATTCTGGATGAAACTAAAATTTTGGAAAGTGAAATTTAGCGGTGAAAACCCTAAAATTTTTAGGCAAAACTAAATTTTATGTGTACTAAATTTTGGGATGAACTAAGATTTTGGGAGGAACTAAATTTCATGTGAATGGCTAAATTTTCAGGGAACTAAGATTTTGAGGGGGAATATCTGGGCACGGGTTATGACTAGATATATAATAATATACACAAATGGCCCCAGGCCATTACATCAACAAGAAAAAGATCAACCTAAACTTTTGTTCCAAAGCTCATATGATGTGTCATGTTAAAATTACACATCCTATCTAAGCTAAGTAAACTTTCCACATTAAGGAGATAATAACATAGAAAGGATGATATACCTACATGTGACAACTAGCTAGATTTTAATCTATTAAGCAATGTTCATCGTCCAACAAGCTTCTGTAGCCAATAAGTATTTTATTTAACTGCTGTCAATGCACTCAATGCACTGTAGTGGCTTAAAATCCATAATGGTCAAAAGGACAACCCAAGGTCATGTTCTATGCATTAATTTTCAAATTAAGATGTGCATCATGAATCATATTTTGCAGACTCGGAATCATATTCTACATATTGGCTATCCTGTATCATAAGCTAAAGTAGACAGCTTCCATGAATGCAAAAAAGTGAGTATAAAATTATAAGCATACATGCAAGCATATGAGAACATATATAAATATGTATATAAGTGCATAGAATGCAGTATAATATGAGTAACTTCTATCAGTATAACCAACACAAAAGACTGTTGCTTCACCCATATGAATTTGGCAATAACCATAACATTTCAAACAATAAACAAATAACTCTTTCTTGAAATTTTTGTTTTAAAAAAATCAAGCATATGTATTGGACTTATCTATGTATGATATCATTGATATGCGACACATTGCATATCAACTTTGAATATAAGATGCACTGCCTTTGCCAAACACATCACATATACATATCAATTGTGACAAGAAGACAAAACTCATCGCATCAAGTATTGATCAAGATGGCTGTAAATCTGTCAACCCTCGTCAGAAAACCAGTTTAACAAAGCCTGAAGTACACTTTAAATTTCAAGCATAAGCCAACGATAGGAAAGCATGAAACTCTAGTGTCCACTATATAAACCAATGAACTTGAGGAGACATTGTACATACAGCGAGTTAATCAGTAAAGAGAGATGAGGGGTAATGAATGAGGAGCTTATCCCAAAATGATGGTGTAATGAATGAAAAAGCATGCAAGAAAAACTGCCCCAAATGAGTACAGTTGTTTATCCCAAAATGATGATTAGGAATGGTTCTAAGTTTAAAAAAACAGAACGATAATTTTGTCAGGGAAACATCAAAAATATTCAAGCAATCATAAAGGTATGGTTAAATAAACGGCAAGAATACCAGAAGAGATGTCATTACAGACACACATAAATGCATGCATGCAACATGCATGTATCTCTTCATTAATTATTTTTCCTGGGGAAAATAAACTGGAGATCCTCCTCTTCTGTAGCTACTTTGGAAAAAGAAGGGCGTGCAATAATGATAGCACATCTGAGCCCATACTCCTCATTGGCATCTCCCTTTAGCTTATTCTAAACTTAGGATTATATAAACTCATTTGCCTTGTTACATCAAAGATGCATACATACATGAACTTACGTATGTATTTCTACATGCATACACAAGCATGAGCGCCATCACATATATGTAGGTGTATATGAACATGGTGTACACATGCATATGTATCTCCGTATGTGCAAATACCAACAAACATGCATGTACACACATGAACAAACAAATAGCTACATATCCATACACATGCTTATATATACCTGTAATAACAAAGCATTAGAGCTTCACAATATTTAATGAGCCAGGTGAGATTCCTACATCAGAACAAATAGTTATCTAAGAGGATGGGTCTGTGCGTGAACCTATTAGTAGAGAAAACAGTCCAATTTGTGATCGGGGCCATCGGACCCCACCATAAAAAGGCCAAACTCAATCCAATATCTGCCCACTAGTGTCACATATACCACAGTTATTAATTATATGTAATATGCAACTTACCAATAAAGACAATTCAAACCATGATAAATTCAAGGTGAATCAACGAACAACTAAAACCCTAGTTTTATTAAGCATGGTAAATCAGATAAAGACAATGCAACTAATCTATTGTTAATAGTTTATACCCAAGATCAAATAATTACGCCAGTTAACAATAGTATATGTAATCAAACAAAAAGCATTAAAAGCACTAGCGTTATCCTATCCTCTATTTAAACCCTTCAACAGCCTCAAGAACAATAAAAGAAAACAATAAATAAGGAACTTGGAGCGAAACGATCAAAACCCCTGACTGACCTTCAGCGGACCTCTTAGTGCCGGAAAGCAAACCGGAGCCACCGTAGCCACCGAAGCCAGTCCACGACGACTGGCCTCCGATCCCGCCGCCCATCTTGCTGTGGTTCGAGTAGAAAGAGGATCCGAAATCAAGCGACGACGACGAGTATTTGGTGATCTCTGAAGAAGAAGAGAGCGGGTCGGCATTAGAGTATCGCGAGGAAGAGTAGATGTAGGGATCGGCCGAGAGGCGCGATGAGTAGGAGGAGATCGTCCCTCCATGTGCCGAGCCATAGCCTCCGTAGAGATGATTCGCCATCGATTAGGGTTTGGGGCGGAGAGACAGAGAGAATGAGAAAAGATGAGTGAAGGGAGATTCGTTTAGGGTTTTGAAGGGAAAGTGGGGGCGGAAATAGAGGGCTCGGAGGGAGGGGCGAGCTTGATTGTGTGACGCATTGAATGTCGTGCGGTTCGTTTTTAGATCAATCAAGAGCGGTTGGACTGCGCCCGATCGGATACGGCCCGATCGGATAACGGCCCGAGGGTAGTTAATGATTTTCTTCTTTTTTTAAATACATCCGAAAAGAGTAAACATGGGGCCGTGAAACACTGGTATACACGTCTTAATTGTTTAATCCAAACACGGATACACACACTTCTCATTTTTCACCGAGTTTTACATTCATCGAAACACCGGTGTAAGTCTCACGTCCTCGATGTGTGCGTTGGTTTGGGTGTCCGTGCACTTTGTGCACCTGTTATTCCTACCAGTTTGTTAGCATAGCATGTACAAAGATACCAAAATTCCTCAACGATTCAGTGAAATCAAGAAAATTCCTTTCTGGTTTAATTTCGAATGCTAAAGCCGCTCTCAAAATCTAAGATGGCTTAGAAATTTTTTTAGTTTGCTTTAAAAGTGTCCTTAATATGATGAATTTCATACACTTCAGCATGTTTTTTATACGACTATTCTGATTTTTTTTTCAAAAAGAAACATAAAACTGAACTGAACTTTAAAGTTCCGAAAACAATATTTTATACTATATTTTATAAAACTAATCTTAAGTTTGGCTTTATTTCATAAAACTAATTATACTGAAATTTGAAAAAAAAACACGAACCTGCTGTAAAATTAGGCCAATGTTATGAGTGAGGGAGGCTTTTGGCCTCTCCACTCATTTATCCCTCCATTACTCCCCAATAGTTAGTATAATGGGGACCTTTGGAATTCATGCCCTTTGGTATTCCATGTTAATGAATAAATAGAGGACCATGGCCTTGAGCCATGGTTACTCTTTCTTTTGGGTTTCCAACACGTTATTAGCATGTGAGCTCTCGTTCTTGAGCTTTTCTTTTTATCCCCTCAAATCACCCTCACCGCGTTTAGGAATCTTGATTGCTGCGATCCGTTGCTGTGATTTCTGTGCGTTGAAGCTCGATCCCTAGGAATCTTTGGTTAGCGATCCGTTGCGGCGATTTCTACGGGGCATCGGAATCGAGGATTCATTCTACGGATCTTTGTTTTTATTATATCGATCTTCCCTAGATCTTTGATATAGAGGTAAAATTCTATTTCCCGTAGATATATAGTATGGACCACCTTCTATTACATTTGTATGTTGATATTTTTTTCTCAAATCAACATATTTTAGAAAATTTAACCCTACCGCCCGAAGGGGGGAATTATCCCTGATTCGACCTGGTCGCCTCACCGTCCCCTCCTGCGCACCCCACCCCCCGGCTTCGGGGGGGGGGTTCTCCGGTCGCTACACCCCCCCAGTCGGGGGGGCTCCTCATGCGCACCCCCCACGCTTCGGGGGGGTTCTCCGGTCGCCGCACCCCCCCAGTCGGTAGGCTCCTCTTGCGCACCCCCTCGCTTTGGGGGGTTCTTCGGCGACCCCCCCCCCTCGTGGGGGGGGGGGGGTTCTCCGGCGACCCCCCCACCCGGCCGCAACCCCCCCCCCCCCCTTAGAGGGGGCTCCTCGGTGACGCCCCCCCCCCCCCCCCCCCCCCCCCCGTCGGGGGGCTCCCCTCTGCCGCAACCCCCTCCCCCCTTTAAGGGGGGCTCTCTGACGCCCCCCCCCCCCCCCCCCCCCCCCCCCCCCCCCCCGTCGGGGGGGGGGCTCCTCTATGCAACGACCCCACGAAGAAGAAATGGGATGTCACTATTCCGGCCCCCCTGCCTGATTCACCGAAGGAGAAGACGGGGAGGGGGAGCCGCTACTCCGGCCTCCCCCCTATGCCGAGATCTGAAAATGGGGGGAGTGGGGCTGTTCCACTTCTTAACCATAACACTGACCCTTAAATTAGGGTTAGTGTATGTTTAAGGGTGTTTTTACCCCTGGGTATTTTTGGGCAAAATTTTAAAGCCCATGTGCCTGCAGCCCAAAACTAAATATTTTTAAGTTTGTGCCTGAAGCCCGCACATAAGTCCAATATGCTTTAAAATTAATTAAATACTGATTTTTAATCAGTTCTTCATTATTAATTCTTTAAATTTAATAGAAACATCCAGAAAAATCCTGTAAAACTCTGTAAAAAATAGGAAAAATCAAAATTATCATTTTTGACAACTTTTTGGTTGATTTAATTAATATTTTTAATTATTTCATATTATGTTAAATTCAACAAAATGCATTTTAATTGGATTAATTAGATTTTTATTTATTTAATAATTATGGAATGTCCTGAGATCGCTCTGCCGTTAGTTATCTAACCTAACGGTGCATAATATGTCTCCACGAGGCCCAAATAATTATTAAATATTTTATATTTCTCCAATAAATTGCTTGTGATGTTGATTAAATTAAATTTGACATACATGCGTGTGTTGCATAGTTATTTAATATAAACTGCGTGGATGTTGTAAATAATTCAGTCTTGTGGTTTGGGATCAGCCATTTTGAGATACACCTTTTTATATTTCTCGCTTTCTTTTTATGTTTTGAGAGATATTGTAGTGAGGTTATAATATAAAAATGCCAAAGACCGGAGCTCAGCCAAATTGAAGACGGAGATGAAATCTGCATTATGCTGGGACCCAAAATAGGTTTCCAAGTTGTATTTTTCATTTCTTTTTGTATTTCATTTTTTGGACTTCATTCGGACATTTTTGGACATTTTGTTTCTACGGGTATGTCGCCGATCCCCACATGACTGTTTATTTACTTTACGTGAATTTATTTTTCACAAATATTAATTCATGCGTATTAAATTTCATATATAAATGGCAAAATTGGCTAGCGTCGATTTCGAGGTCCTTGACGCAGCTGGAAAGAACTACCAGAGCTGGCAAGTTGACCTGAAGTTCCATTTGCGTTCAATGGCACTCCTTCACTCAATTCTGGCCCCCTGCAACAGCCGAAACAACTACTGGTAAGGCCCATGCAGCGGCCCAGCCAGCTGGTAGTTCTACTACCGTTATCTCAGACATGGATAAGGCGAAAGCCATTATATATATCAGGAGACACATAAATCGGACCTTAAAGGTCAAATACTTAACGGTAGAAGACCCTCTTGAGTTGTGGACAGCGCTGGAGGCACGTTATAAGCATCAAATTGAAGTCATACTACCACGTGTCAGTTATAAGTGGTAAAATCTCCGTCTTCAGGACTATAAGTCCGTTGTTGAGTACAACTCAGCACTTCAAAATATCACCTCATGCCTGAAGTTGTGTGGTGAAGAAGTCTCGGAGCATCGCTTGTTGGAAAAGACATTTCTCTCGTTTCACAAGATAGAACTTCACGAAGTTCTCTGATTTGCTCTCTTGCCTTCTTAAGGCAAAGCAGAATAGAGACTTACTACTTGCCACTCATAATCTGCGTCATGCTGGTGCTGCACCTCTCCTTGAAGCCAGCCATGTTTCTCGCCAGAAGTGGAAAAACAAGAAGAAGGCTAGAAAGAACAAAGGGAAGACTGCAATGAAGCCAATAAGAGCACCACCCCAGAACAACAACAACAAGTGGAAGAAAAACTTCACATGGAAGCGTAAGAACACCGGTCCAGTGCCAATTCCAAAGAAGAACTGTGAGGACAACTGCCATATATATGGCATGACTAGACATTGGTCCAGGAACTGTCGCACTCCTCTCCACCTACAGGACCTGTATCAGGCGAGCTTGAAGCCTCCCCCTGAAACTAACCTGGCGGATATTCAAGCTCCGATCAAGTTTACTGCACAAGACTTCGAGAATGATGATCTGCTCGATTGAACCTTATCTTCTGTTTTTCTATGCATTTAAAATAAATGTAGCTTCATCTGTAGTTTGCTTTAAATGAACTTTAATTTGAATGTCAATTTTCATTACTCAAATAAATTTTCACTTTGTTTAATATAGATGAAGTGTGAGTGCCTAGTGGACAGTGCTTCGACGCACACCATCCTTCGCGATCGATGCTATTTTTATAGCTTGAACAAATATGACGGTCCTGTTATCACAATTTCAGAACTGTCCAATATAATCGAAGGATCTGGTGAAGCAATCATATTGCTCCCAAATAAAAGAAGACTCAAAATACAAAATGCACTTTTCTCTCCAAAATCCAATAGGAATCTCATAAGTTTCAAGGATATTCGTTTTAACGGGTATCACTTAGAAACTAGAGATGAAGAAAACATTGAATATATGTATGTGACTCGTCAAAAAGATGGCCAGAAGACCATCTACGAACGATTTAAGGGACTCCCGTCGGGTCTCCACCACACATATATTCACCATATAGAAGCCAATATTACTGAGCACCAGAAGTGCCTTTCATTGCCAGGATTTCAACTCTGGCACAATGACTTGGTCACCCAGGATTAGCTATGATGCGCCGCATCATCACTGAATCCCGTGGACGTAATTTGAAGAACCAGAGGATTCTTCAAAAGGGTAAGTTTCCTTGTCTCCCTTGTTTTAAGGGAAAACTAATAACGAGACCATCCCTCCTGAAAGTGTGGTTAGAGTCTCCAGGCTTCCTAGAGAGAATTATGGTGACATTTGCGGGCCTATTGACCCTGCAAGCGGCCCATTTTTGTACTTCATGGTACTGATTAATGCATCCACAAAATGGTCTTATGTGTGCCTATTGTCCACCCGCAACCTAGCTTTTCCAAAGCTATTGGCACAAATAACTAGGTTGTGGGCTCATTTCCCCGATAACCATACCAAGAAATTACATCTTGATAATGTGTGCGAATTCACTTCTCAAGTCTTTGAAGACTATTGTCGGGCAACGGGTATCGAAGTTGAACATTATGTAGCACATGTTCACACACAGAATGGATTAGCAGAGTCTCCTATAAAGAGACTCCAATGGATTGCACGTCCATTGCTCATGCAATCCCAGTTGCCTGTGGATGCTTGGGGGCATGCTATTCTGCATGCCGCATCGCTTATTAGGATAAGGCCCTCTGGTGGCCATATATTATATCCGATGCAGCTAGCATATGGTGCACCACCAGATATCTCTCATTTGAGAGTGTTTGGTTGTGCGGTATATGTCCCAATAGCACCACCTCATAGGACCAAAATGGGTCCTCGGCGTCGTATGGGTATATATATTGGGGTTGATTCGCCCTCTATTATTAGATACCTGAAACCTCTTACGGAGGACGCATTTAAAGCACGTCTTGATGACTGTGAATTCGATGAGAAAACTTTTCCAAAACTAGGCACACAGGCTAAGAAGCCTGACGCTTCTGGGACCATTTCTTTGGACAAGAAGTCTTTGTCTCTATATGATCCGTGTACTAATCTGTGTGAAGATGAGATCATGAAGATCCTTCACATTCAGAACACAGTACATTTACTGCCGGATAAATTTACGGACAACCAGAAGATTGTTCGTTCACACGTCTTTGTAGCCAACACGCCAGCTAAAATTGACATCCCCAAAGATGGATGCAATCCACCGGTAGCAGAATTAGCTGTACCACAACTGAAAAGAGAACGACCGCCAGGTTCAAAAGATAAAGTTCCTCGAAAGAGGAAGATTCCTGGAGATATTACGATGATCCCTCCACAGGATGCTAAGCTCAGACCAGCAACCTCTCCCCTCCTTATTTCTCGTGCAGAGGAAACAATAGAAGAAACATCATTTAATTACGTACGTACTGGAGAGGTATTGGACAGATATAGCAAAATCGTCGACGACGATTTTGCTTTCGCTATTGTCGTTCACGTCGCTGAATACGACGATGACGTCGAACCACAATATCTAGCGGAATGTAAACACTGAGTTGATTGGCCAAAGTGAGACGAGGCAATAAGAGTAGAGCTGGACTCACTCTTGAAACGCAAAGTCTTTGGACCAGTAGTCCAAACACCTGTAAGTGTTAAACCTGTGGGATATAAGTGGGTCTTCATTAGAAATAGAAATGAAGAAAATGTGATCGTACGCTACACGACAAGCCTTGTAGTGCATGGATTTTCCCAAAGGCCGGGGATTGCTTATGAAAATACATATTCCCCGGTCATGGATGTGATCAATTTCCGATTCTTGCTTAGCCTATCGTCTCTGGAAAGCCTAGAAATGCAGCTCATGGACATTGTGACTGCATATCTATATGGCGATATAGATAAAGAAATCTATATGAGATTTCCAGATGGGTTTAATTTACCCCCAGAGGTGAAAGAGAGACCTCAGGACGTCTTATCTGTAAGGATTCAAAGATCATTATATGGTCTTAAGCAATCAGGAAAAATGTGGTATACCAGACTAAGTGTTTTCCTTGCACAGCAAGGATTCATAAACAATGAAGTCTGCCCGTGTATCTTTACCAAAAGAACGAGAAAGGGGTTTGTCATCGTCGCATTATATGTGGACAACTTAAATCTCATAGGATCTCCTGCAGAGATCAATGAGATATCTGAAAGCCTAAAGCATACCTTCGAAATGAAAGACCTAGACAAAACAAGGTACTGTCTTGGCTTACAGATTGAACACATACGAGGTGAAATCTTGTTACACCAATCAAACTATACAAGGAAACTTCTTAGCAAGTTTCGAATGGAACAATGTCATACTTTAAGTACTTCTATGGTCATAAGATCACTGGATGTTCATAAGGACCCCTTCTGGCTGCTGGAAGAGGGGGAGGAGTTACCGGGTCCTGAAGTACCCTGCCTCAGTGCCATTGGAGCACTTCTATATCTGGCAAACTGCACGCGTCCCGATATATCGTTCGCAATTAATCTTCTTGCCAGACACAGTGATGTGCCTACAAAGTGCCACTGGAACGGAGTAAAGCATCTTCTACGCTACCTCCAAGATTCTATAGATCTTGGACTATACTACCAGAGAGGTGCCTCCTCCCAGTTACATGGTTAGCTGATGCATGTTACATATCGGATCCCCATACAGCAAAATCACAGACTGGTTTTGTGTTTACATACGGAGGAACTGCTATCTCATGAAGATCGGTAAAGCAAACTACAACAACAACATCATCCAATCACTCTGAACTCATTGCGATCCACGAAGCAAGCAAAGAGTGTTTTTGGCTTCGCTCCGTTGTCCAACACATCCTTGATACCACTGGCCTGAAGACTGGTGATTATGAGCCCACTGACTTGTTTGAAGACAACACTGCATGCATTGCATAACTCAGAAAGGGCTACATCAAAGGCGACAGAACGAAACACATATCTCCCAAATTCTTCCGGACACACGATCTACAAAAGAACGAGGAGGTCAAGGTTTAGCAGATACAGTCCTGCAACAACTTAGCTACAGTCCTGCAACAACTTAGTTGGTTTATTTACTAAGTCTTTACCGAGATGTATTTTTGTAAAACTTGTAAAAGGAATTGGTATGAGACAGCTGAAATACCTACAAGCCTGAAGCGTGTACAAATTAGGGGGAGTAACCTGTGGGTTGCACTCTTTTTCCTTAAGCTGTTAGTTTTTCCCACTGGTTTGTCCACAGCTAAGGTTTTAACGAGGCAAACACGATTACTCTGGATCCAGAAGTATCCACCCTCTTAGCTTTATACGCTAAAACCAAAGTAATAGATGGATAAGAGAGTGTGTTATGAGTGAGGGAGGCATTTGGCCTCCCCACCACTTTATCCATCTATTACTCCCCAATAGTTAGTATAATAGGGCACTTTGGAATTCATGCCCTTTGGTATTCCATGTTAATGAATAAATAGAGGACCATGGCCTTGAGCCATGATTACTCTTTCTTCTGAGTTTCCAACAGCCAAAGTTTAATGTAGTTTTTCTTAAACTTCAAACATTCAATGCAATTTTAAGTTTTTTTTTCTAGAACAGACCAAAATTCAATAGGCTTACAAAATTCAGCCAGTCCTTGATATGTTCCCATCATTTTTCCAAAATCCACATCTCATTCAAAATCCTAACTTGGTACTTAAATCTGAGCCAAATATTGTAACTGAAGACATCTTCCTCCCCCATTTTATCCTCTATTTTAATTCATATGGCTCCATTAACATTTACCTAATGGTCTCTTGAGCAATTTTCAACAAAAAAAGTTCGAGACAAATTTGTTTTTGTTAATTGTGATACTTCACGGAATTTAACTCTATTTTGCGCGGTGAACAACCCCCCTCTGGTCGTTCGGATTGAGATGGTGCTTTTTTTTGTTATTAGATTGTGTGTTTGGTAGCATGTATCTGCATTTGTAAGGGTAAATCTTAAATGCAAAAATAATTAAATGTTGTAGAAGGTCTATTTTTCATCTGCTTGGTACACTAACGTAAAAAGTAAAATGAATTGCTATTGAACTCTTCATGCTTTTGGTAACATGCAAGATTTCACAAGGAAAGCTTTTCGTACCAAAAATACAATGTATGATTTTTTTTTCATTCAAATTGTCAAAGAGATAGGTGACATCCAAAAGGAACTATGCATATTCTAACATCTTTCAGTCGACAACAAAATTTAAATATATTTTAACAATACAAAAGCAATTCTAATAGTTCAAATATATTAGAGTCCACATCTGCTTCATCAGGTGCCCCTTAACAATCACAGCAAGTACGGACCATATCTGCTTCAACATTACAATTTCTCTGCAGGTTTCCCTACAAAAAATGGAAACAGACCAACATGTCCAAGAGGAGGATGAGATGATCATAATACAACATATTCCCAACGTATAGAAATTCGTCATAAATTTCAAGCACTGACCCAGTAGGCTCGTGAGCAACGTCAGTAATGATGCTTCGTAGTTTGATCTGCCTGGGATGTCACAAGATTTTTAGCGTCTGTTTGATCCTGGATTGAGATAACACATTAACACTAATGCCTTCTCTATTGCAACAATCTTCAAGTATGGCTTGGATGTGTAAAGTAACAAATCTGTACGCTCTTCTACATATCATGATATCATACCTTGAGGTTGCAAAAGACTGGACCATAAAAGTCTATCATCCTTTTCGCTCCCATCCATTTCCCTATAACTATTATTATATGGTCTAATACAATAATTTAAACTATAGTACGAATAAATATTATTAAACCGATGATTTCTTCATCCCCTTCATGCTAGTACAAGCCTGTTTTGTAGAATGAAAGAGCCAAAGATCAAGTGAGAGTGAGAGTGAGAGTGTGAGAGACTCTAATGCAGCAAGGCCGTTGTCTTGTCTCTATCCATCTCGCTCGCTCACCCTCCATCTCTATCTCATTGTACAGTCTAATAGCATAACTTAAGATGAAGTATGAAAATATTATTAAACCGGCGATTTCTTTAGTCTCTTCATGCTTCAGCTTAAAGTACAAAACTGGGCTGTATAACGAAATAGCTGGGCGCAAGAGAGTATGATATATAAAGATACGACTCTAATGCATCAAGGACATTGCCAAGTCTCTATCTTTGTTACTTAGCCACGTTCATACGATATGATAAGCACAAATGCTCATCATTGCCAACAAGCGGTCTGGAATAAAATTTACAATGAGAAACAAAACAAATATTGAGATAAAAGCAAAGAAAATACAGTAAACATGTTTGGTAGAATAACATATCATCTTTAAAAATGTTGCAAAAACTTGTGATAAGAAAATGCAAATACGATAAGAACAAATTTAGAAGTCATTACAAAATTTCAAAGAGGCATAAATAGAAATATCCATGAGAGAAACCAAACAAGCAGACCAATGTTAGCAAAAATGGCTCTTTGTGTTTCGTCTGCAACATTTCCAATTCCCACGCATTACTGCCTATAATGACCATTACTGTAGGAAAAACTTTAGACGAACTATATGACATCGGAATCCCCCGGCGAATAATTACCCAGCAACCGCTATGCCGCGATCTTTCAGATATAAACCACAACAGCCAAAATCCAACCAACCTAGCAAGATAAAAAATAACGACATCAGTAAAGCAACAAATCAAGCGACACAGAATTTACCCTGTTTCGGCCCGCTAACGGCCTACATCCAACTTATCGATGATGGTTTCCACTAATAAGATCGGAGAGAATACACAGACTCCTTCAATTTTCTTCAACAATAGATAGCACCAATAACTCCAAGATTGGAGTTCAAACTCTTCTCACCAAAACACAAGAGATAATCTCACCAAAAGAGAAGAAACACAAAACTCTCGCTAATAATCTCTCAACCTGAAAAGAGAAATCCCAAAGAAGAAGATTACAAAGAATATCACTCACCAAACAATACGCTCAATCTCCATGACGCGTGAGAAAGAAGACCCTTGATGACGGCTCGAACAAATTATTCTCCTTATATTTGCATCAATGCGTTTTGGCATTTAAATAGCAATAATTAGGGTTGTGGAGCCGTAGCAAACAATGGCTATTCGATTTGATTAATAATCAATTGAACGGCCTAGATTCAAATCCACAGCATCTGCAGTGGGCACTGTCAGACGTCTGATCCAAAGCGGTTAGGCGTATGATGAAATGTTGCTGCTTAGAAACCTTAGTACCATCAGACGTCTGATGCAGTGTCATCAGACGTCTGGAAAAATATTGCTACAATTTCCCGAGAGCAGCCAGTCATTTGAGTCACATGCCCCCAGTCGTCTAAAAGCAGCTGGCCAGATGTCTGGTCGATAGACGTCTGATAGTATAGCATTAGACATCTGGTGTGTCATCTGCTTATATGTGCTTTGAAGCGATCAAAACCAGACGTCTGTTGCTGCAGAATCTCTAGGGTGAAATTTGAGGCATAAACTTCAACACTCTACCCTGCTTCAAACTTTCTCCACTACATAATCAGCACTCCAAACATCACCAAGACGCATCCAAGCTCTCTATCATGGCTCTACCCTAATTCCAACCATCTCTTCTCATGAAACCATGTACTTGTCATCGGGAACTACACCCATTATCGCATCAACGCTCAATGTGATTCTCCAAGCTCAAGCACCTCTTGAGCTCGAAGAGCTGCACCAATCTCGCCACCTTACTTGTGGCGATCTTCTTCTTTAAGCTTGACATCGTGACTTTAGACCCCACCATCGACAAAACTGAAAACAAACCCGTGTCTACCAAAGTATCCGAAGTCGATGCATGGTCGCACTCCATAATAGTCGCCTGGGTTCATCTCTACCCTCTTAGGAAGCACCATGCACCGTCTTCCCCAAACATGAAGTGAGAGCACCATTTTCATTCGGCTTTGACGTCCATAACTCACTTCCTTTGGATGTAACTCTCTAATATGACTTCACCATAACACCACGGTACAATCTCTGTGAGATCCTCTGCTCCTGATCATCTCTAAACCGCTGGTTCTCCATAATCCAGACGATCCATTGGAAAAACTGCTTCTCGCCCACCTTGAGCCATGCCACACACGTCGGCTACGTGAGTGCTCATCAATGTGCTATAACTACTCTACCCGAATTCCCAACTCCTCCTTGCACTCAGCAACGTGTCCTCCTGAGGACTGCAACTCTATCCTGAAGGCATCTGCTTCCCTGTTGACAACCTGAGCCGCACCTGAAGTTAAATCACAATGGGATATAACCTGGACTCTGTCACCTGACGATCCCTTGCTGCATACCGCAACTATCCCATCTTGTAACCAACCTTGCTTCCTTGTCACGATGCCCCTATGAGTCCCAAACGCTCCTTCAATAGAGCTCTATGGTGTACTAGATCTTTGACCCACCATCGTCTGACCCTGAAGCCTATAAAGGCTGCCAATCTTCTTTGTCGCCATCACAAAACGACCTCTCTTGGACACTCGTGGTCGCTCTCCCTTAAGCACTACGCTACACTCCACACCAGTCAAGGCTCCAAGCGAAATAAGATTTAGCTGCAAATCTGGTACATGTCTAACACCTGTTAGTGTCCGAATGGCTCCATCGTGCATCTTGAACCATACTGTGTTGACCCCTGCTACTTTAGATATAACTCTGTTCTCCATGTAGATGTCTGGTCCATCTCTAGGAGTATATGTCACAAAGCGACTCCGCAGCGGAGTCATATGGGAATCGCACTCTGAATCAAGAATCCATAAAGTCCGATTGTCTTACAAATAAGACAGTCAATATCTCACCATTATCGACATATATGCACGCATTACCAAACGCTGCTACAGGCTGAGCAGATTTATTACCTTTAGCCTTCAACGGTGTGCACTTGTTCTTCCAATGTCTTGGTTTCTTGCAATAATGTCATTCATGGTCATTACCTCCTTGGCACCTTCATTTGGGCCTTCTAGTCTTGGATCCTGATTTAGATTGCACACTCTGACGACCCCCCAAAGAGAGCTACATCCATATCACTAGGACTTGTATCGCCTCTTGACACCTTTCTGAGCTCATGCAAGCATAGAGCTCCCTTGATCTATTCCAAAAATATTTTGTCCTTTCTTTGTGTCATGGTCTCGACAAAGAGTGAATACTCCTCAGGTAGTGAACATAGCAATGCAATTGTTTGGTACTCATCACTTACATTCTCTACCACAGCTTGCATATCCAACACCAACTGATTTAATTGATCAAGATGATCCTATAGCGATGTCCCCTCTTTCATCCTGAACATAAGCAATTTCTATAGTAAATACAGTCTTCATGTGAATGATTTCATCAGATATAAGGATTCAAGGCTTTTTCCACGACTTTACAGTTTTCTCTTTCGCAACTTTGCAAAAGATCTTGTCTGATAAAGTCATTTGAATATGGCTGTGTGCTTTCATTTTTAAATTTGACCTCACATATAGTCTGTGATAAAATCTGGAATGGATTTTGTCAAAGACTATCCTATAAAGTTCCTCATGCTTGAGCATAGCCTTCACACTCATGCACCAAATAGTGAAGCTATTCTTTCCAGTAAACTTTTCGATCTTGTATCCTGCTTTTGAATGAGTCTCTGCCATTATGATCTCCCCAACAACCTAAACGCTCTGATACCACTTGTTGAGAAAAATTTAGATGGACTATAGGACAGTGAAAGTCCTCAGCGAATGCTACCCAACAATCACTATGCCGCGATCTTTCAGAGATAAACCACAATAGCCAAAATCCAACCAACCTATCAAGATAAAAGTAACGAAAGCATGAAAGCAACAAATCAAGCGACACAGAGTTTACCATGTTTCGGCCCGATAACGATGCATACGCCCAACTTCCCGATGATGGTTTACACTAATAAGATCAGAGAGAATATACCAACTCCTTCAATCTTCTTCAATCTTCTTCTACTAATTTGAGATCTCTTCTTACCAAAACACCAGAGATCTCAAATCTAACTAAAAGAGAAGAACTCTAAAACTCTCACAAATAATCCCTCAACCCGAAAGGAGGAATCACAAAGAAGAAAATTACAAAGAATATCATTCACCAAACAATACACTCAATCTCCAAGACGCATGAGGAAGATCTTTGATGACAGCTCAAACAAATTCTTCTCCTTCTCTTCGCCTTAAAGTGTTCTGGCATTTAAATATCAATAATTAGGGCTGTGGAGCCGTAGCAAACAATGGCCGTTCGATTTAAATCAGCAACATCTGCGATGGGCACCGTTAGACATCTAACCCAAAGCGGTCAGGCATCTAATGAAATTCTACCGCTTAGAAAACGTAGCACCATCAAATGTCTGATGCAGTGTCATCAGACGTCTGAAAAAATATTGATATAGTTCCTCAAGAGCCATCAGTCTTTTGAGTCCTATGCCCTTCGTCATCTGAAGGTAGCTGGTCAGATGTCTAGTCTTCAGCCAGACGCCTGATAGTAGAGCATCAGACGTCTGGCATGTCAGCTGCTGATACATGCTTTGAAGCAGCCAGAACCAGACTTGTGGTGCTATACCACCACGCGTCTGATTACTACAGAATCTCCAATGTGAAGTTTGAAGCATAAACGTCAACACTTACTTGATCTTGCATAAATACTCAACATTACATAGAGCTTTGGAAGCATTCTAATGCGGGTCGGCACTTAGGGGGGACGAGCCGCACGGGCTTGGAAGAGGGTCCGGTTCGGGTCTACCATCGGAGGCAGCGACTTGGGTCCACCACGGACCCGGTCCTAGACTTGTGATTCCTCATAAGTGGGGAGGGTAAGAGGATAATTAGACAATTATTAACCCCTCCCCCAATAAAGGGCCGGCCGGCCCTAGGATGGGATTATCGAAGAATTGTGCAAGGTATTTTATTTCTTAGAATCCCTAGTTTAATTCCTATTTGCTAATTAGTTGTTTTAGTCCTTAGATCTATTATTCTAGCAATTAAATAGTAATTTCAGATCAGTTCTTCGGCATTAAAACCTAGATTAGGAAGTCCAAAAGCCATAAAAATCCCACCTTTGATCCCCACAAAAGCCCTAATCGTATCAAATTGGTATCAGAGCGGCGTTGACGGAGGCTATAGCGGCGTTGACCGCTCATCTTGTACCAAAGGCGGATCCAAGCAAAAAGACGATTTTTTTTTGAAGATGATCCGTATCTAGAAGAAGACGGATGCTTTGAGCAAGAGGACGAGGTTGTCATCTTAGAGGCAGGAGAGGATGAGGAGGAGATGGAGCACCAGCACTTGGACCTTGTAGAGGTGTCCCTCAATTCCGTGGTGGGGTTCACGCCGAACCACACCATGAAATTGGTGGGACAGGTGGGTAGCCAGGAGGTGATAGTGTTGATCGACAGTGGGGCCATCCACAACTTCATTTCCAGCAGGCTGGCGGAGGCACAAGGCTTGCAGATGAGTGGCACGGGGCGGTATGGAGTGATGCTAGGCACGTGACAGGTGACACATAGCACTGGTGTCTGCCGCGGGGTGGTTGTGGCGATTCAGGGAGAGCAGATTATCGCCGATTTCCTTCCCTTGGAGCTAGGGAGTACAGATATCATCCTGGGGATGAAGTGGCTGCAGACCCTCGGGGAGACCAGGACGAATTGGAAGATGCTGAGGATGGAGTACCAGCATGGAGGGAGGACAGTGGTATTGCAGGGGGACCCCAGCCTCTGCCGTTCCTTGGTATCTTATAAGGCCATGTCCAGGGCGATCCACACAGCAGGGGGAGGTTTCTTGGTGGAGCTACAGGCTGTGACAACGTCAGTACAGAGCGAGGGCCCCACACAGGCGGTAGCACCGGAGGTAGAGCAGTTGTTGGCTCAGTATGAGGAGGTTTTCCAGACACCGCAGGGGCTGCCATCACACAGAGATCATGAGCACGTCATTGTTTTGAGGGAGGGCGTGTCTCCCATCAGTGTGCGACCCTACAGGTATCCACAGGTACAGAAGGACGAGATAGAGAGGCTGGTGGAGGAGATGCTGCAGGCGGGGGTGATTCAGCCGAGCACTAGCCCTTTCTCTAGCCCGGTTTTGTTGGTAAAAAAGAAGAATGGCAGCTGGAGATTCTGCGTGGATTACAGGGTCATGAATAGGGAGACGGTGGCAGATAAATTTCCCATTCATGTGATTGATGAGCTGCTGGATGAACTCCACGGGGCAGCATGTTTTTCCAAGATTGATCTGAAGTCCGGGTACCATCAGATACGGATGAGGGCGGCCGACGTGCCAAAGACTGCTTTCAGGACTCACGAGGGGCATTATGAGTTCCTAGTCATGCCCTTCGGCCTGACGAATGCACCGGCGACATTCCAGGCCTTGATGAACAAGGTCTTCCGACCTTTTCTGAGGAGATTTATGCTGGTCTTCTTTGACGACATCCTGGTGTACAGCCGCAGCATGGAGGAGCATATGGGGCATCTGCGAGCGGTGTTGCATGAGTTACAGGAGCAGCAGCCGTGTGCGAACAAGAAGAAGTGTCTGTTTGGACAGCCACAGGTGGAGTACTTAGGACACGTGGTGTCAGCAGAGGGAGTTGCAGTAGATAGGACCAAGATTGCGGCCATGTTAGACTGGCCGATACCTTCCACCTTACGGGAACTGCGAGGCTTCTTGGGCTTGACCGGGTATTACAGGAAATTTGTCCAGGGATACAGCACGATTGCTTGGCCTCTTACCGAGCAGCTAAAGAAGGACAACTTTCACTGGGGCGAGGAGGCTACCAGGGCATTCGAGGCCTTGAAGCAGGCGATGGCGTCGGTGCCAGTTTTAGCACTCCCAGATTTCAGCAGATCATTTGCGATAGACACCGACGCATCAGGGTATGGCTTGGGGGCAGTGTTGATGCAGGACCAGAGGCCGATTGCTTTCTTCAGCCAGACTCTGTCAGCACGGGCGAGGCTGAAGTCAGTTTATGAGAGGGCCCTACTTGTTGGGTAGGAAGTTCATAGTGCGGACAGACCAGCGGAGTTTGAGATATTTATTGGAGCAGCGCATGGTCACCGAAGAGCATCAGAGGTGGCTCTCCAAGCTGGTCCATTTCATATTCGAGATACAGTACCGCCCAGGCCTGGAGAACAAGGCGGCTGACACCTTGTCACGCCGCGAGGAGCTTGCAGAGGTAGCCTCCATCTCAGCACCGGTCCTCTTGGATTGGGAGCCCTTGAGTAGAGAGATTGAGGCTGATGAAGATCTGGCGAGGATCCGTGAGGCACTGCAGTAGGGATCCGTAGACTTCCAGGGATATAGCATGGATGGACAGAGGCTGCTATACCACGGCAGACTGGTGATTCCTAGGGGTTCCGCCCACATCCCCATGATTTTTCAGGAGTTCCACAGCAGCGCCATCGGCGG
The DNA here is from genome assembly GCA_030789695.1 of Scilla litardierei. NCBI lineage: Eukaryota > Viridiplantae > Streptophyta > Magnoliopsida > Asparagales > Asparagaceae > Scilla > Scilla litardierei. The sequence continues at coordinate 319,540,173 of CM061133.1, forward strand.
ACACTCCGGGATACAACAGACTTACAGGAGGATGGCAAGGGAGCTATACTGGCCCGGGATGAAGAAGGACATTGCCCAGCGGATAGCAGAGTGTGACGTGTGCCAGCGTCGCAAATATATGGCAATGTCACCAGCGGGACTTTTACCGCCATTAGCCTTGCCAGAGAGAGTCTGGGAGGATATCAATATGGATTTTATTGAGGAGTTGCCGCGATCAGAGGGTTACAGTTCTATACTAGTGGGGGTCGATTGGCTCAGCAAGTACGCCCATTTCATACCCCTCAAACACCCTTACACTGCAGTTACGGTGGCAACAGCTTTCATGAGGGAGGTGGTTCGCCTGCATGGGTTTCCCGATTCCATAGTGTCAAACCGAGATAAAGTGTTCATTAGCAGCTTCTGGCAGGAGTTATTCAAGGTGCAGGGGACCAAGTTGCGGAGGAGCACTGCCTATCACCCACAGACAGATGGGCAGACAGAGGTGGTGAATAGGAGTGTGGAAACATATCTGAGGTGCTTCGCTTCAGAGACACTGAAGCAGTGGGCCAGATGGTTGGTGTGGGCAGAATATTGGTACAACACCTCGTACCATTCGGCAGCATAGAGCACCCCATTTCGGATCCTATATGGCCGAGACCCGCCACAGTTGATACATTACAGCAGAGGGGCCACGCCGGTGTCCCAGGTAGAGGAGCATTTGACTGAGAGGGACAAATACCTGGAGGAGTTGAAGAAACACATGTTGAGAGCCCAACAGATCATGAAGACCAAGGCTGATGCACACCGGCGAGATGAGCACTTTGAGGTAGGGGACCGTGTGTACCTGAAGCTTCGACCTTACAGGCAGAGGACCCTGGCCCGTCGGAGCAATGAAAAGCTAGCAGCCCGTTACTATGGACCTTTCGAGGTGACCGCTCAGATCGGGAAGGTGGCCTATAGACTGCAGTTGCCCGCCACTTCGACCATCCACCCGGTGTTCCACATATCGCAGTTGCGGCGGGCCATCGGGAATCACACACTGTCACCCACCCTTCCACCCACTCTGACATATGACATGGAGGTGCTTCTGGAGCCTCAGGAGTTGACAGGGATCCGACAGACCGCGAACGGGATTCAGGAGGTGCGGATTCGATGGCGGGGCCTTTCCGACCACGATGCTACATGGGAGGCTGCTTCAGTGATCCGCAACCAGTTTCCAGACTTCCACCTTGAGGACAAGGTGGCACTTTTGGGGGGAGTAATGATGCGGGTCGGCACTTAGGGGGGACGGGCCGCACGGGCTTGGAAGAGGGTCCGGTTCGGGTCTACCATCGGAGGCAGCGACTTGTGTCCACCATGGACCCGGTCCCAGACTTGTGATTCCTCATAAGTGGGGAGGGTAAGAGGGTAATTAGACAATTATTAACCCCTCCCCCAATAAAGGGCCGGCCGGCCTTAGGATGGGATTATCGAAGAATTGTGCAATGTATTTTATTTCTTAGAATCCCTAGTTTAATTCCTATTTGCTAATTAGTTGTTTTAGTCCTTAGATCTATTATTCTAGCAATTAAATAGTAATTTCAGATCAGTTCTTCGGCATTAAAACCTAGATTAGGAAGTCCAAAAGCCATAAAAATCCCACCTTTGATCCCCACAAAAAACCCTAATCGTATCACATTCCAAAATTGTTTAGACCATAATAATGATCGTGTTTCCAGTTAGGTAAAGTCTTTGGGTCTTTCTCACATTATACGACAATGATAGCAATCATAACTAGTCATTGCTACCAACGAACATCACCTTATATGTACACTAGAAAATTGAAACACAATATATAAAGTCAGGAAGAAAGTTCAAATTTGAAATTATATTATACCAACCGTAAATGCACTTGAAATAATTAACTAGATTCTAGAAGGTAATTGTCGGTAAAAACAAGAGATTTGCTAAGTGCACAACATAAAATGCGGTGCATTTTTCTTAAAATTTCATTTTTAGAAAAATATCACATTAGTATCCCATCACGGGACACTGATGTGACATATTTTTCCAAAAATGAAAAAATAAGGATAATGCACCGCAAGCCTTGCGATGCATTTGGCAGTTCTAAAAAACAACTAAGCATATTTGGCAGTTCTAAAAAACAACTAAGCATATGTGTCAATAAAAATAAATAGATACATAGGACAAATCATTATGGAAATAATTCAAGTGGCTCGGATTTTAGTGAATTGCAATCAATCAACATCCTTCAAATTGACTTTCCTTAGACATTTCTTTGGGGGTTGCAAGAGTACTAAAATTCTCTTCTAAATTGGGGGCTTATGAAATTGTAGCAGGCTTACTACCATGGAGCGCATGTAATAACCATACAAATATAAATGAATAAAATAAATGTTTCAAATATCTAAGTGATAAAAGAAGTCATCTATGCAAAGAAATTGTGCAGATAAATACTGAAATGTGTACATTTATCCGAGAGGATGGAATCATAATGTGAGGAACAATTTAAGTTGATACCCATCACTTGATATAGTGAGAGGTAGTTACTTTTGGTTATTGCATCACCCCTAAGTTGGCTTTGATGATTAAGCAAACAATTAGTGCTACTAATTATGTTTTATGAGTTATTTTGTGAGTGTAGGATTTAAAGTTAACAATGATCAACTCAAGCTTAAAGTTAATGTAGATATAGAATCAAAGCTTCATGATGAGTCAATGAACTTAGAGCATACATTGAAGATCAAGAGCTCAGGTAAAGACTCAAAGAAGTGCAAGACTTCAAGCCAGGTGCTCAAAGCTCAAGGAAATGCATCTAGACTCATAGAGTGTGAGTGATGAATTTTATGTTTTTATTTACTTGTCTTAGAATGTTAAAATCAATAGTTGAAGCTTGCATGCACATACACAAAGAATGTTTTAAAACGTTTAAAAATATTTAAAAAACTTTTAAAAATGTTTAGAGCTATTTTGGAAGCATTTTCATTTAATTTTTCCATGTGTCAAAAAATAGCCGACTACTTTTATAGTAAGAGTCAACTACTTTCTGAAGGAAAACAATGTTTTCCCTCTATTGCCCAAAATAGCCGACTACAGTAATCAAGATAGACGACTATAGTTATGTGGGTAGTCGACCACCGATTATAGGAGTCGGCTACTTCGGCCCATCGAATCCAGAAAACACAGCTCCGTATTTTGCACGAAGCTGTCGATAGAACCGTTTGAGAGGCATTCTGGGAAGCGATTTTCAATTGTTTTTGGACCCTTTATATGCCGAGATTTTTGGCTAACTTAAATGATCAATCCTTAAGCAAAATACTCAAGCTTTCATCTTCTTCAAGCTCTCTAAAATTTTCAAGGCCCTAAATCTTGTTTTGATTTCAAAACTTTTAAGCATCTTGACCTTTTAATTGAAAATCTCCTCAAGCTTCATCTTGAATTTCTAAGATTCCAATTAAGTTTTCTTTGATCTATAAAGTGTTTAATCTTCATTTCGTTTTAAGATCAAACGATTTTCCTTAGCTATTTACACTTCACACAAAGCTTCATCTATTTGCTATAGGAAGTTGTGAATCAATTCTTCATCTTTAAGAAATGTATTATAAATCCACAAGTGTGGTGGTAAGTGTTTGAATTATTGTATTTGGGTTGGTTATGGAAAGCCTCAAATGTAGAGGTCCTCACTTTGTAAGATGGAGTGTTGGTGTTATTGTAGAAGACCGCTTGAGAAGTGGCATTGGAAATTCCTGGCAAGTGGAGCTAAGTGATTGTTGGAAGCCCTCTATTTTGAGGCATTTGCTCTATTAGTTAAGAGTAGTTTAGTGGAAAAATCTCAACGTGGTTGGGGACTGGACGTAGCCTACAGGTGGGTGAACCAGGATAAAATCGATTGTTTAGGATTATGTTGTTGATTGTCTCATATTTTCTCTCTATTTTACTTGCTTGTGTACTTTTACTTGAGGAGGTAACTCTCTCAAGAGACTTAAGCTTTGTCTAGAGGGTTTAAAAGTTTTATTAGAGCAATATTTTTAAGAAACACTAATTAACCCCTCTAATATTTAGCTTGCCATCTCAGGATCCCCAACACGTGATCTCGGAGCTACGGTTGTTTTTATGGCGTCAACAATGGTTGCATCCACACTCCCGAGATTTGATGGCTCAAATTATTTGGATTGGAAAAAGAGGATGTTGAGACATATTAAGGCCCTTGAGCATATGTCATAGAGCTTCATTGAGTTCCCGTACTTAAAAGCCTACACCTCCCACATCTCAATGGACGAGCCGAGATGTGGAGTTAGTTAAGTAATATTAATGATTTTATTTTTGAGTGTGTTTCAGAGGCCACTACGACATTTCAAATTTGGAGCTTACTCAAGGCTAAATATGGAAATGGGCAAATTGTTTAATAGCCTATTTTTGATGAAATATGCTACACCATCCACACAAGTAAAGATGAGAATGATTCAGACTCATGTGAATCAGACTCAAATGAGTCTAGTAATGAGGAAGAGGAAGAGCATTGACTTATAGGTTTTGAGGTAAATTCTGAACCTGAGCTTAATTCTTAATTCTGACAATGATGATGGTACTGCTAATTTTGATGCAAAGCTTGCTTTTGAAAAGTTATGTGTTCACGGTGTAAATTTAATTAAGAAATACAAACTGCTAGAAAAGAAGTTCAAATAATTAGAAGATAATCATAGTGCTTTAATTGATAACCATGATGATTTATCTTGTAAACATAATAGCTTATTGAATGATTATGTTGCTTTGAAAAGTGATTATTTGAAAAATGATTGTGGTAATGATTGCTTGAAGGCCAAATATGATCATTATTGATTGATCATGAATCTTTGAAAAATGAGCATGTTATCTATGTTTCTTGCTTGAATGATACAGTAGATTCTCTTGCTAATGAGATTGCTTCTAATCGTATAAAGCATGAGGAATTAGTTACTAAATTTGATGGTATCAAGATTAGTTCTACTCCCTCTTGTTCATATGCCTCTAGAAATATTATTAACAATGCCAATGTTATTAGATCTACTCATGCTCATGCTTCTACTTCTAGAGATGTTGGTAGAAATAAAAATGGTGTGCAATGTTGTTAGAAAGCATCATGCATTTTTATATGGCAAATATGTTAAGAAAGTTAGACCCAAAGCACATAATGTTCCGCACAAACATCATGATGAATCACATGGTGTGCACTATGCTAGAAAATTTGCTAGAAATTGTGATGCTATGATTTGGGTTCCTAACATTTGAATGATAGATTTAAACATGTTTATATCTATAAAGTTAGGCATGATATATATAATTGCATGATTTTGTGCATATGCATAGGAATGCAAATCCAAATCGGATTTGGGTTCCTAATGGTTAGTACCATTTAAAGCTACCATTTTAGGGTATTTATGTGCTTACATGCTTATATTAATGATACCATTGTGTAGAATGATAAAATATGTATTAGAATAACTTTTGTTTGTCATTGATTGTGGTAGAATGATTGCACATGTCATTTAAATAACATTTATCATTCTGCTGTAAAAGTCAACCACCATAGTAGTACTAGTCGACTACCATTTGATACACTCCAAGATATGACATGTTTTGTGTATGGAAGCCGACTATCACTATAATAGGAGTCGACTACTGCTGTATTTTTCTGAAAATTACTTTATTTTTGCATATAAGATATTTCATGTTTACTATTGAAACCATCATGTTCGAATGTTCATACTTACATAATGATATTGTCGATATTCAAACTCATGTTAAATAGAATTAATTTTAGTTGAATATGATTTTATAGTCTTTGATAAATAAAAATAAATATGATTCATGAATAACCCCAAGGACCCTAAAATACAATTGGGTACCAAAAATCTCTTATTTTTCAAGTGCTTATTACAAATTGAAGTGAACCCCCATACAAGTATTGATAAGCACTTTAGTATGGGGAGCTCAAATTTGTAAGTATGTTATAATTATATCTTAATATGTGGTATACATTTATGATGCATATAGAAATGATATATAATACGTGGAATATTGATTATATTATATCACGTTTTGAAAAAAATTAGGATATATGCTTCATTAAATATCACTTATGATTTGCTATAGTTTGTAGTATCATAGTTTTGAACTTCATTATGGATGTTGAATATGTTCTAAAGGGAAATGAGTATTAATACTCATATTAAAGAAAAACAGTGTTAGAATCATTCTACGTATGCCACAATATGTTCACACTTCACTTATCTTTAATTGTCGCTCATTTTGTGAAGTATGATCAATGTAGACATATGATTACTTATCTTCACCCTATGTGTCAATAATTCATGCCTACATCGTGAACACATATTTTGTGCTTACATATGTTATTATGCAATGACATTTGGTATCCCACTCTATTCTTGAGATTTATGGATTTTGAAAGTTTACCTTATAAGGGAAAATTCATTTCTTGACTCAAAAAGATTTTACATGTGGTATTGAGTCTCCATTATTGGATGAATATTTCATTTTTAATGAAATATCAAAAGTTTGTGTTTTACCTTGATGTCATGCTCTTTAACACTTCATATGCATAATATACATGATTGAATATAGTCCACACATGATTTATGCTTGGCGTGTGTCATATTTATTGGTTATGCAAGCCATTCTTTAGATTCTTCTTCATGGATGTATACATTTGATATTATTATGGAGAATCACTTTCTTGCATAAATTAGCTATCATCTTTGCTCAAATTTATCTCATTCATCATACATCTCAACATTTGATCTCATGGAGGTGTGTTTTGTGTGTGCGTGTGGAATATGGAGTTGCGCTGACAGCACAATACGTGGTTTTCCTGTGCTGTTAGCACTTTGGGGCCCAAAAAAGTTTTTTTGTGCATTTTTTGCAATGTGTTCTACAACTTGTTGGTTAGCTCTCCACCCATTTTTAAGTGAATCCAACACTCTTTGAGTCAAAAAGATTGCGTCGACAGTTTTAGAATTTGAGCTATCTTTTTGAAATGCATAGATGGAGGCTCAAAAAGTGTTGGATTCACTTGAAAATTGGTGGGGAGGTAGCCAAGTTGTAACCCACATTGCAAAAAAATTAAAAAAAAATGTTTTTTGGGCGTTAAAGTTCTGACAGCACAGGAAAACCGAGATTGTCCTGTGAGCACATCTCCATATTCCTCATATATATATTATATATAGAGGAATATGTCCTCAATAGTCCTCATATATATATATATGAATATGGAGGTGTGCTAGCACAGGAACTAGCACAGGAAATTTTCCTGTGCTGTCAGCATTTTGGGGCCGAAAACACATTTTTTTTAAAAAAATTTGCACTGTGATCTATTACTTGTAGCCACATCCCGACCAATTTTCAAGTGAATCTAACACTTTTTGGGCCTCTATCCATGCATTTCAAAATGATAGCTCAAATTCACTTGAAAATTGTTGGGAGGTAGCCAACAAGTTTTAGAACACATTGCATACACATACAAACATACATAGAAAGAAAGAAAGAAAGATAGATATATATCAATATGGAGGTGTCCTGACAGCAAATGCTCGGTTTGACTGTGCTGGCAGCACTTTGACCACCAAAAAACATTTTTAAAACTTTTTTACAATGTGTTCTACAAATTGTTGGCTAACTTCCCACCAATTTTCAAGTAAATCTAACACTTTTTAGGCCTCCATCCATGCATTTCAAAAAGATTGCGCCGACAGTTTCAGAATTTGAGCTATATTTTTGAAATGCATGGATGGAGGCCCAAAAATGTTGGATTTACTTGAAAATCGGTGGGAAAGCTAACAAGCAGTAGAACACATTGCAAATTTTTTTAAAAAACAATTATTTTTCGGCCCCAAAAATAAATATTTAAATTAAAATTATTTGAATAAAATTCTTAAAAATATAAAAGAATGTATGCATAAGGTTTTTAATTCTAGTCGGAGAAATAAAATATAATAAAATAATTCTGTTAGAGATGGAATATCATGCATGAGAAAATATAAGGGAAAAAGATAATGAGTTTTTGGCTTTTAAAGAAAAAGATTAATAATAGATTTTATGAAAAGCTTCGGCTTTTCTCAAAAACACTTTTCAGAGTGGTTGTCAAATATCTATTTTTTCAAAATAAACATTTATCTTCTTTAAAAGTTGTAAACGCACTTTTAAGCAATATCAAATATAACCGTAACAAAGACAATAAAATCTTTTAGAAATAATCGTTCAAACTTTAAAGCTATCTGTCCAAGAAACTTCAAAATAAAATACACCAATTAATAAGACAGTGTGCCCAAACATTTAAAAAGGGATTTCATAAAACAAAGAATCACAACTTGGCAAGCCAAAGCAGTAATAACACCAAGAAATCAATTAATCCCATTTTAATGGTTGGTTCTGTAATACTTTTGTCCAGTATGCTAAACTAAGGTCATAACATTCGCAACAAGCGGACACTTTTGACAATACTGGGTTTTAATAGCTTATGCTGTTACAGGTATAAACAGAAAAAAATTATACACCCTATGTAAGCATTATGACAATCATAGGTAGCATATGATGCAAATCTTGAAAGTCATTAGCATAGAAATAGATTCCTACATTATTAAGCACAAGTCATAGCAATCACAAAAATCTCACAGAACAAACAATATCTTCGCATTGAACAAACAACATTGACGATCCTTAACACAATAATATAGGCCTGTGTAACTGGAAATGTAGTACTTGCAACACATGGAAACAATATCAAAATATTCTTTGAAAATCAATCATTTTTGTTTGGCTAAATATTGTTGTTCCATGATTCCAACCAAACCGCTTGGTGTTGATCCGTTCTGCAACGGTTGAATACAAAATTTGTATAGCTAGCATTCTTCCACAATGAAGGCATTATTATAGCAACAGATTGAACTAGAGAGCATAACTAGTTTTTAAATCCCAAGACATTAATAAGCATTCCATTATTTTTATAACCTGAAGGTCTGATTGAGCAAGATGACCCAAATTTTGGATGTAAAAGATGCATGAGCAACCACAGCTTCAATCAAATTCGCAGAATTCCACCACAAATGTTGTACTAAGATGTCATTTTCCAATAATCTATCGCGATGCGGATCCAAGTTATCGATCACAATTGCACGAGAGTTAGCAGATCTCTAATGTTGGGAGTTTTTAAATCAATGTGTATTCAGTATCATGTAACGTCCTCCTTTCCTTCTTAATTGGCATCTCAATTTCAATTGGGATGTCATTGACTAACGTAGCATGTTTTATTTTAGAAAACTAAATCTGAAAATTAAATCGACTTAATTTAGTATCATCATCCTCATTAACTACACAACTTGATTGAAATTTAAATCGATTCAATTTAATGTCGGTATCCTCATTAATTACATAATTTTGAGTATCCTCCATTTCTAGTGGTAGCATCACTTTTGCATTATATATCATGTAAAAAATCAAATTGCTCAAATTGTTATGAATCAACTACTGGGGGAGGAACCCCCAGCTCTTTATTTATAGGCAATTGGAAGAATACAAATATGGGCTTACAATGATATGGGCCTATCTCTAGGATAGCCCAGAATCTCACCCAACTACGGTTAAATAACCGTTCACAACACTCCCCCTTATTCAGCCATAGGTGTGGACTTTGCTCGTGAATGCTTCAGGATTCTGAGCGTAGAAGAGTCTCACATGGGGTGGATACTTCAGGATCCTGAGTTGGTGAGATTTGTCTCGTTAAAACATTTAGCTATGGAAAACCCAGTGGGAAAAACCATAGTTAAGGAAAAAGAGTGCAAACGCTCTTTAACTCCCACTGATTTGTACAAGTGACTCTGCTCATGAATACTTCTGGATTCTGAGCGTCACAGAGGGGTGGATACTTCGGGATCCAGAGTTGATTTGATTTGCCTCGTTAAAACCTTTTGCTATGGAAAACCCAGTGGGAAAAACCATAGCTAAGGGAAAAGAGTAAAAATTCTGTCAACTCCCCCTGATCTGTAAAAGCTCTAAGGCTTTCAGATCTCGTAGGCTTATCTCATCACTCCTATTTACAATATTCCAAAAATGTACACAGATTACAAATTTTATCACCATCAAGCAACTGCTGAATCCAGAAACTCTGGAGAGGTGTGCTAAGTTTCGTCGTCTCTGATGTGGTCTTCAGACTATATGGTCAGCTCCATAGAACCAGCCTCTATCCCAGTCGTCACTGGGATGTGATGTACCACCAGGCGCCCTCAAATACACCATTGGTGTGATTCTGGAATGGTGAGGATCTCGGAATGATAGGATGATGTTGCCTTCATAAGTTGCTTTGCATGTTTGCAGTAGATGGTCATCCCACTGTTGGTACCTGTTCTGTGATTTCTCAGTATAGGGACCGGACCTGTAACCTGCATTCGCATAAACATTGGAGGATGCTACTACATTTTGTACGTCCAAATATTTCGACCCTTGGAGGAAGCGCAGAAGGCTTAACTCCGGTCTAATGGCCCTTTTTAGGTGCCAACTATCTCTGGCTGATGAGTTTACTGCAATTGCTATATCGAGACGCATGCAGTTAGCCAGGAGTGCCTGATTGCACTTAGGTACGGGACTTTGGGACCAGTTATATCCTCCCCCTCTTCCAGCGATCGGAAGGGTTCTTTTTGTACATCCATTAAGTGTACCACCGTAGGTGTACTTCGGATGACAATGGTCCTTTTAATTTCTCCAACGCACTTCTGGGCGTTTGTAACAGGATTCTATGAGCCATGACTTTATATTTGCCTAGGTCTTTTTATTTCATGTTTAAAAGTCAGGCTTGTTCATGTAGTTCGGTTTTCTCGTCAGGAGATCCAGTGAGATTTTAGTTGTCTCCAACTATGATCTCTAATCCTGTTCTTTGCACAGATGCAAAGACAACCTTCAGTAGGAATCATTGACTTGTCAAATGATTCTCTTGGTTGTACATTTATTTATTATACTTATTGTTTTTCTTCATTTGAATAGACGTCCCGAAGTCTATTCAGACATTTTTAAGGAAATGTGGAAATTATCTTTACCAGATTTCCACGAAGGTATGCTGACACAACATCCAATAACAGCATATCCATAATTTTCCTTCGCCAAATCGTAAGGTATTCGCTTTTGATAACATAGGGAGACTGATGCATCATTTATGAGACATGCTCATTTGAGTTTGTTCGATCCCTAGTTTCAGCGAAATTTCCTTGGGCTATAGGTTGTACCTTATAGCATATGATTTTGTATTTATTTTTCTTATGTGTGCAATACTTTGTTTTATCCACAGGTTTGACACCTTTTTGGTGTCAGGACTTCAGGTCCGAACATTTCACGTTTCATAAGTGAGTCCAGCTCATCTTTTATTGCCACGTTCCACATTTTGGCCAATCTCTACGTTTGTCTTCTAGCAACGGAGTGTGGAACGATAATTTACAAACATCATCGCTTTTGCGATGTATATGGCAATATGGTACGTGAATACATTTGTCGACAATTTATGTTGTATCTGTCCAACACCTCCCCAGTACGTACAACATTTACTTAATTTCACTTTTTCCCTGCAATTCCTCTGCAGTGGATTCCGGGAAGGGTGATGGTGTGGACAGGAGCTCATTGTCCTGTGGTAGTATTGTCTTAAGGTCTCCAGGAGTTTTTGTCCTTGGAGCCTGGTGGTCTGCCTCTTTTCTGTTAAGGATCAGCCACTTCTGCTGGTGGTGGATTGCATCCATTCTCGGGGAAGTCAATCCTAGCTGGAGTTTTTGCAGCAGGGATGTGTGATCTGACAATCTTCCAGTTGTCAATAAATGATTCCGGTAATTGGTGAACAGTGTTCTGTACGTGGAGGATCTTCGGGATCTCTTCTACACATTGTATTGTTACCGGATCATAGTGGGTCAAACTTTTTGTATCCCACGTTATAATTTGCTTCGCGCCAGATTTTCCAGTATCTGGGCCTATTTTTGGGAAACTCGTCTCATCGAGATCACAGCCTTCAAGATGTGCCTTAAATACGTCCCCCGTTTGGGGTTCTAGGTGTCTTTTCATTGAGGGTGAGTCAAACCCTTCATAGATACCTAGGCGACGTTGAGGACCCATATTTGTCCTCTGTGTTAGGGCGATGGGGATTTAAACTGCGGACCGAAGATTCTCCGAAGAGAAATGTTCGGTGGCATTCCATATGCAAGTTGCATTGGAGACTCTGACCTCCAGAGGGTCTTATTTTCATTTACGATGCAGCATGCAGAATATGCATGTCCCCATGCATTCATTTGCAATCGGGATTTAATGGACGTTCAATCCATTGGAGTCTACTTTTCAGTGACTCTGCCGACCCATTTTGGGTATGAACATGCGGCACTTGTATGTTTATTTTCTATTCCCGTTGCTTGGCAGTTCTCTTGAAATGACTGGGAGGCATATTTCCCAACATTAACCAGACTTATTTTCTTTATTTTATTGTCTGGGAAATATGCCCGCAACATTTTTATTTTTGTGCCAATAGCTTTGGAAAAGTTAAGTTGCGGGTCTGTAGTAGACACACGTACGAATATTCTGAGGATGCATTTATCAGTACAGTGAATTACTGACATAGCCCACTAGGGGTGGTGGATTCTATCCACATCTATCTCCTTGTATTCTGTTTTGAGGAAGCGTGGAGATTCTTTTTCAACTTTTCGTGGAGATGGCCTTGCAATTAGTTTTCCCTTATAGTAAGGAATGCGAGGGAATTCTCCCTTCTGAAGAATCTTCTGGTTCTTCAAGTCATACCCATAGGATAAGATGCAGTGCATCATCACAAATCCGGGGTGGCCAAGTCCATCATGCCAGAGTAAAACTTGGCAGATGTCGGGCACTTCAGGTGCTCCGTCTAATTCCACTTCCTTTCTCCGAATCTTCGTATGGTAGAGGCCTCTAAGGCTCTCAAAACGTTCAAGTATGGATTTTACTCCATTATCTTGAGGCGCTGCATACGGTAATTTTTTCATTTACATTTGTTGTTTCCAAATGGAATCCGTTGAAACGGATGTCCTTGAAACTTAGAAAGTTTCTTTTGGAATTCGGAGGGATTAGTGCATCCTCTTATTTTTGTGTCGTTTGGGGGCAACAGTGTTGCATTCCCTGGATCTTCAATATAGCCCTGATATTGGGCTTTGTATTGAAAAAAGTCGTACGTGTTTATTGTCTACCAATCATTTATGAGAGCAGTTTCAAAAGATGAAACGTATAGGCACATGCATATTCAGATAAACATTTTCATTCTAAAACAAATCACATAATTCAAATGCTCTCATAAATTATTCTTAAAACAACTTGCTACGATAAAAGTAAAGGCTAATCAAGCATGTCATCATTTTCAAAGTTATCAGCTGAAAACTTGACTGGAGCATCAGAGGTTATCAGGTTTGTATCAGCTTTATTTTTCTTATTCTCTTTATACAAATCCTGGAGATGCTGCGGAGTTCGGAACACTCTGGACCAGTGGCCTTTTATGCCACAATTATGGCACTGGTCTTCCCATTCCCTCTTGGGTGGGGGTGCATAATTTTTGTCATTTCTGTGCCACGTGAACTTCCGCTTACTTTCATTATTTCGCTGCTGATGTACATGGCCCTTGGCATTTTTCTGTTGACCCCCCTTCTGTGGTCTTTCTTTTCTTTTATTATCTCTCTTCTTTTTGAAGGAAGAGGAATAGTGAGCTTCTGGTAGGGGGCAGTGCCTGGGGCGCATATTGTGAGTGACGAGAAGAAGCTCTCTGTTTTGCTCGGCCATGAGTAAACATGACAGCAGCTCAGAATACTTGGTGAACTTGCGTTCACGGTATTGCTGCATGAGTATCGCATCTTTTTCATGGAAGGACGTATACGTCTTTTCCAGCATGCGATTTTCTGAGACTTTCTCACCACACAACTTCAGGCGTGAGGTGATGCTAAAAAGTGCTGAGTTGTACTCAGCAATGGACTTAAAGTCCTGCAGTCTCAGGTTCTCCCACTCGTATCGTGCCCTTGAGAGTATAACATCTTTCTGATGTTTATACCTATCCTCAAGGGCAGTCCATAACTCAAGTGGATCTTCGACCGTAAGGTATTCAGTCTTTAAGGTCTTGTCCACATAGCGGTGAATATAGATGATGGCTTGCGCCTTCTCTATATCGCTAACATTTTCTTTTTCAGTCACAACAGTGATGAGGGACTTTGCCCGCAGGTGAAACTTAACATCTAGCTGCCAGCTTAGATAGTTTCTACCTGATGCTTCCAGTACTTCGAAATCAATGCTTGCAATATTAGCCATTTATCTAGCAGAGCACAAACATGCATGAATTAACAATTAATCAGAGAAAACATTTTCATGCGGAGGCAATATTTAACGAAAAGCTAAATGTGTGGATCGGCCAGTCCCACAAGAAAGAGTCCAAAAGTCCACAGTCCAAATTATACAAATTTGCAGCTTTAAAAATGAAAATACAACTTTGGAAACCCCGTGGGTCCCATATGATATCTCCATCTTCAAGCGTGTTCTCCGTCTTCATGGAAGTTGGTCTTCTTTTTTTGACATTTACATAAATTCCTCACTACAATTTCTCTCAAAGATAAAAGAAAAGTGCGGGAAATAAACTGTGGGACTAAACGGCCAATGCAAAAACCACACTTAGCAATTCATGCAGAAATACTGTGCTCATCAACATTTTCATCAGACATTTTCATCACGGGCATCACAAGCATTTAATATTCGCCGAGATGGATAAATAATTTAATCACTTAATAATTATTGGACCACTGGTCAACGTCATGCACCGTTAGGTTAGGTTACTAACGGCAGAGCGGTCGCATGATCTTCCTAATTATTAAGTTTTAAATACAATGCACAACCACGCATATAATATCCACAGAATAAGCCTAGTGATGTAAAGCATCTAAAGATGATTTTTACAGAAAAATCATTACGATGCAAGGGTTGAAATGAATGGGTTTAATCAATAAAATTGAATAAGAGCCCAAAATTAACATTTTCTTTTGTATGAGGAAAGCAGGTTCCCTCATCATCCCAAAAGCCCCCCAAAAATCCCCAAAAAGTCCTCGCCTCCCCGATATTTGTCCCGTAATTTACCGTGATTTTTCACGAATATCTTGCCCTTAAAACCCCTTTTTAAATTAATTTGTAGGCCAAACAGTTGCCTATTCAGGCTTGTTTTCAGCCTATGCCCCCCCCCCAATTTTTTTTGTAGGAACGGCCTGCGGGCCTGAAGCCCACAGCCGGCTGTGGGCTTCAGGCCCACAGGTTTTTTTAAAAGAATAATCGGCATGTGGGCCTGAAGCCCATAGCCGGCCTGTGGGCTTCAGGCCCACAGGCTTTTTTAAAAGGAAAATTGGCCTGTGGGCCTGAAGCCCACAGCGGCCTGTGGGCTTCAGGCACATAGGATCCCTGTTTTGCCGCTGTGGGCTTCAGGCACATAGGATCCCTGTTTTTTTCTCTCTTACGTTTAGGGTTTGACGGGGGGCGGCGCCGCCGCCGCCCCCTGCAGGGGGGGCGCGGCCGCCGGGGCCGCCGCCCCCTGCAGGGGGGACGGCCGCGTGGGCCGCCGCCCCCCCTGCCGGGGGGAGCGGCCGGGGGGTTCCGGCGAGGTGGGGGGGTTTCCGGCGACGGCTAGCCGCCGGGGGATCAAAATTAGGGGTTTGACCCTAAAAATTGAGTTTTTGGGATGAAAAGTCCATTGTTTTCAAGGCGACAAATAATCCCCATATCGATCTTGCGAGATCTAGGGGAGGGGCAATCATACGTATGATTAAAAATATCGTTTTTAGTGTTTTTACCTCTATATCCGTCCTCCGGATATAGCGACGATTGCTCGAAGCCCTACGCGGATGACGACGCTCGATGGAGGAAGCCTTGCACAGCGCTCGTGGATCCCCCGTCTAGCCTTCGCCTTCGCCTTCGCCTTCGCCTTCGCCTTCGCAACAAACGGAAAAAAATTTGTGGAAAGAAAATTTTTTAGAGTCGTGCTGATAACGTGTTATGAATTAACTACTGGGGGAGGAACCCACAGCTCTTTATTTATAGGCAATTGGGAGAATACAAATATGAGCTTACAATGATATGGGCCTATCTCTAGGATAGCCCAGAATCTCACCCAACTACGGTTAAATAACCGTTCACAACACAAATATAATTATGCTTAAATTATCAATTTATTATACTTGCATTTTTGCACATGACTAGAAATCTAGCAGCTAACATAACCATTCTTGTTCTTCTTTTCTTTTTTGTTTGTTATATCATATACTCCGCCTTTCTCTTTTTCCATTAACATGTTTGGATAGCTCCCACTATAGAGGATTCTAATCATATATTATATTTCTTTAAATGGATTGAGGCAATCCAATGGATTGGCTTGTTTGGATACCATTTTTTGACAACAAATCATAACAATTCTAATCCAAAATGTGAGCCTCCTTTGGATTACAAATGAGAGGTTGATCCATTTTCACTATTATCATCACCACTTCCTCGCTCGTCACCTCCTCCCCCACCCTTCTATTTCTGCCATCGAAAACACATCTCCCCCGCTCATCACCCATTCTTCTCTCTCGATATTTCCTAATTATTGACCACCATTAACATCATCATCTCTCTCTCTCTCTCTCTCTCTCTCTCTCTCTCTCTCCCCCCAAACAATTAATCCACATTCATGCATATCTAATTTCCTATCAGCTCCGCTCATCCACCGTTAATCCTTCTTGTGTTAGAAAACAAGTCATGGTCGGGCTTCATATTTAGTCACCTTTAACCCTTCTATTTGCGGGATTTGAACAATATATTATCAATTAAGTGGAGGCACATGTGCTACACTAGATTTGGCCTTGCTAAACTGTCCCATTCTTTGATGGGCTTTTCTTTATCGTGAAACTACATAGTTTCATGCATGATAATTGTTTAAGCAAATAGTAGAGTTCTATACAAAGCACAAAGGTAGGTTATAACGACTTATATTGCTTCATACTGACAGTAAATTAATCCAGATAATGTTCTGGGATTCTTTTCAAAAAGTTAAAGAAATTGTAATCATGATCTCAAACCTATTTTCAGCATCAATTTCTACTATTAGTATTTATGAATTCCTTGTCTATGGCATTCGTCTTAAGCCTGAAATGAACTGTCAATAAAGTTGCGCGTACGAATTAAATGTGAGTCTATATCCTTGAACATGTTGCTAATAGCAAAACATCGGCCAAGTGAAACCTTGTTGGACAGGAAAACAAGGCACTCCAACAACAGAAACCCATTTCAGTCACTGCAACCTCATAAAATTCGCCAATAAATCAGAGTTTAACTGATGAAAACCATGCAGATGCAAGGAAAAATAAATAAATTTACATTTTCCATGACATTTATATGTCGAGTTCAGGCAAAACCATGCTTGGACAGCATACACAGTTAATTAATAAATGAATGTTAAAATTAAACCTTTCTGATGTTGAAAAAAATGAAGCACAAAAAGGGTCCAAGAGTTTTTTATCCAAACAAGAGTATTTTATCCAAATATGGTTGCTATCAATAACAAAGTGGCTAACTGTATGACAATTTCAATCACATTGGAGCAATTAATACTAAATTAAGTCGTGTCATCGGATCTCTATGCACACTTCTGCAATTTGTTTATGTGTATCGAAAAGCTTTTTTTGATCCAAATCAAATAGAACCCGAGAGAACTTTTGAATTTTATTAAACATATTGAACTTTTAATCGTTTACTACTACTAGTTTTTTAGTGAGAGAGCTGTAAACGGGTGATGATTCAAAACTAATAAATTGTGATATAATTATTGAAACACTACCACTCCACTAAAAGAAAAGCGCTGGTATGTAAACAACTACCCACCACAAGGAACCACAAAAAATTTCATTAAGACTAGTTCATTGAATGAAGCTCTGATATGTTACATCAGCGTATGTGATGGCTATTGTGGATTATACACTTCCGGGGAAAAAAGAATAAAGAACACAGTCAACGTATCAGATACGGCACATGCATGAAGAAAGACATGAAGAGCCAACATTCAATGAGGAGGAAGATAACCCCAAAAATACTCACATGTGTTTTATGTCACATGAATTATTAGAAATCTTTAATGAACTGTATGATAGGCATAAAAAATTTAAGGTCATGTATAAAACATTAAATAATAAACATGAGTTGTGTGAATCCAACTTAGATAATAATGTTCACTAATGAAAAATTAGTTGTAAAAATACAAACCTAAAAGAAGAAAATATTTTACTCAACAATGAATGTAATACTTTAATGGTAATAAGTATGATTAATGGTAATAAGTTTAACAAATGGAAATTTTTTTATATTAGAACAGAAGAGTTAGATAAAAACATTTCTTCTATTTTAAAATATGAGGAGATTATCCTTAATGGTAATAAGTTTAACAAATGGAAATTTTTTTGAACACAATACTCTCTAGTCAACATGTTTCTAATTTCAAATTTGGACTAGGATATAATAGTCAACAGCAGCATGTTTCTAATTTCAAATTTGGATAAGGATATAATAGTCAACGGCAGCATGTTAAAAATAACTTGCATGTCAAAAATTCTAAAACTGGTAATAGAAACATGCATGATAAGCATATTAGAAGAAATCATGTTTACATTTATAATAAACATGACATTCACAATAAATCTTTTCATTCACATAACATGAATCATAATCATTGTGACAAACCACATAGAGTGCATCATGATCTTCATTATAAAAATCATGTGATTTTTATGTGTATACCAAAAGATGTATGTAATTTTGATAAATATCATATATTAATAATTTATATAAATTGTGTACTCTAGGAAATCCAATCCTAAATGGATTTGTGTTCTTTAAACCCAATATAATATGTGTATCAATGGTTAATGCTTATTTTTTTTAGATACCAATATTAAGAACAATAGTAACAAGAATATTAAATTTGGAATCAAATTTAATCTTAAAAATAAAAAAGAATTTTCTAATAATAATAAGTAATAAATAAAATTTAATAATAAATAATTCATTGTTATGAGTGGGGGAGACTTATGGTCTCCCCCTCATTTATCCACCATAAACACCCCACTACATGGTAGTAGGGGTGGACCTTTGGTATACTAGAGACCATTGGTCTTCCCTCATTAATATGTTGATATAATAAAATGGCACCATGAGCTATAGCCATGGTTGATTAATCTCCAACATGTTATCAGCACGATCAAGCTCTAGAAAAAAATTTGAACCACAAAATTTTCATACTCCCCACAAAATTTCCCTCTTGCGAAGAAATCTTGTAGTTGCGGCAAAGTTCTTGCGACGACGAGCGATCGACAGGAGCGAGGATTTTTATATTATGGACCGTATTCTATTTTATTACATCTGTATGTTGATTGTTTTACTCAAATGAACATATCAAAAAATAGGATTAAAAAACCAACACCGTTTCCCCCCAAATTCCCCTAAATTGGGGTTTATAACAGATTTTTTTTAAAAAATAAAAAATAAAAAATAAAAATTCACCCAAGCCCCCCCGACTGTGGTAAGGTGCTCAGAAACACAATCTCTGAATTGGAATTATTTGTAGGCAACCGAAAAGGTTGTGATTGCAGTTTCTAAATACTTGCTTCTCTGCCTTAAAAGCATCAGCTATATATAATTCACTTTGAGCAAGACTGCTAGGGTTGCTGGCTGTTTTTATATATCGAGAGCAAACTAAACAATCAGACTAGTCGGTGTCGACTGCGCCGCCCCCTGTCGAGAGGGGTTTCGCTGGCGCCCCTCCCCCATTTTTCGGACAGAGGGGGGCTCCTCCCTCTGCTCCGCCCCCCCTGTCGGGGCGGGAGGGACGTCCAGAAGCTCCGCCCCGAGGATGATGCCGGCAAAATTGAGAATTATTTGCTTGCTCGCAAATTAAACATGGGGATGATGACGAAATTGAACATTGGGGATTGGGGGAGATGATGAAATTGTTTTCAATTTCATTTTTTCTTGGGGCTGAATATTTTTTTGGCAACACTTAACATATGGGCATTAGCCCATTAACCCATTTATTATAAATATACATTTTTTGCTGTTGGGCCAGAAGCCCCCAACAAGTCTAAGGGCTTTTATTGAAATAATTGGGTTATGTTATTTTTCTGATTTAAATATAAATTTAAACTCAGAAAATTTCTATTAAATCTAGAAAAATATCAGAAAATACCGGGTAATTACTAGAAATTCTAAAAAAACTAGATAAATTGATGTGTTGCATTAATATTCATTTTGGAATGCTATTTATTTTTGGTCCATATAATATCAATAACATCACTATCTGCATTATTTGGATTAATTAGATTTTTTATTTAATAATTATGAAAGGTCTTTAGAGCGCTCTGCCGTTAGTTATCTAACCTAACGGTGCATGATATGTCTCCACGTGGCCCAAGTAATTATTAAATATTTCTTCAATATATTGCGTGCAATGTTGATTAAATGAAATTTGATATGCCCGTGTTTGCTGCATAATTTATAAATTGCCTGGATGTTTAATAAATTACGTTGTGGTTTTGGATCGGCCAATTTGTCACCTTTTTATATTCTCGCATTTTCTTTTCTTTTTTTAGAGGAATTGTAGTGAGGATATAATTTGTATAAAGCCAAAGGCCGGAGTTTCTTTCCTTGAAGTCGGAGGTCAATTTGCAAATTTGCAGGGACCCCAATGTGTTTCCAAGTAGTAATTTTTCATTTTAGTCTTCTGTATTTCCCGGAATGTATAATTTTGGACTTTGGACTTTATTATATGGTGACTGGTCGATCCATACAACTAATTTATTAACTTAACATGAATTTTTAATATGTTTTATTAATTCATGTCATTTTAAATGCATGATAATATGGCAAAAATAGTGAGCGTCGACTTTGAAGTTCTCGATGCGGCTTGAAAGAATTATCTGAGCTCGCATGTGGACCTGAAGTTCCACTTGCGCGCACAGGGCCTAATGGCCACAATCTCTACTCCTGTTCCCACGGCAACAGGCACTGCTGAGGCAGCTTCTACACCAAAAGTCTCTGATATAGATAAGGCGAAAGCCATAATCTATATATCAGGCGTCATATTGATCGGACCCTGAAGGCCGAGTATCTCACTGTAGAAGACTCACTAGAGTTGTGGATTGCACTGGAGGACAAGTATAAGCATCAGAAAGATGTGATCCTCCCACGTACATGTTATGAGTGGGAAATCTCCGTCTACAGGACTTCAAGTCCATTGCTGAGTATAACTCAACACTTTACAATATCACCTCATGCCTGAAGCTATGTGGTGAACAAGTGACGGAAGAACACATGTTGGAAAAGACTTACACATCCTTCCATGAGAAGGATGCCATCCTCATGCAACAGTACCGTGAACGCAAGTTCACTAAGTACTCTGATCTGCACTCCTGCCTTCTCATGGTGGAGCAGAACAGAGATTTACTACTGGCGACCTATAACCTACGCCCTGCAGGCTCAGCTTCTCTCCCTGAGGCTCACAGAGTTTCTTCCCAGAAGCAAAAGAACAAACAGAAGGAAAAATTCAACAAAGGGAAAGCCCCTAAGAGGCAGGCTAGAGGTCCTCCCCAGCACAACATCCCTCCCCAGAGCAACAGATATGAGGGAAAGAAGAAACTCCAATGGAAGAAAAAGAACACCGGACAGACGTCTATTCCTAAGAATAATTGGGAGGACAAATGCCACCGATGTGGCATGACTGGACATTGGTCCAGAAACTGTCGTACTCCGCGACACCTCCAAGATTTGTATCAGGCAAGCCTGAAGTCTCCCTTTGAAACAAATCTGGTGGACAACCAGCCGACAGCCAAATTCATACTGGATGACTTCGAGAATGAAGACCTCCTAGATTGATGTCATATTTATCTATTATGTATTTACTTTGTTATATGTAGTTGGGTTAATCTTTACTTTTTCAATAAATGAATGTCTTCTTTTTATTAAAGTGTTGATTTCATTATCTATAGATGAAGTGTGAGTGCCTAGTGGACAGTGCCTCGACGCACACAGTCCTTCGAGAAAAAAGCTATTTTATTAGCTTAAATAATTATGATGGTCCTGTCATTACTATTTCAAGGATGTCTAACATAATTGAAGGATCTGGTGAAGCAATAATTATGCTCCCAAATAACACAAGACTAATAATAAAAGATGCACTTCTCTTTCCAAAATTAAATAGGAATCTATTAAGTTTCAAAGATATTCGTTTAAACGGATATCACTTAGAAACTATAGATATACATACGGATGAATATTTGTATGTTACTCGTCAAAAAAACGGTTTAAAACTGTCTTAGAATGATTTAAGGGACTCCCATCGGGTCTCTATCATACTTGTATTAAACCTATAGAAGCTAATTTGACTGTGCACCAGAAGTGCCTTTCATCGCCAGAATTCAAACTCTGGCATAACAAACTTGGTCACCCTGGATCAGCAATGATGCACCGCATCATCATCCACTTTAGGACATAATCTGAAGAACCTGAAGATTCTTAAGAGAGGTGATTTTCCATGTCTGCCTTATTTCAAGGGCAAATTAATAACGAGACCATCCTTACTGAAAGTGGGATTAGAGTCTCATAGCTTCTTGGAGAGAAATCATGGGGATATTTGCAAGCCTATTCACCCTGCAAGTGGCCCATTTTGGTACTTTGTGGTACTGATAGATGCATCATCAAAATGGTCTTATGTGTGCCTATTATCCACCCACAACCTAGCTTTTTCAAAGCTTTTGGCACAAATAATTAAGTTGCGGGCTCATTTTTCCGATAACCATATCAAGAAAATACGTCTTGATAATACGGGAGAATTCACTTCTCAAGTCTTTCAAGCTATTGCCAAGTAACTGGCATCGAAGTTGAACATCCAGTAGCACATGTTCACATCCAGAATGGGTTAGCAGAATCTCTGATAAAGAGACTGCAATAGATTGCCCATCCATTGCTATGCAATCTCAGTTGCATGTGGATGCTTGGGGCCATGCCATATTGCATGCCGCATCGCTTATCAGAATACGCCCCTCTGGTGGCCATATTTTATCGCCGATGCAGCTAGCGTATGGTGCACCTCCAAATATCTTTCATTTGAGAGTGTTTGGTTGTGCAGTCTACGTCCCTATTGCACCACCTCATAGGACCAAAATGGGTCCACATCGTCGTTTGGGTATCTATATAGGGTATGATTCATCCTTTATAATTAGATATCTTGAACCCCTGACAGGTGACGCATTTAAGGCACGTCTTGATGACTGTGTGTTTGATGAAAATATTTTTCCAAAACTAGGTACACAGTCTAAGAAGCCAGAAGCTTCTGAGACCATTTCTTGGGACACAAAGACTTTGTCTCATTATAATCCGCGTACTAGTCAATGTGAAGATGAGATCCTGAAGATCCTTCATCTTCAGAATACAGTACATTTACTACCAGATAATTTTACTAACAACCGGAAGATTGTCAGATCACACGTCCCTGCTGCCAATACGCCAGCTAGGATTGACATCCCCAAAGATGGATGCAATCCATCGGCAACAGAATCAACTGTATTTCAATTAAAAAGAGGACACCCACCAGGTTCGAAGGAAAAAGTTCCTCGAAAAAGAAAAAATCCTGGAGAAATTAAGATGAACCCTGCACAGGATGCTGAGCTCAGACCAACTACCTCTCCCCTCCTACATTCCCCTGAAGAGGAAACTATAGGAGAAACATCATTAAATTTTGTATGTACTGGGAATGTACTGGACAGAAAAAGCATTGTCATCGACAACAACTTTGCGTTCAATATTGCCGTGCATGTCACTGAATACGATGACGACATCGAACCACGATATCTTGCTGAATGTAAACGCAGAGATGATTGGCTAAAGTGGAACGCGAAGTTTTTGGACCAGTAGTGTGTAAAACCTGTGGGTTATAAGTGGGGTTTCGTCAGAAAAAGAAATGAAAATAACGAGATCGTACGTTACAAAAGCAAGTCTTGTAGCACAGGGTTTCTTCCAACAATCGGGGATAGATTATGAACAAACCTACTTCCATGTCATGGATACGATCACGTTCCGATTTTTATTAATCCTATCATCTCTGGAAAGCCTAGAAATGCAGCTCATGGACGTTGTGACTGCATATCTATATGGCAATATAGATAAAGAAATCTATATGAAACTCCCTGAAGGATATAAATTACCTCCAGAGATAGCAGAAAGACCTCAGGACGTCTACTCTATAAGGCTTCAAAGATCATTATATGGTCTTAAGCAATCGGGTAAAATATGGTATAACAGACTGAGTGATTTCCTTGCACAACAAGGTTTTACCAATAATGAAGTCTGCCAATGTACCTTTATGTCGCCATTTATGTGGACGTTTATGTTATAGTCGCCGTTTATGTGGACGACTTAAATCTCATTGGATCTCCTGCAGAGATCGCTGAGATATCTGCAAGCCTAAAGAATACTTTTGAAATGAAAGACCTAGGAAAAACAAAGTATTGTCTTGGCTTGCAAATCGAACACCTACGTGGTGGTATCCTGTGACACCAATCCACATATACAAGGAAATTACTGAAAAATTTCCACATGGATAAATGTCATCCTATAAGTACACCAATGGTCGTAAGATCCTTGGATGTACATAAGGACCCCTTTCGTCTGCTGGAAGAGTCAGAGAAAATGTTAGGTCCTGAAGTACCTTATCTTAGTGCCATCGGAGCACTTCTATATCTGGCTAACTGTACGTGTCCCGATATAGCGTTTCAGTGAATCTTCTAGCCAGATATAGTGCAGCGCCCACAAAGCACCACTGGAACGGAGTTAAGGAGCTTCTGCGCTACTTCCAATGGTCAATTGACCTGAGATTATATTTCCCTAAAGGTGGATCTCCCACTTTGGTTATGCAGATGCAGGTTACAGGTTCGATCCTCACACCGAGAAATCACAGACTGGTTTTGTGTTAACCTACGGTGGTACAGCCATCTCCTGGAAATCTGTGAAACAAACCACTACAGCTATCTCTTCCAACCATTCCGAGCTCCTTGCGATCCATGAAGCAAGCAAAGAATGTGTATGGCTTCGTTCAGTGATTCGTCACATCTTAATGACAACCGGCCTGAAGACTGGTGACCTTGAGCCAACCACGATATTTGAGGACAATGCAGCCTGCATAGCTCAACTACAGACTGGTTTCATCAATGGTGACAAGACGAAGCACATATCTCATAAATTCTTCTGGTTGCACAACCAACAAAAGGAGAAGCAAGTCGAAATACAGTAGATTCAGTCTTGTTATAATTTAGCTGATTTGTTCACTAAGGCTCTGCCTAGATGTATTTTTGTAAAGCTTGTAAAAGGAATCGGGATGAGACAGCTGAGAGACCTACAGGCTTGAAGCTTGTACGGATCAGGGGGAGTAACATGTGGGTTGTACTCTTTTTCCTTAATAATTTAGCTAATTTGTTTACTAAGGCTATGCCTAGATTTATTTTTGTAAAGCTTGTAAAAGGAATCAGGATAAGACAGCTGAGAGACCTACAAGCCTGAAGCTTGTATGTATCAGATGGAATAACCTGTGGGTTGTACTCTTTTTCCTTAAGACTGTTGGTTTTTCCCACTGGGTTTTCCACAGCTAAGGTTTTAACGAGGCAAACACGTTTACTCTGGATCCATAAGTATCCACCCCATTAGCATCATGAATCCTGAAATATTCATATGCTAAGTCCAAAGGTAATGGATGGATAAGGGGGAGTGTTATGCGTGGGGAAGACTTATGGTCTCCTCCCGCATTTATCCACCATAAACACCCCACTACATGGTAGTGGGGTAGACCTTTGGTATACTAGAGACCATTGGTCTCCCCTCATTAACATGTTGATATAATAAAATGGCACCATGAGCTATAGCCATAGTTGATTGATCTCCAACATTCATATGGATATTGGTCACTAAAACATAATGATAATATAATATAGGTATCAATGTTTAATGCTTATTTTTTAAATGCCAACCAATATTAAGAACAAGTAACAAGAACATTAAATTTAAAATCAAATTTAATCTTAGAAATGAAAAAAGAATTTTCTAATAATAATGAGTTATAAATAAAATTTAATAATAAATAATTCATATGGATATTAGTCACTAAAACATAATGATAAAACACATCATTAGTCGACTAATTAAACCCCTAGTCAACTAATACAAAATGACTTTCTGAGCATTGACAATCATTCAACTAATGCATGCCACCTAATAACCACATCGTCGACTAAGAAAAAGGCAAGTCGACTAATAGCGATCACATTATGTCAGCCTTTTTTATTTTGTGCAGCTTTTCTTGAGTTGTTTGAGTTTCTAATGATAACCCCCAAGAGCCAAAAATTTTTACCAAGCTTCATGGTTATATTTCAGGTATACAAAAGAAAAGTTGATGTGTCTTCCAAGAATGATACCGTGCTTCCAGCACTTGGCACTGAGAACCTCTCAGGGAAACCAACACTTGGTATCAAAGTTTTGGTACTACCACAGGGATACCAACTTTGGTATTACTCCTTTTTGATGATGCTAATGGGGGAGAAATACTAGGAAGCATCAAGATCAAAGTAAATCATCAATTCATGTGGAGTATATAAATTCAGAGGTATGTATGTGTCAGGTGTATTTTATGCACATATTTTCACCCCTTCACCCCCACATTTTCCACGTTTATTTTTAAATCATTCTCGTTATTTTGCATGTTTTTACCCATTTTTATCCATTTGATGCTTCGGGGATGTCTTTTGTGTATTTCAGGAAATTCATGCATAAATCGATACAATTTGGTGATTGAGGAAGCATGGGAGAGAAGATGACGAAGAAATAACAGAGATCGGAGATCGAGGGAAGAAGAAAAGGGTCAAAGTACAGGCAACATGTCACCATACGAGCTAAAGAATGAAGAGATGGCGTTCAACGGCACGGCCGTGCCACACGGCCGTACTGGAATTAAAACAGAACGATGTCTGCAGAACACGGCCGTGTCGCATGGCTGTGTGCCTGGAGCTGCCTGGAGCTTGGACGTCAATTGACACGATCGTGCTCGAAGCAGCAGCGTCATAAAATCCTAGCTATTCGGCGGCGACACGGCCGTGTCGATTAGTGGCACGGCCGTGTGCCCCTAATTTTCTGCTGTTTTGCTAGGATGTTATAAATAGAAGGGTGAGCGATTGAGAGTGGGGGATCTTGCGTTTTCTTAGGGTTTTCCTCCCCCTTTGGGGGATGTTCTTCCAGCGTTTGTAAGTCTCTTTAATTTCTATTTCTTGTATTGAATTTTTATATTTTCTTTAATTGCATTGCTCTTACTTTTTTTGTTGCTCTTGTTATGTTTTTCTACATATGTTATTTGTTGTTTACTGTGATGTTTAGCGAGTAGTTTTGTGTGCCTAGAGAGAAGATAAACCCTAGCGTAATTACTCATGTGGGTTGATCGTCCAAAGATCGGTCTACTAGATTATTACTAAGGCAATGTTTGGGTGTGATTTCATATCAATCCACCACAAGTAGGGGATTGGCTATCTAGTGCCAGGCACACGAACCATCGGCACACTCACCAGAACCACCACCTATATCGTAATGACCAACGAACCACCGGGACTCCGATAGGAATCCAAACTTTGCCCCTTGTTCTCTCTCCCACGGTTAGACGTCAAGAGAACGTGTATTAAGATTGAATCCACATAGACGGGATCTACTCTCTCAGGACGAGAAGTTAGATCATCTCACATGTTTAATCTGCACTAGCGGTAATGCTTAGCCTTGTCACCTTTTGTTTCTTTTCATACTTTTAGTGTTATTTCCTTCCAACTACGATATCATTTGCGTAGCTAATCGAATACATAATTAATCGATACTCATACCACTGCCTCCCTCTGTTAAACCCATAAGCTTGTAACGCGTGTGCTTATGCGGTTAATTAAAACGTAACAGTATGTCTAAACCAAGTGTTTCAGAGTGTTTTCTCACTACAGAGCGTTGACCGTGGTCAAGGGGCCCGCTTGGGTCCCTCGGGGGCTTCGAATCGGTGCAGATGGGGCGAGGGGAAGCCTCGGCCCAGGCTGAGACGCTCGGCCTCGGCCGGTCGAGCACGACCTCGGAGGAAGGATGACGAGGGGCAGCCTCGGTCGTCCTGCTGGATGCACAGTCGGCGAAGGGCGAGGGGAAGCCTCGGACCTAGTTGAGACGCTCGGCCTCGGAAGGTTGTGTTCGGCCTCTGCGGGCGGACGGTGAGGGGGAGCCTCACTCGTCTAGCTGATAGTGTGGTTGGAGAGGGGCGAGGGGAAGCCTCGGCCCGTTGATCCGCTGTCCACCTGCGAAGACGAGAACGCTCGTCAGGGGGCCGGACCTAGGTTCCGGCCAAATCCCCTCCGATGCCTAAGTCAGATAGAGATCTGAAAGAGGAGGCCCGGTCGGAGACGGTTCGACTCGTGAGGAGATCGGAACGGCGTCTCACGGCGCGAGCGGGGGAGGAAGGAGATGGGATGGGGGAGCTAGGTCGTTGGTGGAGTACCTTAGGTTTTAGATACCTGAGATGCGGTCCCATGCTTCGTCGTCCTCCTAGCCCTTTTAAAGAGCTCCCAGCGTGATTGCCTCTGGCCCACTTCCCTCGCCCGCCCTCAATCGTGCCCCCTCAATCCGCCCCCCGTCGCCGCCCCTTGCGCCATGCCCGCACCTCCCCATTATCGTCTTTTAGTGGTCGCGGAACCGGGGGAGCGGTTATCGCAGGAGTGGGCGAATGACCAGCGGGTACCGGGGCCGGGTCGGATCGATAGTATGGGGTCCCTTAGCGGGTCTTGAAAAACGGGCCGGTATACGTAGATGGGCTCCCGGCCAGCAATTGGGCTCCTGGGCTCGTGTCTTTTGGGTCTCGGTCAAATAGGCGTAACAATTGCCCCCATCGGTCGGGTTGATCGGCTTCGGCCTGTTCGGCTCGGCCGATGTGACTTCTGTCGATTTTGACAAGCTCGCCAGTCGATGCCGACTCATTTATTAGTCGTCATCATGAGTGGGCCCGTTCGATATTTTTAAGGCGCGGTCTCCGAAGCGCCGTTGGTCCTCTGATGCCGCCACGTGTGGCTGCAAGCTTATCCCCACCGTTCGCGGGGCCGTCTTCAATTGAGAAGCCGAGGGGTTCGAGCGCCGCCATCGGTGGAATCGATCGGCCTCGGCTAGCTCGGTATAACCGCTACGCCTCCTGGGGTTCCGAGTGGCGCTTCAGTCGAGGTGTGGTCATAAATGTAGGTTATGATGAGGCGGATCGATTGGACTTCCCCTGGCGCCGATTTCGAAACGCCGCCAGTTCTTCGAAGCCTGCCGCACGTTCTTGTCAGCCGCTTCGAATTCACTCCTGCGCCCGGTATATAGGATTCTCAGCCGCGTGGATCTCCACTTCTCTCTTGCCCCCCCCGTTGTCCAAAGCTTTCCACAACTCGGAGTTTCCCGCCGCCTTCGCTTCTTTGCCTTCTCCAAACTAGTCGAAAAAAGGTAATTCCGCTCTTGCTTTCGTCTTATGGCTGCTCTTAGGATAGGCGGTTCTGGTCAAAGGGCGAGGGATCCTCCGGAGTCCAGGCGGGGCGAGCCCCGGCTGGGGGCATCAGGTTCCCCCGCCGGGAGTCGTTCTCTTCCAGATAAGGGGAAGGGGAAACTTTTTCCGGACTACGCCCGTGATGACGTGGCGTCGGTTGCCGTGCGGCTTAATGTGCCCCCGATTGTCCTCCGTACGCCGTCGGGGACTCCTCCTTCGGTGGCCGCGGAGATCCGGGAAAAGTATCTCTGCTTCCCATACGAGGTTCGAGTTCCTTTTGTTGACGAGCGGATTTGCCTTCCGAGGAGCAATGAGGTTGGCGCCTACGTCGAGATGTTCCGCCTGGGTCTTCGCTTCCCGCTCCATCCCTTCTTCATCCAGATCATGGAACATCTCACGGTGTCCCTTTGCCAGTTCACCCCGTGTTCGATCGCGGTACTGACGGGCTTCGTAACGCTCTGCTGTACCCGTGGTCTGGAGCCGTCTCTCCCCCTTCTCTTCCACTTTTACCAGGTCCAGACGGTCGGGCCGGGGTCATGGTTGCAACTCCGAGCCCGTTCGAGGAGGGAATGCCTGATTGGGTTACCCCGCTGGTCGGGGGATTGGAACTCGGATTACGTCTTCGTGGTCTTCTTGGGTGAGGCCCAAATTTTGACAAGTTGGGGAGCGTCTGTCCAACCTCGCCCGCCGCTAGCCCTTTCTGACGTTGATCAGGCAGCCGCCGCGTCGCTGTCGGCTCTTCCTTTGGAATCGAAGTCCATCTGGCCTTTGTTGGATGACCTACTCCTGAAGGCCGTCTTGTGGTCTCCGGGTAGGTCACTTTTTTCATCCTCGGACTGCCCTGTGACTCATCCTGATTTCGGTTCCCTTTGCAGGGATGGCAGGCCGCGAGTTCGTTCGTGACGTCGATGAGCTGATCCGTCGTGGAGCTGCTCGGAGCCGAGGCAGTACCTCCGGAAGGGCGCCTCGACGGACCGTTGAGGAAGAGGTGCCGAGCCGAGCCCTTCGTGGGCAAGGTAGTTGAGGAGGATGTGCGCCGAGCCGAGCCCTCTGTGGGCAAGGCAGCGGCCGTGCCTCCTGCCTCTTCTTCTGGCGATCTCCTCCCAGGGGGCGTCGTAGAGGCCGGACCTGCCCCACCAGCCCGAGAGGCGGGGGGTAATGACGGGTCCGGTGTAGTCCCCCTTGCCCTCGGAGCGTCCCCTCCCGTCCCCGAGAGCGGAGATGGGGCAAGGCGGAAGCGCTCTCCTTCGGCGCTCGTGGAGCCTCACGGAGGGAAGAAGAGGAAGGAGGATGCGGAGCCCTCCAGCCCGGCCAGTTCTGTGCCTCCTGCAAGCGCCACCGGGGATCTTCAGGTGACTCTGACAACCACCCCCGTCGCAGTGTCCCCGCTTCCGTCCCCGGAGATCGGAGCACTATTGGCGAGCCATATGGCTTCCCTCGATGTTGCCCCCGGGAGTTCGGTGTTCGTCGACCGAGCCCTGGCCCAGCAGGTGGCCGAGAGCACCGTCTTCCCCCGGGACCGCAGCACCCTCGAGAAGATTCCCGCCGACAAGGTGTCGGATTCTTTGGTTTGGGCCCTTCAACAGGTTCGGCCCTCTCGCAGTCCTTTCTTTCCCTTCACTCCCTTCTTAGCTCATGTCCCGTTTTCCAGGGGTCGACGCTCGCCGTGGAGCTGCAGCGGCGAGCCATCCTCTTGAGGAAGCTGGAGGAGTTCTCCATGAGGGCCCAAGAACGAGCCGGGGCGGCGGAGGTAGCAACGGTGAAGGCCCAGATGGAGTCCCGGCATCTCCAGCTCCGTGTGTCTGAGCTGGAGGGACGAGTGGGTGATCTCCAGGGAAAGTTGGAGGACGCCCTGCAGTCGGCTGAGGAAGCGGCGGAGTCGTTCCGCCTGGAGAGGGAGGAGCTTCAGAGGGAGTTGCCTGATCGGCGCCAGGTGGCGCGGCTCGCGGAGGAGGTGGAGAGGGGCGTCGTTGAGACCCTGGGGAAGAGAATCCTCGAGGTTCTCAGGGAGGCCTTCGGTAAGTATGAAGACCTTATCGCCCCTCGGATCGTCGACGTCGTCCAGTCTTCCTTCCGGGAATGTGTGGAGCGTGTTCGGGAAGCCCCTCCGCCAGTCGATCCTCCTCGCTCCGAGCAGGGCGAAGTGCCCGAGGATGTGTCCTCCTGAGCCCGGGCCCTCTGAGCCGTCCCTCCTGGCCTTATCCTCAAATTTTTAAGCATCCGCTTCGCTTTGGGCCAGTCTACTTGAAATGGACCCCGCTATCTCCTTCGGCTTCGCTACCGGTTCTGGGGCCAATAATTGCTGGTTGCATGGCTGCCAACTTGGGTTAACTACTTTGGGTCTTTTGTCAACCAATTTTGTTCTGTTGGTGACGAACTTTGTCATGAGTGGATTATCTGTAGAGAGGTCTCGTCGCCTTGATTCCCTGTAAATAAGACACATTTTTGTACCCGGGTTAACTGTTATAAACAAAATTAACTTACTCGGGTTCCCCGTGCACTTTGCGTTGCTGCCTTGTTCTTTGCCTAGGACTGGATGACGTTGGCGCTGGCTGGGGGGATTCTCCCCAGACCTATGAGTGCAGGAGTCGGTCGGTGAGGGAAAAAGTTCCTCGGCTTTGGACCGGTCGGCGTCCGTGCCTTGGGGGAGTTGCCCCCAGACTTATAGGCGCAGGAGTCGGTCGGCGAGGGCTAAGCTCTTCGGCTTAGGACCGGTCGGCGTCCGTGTCTGTTGGAAGAACTGCCCCAGACTTGCAAGCGCTGGAGTCGGTCGGCGAGGGCTAAGCTCCTCGGCTTAGGACCGGTCGGCGTCCGTGCCTGCTGGAGGAATTGCCCTCAGACCTTATGAGCGCTGGAGTCGGTCGGCGAGGGCAAAGTTCCTCGGCTTAGGACCGGAGCGCGGGAGTCGGTCGGCGAGGGCAAAGCTCCTCGGCTTAGGACCGGTCGGCGTCCGTGCCTGCTGGGGGGACTGCCCCCAGACTTATGAGCGTATGAGTCGGTCGGCGAGGGCAAAGCTCCTCGGCTTAGGACCGGGGCGCGGGAGTCGGTCGGCGAGGGTAAGGCTCCTCGGCTTAGGACCGGTCGGCGTCCGTGCCTGCTGGGGGAACCGCCCCAGACTTATGAGCGCAGGATTCGGTCGACGAGGGCAAAGCTCTTCTTTCTCCTCTAGTGAGGCGGCGGTCCCCATTCTTTCGCGCTATTGGTGATACGTCAATTCCGTCGGGGATTTAAGGAAAGACAACAAGGGAATGCATTTGTACTCTCAAGAGTCCTACCGGACTGGTACATTTGGAGGAAAAGGAAAAGAGGAAATGAAGCTAGACAGAGGGATGTAAACCTAGATAACTCCCTCTTACTAGGCTGCAACTGGGGGGAGGGACATCGCCCGCTTACTCTATGATGCGGAGGGGACCTTGGACGGTGTTGACCTTCTTCCCCTTGTCTGGCTGTGTGGAGGTCCCTTCCCCGTGGGCTGGCTCGTCGGCCTGGTTCCTGGCGTGCCCTCGGCTCATCAACTTCTCGATATCCTTCTTCAAATGCCAGCAGTCTTCAGTGTCATGGCCATCGTCTTTATGGTACTTGCAGTACTTCTCCCTGTTCTTCCCACCTCTTTTAGCCTTCGGTGGGGGACGATCAGCTCGCTCTTCCTTCTGTACTTGGGCGAGGATGGCGTCTGGGGTGGTGTCCCTCGTGCTTTCTCCCCGCTGTCTGTTCCTCGGCCTCTTCTCGGTCCGGTATCCTTCGGGACTGCCTCGTCCGCCGTCGCCGCGCTTGGTCCCTCGAGTGGCTTTTCCTGCGTCCTCGGCCAAGGCCTCCTCGGTTAGCATGAAGCGTTCGGCCCTCGCCATGATCCCGGGGAGGTCCTTAGGGGGATCGTTGTGTAGGGACTTCTTGAGGCCTCTGTGGCGAAGCCCTTTCTTAAGGGCCGTCTGGACCACCAGGTCAGGAGGGCTGTTCACGTTCAGCCTTTCCGCATTGAAGCGGCGCATGAACTGTCGGAGGGGCTCGGACGGGCCTTGCACTATGTTGAACAGATGTTCAGCACCAGGCTAGATCTGTCTCCCCGCCATGAACTGCTTGCAGAACAACTGGGCGAGTTCCTCGAAGCTGTCAATAGAGCGGCCGGGCAGGCTGTGGTACCAGGTCCTCGCCGCTCCCCTGAGAGTAGAATAGAAGCCCCGACAGAGTAGGTCATCGTCAGCTCCCTGGAAGGACATGTCCCCCTCATAGTCCATCACGTGGTGTCCCGGGTCCCCTATCACGTCGTACTTTCCCAGCACCGGGATTCTGAATCGAGAGGGGACCCGTGCGTCGGTTATTCTCCATGATAAGGGGCACCGGTCTCCGTGGATGCCCCGGGGATGCGGCAGAGGCCTGCCTCTGGCTCGTTCGGGGGTGGAGGGAGTACAGGCGCCGGCGGGGCTGGCTCCACGGCCCTCGCCACGCTGGGGGTCGGGCTGACCCGGCGCTCCCGACTCCTCCCGCGGGAGCTCCTGCTCCGCCGTGATCGGTCTCTTGAGTGGTGTCGTTCGCTTCTCCTGCGGCGGGACGACCGTGACCAACGAGATGATGCCGTCATCGATTCGCCCTCCGTCCCTTCGGTTTCCCGTCGGCTCCTTTCACGATAAGGGGAGGAGGCGCGTGACCTCGCCTGACGGGAGCCGGACCGCGTGAACCGACGCTCTGTGTTCGGTTTCCGGGTCCCGTGGTCGTCGACCACGGCGGACCGCAAGTGCGGGGGACCCCCCGCCCATCGATGGCTATCATTTAACGCGCCTCCGTTGGACGGTGCGGGGCCGACGAGCTGCTGTACCGTCACGACCAACGTCTGGAGGCTCGCATTGGTCTCCTGAGCCAGGGCGCGGAGCTGTCCCTGTGTGGCTAGTTCTGATCCGCCGGTCTCTTCGGTTGAGTGGGCGGGGTGGCCGTCGACGTGCGTGTCCTCGGGGTTGCCGTTTGATGCGCCATTCCCTTCCTCCGGGATGGGGGTCATGCGCTTCCTTCCATTGCTGGCTCGTGCCATTGTAGGTGTGGTTTGCTTCTTCGTGGGACGGTTTTCGGTTCCCACAGACGGCGCCAGATGTTTCAGAGTGTTTTCTCACTACAGAGCGTTGACCGTGGACAACCCGGTCAACGTGGTCAAGGGGACCGCTTGGGTCCCTCGGGGGCTTCGAATCGGTGCAGATGGGGCGAGGGGAAGCCTCGGCCCAGGCTGAGACTCTCGGCCTCGGCCGGTCGAGCACGACCTCGGAGGAAGGATGACGAGGGGCAGCCTCGGTCGTCCTGCTGGATGCACGGTCGGCGAAGGGCGAGGGGAAGCCTCGGACCTAGTTGAGACGCTCGGCCTCGGAAGGTTGTGTTCGGCCTCTGCGGGCGGACGGTGAGGGGGAGCCTCACTCGTCCAGCTGATAGTGTGGTTGGAGAGGGGCGAGGGGAAGCCTCGGCCCGTTGATCCGCTGTCCACCTGCGAAGACAAGAACGCTCGTCAGGGGGCCGGACCTAGGTTCCGGCCAAATCCCCTCCGATGCCTAAGTCAGATAGAGATCTGAAAGAGGAGGCCCGGTCGGAGACGGTTCGACTTGTGAGGAGATCGGAACGGCGTCTCACGGCGCGAGCGGGGGAGGAAGGAGATGGGATGGGGGAGCTAGGTCGTTGGTGGAGTACCTTAGGTTTTAGATACCTGAGATGCGGTCCCATGCTTCGTCGTCCTCCTAGCCCTTTTAAAGAGCTCCCAGCGTGATTGCCTCTGGCCCACTTCCCTCGCCCGCCCTCAATCGTGCCCCCTCAATCCGCCCCCCGTCGCCGCCCCTTGCGCCATGCCCGCACCTCCCCATTATCGTCTTTTAGTGGTCGCGGAACCGGGGGAGCGGTTATCGCAGGAGTGGGCGAATGACCAGCGGGTACCGGGGCCGGGTCGGATCGATAGTAGGGGGGTCCCTTAGCGGGTCTTGAAAAACGGGCCGGTATACGTAGATGGGCTCCCGGCCAGCAATTGGGCTCCTGGGCTCGTGTCTTTTGGGTTTCGGTCAAATAGGCGTAACAATTGCCCCCATCGGTCGGGTTGATCGGCTTCGGCCTGTTCGGCTCGGCCGATGTGACTTCTGTCGATTTTGACAAGCTCGCCAGTCGATGCCGACTCATTTATTAGTCGTCATCATGAGTGGGCCCGTTCGATATTTTTAAGGCGCGGTCTCCGAAGCGCCGTTGGTCCTCTGATGCCGCCACGTGTGGCTGCAAGCTTATCCCCACCGTTCGCGGGGCCGTCTTCAATTGAGAAGCCGAGAGAACTCTTCAGATGCGGATGCTCAATCTTCATCCAGAGAACTCTTCAGATCTATGATCTCCATCCCAATCTCCATCGTATGCCACGATCTTCATCTGTGAGCAACATTTTTAGTCTATCGAAGGAGCGGGAGCAAGGTGACAGTGAAACGACATAAAATTGCTAGAAATTGCCTATGCACTTGGTGCACGGAGCAAAAATAACCCCCAACGAACACGGCCGCAATGCACACACGGATCGGGAAGGAGCGAAAAGCGTGGGTGTGCATGTCGGCAGCGTTGGAGGGTAAAAGTGGAGCGAATGCATGGACACCCCCAAAACCCAACCCACACAAGCAAGACGCGGGACCCACACGTGTGTTTCGATAAATGCAAAAACGGGTGAAAATGAGAAGAGTGGGTTTTGAGTGAGTGTATTGTCTTGGGGTTTTTGGTTTTTTTGATTGGGGGTGTGATTTTGGGTGTGTTGGGTTTGAGTGTGATTTTGGGGTTTTGCGTTTTTTGGGTTTAAGAAGGTTGTCCCATGTGGCGATGTGACATTGTCACATGAGACAAATTCAAAAATATCCCTCAATTGTAATAAGGATAGTGGCGAAAATTTTATGACGAAGGCTGCAGTGAGAAAAAATGTAAGGTGACAAGCAGCCCACGTTGACAGCAATTATCTATACGTGCGTCATGTGTGAATGCGTGTCACATGCAGAAGCACCGACTGTGTGCATTTGTAATTTTCCATCATCACAATTCATATTTGTAAGTTTGCATTTTAGCAATAATTTTTTGCACTATAATTTTATGTATTTTGCGTACAATTTTTTGTATTTGCACTAAAAATTATTCTCAACTAATATTAAATAATAATAACTAATATTTCACAGTTTACATTATGCTCGAAGTTATTTTTATTTTAGTGTTATTTTAAATTTTAAAATTTATTATTATTAATAATTTAATTTCAATTATTATTGTTGTTTAGTTTTAATTTTATTATATTTGTCAATATTTATATTTTAATGTTCATTGGCTAGAATTTATAAATTAGTTAAATTTCATTTTTAAAATTTTAAGTTAATGCTAGATATTTAGAAATAATGTTAGATATCTGAAGTTTTAATTTTTCAAAACTACATTATAGCATGTTTTGTAATGTGTTAATTCTATATATAACTAGCATTAATATAGTTTATTAAGAGAGTTAATATCATAATAAGTTAATTTTAATAGTTAAATGGTAATAAATAATTAGCTCTTTATATGTTGTCTTCAATTATAAACAGTAATTAAACTATGTCTCGGAGAAATCTAATGGAGAAATAATTGGATATTGGGTGGGCCACATGGTAAAATAGTTAAAACGACCATAGACATGTAAGGTGCAACTATTGCCAAAAAGAAATGCATAAAGTCGTGACTCGCCTTAAGGAACATTTGACGAGAATTATCCGAATGTGATATATTTACTGAAGCACCGAAAAAGTGCAAGCATAGATGAAGACACACATATTTGTTACCATGGAAATAAAAGCAAATATTAAAATTTAAGAAGAAGATGATTGGGGAAGAATTAAGGGCTAGGCCTAAAAGCAAATATTAAAACTTCTCTTCTCCTCGGTCTCATCCTTATCCTCATCATCCTCATATTAGTTTGGTCCGCGTAGAAGAGCACTGAGAGCAATTAGGTTAAGAATATGCTGAAGGAGAAATAAAACTTGTTAGCAGGAGAATGAAAGCAGGATCATCTGTGATAGACAAGATGGGTACGGGATCATAACATACAGGCAGATCGTCTGGTCTGCTAAAATATGGATCTGTTCGCGTGGAACCTACCGACAGACCATCTGGTGTTCTTAAATCCGATTAGGACAGTATCGACGACCCATTTACTTTAAAGACTACAATGATAGGTGGTATAAAAATGCCAAGAGCTTTCTCAGTAGAAGTGTAGCCAAATTTTTATTCTTCAATCACATTCCACGTAATGTAACAAATAGTCCACACTACCAGACCATGCCAGATGCTTTCACGCAAGTAGGTCGTGACATTTCTCAATCCACTATTTGATAGCTTTCGCACACATATTTGGGATGGCTGTTGAGGAAACCAATGCATACATTGAAATTTTTTATAATTATTGGGATGAATATGGTTGGACACTAATATGTGATGGTTAGAAAACACAAAATAGAAGCAAGATTATTAATTTTCTTATGCAATCGACCTACTGGACAATATTCTTTGACTTGATGGATAAATATATAAAAATAGTTAGATAGCATAGAGTCATCCAAGTAGTTTTCGACAATAGAACATCTACAAATCAGATGTGTATTTGCTGATGCAAAATAGACAACATCTGCATTGGACTTCATATGTGGCGTATTGTATTGATTTGATATGTTTTGATATATCAAGAGAAAGGATATATAAAAATATTGTCACGCAAAGTAAAATGGCAACAAGATTTATATCCAATAATAAAGGTTAGGTGCTAAGCTTGATGAAAAAGAGACAGGTGGAAAATAGTTGATCAGGTCTGCACTCACAATATTTCCAACCACTTTATTATATTAGTCTTAATCTACGTGTATCGGGATGATCCAAGGAGAATGTCTGCCTCAAGAAAATAGACCAAAACATTCATAAGATCAAACCAAAAGATAGAACTGTTGCAACCAACTTGTACAATCTGATTCATTGTGACAATAATAAAGGTTAGGTGCTAAGCTTGATGAAAAAAGAGACATGTGAAAAAGAGTTGATCAGGCCTGTAATCATAATATTTCCACGAACCATTTTATTGTATTAGTCTTATCTACGTGTATATCGGGATGATCCGAGGATAATGTTCGCATCAAGAAAATAGTCCAAACTTTCTAAGATCTACCCAAAAGATAGGACAACCAACGTGTACAATCTGATTCATTGTGATGACTTCTGGCAATTTATTAATGTATTTGAGCCGTTGGTGAAAGTTTTAGGAAAAGTCGACATCAACAATAAGGCCGAGATGAGTAATCTTTACA
The DNA here is from genome assembly GCA_030789695.1 of Scilla litardierei. Lineage (NCBI taxonomy): Eukaryota > Viridiplantae > Streptophyta > Magnoliopsida > Asparagales > Asparagaceae > Scilla > Scilla litardierei. Next base: position 319,579,104 of record CM061133.1, read on the forward strand.
AGGCCATGGACCGTGTAAAAGAAAAAATAAAAAAGAAAATTGGTAGAGGATACCGAAAATGATGAAAAATTATCAACAAAAAAGATGAGATAGAAAGCTTAATAAATATATTCATGCCGTAGATAAATACTGTATTTTTTATTTTTGTTAAACATAATGTGATACAGATGATATATTTACACGATGTACTTCAATTACAAGTTATTTTCTGGATTTCGTTTTTAATACTCTACTAAGGTAACAAATGACAACAATGTGCTTTTTGAATTTAGACAAGTGGTCGAGATGTTGGACCCAGATATCTCAAGGCAACTTGAAATAGACAGAGAGAGGTTTTCAAATATTTTTATTTTAAATATGATTTGACTCGGTCGTTTACATTTTAAAATTATGCATGGTAATTATATATGGAGTTATACAGGATGAAAGTTGGTGCATTGAGCTCCTAGAAGGCATGCATGACGATAAATCAGGTCACTCCGGATATGCATAAGAATCTTAGGTTGTTGTATGTTTCCTATAAACTGCTCTATATTTTCTAACTATGAGAACCTTTGTAGCTGAATGGTGGTCAATCATTAGGAGACATCACGCTCCAAATCTTACACTTTTAAGTGTGCAAACGGTATCTTCTTCAAACTGTGAATAAAACTAGACCACATTTTCACTCATATCACGCAAAGATCAGGAATAGGTTAGTAATAGAAAATCTTAATACGTTGTTTCATGTGCATTATAATATGATGGTGAGAGAAAGGCACTGCAAGAGGAGAACACCTAGTGATCAACTAAACGAATTGACTTGAATCAAATTTTTCATTGGAAGACATCAAGCTCCAAACCTTACACGCTTAAGTGTGCGAATGGTCTCTTCTTCAAATTGTGAATAAAACTAGACCACATTTTCACTCGTTTCACACATCAGGAATAGGTTAATAATAGAAAATCTTAATAAGTTGTTTTATGTGTATTATAATATGATGGTCAGAAAAAGACACTACAAGAGGAGAACATGATTAACTAATTGACTTGGATAAAAAATTTCATGAGGATGATCCGTTGAAGAAATGGACCAGGAAGATAAAAGACGTGTTGCTCAATGACAAGATAATCGTTCGTTGGACAAAGAGCTTACGGAAGTAGAACAAACAAAAAGCAATATGTCGCGACCAAGTCACAACCAAGTTAATCTCACAAATAAGTGAAAGAAGTCAGTAATTCGGTGAGAAAGCGGTGATGATTTGTTTCCCGATAAACATGGTCCTACAGATGAAAGTGCTTTGGAATATAATCGGCATACTCAAATAAGTATGGACCAACTCATTTGCATGGATATAGGAGATCATGGTAGGCAACATCAAAGTGAAGAAAATAGGAATGATACCTACATTAGACAGTCTGATTATTATGGGTATCAATGTTCTGATTATTATAGTTGTTATGATAATCTTGTCATTCATAAATTGTATTCTAGTGGATACTTAAGCAGTCATAACGATTAGTATACATTGTATAGACACTCTGATGTCTATGCAAATTATGATATTAATACATGTACGGTTAAATATCACTGGGCATTCTAGCAATCAAGGCAGTCATGACATATCTTTTATCGAGCCAAGTAGCCCTCTGCATATGAAAAAATGTAATATCATTTTTAGGATCGGAACAGATGCAATATTCTAGTGGATACTCACTCGGGCAGTCATAATGATTATTATACATTGTATAGACACTCTGACGTCTATGCAGATTGTGATAGTTAATATATGTACGGTTAAATATCACTGGACAGTCTAGCAATCACGTCAATTATGACATATCTTTTATCGAGCCAATTTGGCCCTCTGCATATGAAAAGATGTAATGTCATTTTAGGACCGAAACAGATGCAATATTTCCATCCACCGTACTCTGCACCACAACTGAATAATACTAATTTAGAATGAGATTTTTTGTATCTTTTGCAATATTTTATTCATTTGTTGTATTATGAGATCAGATTTATGCTCCCATCATTTTTGTATTGTCTTTCTTTGTATTGCTATAAAATAATGAAAGGCTGGCTAGGGTCCTAAAGAAATTCCAACTAATAATTTTACATAATGATATATTTAATATAGATTATCGATGCATTTACATGTATAAAATCCAGTATAATGATATATATATATATATATAATTTGAAAAGTTAGTGTATTCATTTATAATAGACAAAATGTACAAGGGTGGACGGGTAGGGAGTTGCCACAATAGGATGGGGATAGGGCACAGGCGCCGTCACCCACCACTGATTGCTTTAACTCCCCGCCCACACACCCACACAATCCATGCGAAAAGCCAAAACTGAGTTTAACAAGGAGAATCCAACTACAACTATAAAGACACCAAGTTAGCAGCTCCCCTCAACCATTGTCAATGATGTCCCAGTTCCGCATAGCCGTCCACCCTTGTAGTTGTAGTTGAGGACCCTATTCTAATCCACGAGAGTGGTACGAATTGAGAGATTAACCCCCTAACCCTAATACGTAAGGAACCTATTCCAACATGGATCCCCGACGGTCTTAGCGGTGATCCATAATACCCTAGTTCCTTTTATTATTAAATTTGCAACAATACCACAACCAATCCTTTCAACCTGACAGCTATCTCACCTTGAGATATAAAAATATCTGAGAACTCAAATACACTGTCACCATCCCTGTGGGATCCGACATCCTTTATACTATAATTTGACACCGTCTGCTTGCGGATAGAGCCCGAGATTGACACCTAGGGGCCATACTACGCCTGGCGACCGTGACACCGCTAGGTGGAATCCAGGTGTAGGTTCTGGGTGCGTCAAGTTTTTGGCGCCGTTGCCGAGGATATCAATAGTGTACCTCAGTTTATTTTTATTTCGAAAAGTTTGCTAGCAAATCTTATCATTCCTCACCTTTCCACCCTTTTTATTCTTTTAATTATTACCCTGCTACTAATGGTATTTGTCTGAGTTATTTTGGTGCATGAACACTCGCTTCGGGGCATTAAGTCAATAATTATTGTTCGACCCTAAGATCGAGAAAACGACAAGAGCTCTGAGGGCCTCAAGTAGAAATCAATCTCTCTCTGCTCAGATGGCAGACGATACTACTACTCCTACTCGCACCGGGTCCATCAGGGACCACATGAAGCCTATATTTGGAAATAATTCTTCTATCCTTGACCGCAACTGGTGGCGACGAGCTTTGAGCGAAGACGGGGCTCATAAATTTAATGCAGCAGGATCCCTTCCATGGGCATCCTCCCCACGAGAACCCCAATCACCACATCGACACTTTCCTGGCAAAGTGTGACACTTTTAAGGCTAAGTATGTCAGCGATGATGCCATCAAGCTGTGGCTTTCCACCTTCACCTTAAGGGAAAAAGCCTCATACTGGCTATGGGCCCATCTGCCCAACCATTTTATCACATGGGAGAAGCTGGCACTCGCCTTTGTGGATAAGTTCTATCCACACTCGAAGACGGTGCGAATCCGGGGAGCCATTTCAAAATTCAAACAGCTCCCGCATGAATCCCTTTATGAGGCCTGGGAGAGATTCAAGGATCTCCAACATCAATGCCCTCATCACGGGATCCAGTACTGGGACTTGGTGCAGAGCTTCTATAATAGGCTGCAGTCCAGCACCAAAATGATAATTGATGCTGCCGCGCAAGGCGCCTTGCTTGACAAATCTCCTGAAGAAGCCATAGACCTGCTAGAGCATATGGCGACTAATAATCAGCAGTGGAGTGAAGAGCGAACCATTGTGACCCGGACCCCCGAGGTCAAAGCTGCCAGCCATCTTGATTCTCAATCGAGACCTTGTGCAAACAGGTGGCCAGAATTGAACATCGCTTGGATTCCATTCCTGCACCCACCAGCACCTCTGCTTATCATCATGTAGAGGATTATGTAGCGCAAGGTTACATTCCTAGTGAGGCACATTATGATGGTGCTGAATTATCTGAGTATATGCAGTATGTCGAAGGAGAGGGACGAAATCAATGGCAACACCTGGCTGCTAGGAATCATCCGGGATTTTCTTATGGGAACCCAAGTGGGGGGCTGCAACCTCCACAATTTCAGAGACCGCCACCCCCTCCTCAGCAACAACAAGTGCAGCCACAGAATCAGTAGCAGAGTGGGTTTAGGCCAGCCGGGCCTTACCCCGACCACCAGGTTATCAGTTCAATAACCCACCTCGGCAGGGCTATGCACCAAATCTGCCTCGATCCAATCTGGATGCCACATTAGAAACATTTATGAGTGGGCAAGCCCGGTTCAACCAGGACACATCTGCCCAGTTTAAGAATATAAATACTTCGCTCGATGAACTGAGGGGCCAGATGTCCCGGCTGCTGAAGAACCAAGAGAACCTTGCCTTCCAGAACCAAATCTGAGGGCCCAAGCAAACACCGTGGTTTCTGTTACAACGCGTGGAGGACGAGCAACCAACCCTGTTATGATTCTGGTTGTGAACTCGGAGAAAGTCATAACTAAAGAGGTCGTTATTGGCAGTGATAAAGAAGAGGCTCCAGAAGAGCCTACAAAGAATGAGGAGAAAGAAGATTCACCCTCTAGCACACCCACAACAACGTCGTCTCCTAATGCTGTCGCAAGGAATAAAGTAAGCCGACCTCCCCCGCCATATCCACAGAGGTTGGCTTTGGCTAAGATGGAGAAGAAATACTCCAAATTCACGGAGCTTCTGAAGGGAATCCAGCTAAACATTCCATTCATGGATGCTATCACGGAGATTCCCATTTATGCCAAATTTTTAAAGGACCTGATCACGGGGAAGAGGAAGCACGAAGAGATAAAGCTCATGGAGGACTATACCTCTATTATAAAGAATCGCCTGCCGCGGAAGCTACAGGATCCGGGAAGCTTCACTGTTCCATGCTCCATCGGAGGGATACCCATCAGCCGAGCTTTGATCGATCTAGGGGCGAGCATCAGTTTGATGCCGCTTTCTATATTTGAGAGATTGCAGACCGAAAGTGAATTGGAGCCGACGAATATGTCCATACAGCTTGCGGACCATTCGATCACTTATCCGGTAGGCATAGCCAGGGATATTATTCTGCAGATACCTCATGGGTTGTGTGTTCCAGTTGACTTCGTTATTATGAACATGCCTGAGGGAGGGAGCTCACAGCTTATACTTGGCCGCCCCTTCATGGCGACGGCCAGCATCTTGATTGATGTCCTTGAAGGGACTCTCTTGTTGAACGTGGGCAACAATGGAGCTGAATTCCGGCTGCAGAAACCAATGAGGGAGCACGTTTGTGAAGAAGGAGCTAACTATTTGAAGCTCCTGGAAGATGAAGCTGTATGAGATCTTACTTCTAAGGGGGTCATGAAGGACCCAATAAGAACAGGTGTTGACGATGACGACGACCCAACCTACCACAAAGCGGTCGTCACCTATATCCGAGTGTTGGATGAGGAGCTCTTGAATCATTCTTCGCATCGTGAAGAACCGGAGGCCATCGGTTATGCAAGGGAAAAGCCTGGATTGGAAGAATGCCAGATACCGCCGCACGGTATCATGGGCAAGAACGATGTGCGAATCTCATGCGCACCAAACAATTTTTGATGAAACAAAGGGAGTCGAGCTCATGACTCAAAACGAGCGCTTATTGGGAGGCAATCTCTTAGATCTTGGATTTTCTTTTGCAATTTCTTATTTTTACTTTATTTATTTCAGAAAATCAAACAAAAACGTTGTTTATTTCTCTTAAAAACACAAAACCATAAAAATTTGATGGGTTCTTTCTCTTTACAGGTTGAACATGAAGGGGGCATGCAAGTCGACATTTTAAATGGAAGAAAGCTGGAGGAGAGCAGCAGATTTGAAGAGAAAACCAAAGAAAAAGAGCTAAAAAGAGGATACAGGTTGCTCGACCAAGCAGCCACTCTACTCGGTCGAGCAGCGCAGGCACGAGAAAGAAGAGCAAAAACATTACTCTGTCTACACGGCCTGAGTAACCTTTGCTCGGTCCGAGCAGAGACCGACTCGACCGAGCAGCCGCCTGCTCGGTCGAGTAGCGCAGGCTCGTGAAAATTTGGAAGAAACGACGTTCTGTCTGCATGGCCCGAGCAGCCTCTGCTCGGTCCGAGTAGAGATTTGCTCGACCGAGCAGCTCCTGCTCGATCGAGCATAAGAGGGAGTTTCCTAAACTTTTTTTATTGCATGTCCGACTCGACCGAGCAGCTTCGCTGCTCGATCGAGTCAGTTTATCCTAAATTTCTTGGGCCCCACTTCCAAACGAGTTGGGGTTTTAACCCAACTCGTTTCATTTTTTACCCTAAGCGCTCATTTACCCTAAACTACTGTCCGAGCTACCCCCAACACCCTACTCGATCTCCCCCGTCGCCGTCCACCTCTCCACCGCCCACACCACCGTCTGCGTCGCCCGCACGGTCGGCCTCACTCCCTCTCTGGTACGACTAGCCTACGTCAGTGGCCACTACCGGAATTAGCTTGGGGGGGACTTTTGCTGCGCTCGCTCAGTCGGTACACTCTTTCCCCAACACCCTACTCGATCTCCCCCGTCGCCGTCCACCTCTCCACTGCCCGCACCGCCGTCTGCGTCGCCCGTACGGTCGGCCCATTCCCTCTCCGGTACGACTAGCCTATGTCAGGGGCCACTACCGGAATTAGCTTGGGGGAGACTTTCGATGCGCTCGCTCAGTCGGTACACTCTTTCCTCTATTTACTTTTATACCGACACACCATTCTGCCATCTCCATGATGGTTCGCACTAGAGGAGCCCCCGTACCTCCCACTTGTGGAAGAGGCCGTCCACTGGTGCCTCTCCTATTTCCGACCCACACGTCGCCCTCGACAAGCCACCACCCCTACCCCCGTGGATGAGCACGTTCGTGATATGTTGCCCGTGTCTGACTCTTCTCCCCCACGCCGCATACACACACCAACCACTACCGCTCCTATCCCCATCACTACCGCGCCTATCCCCACCACCGCGCCTATCATCCCTTCCGCACCTCCCGCTGCTCTCGCTGCTCTTCCACCCCGTGTGCGGATGTTCGGCATCACCTTCCGGGACGACAAGCACCGCGAGCGCTTCGTCAGGCTCGCGCAGCGTCGTCTCATCCCTACTCTTTTCATAAACATCCACACCCTCTGATCCCTTGGACTCCTTCAGGGAGTCCATTGGCTGTACCGCACGATCAGCTTCGATCGTCTCCTAGGTGTCCACGCTCCCACATACACACACCTCACCTTGGAGGCCAGCTCCATCGCCCGCACCGTGGCAGGCGATGGCATCACCTTCCGTCTTTTGGATCACAATTTCACGATCACATACAATATGATCCGTGCACACTTCTATTTCCCAGCCATCCATGACCCCCGAGCTGCTTTCTCCCCAGACTATGACATTGGCCCTTTCGATGCCCCAGCTTTCTGGCATCGTATTTCAGGTCTAGACCACTACCGCCCGAGCCGGGCGAAGGCATCATGCATCGTGCATCCCTGCCTTCGTTACGCGCAGAGCTACCTCGCCACGACCATCTTTTGCAGGCCAGAGGTCGGGACCATGTCCCTACCCGAGCTTTCCCATCTGATGGGAATGACCCGACCGATGCGCTTCCACCCAGACGGCTCCCTCTACCCCTTCATACTTTCTGACGCAGCCCACCGGCTGTGTCATCGTCTTATTCACACCACGCGATAGATATCTGTTGCGGCAGATTTTTCACGATTTTTGCACGCATGCTTGGTATTCATCTTCTTGATGATCTAGTGACCCCTCCTGGCCCCCACACGCTTGACTCTTGGTGCGCTCGAGCACATGCATATCATCAGGCCCTATGGAGCCCGTCACTGGACTTACCTTGTGGCACCCACCACACGCCCCACATGGTACTTCCCACCCCTCACCTCACCCAGATAGCCCCTCTCCAGCTGAGCTGGATGATTGACAGGGTCTACCCATTTCCTGCACTCCACGTACTCGAGCCACCGGGAGCTCCCGTCGAGGCCGATGCTGATGGCCGAGTGCCCCGTTCCCCGAGTACGAGGAGCACGACATAGCATCCCTTGTTGCCGCCCTTCCAGCTCCACCCTTATACCCACCTCGCTCGGGATGCGCTTCTTCTTCCACATCTGCCTCTTCCACCTCCACCTCCGTTGGACCATCGAGGACTGCCACCACCTCCTACCCCGTTACCCCTTCCTCTGTTTCGTCTGTACCTGTGCCAGAGGGCACCGATATTCTATTTGCTCATGATCTTACAGATTTAGACTTTCCAGAGCACGACCCAGCCTCCACTCTTCCACCTCTTCGGACCTTATAGCCTCACCGCCCATTTCCTTAGGGTCCCATGTTCCGATCACTGACACATCTTCGTCACCTGCTTCAGCTGTCCTTACCGAGAGTCTCGACATCTGTCCACACTTCTATGTCGACGACTGCACTGTCCTCTGCTGCCCCTGTCTCCACCACTGTTTCTCCTGATCTTAGCCACACCGCACCGCACACCTCCTCTACTAAGACCCCGTCGAGTACCCCCTCTCCGACTTTCCAGTCCAAGCACCGTGTATCATCTACATGGGACCGTTTTGTTGGATCATGTGGATGGCAAGCAACACTAGAAGGGGGGTTGAATAGTGTTGTGTATATAATAAACTTTTTCGGTCGTTGATGTTTAACACAAATAAAGTCCTTCTAATGTTGCCTAAGAAACCAAGTAGAGTGATCTACGCTTGGTTCTTAATCAACAAAACAATCTTAAATAAAGTATTAAAGAGATTGAGTTAAGATCAGAAAAGTATAACTTTAACAAAGATATCTTTACAAGTAGATTTGTATACAACAGAATTTAAAGAGACAATCTTTACAATAAATTAACAATGAGTTACAGAGATTAACAATAAAGAATGCTTATACAAAAGAAATTACAAGTCACAGAAAACAAACGCAGACAAGAGGATTTTTATCCTGGTTCCCCGCAACTCGGGTACGTCCATTCCCCGACCAATCCAGTACGAGATTTCCACTATCTGCCTTGGCAAATACAAGTACCTAACTTCACTCATTAGGATTTCCAACCACCTAGACTTGTCTAGGATTTCCAACCCTTGCCTCACAAACCGAGGACTTTCCAACTGGCAACAACTAGACTTGTCTAGTGTTCCAACACAATAAGAGATTTGTCCAATACTCTACAATAAGTGATAGAGATTGGTTTATACACCCGATTCTATAGCCAATCAAAAGATATACAATTTGTGTAGTGGCTTAATAGAATGATAGTCTAGATCACACAAAGATACGAGATAAGTTCTTTGTGATCTAGAGCTTTTTCAAAAATCCTTCAAATAAAATTAGAGATAATAATAGTAAGGATTTTGAAAAACAATTTAGCCAAAAAAAATAATAGTCTGATCTTCAAAAAGAATGAGAAAATATTGCAAGATCAAAACAGAAATTAAATTGGCTAGAGAGAAAATTAGAGAGCTTTAATTCAAGAGAGCTTTCACAAATTTGATTTTCAATGTTGTATTTTTTACAAAATATTTCAGCTCTATTTATAAGGAAAAACTGAGATTTGAATTTCAAATTTCGTTTGACTTTTGTCCCAAAAATTTCGGAGTAAATTGCTCAAAGGATTTCAAAATTTGAATTTCAAAACGCCTGAAATTTACAGCTGGTAGTCGACTCCCTCATATAGGTAGTCGACTCCCAGAGGGATCTAGGAGATTTTGATCCCTGACAGGTAGTCAAATCCCTACTAGTGGTAGTCGACTCCCAGAGGAGTTTTTCCTGCTGTTCGTCTAGTCAAACAAGTAGTTAGCTCCAGGGTGCGTGGAGTTTCACTACGAAAATTATGAAGTGACTAGAAAAGCTCTTGAAAACTATTTTGAAGATAGTTAAAATTATTTTCGAAATCATTTGTGTGTGTGTGTGTTGTCTATTTGATATGGCTTTAACAAATACCCTAAAAGACACGACACACTCACACTAGACTCTGAACATGTCTTCGGAAGTTTTGGTCAACTTGATGAAGTGAAGGCGAGCTTCTCTTTGTTCTTCTCGAGCTTGAACTTCATCACTTGAGTTTAGCCATGTTCGTCTTTGTCGTGGAGCGTTGATGCGTGCTTCTTGGAGTATAAGTAGAGCTTCACGAAATCTGCACACTTTAAGTGTAGTGTAGTTAGTACACTAAGCATTTATTTGGTGTGCTCATCATCAAAATAAATTGGGTGGAATTCAATTTCCATCACTCTCCTCCTTTTTGATGATGACATCCAAATGAGAGGCAAAAAAATTGAAGTAAAAGATCAAAAAAATGTGGTATACAATATACAATTTCCATCACTCCCCCCTGCTTTGATGCGGTTCTCCCCCTACATCGAAGCATTATACAAAATAGTATACAATATAATTTTTGTATCTCATGTCACATGAATTTCTCCCCCTTGTCATCAACAAAAAAATAAACAAACATAGCATATAATTGGGAAATTCAATTTCTTGTGCCTGCAAAAGATGTGTTAGTTCATACTAGAGTTATATCATACTAGCAGTTGATATATAGCATATAAAAATTGTAACAAACATCACACATAGAGTTATTACAGACCGTTGTCTCAAATGACATAGTAGTTTTTACGAAGCACCATAGTCTTAAGAAAACCATTGTTTTTAGAGAGGAAAAAAACTAAGAATGACCGCCACTTTTCTTCAGTTCCTTGATCTCATCAAGGATCATGGTAAGAGTGTCCTCGGTCATCTTGTTGCTCTTCACAACAAGTTCCTTCAAATCGTCCACTTTGCGGTTGATGTCTTCAAATCCTTGCTTTTGGGTAATCTTCAACCTTCCAGTCTTTTTCAGGAGCATCTCCTGAAGTTCAAGGATGTAAGCTGGAACTTCTTCTTCTTCTTCTTTGCCGCTACCTTTTTCTTCTTCTTCACTTTCTTCATCTGAATCTGAAATGACAACCTTCTTACCTCGCCTTGAGGATGATGATCCTCCTTCGGTAGCAATTTGCTCTTCAGGGACATTCTCATCAAGGTCATGATGGAGATTCATTCTCCCAAGAGCATGAACATCAAAGACACGGGCAGGTTCTAGAATGGTTGTTTCATGATCCAATGGCACGTTAAAGCTAATGAATAGAATGGTCAGATAGTGCCCATGAGAAAGAGTGGAGGAAGGTCTATCAGATGAAGCTGAGAGTAGGATGGAATCCATGATGACTTTAGCCCAGTTTATACGAATGTTTCCTAGAATGGCATAGATGCATTTAGCTTGTTTCTCAGAAAGAATAGCATGGCTCCCAGATTTTTGAGTTATGTTATACGACAAAATATTAGCCAAGATTCTCGCCGGATAGCGAAGATGGCTACAAGGAAGTTTGGTTTGAAAGTGTTTACCGGGCAAATACATTCTTTCTAGGATATTCTCATCAGTCATCTCAATTTTGTCAAGGATCATACTGGAGTATGGGATTCCTAGGGCTTCACCTAGGGATTTGACAGTTATAGCAAGTTTGGTATCCAGAACCTTAGTTATGAAACGACTTTTCACAAGATCATAATCCATGTTTGCATAAAAGAGATGAACAAGCCTAGGATAACATAGGTACACATTTTCAGCGGAGAACAAATTTGCTAAGTTTTGGAAATCTAGCAGACTGTCAATACCGTAATTGATGACATCATAAAGTTTGACAAATCTTTCATGCAAGATTGGTTTCTTAAAAACTTTAACAAAATGTTCATAGGTAGTTGATTTGAAGAGATAGGGTAGGATGATTTCTTTCTCAGAATCAACTTCAGTAGTAGTTTTTCTCTTCTTAGAGAAAGCTCCTTTAAGAGGCATCTAGATAGAGTAAAACAACAAAAATATATTTTTACACTACTAGATAACCAAGAGAGATGAAATAATAAAGTTCATGGAGGTAAAAAATTTTTTTTACCTTGAGTAATTTTGACGGAAGATGAAAAATTGCTCAAAAAGTCCAAGCTCCAAGATGAAAACTCAAGAGAGGAGAGGGGGTAGTCGGCTACCTCTAGGGTTTTCTTGGGGTTTTGTTTGAAGAGATGAAGAGATGGAGAGAAGAGAGAGCCATTAGATCTAGATTTGGGTGGCTAGGATGAGTTTTAGGCTTAGTGGGTAAGTTGTCTTAACGGATCTTGACCCATCCACTCAATAGAACCCATTTGGAGATAATCAAAAATAAAGAGCAACCCAGAAAATTTCGCACGGGTAGTCGACTCCCTCCTGTAGGTAGTCGACTCCCTGCTGGGTTGAGTCGTTTTCTCATCCCGGAGAAAGTTTGGTCCAGGTTGAGCGTGCTCTTTTAAGAAGAAATATTTTTAGCAATAAAACACAATCATACATACAAATTAACTTATTTCAACCCATTTAAATAATTATATATAAATATAAAAAATAAATAAAAGCATTTGTTCCGATTCAGCCGTTTTGACTCCCTGAATTTTCTTCATTGTTTTCCTCCTTTTTAGAGTACCAGAAAAATAAGCGTTTATGGTACTCTTTGGTTTTGAGTCCGAGGAGTTAGTCTTTAGGAAGCCAAACCCAATACAGTTTAGTTCCTTCATGAACAATATATTTATAATTTTTGTTAAAATGAATCTGTTGAACAAAGTTAGTAGCGTACCTTTCTTTTTGCTGATCAGATAATCTCTTTGGTACCCAGATGCTTAAAACATTATCGTTAGCATGATGCATCCTAGTGTATTAACCCGTTTCTTGGTATGATGTGAATCATATCCAAGTCCGGTTTTACTAGATTAAGTTTTTTGATTATCTATTATATTATCTAGCTTCCCTTTTCCTTTGTTAAAATTCTCAATAATTTTCATCGTAGCGTCGTATTTATCTTTGACGGATACGAGAAGATTATTCAGATTTTCAACTTTTTCATTTACTAGCAAAATATCTTTTTGTAGAAGATCATTTTTCTCTTTAAGAAGACTATTTTCTTTAATGACTTCTTCTTTTTCCTTAGTCTATCTTTTAATATTCCTAAGTGTTTTTATATGTTCTTTAATGAGCTTTTCATGCATCTTGCATAGCTCCTTATATGCTCCCCTATAATCCAAGTCTTCATCATCGCTTGACGATGACTCATTGTCGCTAGATGAATCATGATGCGAGCTTACCTTGGAGGATGTAGATGCCATGAAGCACATGTGTGCCGTCTCTCTTCTTTCATCATTATCTTCTTCTGAGGATTCGTCGGATGAAGAATCATCGCTCTGGTCGAAGGCTGCATAAGCTTCTTTCTTTGGTCGTCGAAACTTGTTTCTTGTATTGGTTCGCCTTTCATTATTCTCTTTGTTTCCCACGATCTCTGGAATCACGGTTGTTTCTTTCCAATGGACAGTCTCTCTTGACATGCCCTGGTTTATTACAACCAAAACAAATAATACCGTTAGTGGGTCTAAAAGATAGTTTTCCATACTTACTTGTGATGAACTCTTTAAAGTTCTTTGCGATAAACGCGATGTGGTCTTCTTTGTCCGTGTAGTCGGAATCTTCTTCTTGAGCTTTGAATGCAAGATTTTTCTTCTTTGGTTTTTCTTCGATTTTCTTGTCTTCTTCAAGCTCGATCTCATATGCCATGAGATTTCCCATCAGTTCTTCGATGGTGAGGTCCTTTACATTATGAGCTTCTCGAATGGCCGTAGTCTTTCCCTTCCATTCGGGTCGGAGGGATCTTAGTATCTTCATTACCTGTTCATACTCGGAAAGTTTCTTTCCTAGTCCTGCAAGCTCATTTGTAATGTTAGTAAAACGAGTATTCACATCGGTGATACTCTCTCCTTCTTCCATTTTAAAAGATTCGAATTTTGAATGTAATACATTTATACGAGATTCTTTTACCTTTTCTGTACCTTCGTGACTTACCTGAAGAGTATGCCAAATTTGATGTGCTGTCTCACATTGGGAGACTCGATTGAACTCATTTCCTGTAACAGCGCAAAATAAAGCATTCATTGCTTTTGCATTGAGATTAGCTCTCTTCTTGTCGTCGACAGACCATTTTCCAAACTCAACGTCGGTGGGTGCGATGTACGGGACTTTGGTGATAGTCCAGGCTTCAATGTCCAATGACTCTAGGTGAGTCTTCATTCGGATCTTCCAGCTGACGTAGTTGGTTCCGTTTAGGAATGGCAATATTGCGGGGCGGGGCGGGTATTTAACTACCCAAGCTTGCCCCGTCCCGTCTGCGGGCCGGGGCGGGTCTCGGGCCGGGGCGGGTCGGGTCATTTCTTACCAAAACCGGGTCGGGCCGGGTCGGGTCGGTCGGGTCAGGTCATTGCTGCCATCCATATGGATCCCAAATAAAAGTTTTATTTGGGATTTGGGAGAATTGTGATTTATTGGTAATTTGGAATTGGGAATTGGCCTAATTGGAAGAACATTGGAACATAGTATGAGTTATGTGATATGGGCAGACCGTATGGTTCGCATCAAAATAGTAATGTTTTTTTAGAACCTCTATAGATTATCGGGGCGGGGCGGGGCGGGGCGGGGCGGGGCGGGCCGCATACAAAGCCCAAGCTTGTCCTGACCCGTCTGCGGGCCGGGGCGGGTCGGGTCAAAACCGTGGCGGGTCGGGTCGGGCGGGTCGGGTCGGGTCATTACTGCCATCCCTAGTTCCGTTGAATAGAGGTGGTCGCATAGCGTTCAGTCCTTCGGAGTGAAAAGATGTTGACGCCATCACTATTGTAGCCTCGCTCTGACACCAAGTGTTGGATCCTGTGGATGGCAAACAACACTAGAAGAGGGGGTTGAATAGTGTTGTGTATATAATAAACTTTTTCGGTCGTTGATGTTTAACACAAATAAAGTCCTTCTAATGTTGCCTAAGAAACCAAGTAGAGTGATCTACGATTGGTTCTTAATCAACAAAACAATCTTAAATAAAGTATTAAAGAGATTGATTTAAGATTAGAAAAGTATAACTTTAACAAAGATATCTTTACAAGTAGATTTGTATACAGCTGGAATTTAAAGAGACAATCTTTACAATAAATTAACAATGAGTTACAGAGATTAACAATAAAGAATGCTTATACAAAAGAAATTACAAGTCACAGAAAACAAACGCAGACAAGAGGATTTTTATCATGGTTCCCCGCAACTCGGGTACGTCCAGTCCCCGACCAATCCAGTACGAGATTTCCACTATCTGCCTTGGCAAATACAAGTACCTAACTTCACTCGTTAGGATTTCCAATCACCTAGACTTGTCTAGGATTTCCAACCCTTGCCTCACAAACCGAGGACTTTCCAACTGGCAACAACTAGACTTGTCTAGTGTTCCAACACAATAAGAGATTTGTCCAATACTCTACAATAAGTGATAGAGATTGGTTTATACACCCGATTCTATAGCCAATCAAAAGATAGACAATTTGTGTAGTGGCTTAATAGAATGATAGTCTAGATCACACAAAGATACGAGATAAGTTCTTTGTGATCTAGAGCTTTTTCAAAAATCCTTCAAATAAAATTAGAGATAATAATAGTAAGGATTTTGAAAAACAATTTAGCCAAAAAAAATAATAGTATGATCTTCAAAAAGAATGAGAAAATATTGCAAGATCAAAACAGAAATTAAATTGGCTTGAGAGAAAATTAGAGAGCTTAAACAAGAGAGCTTTCACAAATTTGATTTTCAATGTTGTATTTTTTACAAAATATTTCAGCTCTATTTATAGGGAAAAACTGAGATTTGAATTTCAAATTTCGTTTGACTTTTGTCCCAAAAATTTCGGAGTAAATTGCTCAAAGGATTTCAAAATTTGAATTTCAAAACGTCTGAAATTTACAGCTGGTAGTCGACTCCCTCATATAGGTAGTCGACTCCCAGAGGGATCTAGGAGATTTTGATCCCTGACAGGTAGTCGACTCCCTACTAGTGGTAGTCGACTCCCAGAGGAGTTTTTCCTGCTGTTCGTCTAGTCAAACAAGTAGTTAGCTCCAGGGTGCGTGGAGTTTCACTACGAAAATTATGAAGTGACTAGAAAAGCTCTTGAAAACTATTTTGAAGATAGTTAAAATTATTTTCGAAATCATTTGTGTGTGTGTGTGTGTGTGTGTTGTCTATTTGATATGGCTTTAACAAATACCCTAAAAGACACGACACACTCACACTAGACTCTGAACATGTCTTCGGAAGTTTTGGTCAACTTGATGAAGTGAAGGCGAGCTTCTCTTTGTGCTTCTCGAGCTTGAACTTCATCACTTGAGTTTAGCCATGTTTGTCTTTGTCGTGGAGCGTTGATGCGTGCTTCTTGGAGTATAAGTAGAGCTTCACGAAATCTGCACACTTTAAGTGTAGTGTAGTTAAGTACACTAAGCATTTATTTGGTGTGCTCATCATCAAAATAAATTGGGTGGAATTCAATTTCCATCACGTTTTACGAGAGTGGTGTCTCACGGTCACGTTTCTCGCCCTCCTCTCGACTCCCGTACCACAGACGGTCGTCTGACGGCGTTGGAGGAGTTGACTTCTCGCCTTCGGTGAGATTTTGACGTCTTCGTATGCTCGACGACGACACATCATGAGAGAGTCGAGGCAGACCTAGCCTCCATTATTGACCTACTTCGAACATGTGGCCCACCACCCGTGATCTACGCTTCCACCCTTCCACCCCGGCTAGCCACTGTGACTACCGTTGCACCACTCGGTGCTCCACATTCTCAGACTTCTGCAGAGCCTACTTCTCCCACACCTGAGTCGGTCACCACAGTCCAGTTCACTTCTGCTCTTGTCTTATATTCACCCTCCATATTTTCTGGTCCACAACAGAGGGACCCACCACCACCCTGAGGGTGGTGCCTCTGCTTGATGCTGTGTCCCGTACCCATTTTGCCTCCCTCATATTTTATCGTGTCCATATGTCTCTTCGGGGTAGCTTGGGGGAGGACCCGCCATGCATCATTCCATACATATGCATCATTTCCTTCATCATTGCATCATATCATGTTTTTATTTCTTTTGCACAATTTTTATTTTTATTCCCGGCCCACCCACCCTATTTAGCATCATCTCCTGCCTACTAGAGTTTTCTCAGCAGTGAGGACACTGCTGGGTTTAGCTTGGGGGATGAGCGCTACCGCTTTATTTTTCATTTTTCTTTTATATTTTCCTCCCCTTTTTTGGCTTTTTAGTTTACTTTTTCACCCCTGTTCCACTTCTTTATCTTTTTTTCTCATTCTGCATCACGTTTTCTGCTTTTTGCCATGTATGCATCCCTCTTTTCATTTTCCCATTTTCTCCGCTCTTTTTCTTTATGCTAAGGATATTCTGTATGATGATACTTCTCGTAGCCCCAGTAGTTACTCACGGTGCTTATTACTTGCTGACATGCTATTTAGGATAGTTTCAGTTTTACTTTCTATATGCGAGTATATTCTTTTGCTGATCTATCTGAATTAATGCCTAATATGAATTGAAAATCAAATGCATGAAATAGTATCTAGTATGCGCTATGTTGGGTAATGCACCTAGGTTCACGCATCATTAGAACACTTGGAGCATCTGCTTTCTATCTTATTCACTTCTGTTTGCATGCTTAATGTTATTGTACTTATTGCTGCATGGTTTTCAGTATTTATCTAGATGAATGAAAATATCCACGCTAGTTATGAGTTTAGTTAGAGCATTATCATATTGAATCGTTGTGCACCTCTTATGAGTGAACCGAGTGATTCATTATTTTCCTTCTCCACACATCTTTATAATTCTCTACATATCAGTTGGTTTCACCCCTACAACTATCCTTACCGCATCTCATTTCCCAAAAATCCCAAAAAGAAATATATAGCTTCTACTAAAAAAGAAAAAAAATGTGAAAAAGCGAAAAAGAAAAGAAAAGGAAAGAAAAGAAAGAAATAAAATTGTTTTGTATCCTTTTATTAGAAGCTATTACATATACTGGAAAAAAATATCCTATTCCTAGATGCGACGCCTCGAGCTAAGCTTGGGGGGTGAACCAATTGATCATATGAGTGAGTATACCATTAGAGTGGAGACGGTACACAACGGGGAGATTTGATAATGCTTGCACTTTACGAAATACTTTAGTTTTTGGAGATTTTTCATGATTCGAAGTTGATATCTGAATAGCATGATTCTTTCCATTCTCTATTGCATGCTGGTGTAATTTCTATATGCTTCATGTGTATATATTGATTGAAAAGTGCATTGCCAACTCTTTTTATACTAGACTCTATGGATTGCATGAGATTGATATGAGTTGATGGCATTATTTTAGGAGATCCCTATTTTTGCCTCTATTTGCATGCTAGCCATATGCTTATTAAAACTTGAAAACACCATTAGCATGTATCTTTACTATTCGGAACATCGTGATATACTGCTGAGGCTTGAGATCTGATTGAATAACCTTAGCACCCTCCATCCATCTTTACCATTCTTTTATTCTTATTTTTATTTCTTTTTGTTTATCTCTCAGCGTACTTTGTATTCGTCTTCCTCGAGGACGAGTAAGCTTGGGGGATTTTGATGTGTCCATATTTTACATCTTTTCATAGCATCATGACATCGCATTTCATGCCATTTTCACATTCAAATCCAGTATTTTCCTACGATATTGCAGTTCTAACGATATATTCGAGTTTCGTAGTGTTTTATGGATTTTCAGGGATTTTGGAGCGATTTGGGACCCATTTTGGATATGGACACATCTGGCACGCCCGTGAGCCCATTGGCGAAGCTCTACAGGAGTTTGCCGAGTTTTAGGAGCCATGGGAGAAGTGGAGGAGGAGATAGCAAGAAGAGAGGAGAAGCTGCAGGAGCTTCATCAATCATTGTCCCAGGTGACTCGACCGAGCAGAGCAGCTGCTCGGTCGAGCAGATGCAAGATGAAGGAAGACGACAGATACGTATACTGCTCGGACCGAGCAGTACAATGACTCGGTCGAGCAACACCTAAGTTTGACACTCAGCCAACCTCCTACACGGCCCGAGCAGATCTTTTGGTAACCGAGTCAGCTGGCTGCTCGACCGAGCAGAGCTGACTCGGGCCGAGCATACAGAGTGGCGATTTTTGGAGAAGCGTGACTCCCTGATGTACTCAACCGAGCAGAAGGGCCGCTCGACCGAGCAGGCGACCGAGCAATCTACTGCTCAACCGAGTCACTGACTCGGTCGACGATGCTGAAGGCCAATTTTGGAAATTTCGCGTGGCCGTCTGTTGCGCGCTTGGGGAGTGAAGAGTGGATCTGAGTTGCCGCGTTTAGAGAGTTCATTCATTTTGTTAATTTTTGAATTACTTTTGGAGGGAGATGAGATTAGAATACATTGTTAGATCTAGACCTAATTTCTCGTAGATTATTGAATTGCTTTTGGAGATATACTATTCTCTGCGTTCCAGAATTCTTGGTATTTCTTCGGATTATTGTTTGCTGTTGTTTTTCTTCGTCTTTGGTACGTAATCTTCTCAATCTTTACTCGATTAATTTGCTAAGATGTTTTCTCTCATAAAAATCATATATTCATTCGTTAAAATCGCCATGAGTGAGTAGTCTCCTCTAGGGTTGATAAGGATGTAGATCTGGATCTCTAGGTTGAATTGGGAATAAATGGGAGTATTTCGGTCGATCCTACCGAATCCCTATGATAACCCGTACTGAGATCATGTCCACCGTCTGTGGAATTGACGTGCTTAAGAGTCTTTAGGATTCGAATAGGAAAATTGGTGGATCCAACCAAGGCTCATGACCATGCCTGGCTCATGCCTTGAGGGGATCCACCGACGAACTATATCGCTACGTTGACGGCTACCACCATTGCGTCAACGATAGCCACTGAAATACCTCGAAATTCTAACCCACGAGAGTGGTACGAATTGAGAGATTAACCCCTAACCCTAATACAACGTAAGGATCATATTCCAACATCGATCCCCGACGGTCTTAGCGTTGATCCCTAATACCCTAGTTCCTCTTATTATTAAATCCGCAACAATACCACAACCAATCCTTTCAACCCGATAGCTATCTCACCTTGAGATATAGAAATAATTTGAGAACTCAAATACACTGTCACCGTCCCTGTGGGATCTGACATCTTTTATACTATAATTTGACACCGTCCGCTTGCAGATAGAGCCCGAGATTGACACCTAGGAGCCATACTACGCCTGGCGACCGTGACACCGCTAGGTGGAATCTAGGTGTAGGTTCCGGGTGCGTCAGTAGTTATCCTTCCGTACAGACGCCGTGTAACAAAATGCAGCTGCAAATGGAATATCTGTAGATGTCATCCAATCATCTCCATCAATGGTGGCCTGTTGCAGTTGGTCTTCAATGCGCAGTCCATAACCAGAATCCCTGAAAATCTTCGTAATAAATCAACCGACTAGGGATGTGCCCAAAATATATTCCTCATTGCATTTGTCTCTTCATCAACTTCATGATACACAATGTAATTATGCTCTCCCAATAGATTAAGGAGGAGCTGCATTTCTGCTCTCACGGTCATTTCACGTGCCTTCATCCTCTGTCTGGCATTATATATATTGTTGATTGTGGTAGATGTTGCCTTATCCTTTTCCTTCAGGTATTTCAAGATTTCCATTGGCATAACCAATCTATTTGACAAGTCTCTCACTGTGTCCATCTCTCTCCTCCTAACCTCCCATCATATGGACGTCCCTCTATGTACATCCACGTACAACTGTCAAAATCCACTTATCTGTTGCCACCCTATTAGCCCTCAAGTAGAAGGGACATGTACACTTCTTGCTTCGAGTTGTTTTTTTGGCCGTTATATCTGGCATGTGTGGCCGACATGTCTCACTTCTTTCACAACAAAAATAATAAGTTGGGACTCTATTGCCCTTTGTACTTATATGTGAAGTTTTTGTAACAACCACATTCCTTGTTTTCACATCGACTGACTTTACCCATTTAACAAGCTCTTCTATGCTGGCGAAAATTTTATTTGTTGAGAACTGATTTGTATAATCTTCAGTAACCCCTGATCCTACTGCATTACACTGAATTAATTACTACATACCAACATAGTCACTAAATGTTTTCCTTTATTTTCTAGTAAATTAGTTAGTTAACAAAGCGAAATAATTTCTTTCTTTGCTTCTTTGCCCTCTTCATCAAAGATCCCCTCAATATGTACCAAATCCATCTCAATCTTCGTAATTTCTATGTTGTACCAACAGTACATTGCAGCAATCAATTTATGAAATTATTAATAAATACCAAATTAATTAGCATTAATTACTAACTATTTTAGGGCACCCCAATGACACATATCTTTTGCTCTGCCTTAAGGATCTTCTTTTGATCTAAGCAGGAACTCTTATAGTCTCTATAGATCAGCAAATTAGAATAATTTCTGTTGATCAAACCCTATCTCATTAGCTTTTCGCGCCTTTGGTCACAATATTGTTCGTATGTGGAAGCTGTTATGATGTCTTTGTATTTACGGATGAGTAAAAATATTGTTTCATGGTGTAAATTACTCATCGCGAACAACGTGATGATAAAAAGGTAAAAGTACACCAGCTATGAACCGTCTAGTAAAATTAAGGCAGAGTACTTTTACAGTTACGATGTCTTACTTTTACTCTGCCTTAATTTTACTAGACGGTTCATAGCTGGAGTACTTTTACCTTTTATCATCCCGTTGTTCGCGATGCGTAATTTACACTATGAAACAATATTTTTACGAATCCGTAAATACAAAGACATCATAACAGCTTTCATATACGAACAATATTGTGACCAAAGGCGCCAAAAGCTAACGAGATAGTGTTTGATCAACAGAAATTATTCTAATTTGCTGATCTATAGAGACTGTAAGAGTTCCTGCTTAGATCAAAAGAAGATCCTTAATGCAGAGCAAAAGATGTGTCATTGGGGTGCCCTAAAATAGCCGACTGCGGACGCATTGCATCGTAAAGTTGGTAAGCCATTAATTGATGCTAATTAATTTGGTATTTATTAATAATTTTAGAAATTGATTGCTACAATATACTGTTGGTACATGAATGCATAGTAATTACGAAGATTAAGACGGATTTGGTACACATTAAGGGGATCTTTAATGAAGAGGACAAAGAAGCAAAGGTTAGAAATTATTTCGCTTTGTTAACTAACTAATTTACTAGAAAATAAAGGAAAACATCTAGTGACTATGTTGGTATGTAGTAATTAATTCAGTGTAATATAGAAAGATCAGGGGTTACTGAAGATTATACAAATCAGTTCTCAACAAATAAAATTTTCGCCAGCATAGAAGAGCTTGTTAAATGAGTAAAGTCGGTCGATGTGAAAACAAGGAATATGTGGTTGTTACAAAATCATCACATATGAGTACTGATTATTTGTTGTTGTGAAAGAAGTGGGGACATATCGGCCACACATGCTGGATATAACAGCCAAAAAGCAACTCGAAGCAAGAAGTGTACATGTCCCTTCTACTTGAGGGCTAATGTAGTGACAACAGATAAGTGGATTTTGACATTTGTGCGTGGCAATCACAACCAAAAAGCCACGATGTACATAGAGGGACATCCATATGACGGGAAGGCAAGAAATCCTAGATCTTGCTGCCAGTAAATTGATAACACCTTCAGACCTTTGGATTTTGCTGCAAGAAATAGGCAAGCAATAGGCAAGAATTCCAGAAAGCCAAACCTTCGGATGATTACAGAAATCCAAACCTTCAAAAACAATCAACACCTTCAGATCTTAGCTGAAACGGACCTTCAGTTCTTGCGAGAAATCCACACATTGAGATGATTCCAGAAATAGGTAAGACTGTACCTTCATATCTTCGGCAAGCAAGAACACATGATATCGGAGAAATGATGTTGCTGCTTTGGGGAAGAGCAAGAGATTACTCTTCTTCACCTTGATGCTTCGGGGAAGAGAACACATGATATCGGAGAAATGATGTTGCTGCTTTGGGGAAGAGCAAGAGATTACTCTTCTTCACCTTGATGCTTCGGGGAAGAGCTGCTTTTGGCGAGAAGACAAAGGGGACGGTCTATTTTGGGGAAATGATTTTGGGGCAGGAGCACCTTGCGAGAAGAATTGTTGCGGGAAGACAAGTGCTTTCATTTTGTTAGCTATATTTTAATTATCCCTTGAACTGCCTATGTCTATTCAATATGTAGGAATTTCAATTTAGCCCCGTTTGCCAACAATAGTGCCCAATCAATGCTTTAGCTAGACCTAAAACATGCTAGGAGGGGCCTATTGTGGGGAGCCCCCTGGCCCAGCCGAAGGAGTTAGCTCAACCCGGCTCCAGCTCAGCCCGTACATGTTTGCTCATTCAGCTGGGCCAGGGGGGCTAGCCCCCTGGCCCCCTGGCCCACTCAAATAAAGAATATCATGTTTATCAACAAGTATAATATGTACTTGAAGAGCAAAATCACCTGTTTGCTCATTCTGCTTTCAAATGAAGAATCTCCTTAGCAGTTAGTTTCCGAAGGTAAGCAATGCGACCCTACAAAGTAATCAGTCAGTCGAGCAATTAAAACTTGCCAATGCTCTTGTATCACAAATTTCAGATAATGCTCTCATGGAATATTTCATGTAGAATACCTGGTCGAAACATATGTCTAGGCCTTTGCTAAGGAAATCTGCATATTTGATCATAAACATACCGCAATCCAATATGTTTATAAAAGCACACATACTTTTTAGAATATAAGTCACCATAAAAGCAACACTGAAGGTGATCAGCTTAAAATGAGAATGGAAGTTATAGCATTATTAATCCAAAATAATGCGTGTGTCAAAAGATTATGAAATAGATGTCCTTAATATGGAGAAGATTTATAAACAATAGTCTACAACAAAGTTTGCGAACACTCACTGATTTTTCTGTCGAGGAATGCCTTGAACACATTCATGTTCCCAAGAATTCACGTCGATCGATTCTCCAGTCTCGACCTTTATTTCATCAACATAATATTTAGCCTGAGCACATAACAATGAATATTAGATAACCCTTTAAGCATCCAAATATATATGCTATGCATGCATTTGTTTTTTTAACTTTAGATGTTGTGTATCCCAGGGATGATAGACAGTCATAGAAGGAAATTTCAAAGATTTTACAGTTCTGTAGTTAAAGGCCAATTTTTCAACTTCAAATGCTCTCAATGTTCTTTACACATATGAATCTTAAATTTAAAACAAACGAAACATGAAAGATTTAACAGAACTCGCAGCACGACACCATCCTCTCCACCGAGTGAATCAAGATACCGGAATTTCTGATCTTTCCTATTAATAATAGCCAAGCACCGGTGGTTTGGTTTGTGGATGGGTACAAATATCTGGAAAAATAGGTTGATTGACCAAATTGAACTATTTAAAATAAAGTGAAATAAAACAGAGACATGCATTTTTTGAAATAAAATTTACTTTTTCACATTCACGAAGGGTGTATCCCAATTTTTTACCCATCTTTGTACACCACTGAAATCGTAGCCATCAGCACCCGTAGTTAACTGAATGGAAAAAAATCAAAGTTAAAGTTAAACTGCATAAAATCTACACCTCTCAAGAAAATGAAAGAACCAATAAATTTGGATGACACCCATGAAGATCCCAATTTTTTACCCATCTTTGTACACCACTGAAATCGTAGCCATCAGCACCCTCAGTTAACTGAATGGAAAAAAATCAAAGTTAAAGTTAAACTGCATAAAATCTACACCTCTCAAGAAAGTGAAAGAACCAATAAATCTGGATGACACCCATGAAGATATATGCATAATATTTGAATGAATGTCATCATATGACCAAAATTTCTCACGAAATTAGGAATAAAACAACAGTACAAAGAAGGTACAACTTAAAAGGACATGGGTCTTTATCTGGATGACACCCATGAAGATATATGCATCTGTGTCTAAGGTGATGAGAGAAGATAAAAGAAAGAACACACGTACCTTATAAGAAACAAAACACATATATGATCTAATTTCAAAAATTCACCCTGGTCCAACTAAGATATCATGGTAAAAATCATATATAAGTAGAAAAGCACATCATCATTCAACCATCCTCTTAGTTTAAGGCACTGAAAATTTTCTCCAGTGATCTTTATGCCAGCTTCTATGTGAGTAACCACGATCGTACTCCTATATGTGCAAACTCTCAGTAAGTTGTGGTCTTAAGGAAATCCAGAAATGCAACATGTAATATGATTTAAGCCATACCTGTCGCCTTTAAATGGATTTTTAATTTCTTTCTCTTCAGCATGTGTAAGAATATAAATGGATTCATTTGTTTGCCTGCTTTTATACCAACAGAATCCTTCATCCACGGTGGAAGTTTTTTTTTCACGTTTCGGTCTTGGTTGATCATCTTCAGTTTTACATGGAGGAGCTTCAGTTTCACATGGAATACTAACAAGTTCAGCTTCGCATAGAGTCCTAACATGTGTCTCACCTGGAAAATAATCAAGTGAATTCCAACATAAACCCATTAAATCATAAGAAAACCAAATGAAAATCATAATAAAATAAAATAAAAGCAGATGGTTGTTGCTGATTTGTAGGCATTGATTGATGATACTAACACTCTCAACGTCTCCTTCTGGAATATGTAATGGGAACAGATAGAACAGGTGTACTGGCAACATAAGAATGTCCAGGCTGGTAACTGGCTTGAAAATTTCTTGTCTCTTTTTGCGCAGTCATTTTCCATAAGTTCACTTCCCTAGAGAGTTTGTCTTCCCAATTCCTCCCTTTTGGTCCTTTTGGCCCAGACCTGCTTAAAATTTTTATCTTCCACTTTTCCTCAACTGTCTCTATTTTAGCTACCAGTTGTTTAGTGAAAGAAAGAATAATGTTGAATGAAATGAAGTAAAATAAATAAAAAAATAAGCTGGTAATATTCCAGCTTTCATTCACTGAAAAGAAAGAACATAGTTGTGATATGTTTATTTTTTTCAGCGGAGGATAACTACTCACGTTAAAACACTGAAATCATGGAATCCTCACCAAAAGGTCATTGATCGTCTGGTTGGAACATGATTTGAAAATCTGCATAAGATGTCCGAATTCGGATGTTCAATTCTTCTTATCGATACAATTTTGGAATCCTATAATGGTACAGATAAACCCTTTTTAAATTTAACTCAGTGACTTAGTTACATCTGGGCCTTGAGGATATATATTTTGTATCTGGTTTGTCAATCAATGGAAAGCCTGTTACTGGTATAGATGTAAACGACCCGGGTTCTCTCTGCGAGGAGCTTCTTGGAGAAAATTTTATTTCAAAAACCATGAGTAAGAGAGCGTCAGGAAAAGATAAATCAGCTGTTTCTCTAAAGGAACTGAAAAGTAGATTTTCTGATGTTCCTGATGGTCTATCTAAGGAGGACTTGGACAAGTATGTCAGGGCATATATTTTATTTTTAATAGGGTGCTTCGTTGCGCCTGCTTTCAGCGTCTGGTGAGGCTTCGACAATATATTCACCGTTGTTAAGGGATCTAAACGAAGTTGGATCATATGCATGGGGTGCTGCCCTTCTAGCTAAATTCCACCATTGTTAAGGGATCTAAGCACTTTTCAAATGAATAAAACAAACATTCCAGTAGGTTGCTTGTCAGTGCTACATGTAAATTTTCTAACTTCTGACATTTCTTATTTTTTGATGCATTCAATTGTTACTTTTTGCATTGATTAATTCTTTACAAATTTTAGATTTTTATATTACTGCGTGTTTGCAAGCTTCGAGAGACATTCGATTTGAAAGAATCAGAGCTTCAACTTCAATTTTCTCTTATCTTGGAATGGTCAAAAGTGATAACACCATGTAGCCAATTTACCAAAAAATCTGCAAAATTAATAAGCATCAGTGGTATATTAAGCAATCTGAGTGATGCAGATGTGTGTTTATATATCTCTCTCTATAAGTTTTCCCTTTGTTAGTTGCATTTTTAATGTATGATCGGCCAAATTTTTATAGGTTGCATGGATGCCCTAAGGTGGCATTAGTAATTTGCCAGTTGATCATAATCACCAACTAGCAATGGCATGCATGGCAACACCGTTGATAAATTTCAATGAATTTGTTTGGCACTGTCCTTCCACCAGTCCTAAACAACTGGTAGCTAAAATAGAGACAGTTGAGGAAAAGGGGAAGATAAAAATTTTAAGCAGGTCTGGGCCAAAAGGACCAAAAGGGAGGAATTAGGAAGACAAACTCTCTAGGGAAGTGAACTTATGGAAAATGACTGCGCAAAAAGCGACAAGAAATTTTCAAGCCAGTTACCAGCCTGGACATTCTTATGTTGCCAGTACACCTGTTCTATCTGTTCCCATTACATATTCCAGAAGGAGACATTGAGAGTGTTAGTATCATCAATCAATGCCTACAAATTAGCAACAACCATATGCTTTTATTTTATTTTATTATGATTTTCATTTGGTTTTCTTGTGATTTAATGGGTTTATGTTGGAATTCACTGATTATTTTCCAGGTGAGACACATGTTAGGACTCTATGCGAAGCTAAACTTGTTAGTACTCCATGTGAAACTGAAGCTCCTCCATGTAAAACTGAAGATGATCAACCAAGACTGAAACGTGAAAAAAAACTTCCACCGTGGATGAAGGATTCTGTTGGTTTGCTCTCAATGTATAAAAGAAGACAAACAAATTAATCCTTTGATATTCTTACACATGCTGAAGAGAAAGAAATTAAAAATGCATTTAAAGGCGACAAGTATGGCTTGAATCATATTACATGTTGCATTTCTGGATTTCCTTAAGACCACAACTTACTGGGAGTTTGCACATATAGGAGTACGGTCGTGGTTACTCACATAAAGCTGGCATAAAGATCACTGGAGAAAATTTTCAGTGCCTTACACCAAGAGGATGGTTGAATGATGATGTGCTTTTCTACTTATATATGATTTTTACCATGATATCTTAGTTGGACTAGGGTGAATTTTTGAAATTAGATCATATATGCGTTTTGTTTCTTATAAGGTACGTGTGTTCTTTCTTTTATCTTCTTTTGTAGGTGATAAATTTGTAACTTTGCTTGCATTTCAAGAGAGGGAAAAAGATAATCTGAGAATTTTCCGAAGTGCCACTATTTCTGTACCTTTTTTACAAAAAGGTTGATTACCCATTTCTCTCATCACCTTAAACAAATATGCATTTAATGATAGACACAGATGCATATATCTTCATGGGTGTCATCCAGATAAAGACCCATGTCTTTTTAAGTTGTACCTTCTTTGTACTGTTGTTTTATTCCTGATTTTGTGAGAAATTTTGGTCATATGATGACATTCATTCAAATATTATGCATATATCTTCATGGGTGTCATCCAGATTTATTGGTTCTTTCATTTTCTTGAGACGTGCAGATTTTATGCTGTTTAACTTTAAGTTTGATTTTTTTCCATTTAGTTAACTGAGGGTGCTGATGGCTACGATTTCAGTGGTGTACAAAGATGGGTAAAAAATTGGGATACACCCTTCGTGAATGTGAAAAAGTAAATTTTATTTCAAAAAATGCATGTCTCTGTTTTATTTCACTTTATTTTAAACAGTTCACATTTTGGTCAATCAACCTCTTTCCCCAGATATTTGTACCCATCCACAAACCAAACCACCGGTGCTTGGCTATTATTTAATAGGAAAGATCAGAAATTCCGGTATCTTGATTCACTCGGTGGAGAGGATGGTGGCGTGCTGCGAGTTCTGGTAAATCTTTCATGTTTCGTTTGTTTTAAATTTGAGATGCATATGTGTAAAGAACATTGAGAGCATTTGAAGTTGGAAAATTGGCCTTTAACTGCAGAACTGTAAAATCTTTGAAATTTTCTTCTATGACTGTCTATCATCCATGGGATACACAACATCTAGAGTTAAAAAAACAAATGCATGCATAACATATATATTTGGATGCTTAAAGGTTATCTAATATTTATTTGTTATGTGTCCAGGCTAAATATTATGTTGAGAAATAAAGGACGAGACTGGAGAATCGATCGACGTGAATTATTAGGAACATGAATGTGTTCAAGGTATTCCTCGACAGAAAAATCAGTGAGTGTTCGCAAACTTTGTTGTAGACTATTGTTTATAAATCATCTCCATATTAAGGACATCTATTTCATAATCTTTTGACACACGCATTATTTTGGATTAATAATGCTATAACTTTCATTCTCATTTTAAACTGATCACCTTTAGTGTTGCTTTTATGGTGACTTATATTCTAAAAAGTATGTGTGCTTTTATAAACATATTGGATTGCGGTATGTTTATGATCAAATATGCAGATTTCCTTAGCAAAGGCCCGGACGTAGGTTTCGACCAGGTATTCTACATGAAATATTCCATGAGAGCATTATCTGAAATCTGTAATATAAGAGCATTGGCAAGTTTTAATTGCTCGACTGACTTATTCCTTTGTAGGGTCGCATTGCTTACCTTCGGAAACTAACTGCTAAGGAGATTCTTCATTTAAAAGCAGAATGAGCAAACAAATGATTTTGCTCTTCAAGTACATATTATACTTGTTGATAAACATGATATTCTTTATTTGAGAGCTGAATGAGTAAACAGGTACGGGCTGAGCTGGAGCCGGGTCGAGCTAACTCCTCCAACTGGGCTAGGGGGCTCCCCACAACAGGCCCAAGTACATATTATACTTGTTGATAAACATGATATTCTTTATTTGAGAGCTGAATGAGTAAACAGGTACGGGCTGAGCTGGAGCCGGGTCGAGCTAACTCCTCCAACTGGGCTAGGGGGCTCCCCACAACAGGCCCACTCCTAGCATGTTAGGTCTAGCTAAAGCATCTGTGATACAAGAGCATTGTCAAGTTTTAATTGCTCAACTGACTGATTCCTTTGTAGGGTCGTATTGCTTACCTTCGAAAACTAACTGCTAAGGAGATTCTTCATTTGAAAGCAGTATGAGCAAACATGTGATTTTGCTCTTCAAGTACATATTATACTTGTTGATAAACATGATATTCTTTATTTGAGAGCTGAATGTGCAAATAGTTATGGGCTGAGCTGGAGCCAGGTCGAGCTAACTCCTCCAGCTGGGCCAGGGGGCTCCCCACAACAGGCCCCCTCCTAGCATGTTAGGTCTAGCTAACATGCCATGCCCCCTCCTAGCATGTAAGGTCTAGCTAAAGAATTGGTCTGGCCCTATTGTTAGCAAACGAGGCTAGCCCCCAGCACCGATGTGCCTAAGCCGAAACCAGTATCTATGATACTAGATTAAAATTCCAACATATTGAATAGATGATATGCTGTTCAAGGGATAATTAAAAGATGGCAAACAAAATGAAAGCATGTGTCTTCCCGCAGCAATTCTTCTCGTAAGGTGCTTCTTCCCCATCATTTCCCCAAAGTAGACCGTCCCCTTTGTCTTCTCGCCAAAAGCAGCTCTTCCCTAAAGCATCAAGGTGAAGAAGAGTAATCTCTTGCTCTTTCCCAAAGCAGCAACATCATTTCCCCGAGGTCATGTGTTCTTGCTTGCCGAAGATCTGAAGGTACGTAGTCTTACCTATTTCTGGAATCATCTCACGCAAGAACTGAAGGTGTGTTTCATTTAAGATCTGAAGGTGTTGATTGTTTTTGAAGGTTTGGATTTCTGTAATCCAAACCTTCAAAAAGAGTTCCTCTGCTTATGCTGAAGCCGCCCAACCTTCTGATCAAATATGCAGATTTCCTTAGCAAAGGTCCGGACATAGGTTTCGACCAGGTATTCTACATGAAATATTCTATGAGAGCATTATCTGAAATCTGTGATACAAGAGCATTGGCCCAAACCTGTAAAAAGAGTTCCTCTGCTTATGCTGAAGCCGCCCAACCTTATGATCAAATATGCAGATTTCCTTAGCAAAGGCCCGGACATAGGTTTCGACCAGGTATTCTACATGAAATATTCCATGAGAGCATTATCTGAAATCTGTGATACAAAAGCATTGGCCCAACCAGATCGCCCTCTTCTACATGACGAGAAGAGGAACCAGAGTTCCTCTGCTTATGCTGAAGCCGCCGCCAAGGGGCGGGGTAAGGAGAAGATCGCCCTTACCCAAATCCAGCAAATTCAGCATCAACACTATATATAATGCCAGACAGAGGATAAAAGCACGTGAAATGGCCGTGAAAGCAAAAATGCAGCTCCTCCTTAATCTATTGGGAGAGCATAATTACATTATGTATCATGAAGTTGATAAAGAGACAAATGCAATGAGAAGTATATTTTGGGCACATCCGTAATCGGTTGATTTATTACGAAGATTTCCAGAGATTCTGGTTATGGACAGCGCGTTGAAGACCAACCGCAACAGGCCACCATTGATGGAGATGATTGGGTGACATCCACAGATATTCCATTTGTAGCTGCATTTTGTTACACGGCGTCTGTATGGGAGGATAACTACTTGTGGCCATTGGAGAAGTTGAGCTCATTGCTACATGGATATAGGATGCCACGTGTAATTTTGACAGCATTGGAGCTTGCACTTATGAATGCTATTGGCCATGTATTTCCCTCTGCGGTGCACCAATTACGTAGAATGCATATATCCAAAAATATTGACAAAAATTACCATCCCTGTTTTGAAGATCACGAAAAATGATTAGGTTTCATCTCTAGCTGGAATTTATTGGTGGGGGCACGCAAGGAAGATGGGTATGTTGCAAAACTGAAGGCATTGGATACAGAGTACAAAGATTACACAAGGGCCGTGAGTTATATGAAGACATCTTGGCTGGACAAGTACAAGTAGAATTTTATTTCTGTATGGACAAATAGCAATCTGCACTATGGAAATGTGAGTAACAATAGAGCACATACCAAAAGAGAGTAGAATGAACATTCTAAGCTTAAAAGGTATTGGGTTCATCGGCCTGCAGTTTCTCCACTTCTTAGCCAACCATACATGAATCATTGAAGGGGCAGCATATCGAGATCAAGGCCTCATTCGAGAAATATAAGATCTTGGTGCAACATAAAGTGCATGTGTACTCGTTCAGGGAGCTGATAGGATTTACATCCGCTGCGGCGTTGAAGATAATGTCTGTGGTAGCTGATAAATCTGACTATATGATGACGGACCAATACATATGTGATTGTCTAGCAAGAATGATTTATGGAGTACCATGTGCCAATAAGATTGGCAAATTCACAAGGAAAAAACGCCCCCATTCCCTAAGATGCCGTAAATACTCATTGGAAGAAGCTAGACATAGTTACGAAGGAATTGATGTCTGAAGAAGATGTGCTTATACATGCTGAATTAGAGCACATACACAAGTTTTATGTTCAACCTTGATGGGACGAGGAAGGAGTTGTTAGTAATGTTGAAGGAGCTAGCTACCCAGCGACAAATCTGATTACGGAGCCGGAAGTTAATGTCATTTTGAGTTGTAGTAGAAAAAGGGTGAATAATTTGAAAACTACAGATACATCCACCACCATTGAACCAGCTCATTTTGATCATGTCTTAGCCGATGAGGTTAGTTGTTCTGCTCCAACTCCACTTGAAGTCTCATCGAAACAAGAAAGCGTTGTCCTTGTCCAGCCGAGACGGTCCCAAAGACTCAAAAATACATATGCTCCAAATCCACCTCAACGTGTTAGAAAGAAACCAACTATCATACACATGCCATCTAGCAGTTTTTCTGTCATTTCCGCTACAGCTTCATTTGCAGCAGCAACTTAGCAGCTAATGACGCTAGAGCCGTTGAAGCAGTCATACCTTTTATTGAGCAATTTCCAGCTACAATCACCAAATATATATGGAATGTCACAGATGTGACGGCAGATGGGAACTGTGGTTACATGGCTTTATCTTCTCATCTGGGCATGGGAGAGG
Source organism: Scilla litardierei (assembly GCA_030789695.1). Taxonomy (NCBI): domain Eukaryota; kingdom Viridiplantae; phylum Streptophyta; class Magnoliopsida; order Asparagales; family Asparagaceae; genus Scilla; species Scilla litardierei. The sequence continues at coordinate 319,612,020 of CM061133.1, forward strand.
ACAATTGGATGATGGTCAAATCAGCGTTGCTTGTGAAGCTGCTTGACCACTATGATCTGTACAGTAGGATGATGGGTAAGAAAATTGCACAAGAATAGAAAGAGGCAATTAATTATATGGATGACCACCCCCGATGCAATATTGGATGACCTTCGTAGGAGTTGGACATATAATCTCAAGTTGTTATAACTGTGTATTACATCTGCTGTCAATGGAACAATGTCATTCATTTTTTCCTTTAAGATCAGGACCAGACCAAGGTAAGAAACGTGGACCCTTCACCATAGGTTTTGTAAATAATAATCACTTTATAAAGATTCAACTTAAAGATGGAAGACTGGTCCCACAAGTAATATGGTATTAGACGGAATACTACTCTTTCCTGCGGCAAAAGGATGGGTGGAAGGCCTTGAAGAGAGGATGCGACAATTCGTGAAATTAATCAGTAAAGATGTATATAGCCATAGATCCCACTGTACATAATGTATCATCAGGTGATTGAATGTATAGTTTTGTGCTAATGTAGTGTTTGTGTTTATAATATAAGTATATACTCAAATTTTTAGGATTTGTGTACAAATTTTTTGGGATTTGTGCACAATGGGAACTCAGAGCGCTATAATGGCTTTGCTTGTTGTGCGCGTTGAGCATTTATATTATGGGATACAAAATTACTAAATGCGCACAACTGGATTAATTTTGCCAGTTGTGTGCTTTGAGCGATTTAGTTACATCATTAAAAATTTGCTCACCGCACACAAAGGCCATAATGAAGAATGCTAAGAGTTGGTTGAATAATTATGACCTTTGGTATGTTATTGATGATGAAGACCTATGGTATACTGAATTAAGGGTAGTATTTATGTTGTATGAAGTGATTAATACCTATTGGTCTTCTTGACTCTTGGTCTCCTTGACTCTTGGTCTTCTTGAATTTATGGCAGAAGTCCAATAGCTCAAGTTCGTTTAAAGAAAAATTCTATACGTAACAATGTCGATGCATGTAAAGGCTATGTGAATGCGGTAGAAAATGACTCCAATGAAATCATGCTAAATATCAACGAACACACTTACAAATCAGATTCATACATACACATCAGGCAAAAGGTGTGACCGTTGTGCGCACTGAGAAAAATTGTATATCTGCTACATTGTGATGCTCACCTAAATTCCTATGCACATTCACGTGCACTATGTATATTTTCGGGCACCTTCGACATTTCACACCATCCATGTCTATTTCTGTGATGGAGTTATGATAATAGTTTTAATAGACACCAGAAATTAAGCAATCGGTGTACTAAGATCGCTAATTGTTGGCAAACAGCTATTTAGACTAACAAGCGGTAAAAGACTGCACCAGACGGTGTTCATTACCAATTGAATGTTCGAGGTTCATTACCAACGCATACACCATCACATATTCACATCTCAAAATATAAAACTACCAAAAACAATTGGTGTATTATGCCACAATTCATACAGACGCATCACCGGAGGGCTCGTTGGTAGCCAAACCGTCCTAAGTTTGGGCAGATCCTCTACAGGACTCCTGACCAGACCGCTGATGTTTCCTCGCCTCAGCCTCCTGCCTCACGTCTTAAATCGAGATTAGAGGAAGAGCGTTTATCTCCAACTTGGCTATACGATCCAGGAGACTGATCTTCTCTACGTACCAGCGCTTTTTGGAGCTCTTCCGAACCACTGACATTGCATTCAAACAACACATTGTTTGTAAAAACATAAAATCACAAAATTTATTAATAGTACATGTTAGAGCACGATCACACATTGTTTGTACAAACATAAAATCATAAATTTCAGCTATATGAGTATGTGTTGGGCATTTAACGGATGAACTAATTCTTTGCCCTCCATGTGTGCCAAAATGTAGGTCGCTGGTCCTACAATGTCCGCTATTTGGTAGGGGCCTTCCCATTTGACGGAGACCTTTCTGCAGCAGTCGATCTCGGGTTTGAAGGTTGCGTCCCTGAGGACGAGGTCACCAACTCTGAAGCTCCGCTTCCTTACCCGAGAGTTGTAGTACCTCGCCATCTTTTGGCTGTGTTTGACAAGACATGTTAGAGCACAATATCTTACCTCGTCGATGAGCTCAATGTTGAGGTCGAGGCCTTCTTCATTTGCTTGTTTGTCGAAGTACTGGAGGCGGATAGATTGTTCGTTGACCTCCACTGGGATGATGGCTTCGGAGCTCTTCGGAGCACTTCAGAACCACTGACATTGCAGTCAAACAATACATTGTTTGTACAAACATAAAATCAAAAATTTTATTGATAGTACATGTTAGAGCACGATCAAACTTTGTTTGTACAAACATAAAATCACAAATTTCGGCTATACAAGTAAGTGTTGGGCATTTAACGGATGAGCTAATTCTTCGCCCTCCATGTTTGCCAAAATATAGGTCGTTGGTCCCACAATGTCTGCTATTTGGTAGGGGCCTTCCCATTTGATGGAGAGCTTTCTACGGCGGTCGATCTCGTGTTTGAAGGTTGCGTCCCTGAGGACGAGGTCGCCGACTCTGAAGCTTCGTTTCCTCACCCGAGAGTTATAGTACCTCACCATCCTTTGGCTGTGTTTGACAAGACATGTTAGAGCATGATCTCTTACCTCATCGATGAGCTCAGTGTTGAGGTCGAGGCCTTCTTCATTTGCTTATTCGTCGAAGTACTGGAGGCGGAGAGAGATTGTTCACCGACCTCCACTGGAATGACGGCTTCCGCCCCATAAGCTAGCATGAACGGCTCTTGCCAATTGAAGCTTTGTATGTAGTGCGGTAAGATCAAAGGATGCCAGTAGCTCGTCATGCCAAGATCCAGGGGCGTTGCCGGCCTTCTTCTTCAAGGGTCCAAGGATGCATTTGTTCATTGCCTCGGTTATGCCATTGCACTGGGGATGCACCACGGAGTTGACGCTTCAATCTGAGCAAAATTCTCTGAAGTCTACGGAGTCGAACTGCGTCCCGTTATCCGTCACAATAGAACGGGGTATCCCGAAGCGGCATATGATAGAATTCCAGATGAAGTTCTTTATGTCCTTTGAGGTAATGCGCGTTAGGGGCTTCGCTTCGATCCACTTGGTGAAGTAATCGACGGCAACAACTAGGAACTTCCTTCCTCTGGCTGCCATTGGGAACGGTCCGAGGATGTCGATGCCCCCACTTGGCAAATGGGACCGGGCTGAGAATTGGAATCAGGTCGGTATGAGGAGCCTTTTGTATGCTTGAAGAATTTTTGGCATTCCTCGCACCGCTTGACGAAGTCGATTGCGTCCTTCAGCATGATCAGCCAATAGTAGCCCTGCCAGACTGCTTTATGTGCCAGTGTGCGGCTACCATGATGATTCCCACAGAATCCTTCATGTATTTCGCGGATGACTTCCTCATCTATTCTCGGCCTAAGACACTTTAAGTAGGCAAATACGTCGTTCTTCGCACGACACTTTCAGTAGAGTATGTCGTCGCAGATCACGAACGACAAAGCCCATCTCTCAGTCTTTCGCGCCTCTGGCCTATCTTTAGATAGGGCTCTGGTCTTTAGATAGGCGATGATCAGGCTCAGCCATGATCGCTCCTGGTCAATGCACATCAGTTTGCCCTCCTCAATGCTGGTGTCAGTAAGTTCTCAATGTAGATGGCTTTCCCAATCTCTGTCAGAGTTGGAATATCGTCACAGGGAACGGTGTGGTCTCGGTGCATCGTGGGTGCAATTCTTGCCCGTTGGTGGTTTGTGGACGTGAGCTTTGTGCTGATTTCATTGTCCACGACATCATCAACTACGATGCGGTCCTTGGGATGGATTGACTTGCGAGCTTCTATGCTACGATCGACTATCAGAGGAAGAAGGTGGTGTTCGAGATTCCCGGACATCCAGTATTTGAGTTCAGCCGTGGTAGCAGCTCGCTTGGTCCTATCAGATTTCGGGCCAGGCCGGTGGAGGTTGTGGATATACAGATGGAGTTGGAGAGGCCAGCTGTGGTGCGAGATTTTGATGACGTCTTCTCTGAGGAGATGTCTGGTTTGCCACCTGATCGAGCTTTAGAATTTTCAATTGATCTTATTCCGGGAGCGCAGCCGATTTCGAAGGCGCCTTATCGTATGGCGCCTGCAGAATTGGAAGAGTTGCGGAAGCAGTTGGATGAGCTTTTACAGAAGGGTTATATCAATCTTAGTGTGTCTCCGTGGGGAGCACCGGTGCTGCTGGTGAAGAAGAAGGATGGTTCACGTCGCATGTGCGTGGACTATCAGGAGTTGAATGCGGTGACCATCAAGAATAAATACCCGTTGCCTCGCATCGATGATATTTTTGATCAGCTTGGAGGATCGAGGGTGTTTTCGAAGTTGGATCCGAGGAGTGGTTATCATCAGTTGAAGGTGAAGAAGGATGATGTTCCGAAGACAGCGTTCAGGACGAAGTATGGACACTATGAGTTTGTGGTTATGCCTTTCGGCGTAACTAACGCACCCGCAGTTTTCATGAATCTGATGAACCTGATTTTCTACGAATTTTTGGATAAGTTTGTCGTTATCTTTATTGACGACATTCTGATCTATTCAAAGTCGGAGGAGGAGCATGCCTCGCACTTGAGGACGGTATTGGAGATTTTGAGGAAGCATCGGCTGTATGCCAAGTTTTCGAAGTGCGAGTTTTGGCTGGACATGGTTGCTTTTCTGGGGCATGTGGTGACTGGGGATGGTATTTCAGTGGATCCCGAGAAGATTAGGGCCATCAGAGAGTGGCATGTTCTGCAGTCAGCGTCTGAGATCCGGAGTTTCCTTGGTTTGGCGGGATATTATCGGCGTTTCATTAAGGACTTTTCCCGTATTGCTGAGCCGATGACCAGGTTGACGCGGAAGGATGTACCTTTTGTTTGGTCGGGTGATTGTGAGAATGCCTTTGGTGTTCTGAGGGAGAGATTGACGACTGCCCCTATTCTTGTTGTGCCTGATCGCAGCGGTGGATTTGAGATCTTTTGCGATGCTTCTGGCAAGGGTCTCGGTTGTGTGTTGCATCAGCACTGGCATGTTGTGGCGTATGCTTCTCGTCAGCTCAAGGTTCATGAGAAGAATTACCCGACGCATGATTTGGAGTGGGCTGCCGTTGTGTTTGCTCTTATGATTTGGAGGCACTTCCTGCTGAGTGAGAAAGTGAAGATCTTCACCGATCACAAAAGCTTGAAGTATATTTTTACTCAGAAGGAGCTCAACATGCGACAGCGTCGATGGTTGGAGCTCATGGCGGGTTATGAGATTGATTTGCAGTATCACCCTGGCAAGGTGAATGTGGTTCCCGATGCGCTGAGTAGGCTTCCAGCGGTGATGATTTTGACCTCGCAGTGGAGATTGCAGCAGGATTTTTACGAGTCTGGGGTGTAGATTGTTCTTCCTGGGGAGGCTTCTTCGTTGATGTGTATGCAGATACAGTCGACGATTGTGGATCGGATCAAGGCTGGCCAGACTGAGGATCCGAAGCTGGTGAAGATTCGGGAGCAGGTGGAAGCCGGTCTGCGGACTGACTTTCTGATTCATGAGGATGGCTCGCTGAGGTTTGGAGCCAGGTTGTGTGTGCCAGCTGGAGATATTAGAGAGGAGTTGATGGTGGAGGCACACAGTTCACCGTATTCTGTGCATCCTGGTGGGACCAAGATGTACCAGGATCTTCGTCTGAACTTTTGGTGGCATGGCATGAAGAGGAGTGTGGCTCGGAGTGTAGCCAAGTGTTTGGTTTGCCAACAAGTGAAGGCGGAGCATCAGCGTACGGCAGGGTTGCTATAACCGCTTCCGATTCCGGAGTGGAAGTGGCAACACATCACTATGGATTTTGTGACTGGACTACCTCGGAGTCCCCGTGAGTATCGTGTCAGACAGAGACACGAGGTTCACATCTCAGTTCTGGCAGAGTTTGCAGAAGAGCTTGGGTACACGTCTGAGTTTCAGCACGGCGTACCATCCACAGACGGATGGCCAGTCTGAGAGGACGATTCAGATCTTGGAGGACATGCTGAATTTCAAGGGTTGGATGTTGGATTTCAAGGGTTCGTGGGAGGACCATCTACATCTGGTGGAGTTTCCTTACAACAGCAGCTTCCAGGTGAGTATTGGCATGGCGCCTTTCGCCGCTTTGTATGGGAGGAAATGTCGATCACCATTGAGTTGGGATGACATTGGCGACCAGGAGCTGTTGGGGCCTGAGATGATTGTGGAGGCTGTAGAGGTCGTCAGGAATATTCGGGAGAGATTAAGGATTGCTCAGGACCGTTTTAAGCAGTGGGCGGATGCTAAACGCCGTCCTTTGGAGTTTCAGTCGGGCGACCATGTGTTTCTGAGGATTTCCCCGAATCGTGGTGTGATTCGCTTTGGGAAGCGAGGGAAGTTGAGCCCGCGATACATTGGACCGTTTGACATTCTGGAGAAAGTTGGCGAGGTAGCCTACCGCTTAGCCTTGCCGCCATCTTTGGAGGGAGTTCACAATGTTTTCCATGTGTCGCAGCTTCGTCGATACATTAGCGATCCATCTCATGCTATGGATTTCTCGGAGATTACCGTTCGCCCCAATATGACGTATGACCAGCAGCCAGTGCAGATTCTGGACAGACGTCAGAAGTCACTTCGGAACAAGGTTGTCAATCTTGTGAGGGTGATGTGGCGACATGGCTCACCTGGAGAGTCTACTTGGGAGAATGAGGATGAGATGCGAGAGCGTTTCCCACTTTTGTTCCCGGACACGTGAGTGTTGGGAAATTCCGAGGACGGAATTTTTCTTAAGTTGGGGAGGATGTAACGACTGGTTTTCATGTATCTGGATTTATTATATTATATTATATGTTTTAGTGAATTTTCTCCTCATGTGTGGTTTTCGTCCCTGTAGCTTTCATTTTCGATCGTTTCGTCGTATTTTCTTAGCTTCTTCCGTTGATCGTCGATTTCAGAGTAAGTCATTCGTGACGGGCTTCATATCGGTCATATCTTGTTGTTAGATCAAGCCTAGTCTTAGGAATCGATCCCGGAGCTTCGCGCTCCATTTCAGAACTTTTGGTGCTCATTAGCCGGTGTAAGAAGGGGCACCGACCGATGACGATCCAGTCGGTCGGAAAACCTTCTTGAACCGACTAGTTGGCTTTGTAAATTTCTCAGGAGTTACTGTTTATCATTAGTCGGTCTAAGAACGTTGGTTGACCGACTAGGTTGCAAACTAGTCGGTCAGCAATGCTTCTTTAACCGACTAACTCATTAACTATTTTTGGTACCAGTTATTGTTCATTCTTAATCGGTCTAAGAACGTTTATCGACCGACTAGATGTCAAACTAGTCGGTCAGTAGTTGTTCTTTGACCGACTAAATTTAAATCCTATTTTTGTACAGGAGTTACTGTTTGGACTTAGTCGGTTCGCGTTGGTCAACCGACCGACTAGTTTCCAAACTAGTCGGTAAGTGGTTGTTCTCTGACCGACTAATCAGTGTCGAAACCCTAATTTCTGGGCAGCCGCCAGCCCTTCCTATTTAAACCCCTCCCATACGTTTTCTTCTTCATCTTCTTCAACTCTAAACCTAATTTCTCCCCCATTGAGCCCCCTACTACCTAAAACCCTTATTCCTTCATCCCAAGCCCAAAATCCATCATCCAACCCCTCATTTATCACATTCTTTCTCTCATCTTCCTCAAACTTTCATCAAATCCCCCCCAAAACCCCATTTCTCCAGATTTTCCCCATCTATTCCAGATCTGAACCCTAGGTTCCCCGGAGCGTTTCTTCCGTTGCCGTGCTTGCTCAGCATCATTCTTCCGCCTCCGATACGGTAATAATCGATCTCTTAATGTTTTCATAACCCGTGTGTTTTTGTGAAACCCTAATGAGATGAATGTTGTTTTGATGATTGTTTCTCAATAACAGCAACTTCCCCGTAGATTAGCGTCCGTGAGACGAACCCTCGTTGATCGTCATCCTCGGTGCTAGGCAAGTGAAACTTGCCACTTAGGGTTTAGGCCATGTTTTAGGCCATTTGCTTGTTGTAGGCGTAAAAGAGACTAGGCGACGAAATGATACTCGCCTAGGCGCAAATTCCGGAACTAGCTTGACAACGAAGCTAGGACCGTCATTTATCGTGTTGCATGACTACATGTCATGTTTAATTTTGATTAACGGTACGCGAATAAATGGTCATCCATGCTATCCATGTTGTATGTCGCATTCGTAGCACACGCTACAATACTTGTGTTTCCTGGCCCGTGTTCCAGAAGTGGGCTACGTGAGTTGGTTGATAGCCAATGCCCGACCTACTTGTTACCGGCTAGGCACCTGCGTTGCAGGCATAACCCTACGCCATACATGTTAAATACACTTCCTGGCTTGTGTTCCAGAAGCGAGCATTCCGTGTTCGGGGTAATTCCCTGGCTTGATACACGTGGAGGGGTAGAGATAAACGGTCACTTGAGCTTAGGAGTTAGCCCGATCAGCCACTCTAGCCAACATGCAGAATCTCTGTGCACAACTTGTTTACTTGACTGTTCACTTGACGTGAACCACTTGACTTGTACTTGTCCGTGTTTTACTTGTTATCCGTGACATACTTGCTACTTGTACTTCCCTTCACTTGTCACTTCCATACTATACTTGTCATGCCATGCATCATACTATATCTGCTAGGTTGCTAGTTTACCTTACCTTCAGTTTCCTTGCCCAAGTCTTTTAGACTTGCTGACATGTGCCCCTTTACTCTTTTGGGTGACACATGTTAGATCCCGAGCCTGAGTCCGTTGTTGAGGACGAGGTGTTTGCGGACGCCGTGCCCGAGTCTGTGTTTGGCGAGGAGTACGTGGACACTGGGGACCAGTCCTAGTGTCTTTGTTGAGCTTTCCCCTTTTGTTTTAGACCGCTGTTTTGTTGTCGGTGCGTAGCACCTATACTCTGTTTACGTTTGTCTTTGTTTGGCCTTGTTCTGGGCCTTTAGACTCTTTCTTTTAGCCTGGTGGCTTTTCTGGATGTTGAACTTAATTTTAATGTTGGACATTTTCTGAGATTGAGATTTGTGTCTGTTTCTCCTTGTGTTATTATTGTTGTTCCGCTCATGGTTACAGGGACCTGCTTACGTTAGATTGACGCTTATCGGGTTTGAGGCCTCACAGCTCCACTCTCGTGCGGACCTTTTCACGTCTCGCCTCCATTTTTGGGAAGCAGGGCGTGACACTTATGCCACTGCCGAAGCAGAGAACAAGGAAGCCGACCATGGTGCCGATTGAGTTCGACATCAGCTGGAAGAGTCCTTGAGGAAATTTAGTATGAGATGCCGATCCCTCCTCGTACTAACATAATAATATAACCCTCTTCGCTTCGTCTGGAAGAAGTACTAGAACAGCGGCAGGATCGGACTTATGCCACTGCCGAAGCAGAGAACAAGGAAGCCGACCATGGTGCTGATTGAGTTCGACATCAGCTGGAAGAGTCCTTGAGGAAATTTAGTATGTGCAGGAGGAATGGATGGAGCGGAAACCGAAGTCCAAGTTTGAAGGTCGGATAGTAGACCCCGATCTCATTGTCCCTAGGAGAGCAGACCTTTTCATTGGACGCGGGGGGGAACTGTGTAGGGCGGCCAGATATATTTGGAGCGGATTTCGGTGCAACTGATATGTCTTAGACATTTTGACCTGGATCTCCACCGAGACTGTTGTTGTAAACATGCCAATGACTGGCCTGTGCCCCTTCTTTTTCTTTGGTTTCCTTTCGACTGTCGACGTCGATGGCCTGGCCTGTGCCCCTTCTTTTTCTTTGGTTTCCTTTCGACTGTCGACGTCGATGGCTCCTCCGTCTCCACCGACGTCGATAGCTCCTCTGTCTCTGCAGCACTGTCACCCCCCAAGCTCACTAAAGCACCCCTCTACATACTTATTGGAGGAAGAAGAATTAAAGGAAGCCATCTGAGAAGAATCAAGAGAGTGCCTAGAAAAGAAGAGACGACTGAACTCCAGTGAAGCGACGACAACGTCGAGAACTCTCGAAGACGAAGAACGAAAGAGAAAGTTTTTTTGAAATTCAAACACAGAAACCCTCCTTCACTGCCCCCTCTTTCTACTTATAGAGGAAGTCGGGTGATCCCAGCTGTTGAAGGTGGGCCACGAGGCAATATCTGAGGCAATTATGATGCCTTAACTTCCCCCACAGAGTCGTACGGGACATGTGTTGCCCTAGTGTCTCGATCTCTCCCTGCAGTCGAATCACCATGATGAATTTATAGATTCAGCGATCATCTTGCATTTAATGCCATAGCTGTCATCCAAAAGAAGAGGGTCCCGCGCATCATCCGAGCCAAGTCAGACTTTCCGTTTCGAATTTGAATGACGGAGGCAATTGTTAAGACCTTAAGATCGGCCCAGTCGATCAAGGCCCGTATGATCAAAAGCCCAAGTAAATGGCCCGTCGAATATCCTTAATGAGAACTAGCTCGAACGAAGAGCTCACCGAGGCTTATAGCAATCCACGCTTGTCGGGCGACAAACTTGTCAACCGAACCAAAGAGAAGAGCCATCCGAATGAGAGCACGTGATCTACGCCAGCTCGCCCCAAAGGTAGCTCACCCAACTCTCTGCCAATAAGAAGCGCGCTAAGGAAGGACTTGAGACTTCAAGAAGGAGGCCTGGCAATTGTAAGACCGACAGCCTGACAATTGTATGACCGACAGTTTTGGCTCTGACATCCTCGACCGAACTTCCGACACCGCCAGCTCAGCTAAAACAACCGAATCCAACAGCCTATAAATACCCCATCTCCTCTATCGACAAAGGGGGTTGGCTAATTAGTAAGAAATCCTAATACTTCTTGATGGAAATTGAATTCCACCCAATTTATTTTGATAATAAGCACACCAAATGAATGCTTAGTGTACTAACTACACTACACTTAAAGTGTGCAGATTTCGTGAAGCTCTACTTATACTCCAAGAAGCACGCATCAACGCTCCACGACAAAGACGAACATGGCTAAACTCAAGTGATGAAGTTCAAGCTCGAGAAGCACAAAGAGAAGCTCGCCTTCACTTCATCAAGTTGACCAAAACTTCCGAAGACATGTTCAGAGTCTAGTGTGAGTGTGTCGTGTCTTTTAGGGTATTTGTTAAATCCATATCAAATAGACAACACACACACACAAATGATTTCGAAAATAATTTTAACTATCTTCAAAATAGTTTTCAAGAGCTTTTCTAGTCACTTCATAATTTTCGTAGTGAAACTCCACGCACCCTGGAGCTAACTACTTGTTTGACTAGACGAACAGCAGGAAAAACTCCTCTGGGAGTCGACTACCACTAGTAGGGAGTCGACTACCTGTCAGAGATCAAAATCTCCTCGATCCCTCTGGAAGTCGACTACCTATATGAGGGAGTCGACTACCAGCTGTAAATTTCAGACGTTTTGAAATTCAAATTTTGAAATCCTTTGAGCAATTTACTCCGAAATTTTTGGGACAAAATTCAAACGAAATTTGAAATTCAAATCTCAGTTTTTCCCTATAAATAGAGCTGAAATATTTTGTAAAAAAACAACATTGAAAATCAAATTTGTGAAAGCTCTCTTGAATTAAAGCTCTCTAATTTTCTCTCTAGCCAATTTAATTTCTGTTTTGATCTTGCAATATTTTCTCATTCTTTTTGAAGATCATACTATTATTTTTTTATTGGCTAAATTGTTTTTCAAAATCCTTACTATTATTCTCTCTAATTTTATTTGAAGGATTTTTGAAAAAGCTCTAGATCACAAAGAACTTATCTCGTATCTTTGTGTGATCTAGACTATCATTCTATTAAGCCACTACACAAATTGTCTATCTTTTGATTGGCTATAGAATCGGGTGTATAAACCAATCTCTATCACTTATTGTAGAGTATTGGACAAATCTCTTATTGTGTTGGAACACTAGACAAGTCTAGTTGTTGCCAGTTGGAAAGTCCTCGGTTTGTGAGGCAAGTGTTGGAAATCCTAGACAAGTCTAGGTCGTTGGAAATCCTAACGAGTGAAGTTAGGTACTTGTATTTGCCAAGGCAGATAGTGGAAATCTCGTACCGGATTGGTCGGGGACTGGACGTACCCGAGTTGCGGGGAACCAGGATAAAAATCCTCTTGTCTGCGTTTGTTTTCTGTGACTTGTAATTTCTTTTGTATAAGCATTCTTTATTGTTAATCTCTGTAACTCATTGTTAATTTATTGTAAAGATTGTCTCTTTAAATTCCGCTGTATACAAATCTACTTGTAAAAATATCTTTGTTAAAGTTATACTTTTCTGATCTTAACTCAATCTCTTTAATACTTTATTTAAGATTGTTTTGTTGATTAAGAACCAAGCGTAGATCACTCTACTTGGTTTCTTAGGCAACATTAGAAGGACTTTATTTGTGTTAAACATCAACGACCGAAAAAGTTTATTATATACACAACACTATTCAACCCCCACTTCTAGTTTTGTTTGCCATCCACAGGATCCAACACTTGGTATCAGAGCGAGGCTACAATAGTGATGGCGTCAACATCTTTTCACTCCGAAGGACTGAACACTATGCGACCACCTCTATTCAACGGAACCAACTACGCCAGCTGGAAGATCCGAATGAAGACTCACCTAGAGTCATTGGACATTGAAGCCTGGACTATCACCAAAGTCCCGTACATCGCACCCACCGACGTTGAGTTTGGAAAATGGTCTGTCGACGACAAGAAGAGAGCTAATCTCAATTCAAAAGCAATGAATGCTTTGTTTTGCGCTGTTACAGGAAATGAGTTCAATCGAGTCTCCCAATGTGAGACAGCACATCAAATTTGGCATACTCTTCAGGTAAGTCACGAAGGTACAGAAAAGGTAAAAGAATCTCGTATAAATGTATTACATTCAAAATTCGAATCTTTTAAAATGGAAGAAGGAGAGAGTATCACCGATGTGAATACTCGTTTTACTAACATTACAAATGAGCTTGCAGGACTAGGAAAGAAACTTTCCGAGTATGAACAGGTAATGAAGATACTAAGATCCCTCCGACCCGAATGGAAGGGAAAGACTACGGCCATTCGAGAAGCTCATAATGTAAAGGACCTCACCATCGAAGAACTGATGGGAAATCTCATGGCATATGAGATCGAGCTTGAAGAAGACAAGAAAATCGAAGAAAAACCAAAGAAGAAAAATCTTGCATTCAAAGCTCAAGAAGAAGATTCCGACTACACGGACAAAGAAGATCACATCGCGTTCATCTCAAAGAACTTTAAAGAGTTCATCACAAGTAAGTATGAAAAATGACCTTTTAGACCCACTAACGGTATTATTTGTTTTGGTTGTAATAAACCAGGGCATGTCAAGAGAGACTGTCCATTGGAAAGAAACAACCGTGATTCCAGAGATCGTGGGAAGAACAAAGAGAATAATGAAAGGCGAACCAATACAAGAAACAAGTTTCGACGACCAAAGAAAGAAGCTTATGCAGCCTTCGACTGGAGCGACGATTCTTCATCCGACGAATCCTCAGAAGAAGATAATGATGAAAGAAGAGAGACGGCACACATGTGCTTCATGGCATCTACATCCTCCAAGGTAAGCTCGCATCATGATTCATCTAGCGACAATGAGTCATCGTCAAGCGATGATGAAGACTTGGATTATAGGGGAGCATATAAGGAGCTATGCAAGATGCATGAAAAGCTCATTAAAGAACATATAAAAACACTTAGGAATATTAAAAGATAGACTAAGGAAAAAGAAGAAGTCATTAAAGAAAACAGTCTTCTTAAAGAGAAAAATGATCTTCTACAAAAAGATATTTTGCTAGTAAATGAAAAAGTTGAAAATCTGAATAATCTTCTCGTATCCGTCAAAGATAAATACGACGCTACGATGAAAATTATTGAGAATTTTAACAAAGGAAAAGGGAAGCTAGATAATATAATAGATAATTAAAAAGCTTCATCTAGCAAAACCGGACTTGGCTATGATTCACATCATACCAAGAAACGGGTTAAGCACACTAGGATGCATCATGCTAACGATAATGTTTTAAGCATCTGGGTACCAAAGAGATTATCTGATCAGCAAAAAGAAAGGTACGCTACTAACTTTGTTCAACATATTCATTTTAACAAAAATTATAAATATATTGTTCATGAAGGAACTAAACCGTATTGGGTTTGGCTTCCTAATGACTAACTCCTCGGACTCAAAATTATTGAGAATTTTAACAAAGGAAAAGGGAAGCTAGATAATATAATAGATAATTAAAAAGCTTCATCTAGCAAAACCGGACTTGGCTATGATTCACATCATACCAAGAAACGGGTTAAGCACACTAGGATGCATCATGCTAACGATAATGTTTTAAGCATCTGGGTACCAAAGAGATTATCTGATCAGCAAAAAGAAAGGTACGCTACTAACTTTGTTCAACATATTCATTTTAACAAAAATTATAAATATATTGTTCATGAAGGAACTAAACCGTATTGGGTTTGGCTTCCTAATGACTAACTCCTCGGACTCAAAACCAAATAGTACCATAAACGCTTATTTTTCAAGACTAACAATGAAGAAAATTCAGGGAGTCAAAACGGCTGAATCGGAACAAATGCTTTTATTTATTTTTTATATTTATATATAATTATTTAAATGGGTTGAAATAAGTTAATTTGTATGTATGATTGTGTTTTATTGCTAAAAATATTTCTTGTTAAAAGAGCACGCTCAACCTGGACCAAACTTTCTCCGGGATGAGAAAACGACTCAACCCAGCAGGGAGTCGACTACCTACAGGAGGGAGTCGACTACCCGTGCGAAATTTTCTGGGTTGCTCTTTATTTTTGACTATCTCCAAATGGGTTCTATTGAGTGGATGGGTCAAGATCCGTTAAGACAACTTACCCACTAAGCCTAAAACTCATCCTAGCCACCCAAATCTAGATCTAATGGCTCTCTCTTCTCTCCATCTCTTCATATCTTCAAACAAAACCCCAAGAAAACCCTAGAGGTAGCCGACTACCCCCTTTTTCCCCCTCTCCTCTCTTGAGTTTTCATCTTGGAGCTTGGACTTTTGGAGCAATTTTTCATCTTCCGTCAAAATTACTCAAGGTAAAAAATTTTTTACCTCCATGAACTTTATTATTTCATATCTCTTGGTTATCTAGTAGTGTAAAATTATATTTTTGTTGTTTTACTATATCTAGATGCCTCTCAAAGGAGCTTTCTCTAAGAAGAGAAAAACTACTACTGAAGTTGATTCTGAGAAAGAAATCATCCTACACTATCTCTTCAAATCAACTACCTATGAACATTTTGTTAAAGTTTCTAAGAAACCAATCTTGCATGAAAGATTTGTCAAACTTCATGATGTCATCAATTACGGTATTGACAGTCTGCTAGATTTTCAAAACTTAGCAAATTTGTTCTCCGCTAAAAATGTGTACCTATGTTATCCTAGGCTTGTGTACCTATGTTATGCCTCCCTCTCAAAGGAGCTTTCTCTAAGAAGAGAAAAACTACTACTGAAGTTGATTCTGAGAAAGAAATCATCCTATCCTATCTCTTCAAATCAACTACCTATGAACATTTTGTTAAATTTTCTAAGAAACCAATCTTGCATGAAAGATTTGTCAAACTTCATGATGTTATCAATTACGGTATTGACAGTCTGCTAGATTTTCAAAACTTAGCAAATTTGTTCTCCGCTAAAAATGTGTACCTATGTTATCCTAGGCTTGTTTATCTCTTTTATGCAAACATGGATTATGATCTTGTGAAAAGTCGTTTCATAACTAAGGTTCTGGATACCAAACTTGCTATAACTGTCAAATCCCTAGGTGAAGCCCTAGGAATCCTATACTCCGGTATGATCCTTGACAAAATTGAGATGACTGATGAGAATATCCTAGAAAGAATGTATTTGCCCGGTAAACACTTTCAAACCAAACTTCCTTGTAGCCATCTTCGCTATCCGGCGAGAATCTTGGCTAATATTTTGTCGTATAACATAACTCAAAAATCTGGGAGCCATGCTATTCTTTCTGAGAAACAAGCTAAATGCATCTTTGCCATTCTAGGAAACATTCGTATAAACTGGGCTAAAGTCATCATGGATTCCATCATACTCTCAGCTTCATCTGATAGACCTTCCTCCACTCTTTCTCATGGGCACTATCTGACCATTCTATTCATTAGCTTTAACGTGCCATTGGATCATGAAACAACCATTCTAGAACCTGCCCGTGTCTTTGATGTTCATACTCTTGGGAGAATGAATCTCCATCATGACCTTGATGAGAATGTCCCTGAAGAGCAAATTGCTACCGAAGGAGGATCATCATCCTCAAGGCGAGGTAAGAAGGTTGTCATTTCAGATTCAGATGAAGAAAGTGAAGAAGAAGAAAAAGGAAGCGGCGAAGAAGAAGAAGAAGAAGTTCCAGCTTACATCCTTGAACTTCAGGAGATGCTCCTGAAAAAGATTGGAAGGTTGAAGATTACCTGTAACGACTGCTTTTCATGTCTCTGGATTTATTATAATATAATATATGTTTTGGTGGATTTTCTCCTCTTGTGTGGGTTTCGTCTCCGTAGTTTTCATTTTCGATCGATTCGTCGTATTTTCTTGTTTCTTCCTTAGGATTGTCGATTGATGAGAATGACAACCTTGATGAGAATGTCCCTGAAGAGCAAATTGCTACCGAAGGAGGATCATCATCCTCAAGGCGAGGTAAGAAGGTTGTCATTTCAGATTCAGATGAAGAAAGTGAAGAAGAAGAAAAAGGAAGCGGCGAAGAAGAAGAAGAAGAAGTTCCAGCTTACATCCTTGAACTTCAGGAGATGCTCCTGAAAAAGATTGGAAGGTTGAAGATTACCTGTAACGACTGCTTTTCATGTCTCTGGATTTATTATAATATAATATATGTTTTGGTGGATTTTCTCCTCTTGTGTGGGTTTCGTCTCCGTAGTTTTCATTTTCGATCGATTCGTCGTATTTTCTTGTTTCTTCCTTAGGATTGTCGATTTCGAAGTATGTCATTCGTGATCGTATCTTACTATTAGATCAAGCCTAGGAGTCTTAGGAAGCGATCCCGGGGCCCCGCGCTCCGTATCGGAACTTTTTGTGCTCATTAGCCGGTATAAGAAGGGGCACCGAACGACTAGATGACGATCCAGTCGGTCGGCAATCCTTCTTGGACCGACTAGTTGGCTTTCTAAATTTCTCAAGAGTTACTGTTTATCGTTAGTCGGTCTAAGAACGTTGGTTGACCGACTAGGTTGCAAACTAGTCAGTCGGTAATGCTTCTTTAACCGACTAACTCATCATCTAATTTTAGTATCAGTTACTGTTTACTCTTAGTCGGTCTAAGAACGTTCATCGACCGACTAGATGCTAAACTAGTCGGTCAGTATTTGTTCATGGACTGACTAATTCTAAATCCTATTTTCGTTCAGGAGTTACTGTTTGCACTTAGTCGGTCTGCGTTGGTCGACCGACCGACTAGTTGCCAAACTAGTCGGTCAGTGGTTGCTCTTTGACCGACTAACCTGTGTTGAAACCCTAATTTCTGGGCAGCCGCCAGCCCATCCTATTTAAACCCAACCCAAACGTTTTCTTCTTCCTCAACACGACCCAAAGCCATAAAATCTTCCCCTTTGAGCCCCCATCTTCCTCCAAGCTTCAATCCTTTATTCCAAGCCCTAAATCCATCATCCAAACCATCCATCCACTCTATCTACCTCTCATCTCTCCCGCCTCGTGTCCTCTCTCCGCAGGGTCTCCAACAGGGCAACGATGGAGACGGAAGAATCGCAGCTAGTGAAGTCATAAAGCACATTAGTCCGGCACAGGGGACAGGTCGAGTGAGACAGGAACCAAGTGTCGATGCACGCAACATGGAAGACGTGGGCGCAGTTGGGCAGCAGTCTCAGCCACTCCCCCTCCGCAAACTCCCCCAAGCACACCGCGCAGTCGGCGTTTCCCTGGTCGCACCCTTTCGTGATCTCCTCCCTGAACTGGATCGCCGGGAGGGAGTGGATGACGGCGGAGGCCAGGCCACCGCTCTGCATATGTGATGTCGGCTCGTCGAGGGTGTTCTCATCCGAAAGCCTCCGCCTGCGGGCGTTGCGCCGGAGCTGCCTCCGTCGAGCGTAGCGGCTGGGAATGAAGGCCAAGCATATCCTCTTTATGGATGTGTAGAATGTAAGAAAGAGGAAAACGAGGCAAATTGTTGAGAGGATGTAGATTGCCCAGCCGCCCCAACCTGGCAGCAGGTCTTGGTGCATCCTGGGAAAAAAAAATGAATTCTGGAAGCCTCTGAACGGAGGGGTTATGTTTCTGTTCTATAAAGGCAGGCATTGCCTTGAGATTTAAGCTAAGTTGTGATCTATATTTATTCTTTTTTACTATTTTTTTCCTGAGAAAGTTGTCTGTCGGTTGAAATTGATGATACCAATGAAAAAAACGATACTGTTTAGTTTCGGCCGAAACTTGATGAGACCGAGTTGCTTCGAAACCAAAATGAAACGGTTGAAACTTAATGGTTTCGACCGAAACCTTGAACCATGGTTTGAACCGTGTTCTTCTTTTAGTGTCAACCAATCCATCAAAATCCCCAAATTCCCTAAAACCCTAGTTTCCCCAAACTTCTCCAATCTTTTCCAGATCTGGTCCTAGGGTTCTCCGGAGTGTTTCTTCCGCCTCCTCTCGGTAAGAAATCGATCTACCGTTGTTTTCATAACATATTTATATTTTTTATGAAACCCTAATAAATTTCATGTTGTTTGATGTTTGTTTCCCCCCCATAACAGCGATTCCCCCGTAGAATAGCATCCGTGTGACGAAGTGGTCGTCATCCCCGGTGCTAGGCAAGTGAAACTTGCCACTTAGGGTTTAGGCCATGTTTTAGGCCATTTGCTCGGTGTAGGCGTAAAAGAGGCTAGGCGACGAAATGATACTCGCCTAGGTGTAAATTCCGGAACTAGCTTGACAACGAAGCTAG
This sequence comes from Scilla litardierei, assembly GCA_030789695.1. Classification (NCBI taxonomy): domain Eukaryota; kingdom Viridiplantae; phylum Streptophyta; class Magnoliopsida; order Asparagales; family Asparagaceae; genus Scilla; species Scilla litardierei. The sequence goes on from CM061133.1 coordinate 319,631,022, forward strand.
GACCGTCGTTTTACCATGTTGCACAACTACCATGTCATGTTTAATTTTGATTGACGTACTGCGAATAAATTGCCATCCATGTTGTATGTCGCATTTGTAGCACACGCTACAATACTTGTGTTTCCTGGCTCGTGCTCCAGAAGCGGGCCATGTGTTGGTTGATAGCCAACGCCCGACCTACTAGTTTCCGGCTAGGCACCCACTATACGTGGGCATAACCCTATGCCATACGTGTTATTCACACTTCCTGGCTCGTGTTCCAGAAGCGAGCATTCCGTGTTCGGGGGTAATGCCCTGGCTCGATACACGTGGAGGGGTAGAGATAAACGGTCACTTGAGCTTAGGAGTTGGCCCGATCAGCCACTCTAGCCAATAGGCGGAATCTCTGTGTACGACGTGTTTACTTGACGTGATTTCCTTGACTTGTACTTGAGCACAGCCTGCGGGCAATAGGGCACTCGTTGAGTGTTCCCTTGTACTTGTTCCCTGACATTACATGTCACAACTATCACTTGACACTTGCTACTTGTACTCCAGTTTACTTGTCACTTCCCTGCCTTACCTTACTTGCCATGCATCATACAATAATTGCTAGGTTGCTAGTTTACCTTACCTTCAGTTTCCTTGCCCAAGTCTTTTAGACTTGCTGACATGTGCCCTTTACTCTTTTAGGTGACACATGTTAGATCCCGAGCCTGGGTCCTTTGTTGAGGACGAGGCGCTTGCGGACGCCGAGCCCGAGCTTGTGTTTGACGGGGAGTACGTGGACACTGGGGACCAGTCCTAGTGTTTTCGTTGTGTTTCCCTTTGGTTTAGACAGTTGTTTTGTTATCGGTGCGTAGCACCTATACTTTGTTATGTCGTTGCTTTTGTTGGCCTTGTTCTGTGCCTTTAGACTCTTTTGTTTTAGCCTGGTGGCTTTTCTGGATGTTGAACTTATTTTCATGTTGGACAAATTATGAGATGTGAGATTTTATTTTCAGTCTCTCCTTGTATTATTATTGTTGTTCCGTTGTCGTTACAGGGACCTGCTTATGTTTTATTGACGCTTATCGGGTTTGGGGCTTCACAGCTCCACTCTCGTGCGAACCTTTTCACGTCTCGCCTCCATTTTAGGGAAGCGGGTCGTGACATTACCCAAAAGCAAGGATTTGAAGACATTAACTGCAAAGTGGACGATTTGAAGGAACTTGTTGTGAAGAGCAACAAGATGACCGAGGACACTCTTACCATGATCCTTGATGAGATCAAGGAACTGAAGAAAAGTGGCGGCCATTCTTAGTTTTTTCCCTCTAAAAACAATGGTTTTCTTAAGACTATGGTGCTTCGTAAAAACTACTATGTCATTTGAGACAACAGTCTGTAATAACTCTATGTGTGATGTTTGCTACAATTTCTATATGCTATATATCAACTACTAGTATGATATAACTCTAGTATGAACTAACACATCTTTTGCAGGCACAAGAAATTGAATTTCCCTCCTATATGCTATGTTTGTTTATTTTTTTGTTGATGACAAGGGGGAGAAATTCATGTGCCATGAGATACAAAAATTATATTGTATACTATTTTGTATATTGCTTCGATGTAGGGGGAGAACCGCATCAAAGCAGGGGAGTAAGTATACCACATTTTTTTGATCTTTTACTTACTTACATTTTTTCTTGTCTCTCATTTGGATGTCATCATCAAAAAGGGGGAGAGTGATGGAAATTGAATTCCACCCAATTTATTTTGATGATGAGCACACCAAATGAATGCTTAGTGTACTAACTACACTACACTTAAAGTGTGCAGATTTCGTGAAGCTCTACTTATACTCCAAGAAGCACGCATCAACGCTCTACGACAAAGACGAACATGGCTAAACTCAAGTGATGAAGTTCAAGCTCGAGAAGCACAAAGAGAAGCTCGCCTTCACTTCATCAAGTTGACCAAAACTTCCGAAGACATGTTCAGAGTCTAGTGTGAGTGTGTCGTGTCTTTTAGGGTATTTGTTAAAGCCATATCAAATAGACAACACACACACAGATGATTTCGAAAATAATTTTAACTATCTTCAAAATAGTTTTCAAGAGCTTTTCTAGTCACTTCATAATTTTCGTAGTGAAACTCCACGCACCCTGGAGCTAACTACTTGTTTGACTAGACGAACAGCAGGAAAAACTCCTCTGGGAGTCGACTACCACTAGTAGGGAGTCGACTACCTGTCAGGGATCAAAATCTCCTAGATCCCTCTGGGAGTCGACTACCTATATGAGGGAGTCGACTACCAGCTGTAAATTCCAGACGTTTTGAAATTCAAATTTTGAAATCCTTTGAGCAATTTACTCCGAAATTTTTGGGACAAAAGTCAAACGAAATTTGAAATTCAAATCTCAGTTTTTCCCTATAAATAGAGCTGAAATATTTTGTAAAAAATACAACATTGAAAATCAAATTTGTGAAAGCTCTCTTGAATTAAGCTCTCTAATTTTCTCTCTAGCCAATTTAATTTCTGTTTTGATCTTGCAATATTTTCTCATTCTTTTTGAAGATCATACTATTATTTTTTTATTGGCTAAATTGTTTTTCAAAATCCTTACTATTATTCTCTCTAATTTTATTTGAAGGATTTTTGAAAAAGCTCTAGATCACAAAGAACTTATCTCGTATCTTTGTGTGATCTAGACTATCATTCTATTAAGCCACTACACAAATTGTCTATCTTTTGATTGGCTATAGAATCGGGTGTATAAACCAATCTCTATCACTTATTGTAGAGTATTGGACAAATCTCTTATTGTGTTGGAACACTAGACAAGTCTAGTTGTTGCCAGTTGGAAAGTCCTCGGTTTGTGAGGCAAGTGTTGGAAATCCTAGACAAGTCTAGGTCGTTGGAAATCCTAACGAGTGAAGTTAGGTACTTGTATTTGCCAAGGCAGATAGTGGAAATCTCGTACCGGATTGGTCGGGGACTGGACGTACCCGAGTTGCGGGGAACCAGGATAAAAATCCTCTTGTCTGCGTTTGTTTTCTGTGACTTGTAATTTCTTTTGTATAAGCATTCTTTATTGTTAATCTCTGTAACTCATTGTTAATTTATTGTAAAGATTGTCTCTTTAAATTCCGCTGTATACAAATCTACTTGTAAAAATATCTTTGTTAAAGTTATACTTTTCTGATCTTAACTCAATCTCTTTAATACTTTATTTAAGATTGTTTTGTTGATTAAGAACCAAGCGTAGATCACTCTACTTGGTTTCTTAGGCAACATTAGAAGGACTTTATTTGTGTTAAACATCAACGACCGAAAAAGTTTATTATATACACAACACTATTCAACCCCCCTTCTAGTGTTGTTTGCCATCCACAGGATCCAACACTTCTATTTACATTCAAGGTCGAATATCCTCAATATATTCAGGCCTTCTACACAAGTTCGCCATGCAGATGCCTATCTACCTCTGAGGTCGCCCAGCGTGTTCGACGTTCTCCAAATAGTCATCAATTGACTTAAGCATCGGAGAGGCTCTCGGTAGACAGCCAGTTGAGCCTTTCTGACGAGTTGCTTTTCTTGTAGGAAGCTCGTCTCAGCTACCAGCGGTCGAAGAGACCCACGACGACCTTTACCAATTGACGTGCGACCTTCACCAAACTAAGGGCGACCTTGAGATATTCCTTCTCAAAGTGCTCTCGAATGCATGATTAGCCTCGTCTACACCCCAAACACTTGTAATCATTGTAAACGTGATTCCCATTTTAATACAAATTCATTGTTAGTGGATTTTACCCCGCAACACAGACATGGCCAATTGTTGCGGGGTAAGTCAAAAATTAGAACTTCAATCGAGAACCCAAGAGCACTCTAAGTCAAAAATTATTCAAAATTATTCAATCTATGAAGCCGGTGCTTCAGGAGGTGCATCCACAACATTCTTAGGCTCAAGAAGGGGATCTCTTCATCGACATCATTCCTCCTCCAGGATCATCTTGAGCAACTCAAAATTGACCTTGAAGTTGAGAAGCCTTCACGAAACATATTTGCAATCTCAGGGTATAGCGTCGTCAACAACAATTCTCTTTGGGTCAATCTCCTTTAGCTTCCTAATTTGGACTTGGAGCTTGCCTTTTTCCTTCTTCCTTCTCTCCCTTCTAGTGGACTCCTTCAGAGACACTTTCTTCGACAACCGATTGAGCTTCCTCAACAGCCGACAGTGCACCCTTTTCTTCAATACCTTCTCTAACCTCATTACATTGGACGTGAGGCCGGTGACTTAAGATATGAGGTTGGCTACTTGGGATGCCAGCTCAGTGGCTTTGAATTGAACAACATCTTCAGCTTGACCCTTGCTTCCTTAGTAGTCTTCTCGACAGCCATCACATGTTGGTGCCAAATCTTTTAGGGTCTTTTGCATAAAAGAACGATCGCTTAGAACGAAGTTTTTTGCTAACCGGGCTACTACCCCGCAATCAATGACAATTAACTCACCAGATCCTACTCTATGAGGGTATTCTAAAGGGTTTTGGCAGGCCCTTAGGATTCAGATCTGTGCCCGTCCTACGTCGAACGGACAACAGAGGTGAAAACATGCACAACGGAAAAACATAAACATGCTAAATATTTTAGCAAACCCTAAGGAACATAAACATGCTTCCTTAGTAGCCTTCTCGACAGCCATCACATGTTGGTGCCAAATCTTTTCGGGTCTTTTGCATAAAAGAACGATCGCTTAGAACGGAGTTTTTTGCTAACCAGGCTACTACCCCGCAATCAATGACAATTGACTCACCAGATCCTACTCTATGAGGGTATTCTAAAGGGTTTTGGCAGGCCCTTAGGATTCAGATCTGTGCCCGTCCTACATCGAACGGACAACAGAGGTGAAAACATGCACAACGGAAAAACATAAACATGCTAAATATTTTAGCAAACCCTAAGGCACGCCAGAACCTCGCCAAGATCTATGCCGACTTGGGGTGGATCTGACCACCCCAAGAGGGATCTAGCCTACCGCGACATTATTAAAGTTTTTCTAAAAAGCTATTAACTAACATACCCAGAATCTTGGCCTTGGGACATGCAAGATGTACCATACCACCTTGCAGGCCAAGATGTACCATACCGCCTTGCGCCTTCGAACCGATCTACCCAAGCCGCCTCCGAGCCGATCACTTGTCGAAGAAAGTTTCACTTGAGCAGACTCGCGTCAAAGATGTCTGGATCTACCTGCATTTAAAATTTTTCTAAAAAGCTACTAACTAACATACCTAAAATCTTGGCCTTGTGACATGAAAGATGTACCGCACCGCCTTGCACTTTCAAACCGATCTACCCGAACCGCCTCCGATCACTTGCCGAAGAAAGTTTCACTTGAGCAGACCCGCGTCAAAGACGTCTGGATCCGATCCAATCCTCCTCGTAGTCTTTCTAGGACCCGATGTGGGAGGATAGGAAGAAAGAGAGGGGAGGAATTTTAAGTTCACGATCGAGCGTGCTAAAAAATCAGGAGCTTCTCGAATCGATCACTTGGTGCATTTTTCAATGAAGAGTGGGTACCCCTATTTATATAGAGAGTCGACTCCTCCATTTTTGTCACGAGCAATGTGGGACAAAGTTAAATGAAGAGGGATTTAATTTAGTTAATGAAGTTAGTACGCCTTTCTCAAAAGCCTAACTTCAACGAATTAAATCCCCATCTCCAATGAACTTCAGGCGCCATATAAGTTATCATTTCGAAGAGCTTCAAATGGTGAACGCGTAGGAACGAACGACGACGAATTCCAACTTCGTTTGACCCATCAAACAATTGCCCAAAGATGGATAAAAAGTCACTTTTCGTAGCCGTCGTCAAGGGTTTCACAAAACTCTAACAACAGCACTTAAGTTACGGGCGCACCCGCACTTACTGCAGGTGGGCGCCAGCAGCAGACGTGCCTGCCCACTTAACGGGCAGGCCCGTATACCCACAGTAGGCACTTGGCTTGCTCAACGGGCCGGCACCTACTGCCCGAGCGGGCGCCCCAGCCCGGGCAGCGGGCGCCGGCCCGCTGCCCGCGTCGGCCCGTTGCCTGCGCCGGCGCCCCAACCCGCCAAGCGGTGGCGCCCGTTGCCCGAGCGGGTGTGCCTGCCTGCCATAGCGGGCGTGCCTCTCTTTGAAAGCAGGTGCGCGCCTGCCTCTCTTAACGGGTTGTCTTCCCAAAAGTGGGTCTGACCCATTCTGTTGTTTCTGTATTTCTGGGCTCGTTTGAGCTCCGTTTTTGATGCGGTTTGAACACGCGTTTAGACCGGGATGATCCCATCATCCAGGTAACCTTTCTAACGTGTTTATTCCATTAAATATTGTCGTAAATAATTCACGAAACATTTAATCTAGTTCGCATCACATGCAAAATTTGTCCCCTATTAAACTTGAACTCACAACTAACTTGTGGACTTAATCATTCCATTTCATCGAATGAATTTCTCTTAACGTTCTTCCTATTACTAAGACATAGATACTACTCGGTGTGAGACCCTACAGCCTGACCCTACTACAGGTTGGGGCTCGAAACCTCTAGACGACGGTAACCACGAGCAGCAGGCATCGTCCCTGTTTCAGAATCATACTTACGTGATCGACCCAATGACGAACGTGTCGTTAGAATCATTCTGACTGTGTCAGTGATGAATACCGTAGTTTTAGTCCCTTCGTCAAGAAAGTGTCTCTGCATGGCCTAGGGTATGGTTTACGTCAATCCCACTAGCCATCATCGGTCAGTATACATCGATCTTTGTTGTATTCACATCTTTCAACCAAAGCCGTGAACATCCTACAACATACCCCGATCGAGAATTAACACAAAGACCGTACTGATCCAGTGACACTAACTTCCCTTTAACGGAAAAGACGAATCTCATCTTAGTCATCTACTTCCCTCGTGAGCTTCAGGTGTCACCCAACCTAAGATCTTTCAGCAGGCCAAGACTCGAAGCTAGATCAAAGATCTAAGTGACACTATCCATTTACAGGTTCGTACTGATAACTTCAGGTCTTAAGGGCCAGCTTGCCTATCATCACTCTAGAATTATTGTTGACAATTTAGTTAAATCTTAACCATTTAATAACTCTAAGTTTGTTGTTCAGTGAGCCCATTCTCTAATGAGCACATGTGTCTCGTCTCTGACTTCGCCAAGTCGAATGACTATGAGATCATCATTACCCTAAGGTAAGACAGACAAAAAAGTCTAACCGATGTGTCGATATCCTATTCTCGACACTATGACCATGAACCATTTAAGACTTAAGTTTCTAAATGGTCACTAACTTCTCATAATCAAGATCTACATCATGATACGCGATGACCTGACTATAAGTCTAAGAAAATTATCTAAGTATATGATTCTACGAATTCATACTTAGGAAAATTAATACCATATAATTATTAGAACGAGATGATTATCTTAGGATAAATGCCTCAAGGGCATACATATTCCTACATATTCTAGGTCGTCTTCATGGCATTCTAGGTCGGTGGGGGTGGACTTTATAATAAATGGACAAAACCCAGGCCTTCTCTTGTTCAAAAGAAGTTATGCCAACTAACGGCATAGGAGGGAGAGGGCCTCCCCACGCTCACCAGATCCAACTCTATGAGGGTATTCTAGGGCGTCTTCAGGGCATTCTAGGTTGGTAGGGGTGGAATTTATAAATGGACATAACCCATGCCTTCTCTTGTTCAAAATAAGTTATGCCAACTAACGGCTTAGGAGGGAGAGGGCCTCCCCATGGCCATAAGTCTGCCATCTCCAAAGTTTCGACTGAAGCTACCAAATCATCCCTGGGGGAAGAGGCTGGAAGATTTTTGGTTCCTTTCTTCCTCCTTTTCTTAACACTCTTCAGACAATCTTGGGGGGCACTCCTTTCTCTTCTGGGGGCCCTCAACAACCTCAACCAAGCCCTTCGTAACACCGGACCTTGGCAACTAGTGCTGAGCTCTCAATGGCAGGAACCACATCACTCATAGCTATAGGCGAACTCTTGATTATATAGCCAAGCTATCATTAGCCTGAGTCAATCTCCTGATAGGTTGAATTGACCTCTGTTCCTCTTTTGTTATCCGCTAAGTTAGCGGATGACCCGATGAGCTACCCGTAAATTTCTTAAAACATCAAGGTGCATGTTGAACTCTTGCCTAGACATCTCTGCAAAAAGAGAGAAGATTAAGGTGAATAAAGATGAGAACAAAATCTAAAAACTAATCTTACTCGAGCCCACAAGACACTCTTCAATAGTTGGTTATTCAACAAAACATGAAGCGAACTCTCTACGGCCAACAGAGCTAATAAAAGCTTAGCTGCCTTTCAATTTCAGCGATACTGAAGTACCAGACAACCCCAATGGGTGAGGAAGATCGCTTCGCCTGGGAAGATGTTGAAAACAAAATTATCCTTCCAATCACAGACTTTGATTGGAAGGTCAAAGATGAGGTTCTTGTTCCTCCTAGTTGTGATATACTATACCACACACTCGAAGGAGCAAGCTTCACTTGGAAGATGAAAAAGCGGTAAGGTCAAAGCATAATGAAGTCGAACAGAGAAGAAATATAATTTGGTATTAACAGATGAAGAGCTCAAGAAAGTTTAAGACTTCAAGAATGAAAGGATGGAGGGGGAAACGAAGTTCATGCTCAAACATATTTGAATACACCTCAACCTCACATTTATGGAGGAAATAGATCCTTGTGTCATAAAAGGGGACCCAAACCCCATAAGGATGGAAAAATATATTTGGCCTTGATCTTGTCAACCCAGAAGCAAGGGTCTGAGGAGGCCATATTTCGAATCCTTGATATTGTCAACCCATATGCATCATCACCGGCTCGTAAAAGTGGGCCCTCTGAAGGGTCGACAAGCAAGCCCGCTCTTGAGATTGGGTGAACTTTGATATCCATTGAGCATTCTCAGGAGTAGGGACTTCCATGATTTTATACAGAGAGTTGCATCGAGCTCGAACGCCCATTGGGAGATGCGTGTCAACAGCTCAAGGCATCGACTTTCCATATTTTGTGCTAGCATGCAAACCATAGGACATGTAGCTTTGGCGGCTAACATTAAATGCGTCATCTCGACTACCATGCATGTCCAATCTTTACATGTCACATCACCCGATCTCAACCGTCACTTCGTGTAAGCTCGGGAGAGGGGGCCACTGATACAATCCTAGGCCGATCCAGAGGCCATTAAGTAAATCATCTCCAATCGATAAGCCTAGTAGGGCTTACAACTTCAGTACATCAATCCAGAGGCCTATCACCTCCTCACTTATAGCAGTAGCTTGACTACCCATTGAGTTCCTTCAGTTGATAGGGTCCACCCATTAAGAGGGCATTCAATGATTGACCGTTAGCCCATCATTAATGACGACAACACGTGCCAAATGATATAAGTCGTCATAAATACTCGAGCGTTATAGACGGATGGCTTCTAATACTCTTCTAAGACCATCACCTTATATAATTATTCTCTTCAACAACGAGAGAGAGAGAGAGAGGAATCACTGAAATCCTACACTCATGTATTCTAATACTCATATCTACTCCACATACTTTCTATTTCCTCCAAAACTCGGCCAGAAGACTAGGACCCAACAGGTCGGACATAATTCCACTGAGCCACTTTGATTTAGCCATTAGCATCGGAGTGGATTAGGTCAGATCCCAGACTGACTCACTGCTTCATGTGTTGCAGATAGTCGGAAGATAGCTCGGACCTAACTTTCATAGCTCAGATTAATGTCCAGTCACCTCAATATCAGCTCACCCAATCGTAAGTCAGCTGCGCACCCCAGCTACTGCTACCGGATGTCCCAACAACATACACCACTCACCTCTGAGCTGATTGGTCCGTGCCATTTTCACAGTGGCTACGAACAAACCCATGGGTGAGGAAGATCACTTTGCCTAGGAATGTTGAAAACAAAATTATCCTTCCAATCACAGACTTTCATTGGAAGGTCAAAGATGAGGTTCTTGTTCCTCCTAGTGGTGATATAATATACCACACACGTGAAGGAGCTTCACTTGGAAGATGAAAACGCGGCAAGGTCAAAGCATAATGAAGTCGACCAGAGAAGAAAAAGAATTTGGTATTAACAGATGAAGAGCTCAAGAAAGTTTAAGACTTCAAGAATGAAAGGATGGAGGGGGAAACGAAGTTCATGCTCAAATTTATGGATGAAAGAGATCCTTTTGTCATAAAAGGGGACCCAAATCCCATAAGGATGGAAAAATATATTTGGCCTTGATCTTGTCAACGTAGAAGCAAGGGTCCGAGGAGGCCATATTTTGAAACCTTGATATTGTCAACCCAGATGCATCATCCCCGTCTCGTAAAAGTGGGCCCTCTAAAGGGTCGACAAGCAAGCCCGCTCTTGAGGTTGGGTGAATTTTGATATCCATTGAGCATTATCAGGAGTAGGGACTTCCATGATTTTATACAGAGAGTTGCATCGAGCTCGAACGTCCATTGGGAGATGCGTGTCAACATCTCAAGGCATCGACTTTCCATATTTTGTGCTCTTTTGGCATGCAAACTATAGGACAGCTTTGGCGACTAACATTAAATGCGTCGTCTCGGCTGCCACGCATGTCCAATCTTTACATGTCATATCACCCGACCTCAACCATCACTTTGCGTAAGCTCAGGAGATGGGGGCCACTGATACAACCCTAGGCCGATCCAGAGGCCTATCACATCCTCATTCATAGCGGCAGCTTGACTGACCATTGAGCTCCTTTAGTTGATAAGGTCCACCCATTAACAGGGCATTTTAATGATTGACTGTTAGCCCGTCATTAATGATGACAACACGTGCCGAATGATATAAGTCACCATAAATATTCGAGTGTTATGGACAAATGGCATTCTAATACTCTTCTAAGACCATCACCTTATTCTCTTCAAGAACGAGAGAGAGGAATCTCTGAGATCCTTACAGTCATGTATTCTAATATATATTCCACCTACTTTCTATTTCATCCATAACTCGGCCAGAAGACTAGCGGACCCAACATGTCGGACATAGTTCCACCGAGCCTCTTCCATTTAGCCATTAGCATCGGAGTTGATTAAATCAGATCCCAGATCTGACTCACTGCTTCCTGTGTTGTAGATAGTCTTGATAGCTCAGACCTAACTTTCATAGCTCGGATTAATGTCCAGTCCACCCAATCGCACGTCAGCTGTGCACCCTAGCTACTGCTACCGGATGTCCCAACAACATACACCACTCATCTCTGAGCTGATTGGTCCGTGCCATTTTCACAGTGGCCACGAACAAACCCATGGCCGATTGGTCACTTATTGCCACGAAAATGCTCGTGGTAGGCTGAAGAATGAAATATCGGTTCTTTGGCCACGGACTGTTAGCTACAACTTAATCCATGGACGCGTGGACGAATGTCTCTTTCAGATTTGTCTGTGGCTGAAGAACAGTTTTTCCTAGCATGGGTCTATAAATAAGTATGTTAGTGTGTTGGTGTTCAAGTATACACTCCATTTGTATTCTAATATACTTGCCAAATTGTATACAATACATACAAACACAATTCACAAAGTATAAATTAGGGGGAAAATAGAAATTTCTGCAGGAAATCATCTGAAAAAGTCAATACCAGTATCATAGAGATTCGAGTTCAGAAAGCTGCAGAAATTCTCCATTGTATTTATTTATTGCTTCATGTATTCTATTGTTTAAGACAACTTAAGTAGTCAAATTATATTGTAAGTATATGCATAATCAGTATTTTAATACCATACTACATGTTATCTTACGTAAAATGGTTCACTGCAAATTGAAAATATATATTAAAAATAAAAGAAGAAAGGGAAATAATAATAATAATAAAAGGACTCTTAAGTGCTATTCTTAAATTCTATTCTTAAGTGATAGATCCAATCTCTTCAGCCATTCTTAAGTGCTGCTTTAACATCAAAATATATACAACATTATCCTCTAAAATTTAACACGATCATAGTTAACAGGGTTAAAAGAATTCTCAAGAGCAATGTTGGGTACCAGGGTCAATTCAAACGTTCATACAAAAAGAATTAGAGAAGTAACAAAACCAAGACTAACCTTCAGATAAATGATTAAAAGAAGTCCATACCTGTACTGAACCGATCCTCTTCACATCAGGGTCCCAATTCCATTAGAGATTCTGGATTGATTCAAGAAGACATCCCTTCTTACTGATTGTGGTCGTTTCTTCTGTGCATCAAGATCCTGCCTTCTTGAATTTTACCAATGGGATTGAAAAAGGGGAAGAAAGAAAGCCCAGATGATGAATTGATGTTTCGGAGGAAACCCAGATTGAGATTTGAGAGAAGAACTGACCTTCAGCTCCTCGGTCTTGGGCTTTTGGTTCCAGAAACTTGAAGTGCAACATCCAAGAGAGTGAGATTGACTTTCGAGAGAAACCAAATGAAAAAAAATCAGATTGAGATTGGAGTTTAAACGAGAACCAAAGATGATTTCATTGATGCAGAACAGATTAACATATGCAGAACCTTTAGGTAAATAATAATAATAATAATTGAAGGAATAAATTTTGAAGAGAGCCCAAAAGGGAAGAACTCTCTCACTCACGAGATAATCTGGGAATCGAGAAGAAATTAATATCAGTACGTTTGGAAAATAATGACAGTACGAAGAACGAATTTTGATTTAGTCGTTTTTAACTTAAAAATATAGCCGTTTCCCCAACGGTCGGTTTTCGAAGTTTTTGACGTGAGAGAGGATTCTCAACGGTCAAATGATCTTGTCCGTTTGTCCCTTGATTGCCTTCAAAAAGATTTTAAAAATACAATAACTAAATGCAATTGATATTTCAGCATGCCCGTTAACTTTTTGGAAACTTAATGGCTTCTTGATAACACAGTCTTTGATATCCTATTTTCTCTTTCAGATATCTTTGGTTTCTCAAAATTAATTTTATGCCTCTTTCAGATACTCTATATTTCTTTCTCTGGTTCATCATTATAAGTACTGGGGTATACTGCTCCTTGTAAACAAAGAGAAAAAATATACACTTTCTTTCTCTGGTTCATCGTTATAACTGAGGATAATAATATTATTATTTATGAATCATACAATATAACGACAAAAAATGGGCGTTAGCTCGGCAGCATCTAATCACACCCTCCTTTGATCGGATAAATTCACTTTAATTCTCATGTCCTCAAGTGCCAAATCAACCATTTTCAAGTGAATGTAAGAAGTTTTGCACGTTCATCTACTCGTCACAAATTTAACGATGTCGCAACTGAATGACCTTTATAGTGTGGGAGTTGGCTCGATCTGAAGGAGCATTGGTCGAACATACGAGCTATCTTGTGCAGAGCTAACTCGGATGTGCTTGGGTCCAACCTATCTGACGCTGCACAAGTCAGATACGAGGATACTGAACTATTGGTTTTCTACAGCGTAGTTGGTCGATTGGTTGTCAGCTCGGTTGAAGTCCGTGTCTGATGGTCAGTCGTTTAGCATTGGGTCGTTCGGTCGTAACTCGGTTGAAGTCCGTGGTAGGTCGATCGGTCGTTGGTGGCTCATTAGTCGGCAGCTCTACGAGTTCGAGCTATCGGATAGCTCGAACGCTCGGCTCGTCGCTTCGGTCGTTCGGTAAAGAAGTAAGATCGGTCGGTCGAAGGGAGCCCATTGGGATGCGGCCCACTAGGATGCAGTGGAGGCCCACCAGGGTGCGACACATTAATTGCGTAGAGCTGTGATGGGATATGATGCCGTTAAAGTTGGGATTCGTATCGTTTGGATTCCTAGCCAATGATGACATCTATTGTAACATATGGCTATATATAGGTGGACTTAGGCTAGGGTTTTCTGTGGAACACATTGAGAGAATTTGAGCCGCCATTGTGAGGGTCAACCTTGAGAGATTGTATTGTGAGCTTTTAGAGAAATCTTGTGTGCTTCTTCTTCGTTTGTGAAGAGAAGATTTGTTTGTTCTCTTCTTTCGTAATAAAGCTTATCGGTGTTCCCCATTGGTCAGTCAACGGCCTAGAAGCAATTCGCATAGTACTCTATTTGTTATTTGATTGCTCGTCCTAGTTCCTGGGTTCTTCGACGATCCAAGTTTCCGCGCTAGCGCACAACATATGGTTCATTTGAAAATTGCTAGTTTGAGGATTTAGAACATTAAGATCAAAACCAACGAAACCGATTGTATAAAAACATGCGGACTGTGTGAGCGAGATAAGAAAGAGGTTTCCTTGTTGACTAATTGACCTTCTTATTGCCTTAAACTAAATCACACATCATCTTATTTGTATAAAAAATTAGTAATATGTTAACCTTCACGGCTGCCTACAAAACCCATGTAGCCCTTGTACTAAGCTGTCACTTGCATTGGTTAAATTTATCAAAATCATCAAATATGTTGTTTTTTGCTAAAACATTCTAAATTTTAAAAATCAAAGTTAACTACCAAAAACACACTATATTATTAAAGCAGTTTAATTTATATAAGAAAATAATGGGTATCATATGACATATGAGAGATTTCTCTCATATACGCTTACGCGGCACATTTTCCTTCATGTTGTATTTTTAAAAATTCTTAAAAGCTATCATAAATGGTTAATAGTGAGAAAAAAATTAATAGTTAACTTTAATTTTTAAAGGTTAGGATATTTTAGTGGAAAACATCAAAAAGTTTATGATTAAAAAGATGTTATTAATGCAATTGCAGAATGATCGCTCAAATATCCTTTTGCAGACTCATTAATGATGCAATTTTTTTTGGAACAATGTCTACATTTAGTTCATAATATCTACCTATTATCAGCACACACTAAGATGGGCGTTAATTGCTTTTTTTTTCCCCCGAAAACAACCATATTTCAGAGCAAAAGATAATTCTCATCTCAAGACTTGGTCAAGAGAATTGTCTCCCATGTTAATTTTGTGTATGGTCAAATTTAGCCAAAGTAGGCAGATTCATTCTATAATGCAGTTTAAAAATACAAACTACATTGACCTAAATTCTTAAGTAAACGTGTGAAAAATATATTGAGATCGAGGCTGTCTATCTACTTATAAGAAATACCTACTTTTATTAAGGTAGACAAGTAACCATAGAGAATTTAAAGGTATTGACGGGTAAATCTGTTCATTTTGAGTAGGAAGCTGATGACTACGCCTCCGGTAACATGGTGATCCGTCGGCTGAAAAGTTGGACCCGAGCAAGGATAGCCCTGGGTCGGTGAGAGCTGAGTTCGAGTTGTTGGGTTGAAGCCCTACCTAATTCGTTGATATCTTCGTAGGTCTGCAACACATAAAAATCGTCAGGAAATCGGGTCTGGATTTCGACCCAAATCGGCTCTGATGCTTAAGTTAGTGGATGACTAAGAAGAGGCTTGGGGCAGCTAGGTCCGACCTATTGGGAGGTCGTCCGATCACTGTCTAGCCGAGCTATGGAGGAAATATAAATTGGAATCAGATATCAGAGTATCATAGTATCTGAATGTTTAGTATGTCTTTGAGAGGTCTCCCTTGTCTTATTGCCGTTGAGACTACTTATAGGTGATGGTTTCTCCGAGTGTCGTTGGCCAATAATGGCCTTGCATTTATGACAACATTATTGTCGTCCCTTAAAAGGTGCTTAACGGCCACCCATTTACTCCAGTCGTTACTAACCGATTCCTCAATATTCGGGAGCTCAACGAGTGTATAAGCTGTCGCTTTGACTAGGCAAGTGGCTAACCTCCTATGTGGGCCACTGGGGTTTTGGGCTGAGGCGATGTATTCATCCTGAACTTTTTTATTTGAGTGAAATGTCTTCTCTGCCATGCGAGCTGGCCCAATATAGTAACAATGGCCCTCCGTCTCCTAATGTCTTATTAATTCGGCACGGTAGTCGAGGCAAGAGTTTTGATTTTGTCTGCCAAAATTCATGTTCCTTTGAGTGGGCTATTGTACTGATACGAGGCCTAGGGCGTTGGTGCTCTCGGATGTCGACGTGTGCCCCCATTTGAACGGTTGAGCTTGATTGAAGAAGATAGCGTCTGGTGTAAGAGGAGAAGAAAGAGAAAAGAGGCGAACTTTTTTGCATGCGCCTTCAGAAAAAAACTGTTTCTTGTTCTTTGCTATGGTTTTTCATTCTCCTCGTTGGATCTTGTTGCAGTCGAAGATACTGCATATGGTTCATGTATCCCCTTCTTCGTCATCGTCTGAAACTGTCGGCTTATGGAAAGAGATGGATGCATCAGAGATTGTCGCTGCTAGTGTCTCTTGTCCAGAAGATCCTTTATGCTCTGATGAGGTACAAGGGGTTGCTCAGTCTTCGGTGTTGGAGCATTTATAGACAAAGGGAAGGCCTTAGCTCTTATCACTATTGACTCCAAGGCCTTAATTTTGCAGGCCGACAAGGATAAGCCTCTCGTGCCAGGTGAGATCATAAACCTAGTCTCCGAAGTGCCCTCTGAACTACTTCAAAGAATTCAGGAAGAATATTTCCGACCACCATATGAGGTTCGAATCCCTCAAGATAATGATAGGATTTGTTTCCCTCGAGAATGTGAGGTCGGTGTGCATACTAAGACTTTTCTTCAGGGAATCTGTGTAACGCCCCGCTCCCCATGTTACCCGAAAAGTACGAATTTGTCCCAGGTATTCTCAGAGCTGCGAGTGTTACGAAGAAAGAGAGAGAAAGAGAGAGTACAAAAAGAAAATGCAGGTCACTGTGCACATGCTGGGAGGTACAAGTAATAATCCAACTTAGAAAGTAAAAGACAATATGTAACGACTGGTTTTCTTGTATCTGAATTTAATATAATATAATATATGTTTTGGTGGATTTTCTCCTCTTGTGTGGTTTTCGTCTCCGTAACTTTCATTTTCGATCGATTCGTCGTATTTTCTCGATTCTTCCTTAGGATCGTCGATTTCGAAGTACGTCATTTGTGACGGACTTCATAACGGTCATATCTAACTATTAGATCAAGCCTAGGAGTCTTAGGATTCGATCACGGGGCCTCGCGCTCCGTATCGGAACTTTTGGTGCTCATTAGCCGGTGTAAGAAGGGGCACCGACCGACTAGATGACGATCCAGTCGGTCGGCAATCCTTCTTGGACCGACTAGTGAGCTTTCTAAATTTTCTCAGGAGTTACTGTTTATCGTTAGTCGGTCTAAGAAGAGTTGTTGACCGACTAGGTTGCAAACTAGTCGGTCGGCGATGCTTCTTGAACCGACTAACACATCATCTTAATTTTAGTTGAGTTACTGTTTACTCTTAGTCGGTCTAAGAACGTTCATCGACCGACTAGTTGCTAAACTAGTCGGTCAGTACTTGTTCATGGACCGACTAACTCTAAATCCTATTTTCGTTCAGGAGTTACTGTTTACACTTAGTCGGTCTGCGTTGGTCGACCGACCGACTAGTTACCAAACTAGTCGGTCAGTGGTTGTTCTTTGACCGACTAGTCTGTGTTAAAACCCTAATTTCTGGGCAGCCGCCAACTCAACCTATAAATACCCAACCCAAACGTTTCCATCTTCTCCAACACGACCCTAAGCCCTAGTTTCTTCCCCTCTAAGCCCCCATCTTCCTCCAAGCTTCAATCCTTCATTCCAAACCCTAAATCCATCATCAAATCCATCCATTCACTCCAACTACTTCTCATCTTCCCCAAAATCTCACCAAAATCCATCAAATCCCCAAAATCCCCCTAAACCCTAGTTTCTCCAAACTTTCCCAATCATTTCCAGATCTCGTCCTAGGGTTCCCCGGAGTGTTTCTTCCGCCTCCTCTCGGTAAGAAATTGATCTACCGTTGTTTTCTTATCTTATTGTAATTTTTATGAAACCCTAATAAAATACTTGTGTTTTGATGATTGTTCCCCATAACAGCGATTCCCCGTAGCCTAGCATCCGCGGAAACGAACTTTCGTAACCGTCGTCCCCGGTGATAGGCAAGTGAAACTTGCATCTCTTGATTTGGGCCATGTCTTAGGCCATTAATTTATTTTAGCGTAAAAGAGACTAAACGGTGAAAGGATAGCCGTTTAGACGCCATTGACCTAGCTTGACAACGAAGCTTGGTCCGTCACCCTCATCATGCTTGTATGTCACGTTTAAATTCAATTAACGGTACGCAATCATTTGTTCATGTCATTGCATAGTGATAAATTATTGTGATTGTGTAGCACACGCTACAACATTATATTCCTGGCTCGTGTTCCAGAAGCGAGCCCTGTAGTTGGAAACCCCAACGCTCGGATACCGGCTAGGCACCCACTTTTCGTGGGCACAACCCTATGCCAAATACACTTCCTGGCCCGTGATCCAGAAGCGAGCAAATGCTCGATACACGTAGGGGTGGGGTAAGAGATATGCGTCACCAGAGCACGAGATGGCCTGATCCGCCACTCCAGCCTGCAGGCGAAATCTCTAGTGTTTAAGTGATTAATAGTGATAAGTGATAAATGATAAGTGACTAGTGATTTGGTAGTTTTTGCTACATCGTGCGTGCTTGCCTCTCTTTTAAACTGTTGCATCATACTTAACTGCCATATCATTGCTTAATATTATAAGTGCTAGGTTGCTAGTTACTTTCAGTTTCCTTGCTCAAGTCTTTTAGACTTGCTGACATGTGCCCCTTTCTCTTTTGGGTGACGCATGTTAGACCCTGAGCCTGAGTTGCTTGCTGAGGGTGAGGTGTTTGCGGACGCCGAGCTTGAGCCCGTGTTGGACGGGGAGTACGCGGACATTGGGGACCAGTCCTAGTGTCTCCGTTGTGCTTTATTTTTGTTAGACAGTAGTTTTGTTATTGGTGCGTGGCACCTATACTTATTTATGTCGTCGCTTTTGTTTGGCCTTGTTCTGGGCCCTTAGACTCTTTCCTTTAGCCTGGTGGCTTTTCTGTGATGTTGAATATTTTGTGGACAAACTTTGGGATTGGTGTTTCTTATCCGTCTCTTATTATTATTGTTGTTGTTTCGATTGCAATTACAGGGACCTGCTTATACTAAGTTGACGCTTATCGGGTTTGGGGCTTCACCGCTCCACTCCCGTGCGGACCTTTTCACGTCTCGCCTCCATTTTAGGGAAGCGGGTCGTGACAGGTTTTAGTGGTGGCCCATGCAGGTCAGACTGTAACTGCAATTATCGGGATAACGATAATAATGCAAGATTGTCCAACAAATAATTTTGACCCCTGAGCCCTAAGCTATGAGTCTAATTGTTTCGTTTTCTGCATCATTAGATGGCAGGAAGACGGATCACCCGAGGTGGTGGTAGTGGTGCGCCCCCTCACGACGAGGAGCCTGAGCGGGAGCCCACTAATGGGGAGATGATGAGGATGATGTTGCAGATGATGCAGGTCCAGCAGGGTGTGCTTCTGCAGGTGCAGAATGCTCCGGTGGCTCGAGCTGCTCGGGTTGTGGAGACCCCTCGCCCTGAGCCCGGGGCGAAGCAGTTCAGAGAGCTGGGTCCTGCGTATTTTGATGGAACCGAAGGTCCCTTAGCTGCTGATGAGTGGATGAGGAATATTGAGGACAATCTGAAGATGTCCAAGGTCAACGAAGTTAGTTGGGTTGACTTGGCGAAGCGCCAGCTGAAGGATAACGCCAGGAATTGGTGGGATGCTGAGGAAATGATGTTGGTAGAGCCGATCGTCTGGGCTACCTTCAAGGCCAGATTTGATGGTGAGTTTTTCCCGAAGGCTGCCAGGGAAGAGATGCTGCAGCGTTTTATCGACCTGAAGCAGGGGAACTCGTCGGTGGACCATTATCACCAGGAGTTCATGAGGCTTAGTCGGTTTGCACCAAAGATGGTGCAGGACGCTGAGGAGCGAGCTCAGAGGTTTCTGCAGGGGCTTGCTTCAGAGCTCCAGAGCTTTGTGACATCTTCTGACCGGGAATCTTATCAGAAGGTTTTGGTCGCTGCCAAGAGGCAGGAGCTGCTTGTGAACCAGAGGAAGGGGTCTATTGTTGGTGCTGGGAGGAGGCCTGTGGAGCAGGCGAGAGCTGTGGTTCGACCTGGATTCAGGCCGAACCCGCCTGTTCAGTTTAAGAGGCCAGGAGGGCCCGTTCGGAGGACTTGCAATTTCTGTGGCAAGGAGGGCCATATCAAGGAATCGTGTAGGAAGTTCTTGGGGCAATGTGTTGCTTGTGGAGATCCCGCCCATGCTCTCAGGGAGTGCCCGAAGTTGAGGCAACCTTGGCGGACACCTATTGCTGCCCCGCCGTTGCAGCAGAGAGCCCCGGTGCCCGCTGGTCGTGGGTGCCCCTCGTTCCGCAGGTGCAGGCTTTTCAGCGGGCCGCTCCGCCGAGGAGGCAGGCATTTCTGATGACCGAGGAGGAGGTTTTGGCCATGGATGAGGTCATTGCAGGTAACCTTCGATCTAGATTGTTCCTTCCTTAATTAATTGATTGTTAAATTACGTGAATGCTTGTGTATGGTGTTGCTAGAATAAGATTTGATCGATTAGACTGTTTGTTAGGTGTGGTTTTGGTTTGCACATTCCCTGCCCGAGTCCTCTTTGACTCAGGTGCGTCAATGTGCATTTTGGCCCAGAGCTTCGTGGAGAAGCATTCCTTGTCGACGTCCCCTCTCTCTAAGAGTTGGAATATCGTCACAGGGAATGGAGTAGTCACGGTGCATCGTGGATGCAGTCCTTGCTCTGTGGTGGTTTGTGGACATGAGCTTTATGCTGATTTTATTGTCCACAACATCACCAACTACGATGCGGTCTTTGGGATGGATTGGCTTGCGAGCTTCTATGCTACGATCGACTGCAGGAGGAAGAAGGTGGTGTTCAAGATTCCCGGACATCCAGTATTTGAGTTCAGTCGTGGTAGCAGTTCGCTTGGTCCTGTCAGATTTCGGGCCAGGCCGGTGGAGGCTGTAGCTATGCAGTTGGAGCTGGAGTGGCCAGCTGTGGTGCGAGATTTTGGCGACGTCTTCCCCGAGGAGATGTCTGGATTGCCGCCTGATCGAGCTCTGGAGTTTTCTATTGACCTCGTTCCAGGTGCGCAGCCGATTTCAAAGGCGCCATATCGTATGGCACCTGCTGAATTGGAAGAATTGCGGAAGCAGTTGGATGAGCTGTTGCTGAAGGGTTATATTAATCCTAGTGTGTCTCCGTGGGGAGCACCGGTGTTGCTGGTTAAGAAGAAGGATGGTTCGCGTCGCATGTGCGTGGACTATCGGGGATTGAATGCGGTGACCATTAAGAATAAATACCCGTTGCCTCGCATCGATGATATTTTTGATCAGCTTGGAGGTTCGAGAGTGTTTTCTAAATTGGATTTGAGGAGTGGTTACCATCAGTTGAAGGTGAAGAAGGGAGATGTTCCGAAGACAGCGTTCAGGACGAAGTATGGACACTATGAGTTTGTGGTTATGCCTTTCGGCGTAACTAACGCGCCCGCAGTTTTCATGAATCTGATGAACCTAATTTTCTACGACTTTTTGGATAAGTTTGTCGTTATCTTTATCGACGACATTCTGATCTATTCGAAGTCGGAGGAAGAGCATGCATCGCACTTGAGGACGGTATTGGAAATTTTGAGGAAGCATCGTTTGTATGCTAAGTTTTCGAAGTGCGAGTTTTGGGTGGATCGAGTTGCTTTTCTGGGGCATGTGGTGACTGGAGATGGTATTTCTGTGGATCCCGAGAAGATTAGGGCTATCAGGGAGTGGCCTGTTCCGTCGTCTGCATCTGAGATTCGGAGTTTCCTTGGTTTGGCGGGATATTATCGTCGGTTCATTAAGGACTTTTCTCGTATTGCTGAGCCGATGACCAGGTTGACGCGGAAGGATGTTGCTTATGTTTGGTCGGGTGATTGCGAAAGTGCTTTTGGTATTCTGAAGGAGAGGTTGACGAGTGCCCCTATTCTTGTCGTGCCTGATCGCAGCGGTGGATTTGAGATCTTTTGCGATGCTTCTGGCAAAGGTCTCGGTTGTGTGTTGCATCAGCACGGGCATGTTGTGGCGTATGCGTCACGTCAGCTTAAGGTTCATGAGAAGAATTATCCGACGCATGATTTGGAGTTGGCTGCCGTTGTGTTTGCTCTTAAGATTTGGAGGCACTTCTTGTTGAGTGAGAAAGTGAAGATTTTCACCGATCACAAAAGCTTGAAGTATATTTTCACTCAGAAGGAGCTCAACATGCGACAGCGTCGATGGTTGGAGCTTATGGCGGATTATGAGGTTGATTTGCAGTATCACCCTGGCAAGGTGAATGTGGTTCCAGATGCTTTGAGTAGGCTTCCAGCGGTGATGATTTTGACCTCGCAGTGGAGATTGCAGTAGGATTTTTGCGAGTCTGGCGTGGAGATTGTTCTTTCTGAAGAGGCTTCTTCGTTGATGTACATGCAGGTACAGTCGACGATCGTGGATCGGATTAAGGCTGGCCAGGCTGAGGATCCAAGGCTGGTGAGGATTCGGGAGAAGGTGGAAGCCGGTCTGCGGACTGACTTTTTGATTCATGAGGATGGCTCGCTGAGGTTTGGAGCCAGGTTGTGTGTGCCAGCTGGGGATATCAGAGAGGAGCTGATGGTGGAGGCACACAGTTCGCCGTATTCTGTGCATCCTGGTGGCACCAAGATGTACCAGGATCTTCGTCTGAATTATTGGTGGCATGGTATGAAGAGGAGTGTGGCTCGGAGTGTGACCAAGTGCTTGGTTTGCCAGCAAGTGAAGGCGGAGCATCAGCGTTCGGCCGGGTTGCTACAACCGCTTCCGATTCCGGAGTGGAAGTGGCAGCACATCACTATGGATTTCGTGACTGGACTACCTCGGAGTCCGAAGCAGAATGACGCGATTTGGGTGATCGTAGATCGATTGACCAAATCTGCGCACTTTATTCCGTTCCGAGTGGGACAGTCCACGGAGGTGCTAGCGAGGAGATATATTGAGGAAATCGTGCGACTTCATGGAGTCCCCGTGAGTATCGTGTCGGACAGAGACACGAGGTT
Source organism: Scilla litardierei (assembly GCA_030789695.1). Classification (NCBI taxonomy): domain Eukaryota; kingdom Viridiplantae; phylum Streptophyta; class Magnoliopsida; order Asparagales; family Asparagaceae; genus Scilla; species Scilla litardierei. Next base: position 319,653,981 of record CM061133.1, read on the forward strand.
CACATCTCAGTTTTGGCAGAGTTTGCAGAAGAGTTTGGGTACGCGTCTGAGTTTCAGCACGGCGTACCATCCGCAGACGGATGGCCAGTCCGAGAGGACAATTCAGATTTTGGAAGACATGCTGAGGGCGTGCATGTTGGATTTCAAGGGTTCGTGGGAGGACCATCTACATTTGGTGGAGTTTTCCTACAACAACAGCTTCCAGGCGAGTATTGGCATGGCGCCTTTCGCCGCTCTTTATGGGAGGAAATGTCGATCGCCATTGAGTTGGGATGACGTTGGTGATCGGGAGTTGTTGGGACCTGAGATGATTGTGGAGGCCGTGGATATCGTCAGGAATATTCAGGAGAGGTTGAGGATTGCTCAGGACCGTTTTAAGCATTGGGCGGATGCCAAACATCGTCCTTTGGAATTTCAGCCGGGCGACCATGTGTTCTTGAAGATTTCCCCGAATCGCGGTGTGATTCGTTTCGGGAAGCGTGGGAAGTTGAGCCCGCGATACATTGGACCATTTGATGTTTTGGAGAGGGTTGGCGAGGTAGCGTATCGCTTGGCCCTGCCGCCATCTTTGGAAGGAGTTCACAATGTTTTTCATGTGTCGCAGCTTCGTCGATACATTAGCGATCCATCTCATGCCGTGGATTTTTCGGAGATCGCCGTTCGCTCAGATTTGACGTATGACCAGTATCCGGTGCAGATTCTGGACAGGCGTCAGAAGTCGCTTCGAAACAAGGTCGTCGATCTTGTTAGAGTGATGTGGCGGCACGGTTCGCCGGGAGAGTCTACTTGGGAGAGAGAAGATGAGATGCGAGAGCGCTACCCACTTTTGTTTCCGGACTCGTGAGTATTTGGGAATTCCGAGGACGGAATTTTTCTTAAGTTGGGGAGGATGTAACGACTGGTTTTCTTGTATCTGAATTTAATATAATATAATATATGTTTTGGTGGATTTTCTCCTCTTGTGTGGTTTTCGTCTCCGTAACTTTCATTTTCGATCGATTCGTCGTATTTTCTCGATTCTTCCTTAGGATCGTCGATTTCGAAGTACGTCATTTGTGACGGACTTCATAACGGTCATATCTAACTATTAGATCAAGCCTAGGAGTCTTAGGATTCGATCACGGGGCCTCGCGCTCCGTATCAGAACTTTTGGTGCTCATTAGCCGGTGTAAGAAGGGGCACCGACCGACTAGATGACGATCCAGTCGGTCGGCAATCCTTCTTGGACCGACTAGTGAGCTTTCTAAATTTTCTCAGGAGTTACTGTTTATCGTTAGTCGGTCTAAGAAGAGTTGTTGACCGACTAGGTTGCAAACTAGTCGGTCGGCGATGCTTCTTGAACCGACTAACACATCATCTTAATTTTAGTTGAGTTACTGTTTACTCTTAGTCGGTCTAAGAACGTTCATCGACCGACTAGTTGCTAAACTAGTCGGTCAGTACTTGTTCATGGACCGACTAACTCTAAATCCTATTTTCGTTCAGGAGTTACTGTTTACACTTAGTCGGTCTGCGTTGGTCGACCGACCGACTAGTTGCCAAACTAGACGGTCAGTGGTTGTTCTTTGACCGACTAGTCTGTGTTAAAACCCTAATTTCTAGGCAGCCGCCAACTCAACCTATAAATACCCAACCCAAACGTTTCCATCTTCTCCAACACGACCCTAAGCCCTAGTTTCTTCCCCTCTAAGCCCCCATCTTCCTCCAAGCTTCAATCCTTCATTCCAAACCCTAAATCCATCATCAAATCCATCCATTCACTCCAACTACTTCTCATCTTCCCCAAAATCTCACCAAAATCCATCAAATCCCCAAAATCCCCCTAAACCCTAGTTTCTCCAAACTTCCCCAATCATTTCCAGATCTGGTCCTAGGGTTCCTCGGAGTGTTTCTTCCGCCTCCTCTCGGTAAGAAATCGATCTACCGTTGTTTTCTTATCTTATTGTAATTTTTATGAAACCCTAATAAAATACTTGTGTTTTGATGATTGTTCCCCATAACAGCGATTCCCCGTAGCCTAGCATCCGCGGAAACGAACTTTCGTAACCGTCGTCCCCGGTGATAGGCAAGTGAAACTTGCATCTCTTGATTTGGGCCATGTCTTAGGCCATTACCTTATTTTAGCGTAAAAGAGACTAAACGGTGAAAGGATAGCCGTTTAGACGCCATTGACCTAGCTTGACAACGAAGCTTGGTCCGTCACCCTCATCATGCTTGTATGTCACGTTTAAATTCAATTAACGGTACGCAATCATTTGTTCATGTCATTGCATAGTGATAAATTATTGTGATTGTGTAGCACACGCTACAACATTATATTCCTGGCTCGTGTTCCAGAAGCGAGCCCTGTAGTTGGAAACCCCAACGCTCGGATACCGGCTAGGCACCCACTTTTCGTGGGCACAACCCTATGCCAAATACACTTCCTGGCCCGTGATCCAGAAGCGAGCAAATGCTCGATACACGTAGGGGTGGGGTAAGAGATATGCGTCACCAGAGCACGAGATGGCCTGATCCGCCACTCCAGCCTGCAGGCGAAATCTCTAGTGTTTAAGTGAGTAAGAGATATGCATCACCAGAGCACGAGATGGCCTGATCCGCCACTCCAGCCTGCAGGCGAACTCTCTAGTGTTTAAGTGATTAATAGTGATAAGTGATAAATGATAAGTGACTAGTGATTTGGTAGTTTTTGCTACATCGTGCGTGCTTGCCTCTCTTTTAAACTGTTGCATCATACTTAACTGCCATATCATTGCTTAATATTATAAGTGCTAGGTTGCTAGTTACTTTCAGTTTCCTTGCTCAAGTCTTTTAGACTTGCTGACATGTGCCCCTTTCTCTTTTGGGTGACGCATGTTAGACCCTGAGCCTGAGTTGCTTGCTGAGGGTGAGGTGTTTGCGGACGCCGAGCTTGAGCCCGTGTTGGACGGGGAGTACGCGGACATTGGGGACCAGTCCTAGTGTCTCCGTTGTGCTTTATTTTTGTTAGACAGTAGTTTTGTTATTGGTGCGTGGCACCTATACTTATTTATGTCGTCGCTTTTGTTTGGCCTTGTTCTGGGCCCTTAGACTCTTTCCTTTAGCCTGGTGGCTTTTCTGTGATGTTGAATATTTTGTGGACAAACTTTGGGACTGGTGTTTCTTATCCGTCTCTTATTATTATTGTTGTTGTTTCGATTGCAATTACAGGGACCTGCTTATACTAAGTTGACGCTTATCGGGTTTGGGGCTTCACCGCTCCACTCCCGTGCGGACCTTTTCACGTCTCGCCTCCATTTTAGGGAAGCGGGTCGTGACACAATAATGTAAAAAGTCCACATTTTTTATTGTATTTTACTTTCTGAGTTGGAGCATTACTTGTACTTCCTAGCATGTGCACAGTGACCAGCATTTTCTTTTTTGTACTCTCTCTTTCTCTCTCTTTCTTCGTGACACTCACTGCTCTGGGAATACATGAGACAGATTCGTACTTCCCAGGTATATTGGAGAGTGTTCCGTCCGGATTTTAACCCGAAAACTACCGCAAGTGCACGGTGTCAAAGCTTTGTAATATAGTAAAATGTCGAACCCATAGGGAGGCAGATGCTTATATAGTCTTGGGTTTTATTTTGAATCTCAGAAAAGTGTCAGTTGGTGTACTCAGAAAGGTTGTCACGTTTATCTCTCAAATAGGATTATCGGTAGTATAAAAGACTAAGGCAATAGGAGTCACCGCTAGGATCGTCGGATGTCAATGCTAAGTTAGAATTCCTATGTTGAATTGGCTTTATTAGGGAGAGATTGTCGCATCTAAGATGTAAAACTCATGACCAACTGTCGTTGTGCCACTCGTTTAACATATTCCGTGTTTAGCACCACCGTCATGGATAGCCTCACACGCGATCCGTGCATTACGATCGACAACTATTCTCAATCTCTACTCACGCCACTGTCGTGGATAGAGCTTTGATGTGTGATTTGGTGGCTCTTATTGATGCTACGGTCGCAGTCATCAATCAGTAATATAGGACACCGATGGAAACCATCAAAGTGCATGCGATTGTCGTGATCACAAACACCAATTGAATTCATTAACGTGCCTAATTAAGCCCATAGGGTATCCGTCCAAGATGTGCGCCACTGTCGTGGTCATAAATCCTATTTGGAATCTCCTATAAACTTGGCTGGATCAACCAAAACACATCTCTTTTATACCAAAACAACATAAAAATCCTAACTTTGCATCTAAATCCTAAGATCCTAGGGCTAATCCATTAGCCCTAGATAAGTTTACTCACAATTCATAGAAAGTTCAATGGAAGATTCGATAATAGCAAAATAGAATTCATGATCGCAATAGAAAACATCAAAACAAGCATAGAAAGATGAGAGATCGTTACCAAAACGTCGAAGATCGATAATCAAGCGCATAGAATTAAGAACACAAGATTCCAAGCAAAAGCAATTATTAAAAATCCAAACTTTGTCTTCAACAATAACGACGGCTCTCAAAACTCTCTAAGAAAACTCAAAACTAAAACTAAAACTAAGGAAAAATAAGCCGCTCCCAATCTGGGGTAAAAATTGTGCTTGTATACAAGGGGGTGGACCCTACAAAAAAATCTGGAAAATTGGCTTCTTGGGCTTCAAATTTAATGGGCTACGGCATCCTACTCGATCGAGTAGCGACGCCGCTCGGTCGAGTGCTGATACGTGGCTCTGCTTAGGGCTTCTTCAGATTAGGGCTGATATGTGCTACTTAGTTGAGTAGCACTCTGCTCGGTCGAGCTACAGTAGTCTTGAAAAGTATTCAAAATCATCGTACTATTTAGACCGTGCTCGGTTGAGTAGTCGCTATGCTCGGTCGAGTTGCCTTGCTTACTCGATCGAGCTACAATGGCATGAGAACGCCATGAAATCTTCGTATTGTTTGAGCTCCACTCGGTCGAGTAGATGATCTACTTGATCGAGTGGCCTTGGGCTCTCAAATCTTGGCTAAGTGTTGGAAATATTTGCTTTGGCCGAGTTGGTTCGACCGAGTAGCTGCTCCACTCGGTCGAGTGGCCGGTGTGTATCTGTTCTAAAGCCATCATCTTTGATTTGGATGTCATCTCGATCGAGTGCTGATGCACTCGACCGAGCAGCCTGGAAAATAGACCATGTTGCTTTTTGGGCTTCTTCTCTCGTTCTCTTCTCCTCCTCCCCTCCAATCTCCTTCTTCACCTCGCCGAACACCTATCGAACCTCGCCAATGATGCTCTAGATGACTCGGATGTGTCCATGAATTGCTCCGATTCGCTCCAAAGTTCCTGAAAATCCACAATTCTATATGAAACTCGAATATATCGTTAAACACACGATAATATGTGTGTGTGTGTGTGAACTTTGGATAGTGAAAATGATATGAAATGATGCAATAAAAATAAGGAAAATATGGACACATCAAAATCCTCCAAGCTTACCTCTTACTCGTCCTCGAGGAAGACGATTACGAAGCTCACTGGGAGGTGAAAATAAGAAAAAGAAAAAGAATGCAAAGATGAGAGGGTCGCTAGATTATTCGCTCAGATCTCAAGCTATAAGCCACACATCACGATAACTCGTAAAATGGGTCACATACTAATAAGAGATTTCATATCCTTCATAAATATAAATCTTGCAACCTTTTAAGATCAACAAAAGGGACTCTCCAAGGTTCATACAATCAACTCATATTTACTTCATGCATTTCATAGTGTTTAATATGCAAAATATTGGCGATGCACTTTTCAATCAAAAGCTGACTGAAGCATAGAAGATACACACCAAGCATGCAATAGGAAATAGAAAAAGAGTCATGGCATTCACATATTCATATCAAATCATAAGAAATCTCCATAGCTAAATTATTTCGCTAAGTATCAGCATGATCAAACTTTCCCAATTGTGCACCTCTCTACTCTAATGTCATACTCACTCATTTTGATCAAAAGAGTTCAACCCCCCCAAGGCTTAGCTTGAGGCGTCACATCCAAGGAAAATGATATGTAAAATGGGATTCCTGCCTTGGTTTCCCCAAGTATATATGTAGGTACAAGCAATGAAATAAAGAAAAAAAATTTCTCTTTTGATTTTTTGTAGGAGCTATAGAATATGTAATTTTTTTTGTTTTTGGCTCCTTTTTGGCTTTTTGTACATTATGGAGCTGGCGTTTTTCTTCTGTATGGGATTTTTGGGGATGGATGCGATATAAGTAGTTGTAAGGGGTGAACTCAAGTGACAAGTAGAGAATAAAAGATATATGTGGAGAAGGAAATAAAATAACACTCGGTTCACTCTAAGATGTGCATAAATGGTTAATAAGATAAGACATCAATTAAACTCATATGTAAGCATAGATATTCTTAAGCATCTCAACAAATAGTAAAACCAAGCAGTAAAGTTTACAATCAAATCAGGCATGCAACAAGAAGGTGAATAAGATATGAAAGCAATGCTTCAGATATGCCAATGATGTGTGAATCTTGGTGCATTTCTAATAGAAGTATATTGGACACTACTACATACATCCAGTTTCAACAAGTATCATGCATTCACTTAGAGGAGTCATTAAAAGAAATATAATTTGCAAACACATATGAATAGAAAGACTATGAAATACTCTAAGTAGCATGGAAATGGATAATAAGCATTATGATGGCTGTTAAAGCAATAAGAGATATCATCATAGAGAATGTATCTAGCATTAAGAAGTGTTGCGGGGTGGAACTCGCGTACAATAAATTTGTATTAGGGGGAACTAAGGGCACGGTGGTTATATTGATAAGAGGATTTAGGTAGGCTTTTTAACAAGTGATTAGTGGGGTGAAGAGGCTAAACTTGCCGCCGGTGCAGGCCACGGAGTCGAATCCCGCCGGATGCGGTGGAGGAGGATCGGATGGCGGGAGCCGAAGGCAAATCTCGGCCAAGGGGCAAGCTACCCTGCACAACGAGCAACTCGTCAGAAAGGCCGGGTTGGGGTCCAACCCTTAGCCTCTCCGATGCATAAGTCAGGAACTGGACTTAAAGCGGGGGCTGGGCACGCAGGTCGGACTGAGGGTGTGTCGACCGTACGTGACGAGCTATGGGTGGGAGCACAAAGATATGGACGACCTTTGCTCTCGTGTGTGAATAATGGGATTGAGAGAGAATTTTCCAACCCCCTCATCGTGAGAAATGATGGGGTATTTATACCTGATGGGAGACGATTAGGTGGGGCTGACCTGGCATGCTGACTCGACGTGCTGAGTTGGCTCGGCTGTCAGCGGAAGCTTCGGACGAGGATGTCAGGAACAGGAGTGTCAGCCTCACTTTTATCAGATGGCGCAACGGCCAGGGGCGCTTTTGTCAGGGTGTCAGGGCCGAAAGCATTAAGTGTCAGGGGGCGCAGTGGCCAGGGGGTGCTTTGTCAGATGGTCGGGCGGCGCTAGTGTCAGTCGTTTCCTTATACTAGGTTGTTTGTCGTGTGTGATGAATCAAGGGTTCGGCGGTGCTATCCCCCACGGCTGGGTTTGCACAGGGCCGCCGGGTCGACCTGTTCGTGGGTTGTTCGGCCTGGTCGCGCACCTTTTTGGATGCGGATCATGGACCGCTTGCAAGGAGGGGTATGTATGTGCCTCTGGGCGGGAGCCGGACTCCCACGATCTTTAGGTCGTAACAATTGCCCCCGGCCTTCGAGCCCGAGGCGGGAGCCCTGCTCTGTTTGGAGGGTGAACCATTTCCGAAGTTTTGAGCCGTTGGTATAGATTCCGGTCCGCGCTCGGGGGTGGCGGTGCAAGCTTCGGAACTCCCGCCCTATTGGTCATTATTACGATTCGAAAGGGCGGTAGAAAAACGAAGCGTCTCCACGATAGGGTTCGCGATGCATGGATGAGGTGACTCTCACGCCAGTCGAGGCGTCAGGGAGTTCCCGATGGGCGCCGCCTGGCGGCGCACCGACGGTCGTGATGACCCGGTGGCCTATTTATAAAAAAGAGGTTAGGAGGCGGTCGGCAGGAGTTTTCTTCTGTCTTTGATTCTTCTCCGGTGTCTATTGCTTCCGTCTATCACTTGCTGGCGTGGTTGCGACTTCTGTCGTCGGTGATCTTCTTCCGAACGTCTTCCCGATCTGACGGATCAGCTAGGTAATTTTTTACTTTCCGACCGATGGCTTCTCGTTTCGAGTTCGGAGGCGGTAGCGGAGTGGGGGAGGAGGAGCATGTGGAAGAGGGGGCCTTGCCACGGGGGGTGCGGTGGTCTAGGGAAAGGGGGTCATGGTGCACCATTGTTTCGAGGGTGATTGGGTCCCTCCAATATAGGTCTGATAGGATTAACATCAGGGAGATTCGCGTGCGGTTCGTATAACTGACCTATGAGGTACGGGTCCCCGGGCAGGAGGAAACATTGTGCTTGCCCGGAGATAATGAGGTCGGGGTTTATGTACGGTTATTCGAGTTGGGGCTCCGTTTCCCGATCCACCTGTATCTCCTTTATCTTTTGAATTTCCTGGAGTTGCCGATCTTTGCCCTGGCACCTCGGTCCTGGGGCTTGCTGGTGGGGTTCGTCGTCTTGTGTCTTGCTAGCTCCTTGAGTCCCTCCCTGGCGCTGTTCCAGCATTTCTTCGTAGTTCGGAAGGGGAGAATGTATCATTGTGTTTGTGCTAGGAGGGGACGAGAACTTGTCCTAGGGGTGCCCGATGATGTCGACGAATGGATGGAGGAGTTCGCCTTCGTGATGATGCCGAGCGACGTGGTGTTGGTGTCGAACTAGGGGGCACAGAACCCTTTAGTGAATGAAAGGGTGGAGCTGACTGGGGATGATCTAGCAAAATCTCAGATTCTGACGAAACTGCCCGAGGCATACCGTCAGTTAGCAAGTTTGACGCGGAGCAGTCGGCTCGCCCAGGACTTTTGGTCCCTAGGTACCTTTGACATTTGGTAAACCTTTAGCTAGGCTTACCCTGATCTCTTTTTCCTTCATAGGTGGAGACGTGATGCGAGGGCCGGAGGAGGTGTCGGGATCAGCCGGAGTCCCCGTCACGGAGGACACTGGTCCTTGCGAGAAAGGCAAGGGAGTGGCGTGCGAAGAAGGATCCCGGGAACGGGGAGGCGAGGTCTCTAGTGGGGAGAGAGCGAACCAGGGACGAAGGGTGCCCGAATCAGGTATCTCTACCGGTTGGTTCGGTGAAGACCTCCCTGCGGACTCGTCCGCACGGGGGGTAGGTCCCTCCGTTCCGCCGGGGGTATCAGAGGTGGTCGAGCCTCGCAAGGCGCCCTCGGTTCAGAAATGGCCGTACGGGATCCCTTTGCGGGATATGGGTAGGTTGATGAGCCCGAGTTGTGAGGGTTCCCTCATTCATTTCAAGAGGACTCGAGAGGAAGTCGAGGCGTTTCTGGACGACCGCCTCCATAAGCTGCCCTTTCGAGTGGGCCGTGACGAGTCGATATTCGAGGACGCCGGGGTGGCAGCGTGCCTCGCAGAGTATTGCATGCTGCAGCGAGACCGCGAATATTTGACCCGCGTGGGGGCGGAACGGTTGTGTGGCTCTGCTGTTTAGCACGTCGTGCAGGTAAGCCGGTTCCCTCGTCTCGCCCTCAGGCTTTCTTTACTCGTGTCCCACTGACTCGGGTCTTTTGTAGATGGTTACGGACATGGTGGCCCTGCGACGTTGCACTCCTGTGGCCATGACCAGAGCGGCTCTTGAGACAGCGAGGGCGGACCTCGGCGAGGTCGAGTTGTAGAAGCGACAGATAGCCAGCCTAAAGGAGACCCTTGAGGCGGAGAAGAGGGAGAAGGGTATCATGATGCGGCGGATGGAGGAAAAACGGGAAGTTGAGGGCGGAGTGATCGAGGCTACTATCCGCCGCTACCATGACGAGCATGTTGTGCCGATGTTGCAAGAGGCTCGGGATACGGGAGTTCGCCAAGTGGCGAGAGATATGAGGGCTCGGTCGGCCGAGAGGCGACGACGCTGAGAACGTGGGTTTAGGGAATCCTGTACCTTCTTGTATGAGGGTTAAACCCGATGTCTTGTTGTAGCGTGTGGATGGCTTAATGGATAGCTTTGCTATTTAGATAAATGCACTGAATTGGTCTTGTGTCGGACTGTCTTCTTCCTAGTTGTGTCTGTAGGTCATTTGTTTTGTGAGGGACATAATTACCCCCAACTTCGCTATACCGAGGATATTCGGGTCGTCGGGAGAGGGAAGTTGAGATGTACCGCGTTTACCAGGGGTTTGTTGTGAAGCGAAGTGTGATTCCAGTTGGAATGGAGAAGCGGGGCGAGGTGGTGCAGTCCGTTCAATCGATTGCTAAACGTTGATACCGAAGGCCGAAATTGATTAAGCGGCGCATCCTTGCTTCGGCCGCCTTGACGGAGGCGGGACCCATCCTGGGTACGAGCGATGGATAGAAAGAAGAGGGGAAGGATGGCGTGATTTCGAATAGGGGCGATCATTTCGCTAGGATTTGGGTGGGAATCGAAGCGGCCTGTTGGTGGTCGCGTAACTAGACGTCATCCTTGCGATTCGGCCGTGGGGGGGAATCGAAGCAACCCGACCACTTCAAGGCTGACGCGTGGTGGAAGTGACGGCTGCCATTACTCGAAGCGTCAGACCATGCGGATCGACGCGGGAGAGAGAACGGATTGATGACACGTGGTGTGGGGTCGACGGTCACGATACTTCGTGGTGTCGCTTAAAAAGATCTCTGGGTGGGGAGCGAGGCAGGGCTGATTGCTGGGCGAAGGTTTTCCAAGCGGCTGAGGTTGTCGGAGATTTCGTTGCCTTTGTCGGAGTTGTCCACGTGGAATTCGGCCGCCGACGTAGCGTTGCAGTCCAAGTCGTCGGTGCCCTTTAGGTAAGAGGTCTGTTTTTGTCGATGTCTTCCTTGACGTCTTCGTTTCGTGGGCAGGGGTCGAGGGTGGGGGGGAGGGAGCTCTGCCATGGAAACTGGGGCGATGCCCCTCGAGATTGCGGGCGTGAAGTCGGTGCTGAAGAGGTCCCTTGCTGAGATCTTCGAGTTGTATGTTAGGCCGCCGTATTCTGTCCGCGAACCTGACGCACAAGAGAGGGTGTGTTTCGCGGGCGACCATGAGGTGGGAGTGTATGTGTCCTCCTTCGAGCAAGGGTTGCGCTTCCCCCCATCCATTCGTGTTAGATGTATTGAATATCCTGGGGTTGCCCTTGTATCGTCTGATGCCCAATGCCATTAGCGTGGTTGTGGGTTTCCTTGTGCTGTGCGTGAGTAACCAGGTTTGCCCCTCGCTGTCTTTGTTTCGCTATTTCTTCACGGTGAAGAAGCTGACGTCCTACTATTATCTCTCCGCGAAGAAGAGCCATCCGCTCATTAGGGGGTTGCCGGGGAAGATTAAGGGGTGGGGCAAGCAATATGTGTTTGTCTTCGTGCCGGAGGATGTGCTGATGAGATCGGATTGGGGAGATCTGAATCCCGAGGCGAAGGAGGGGGTTGAACTGGGAGACGAGGAGAAACAAGTGGCACAGTTTCTAATGACAATACCGGGGGAGGGCCGAGACTACAAGACGCTCGCCCAGGCTGAGATGATAGCATTGAATATCTGGCCCGAAGGTATAATAGATTTTGCTATTAGTGCGTCTGAAGTGCTTACCTCGAACTTTCTTTCTTTGGCAGGTCGCACCATGAGTCTGTCGCTCGAGGAGATGATGAAGCGAGCTGCAGAGCAGGCGGGGCAAACGTCGAGGAAGATGGTCCCCAAGCAGTTGCGCGAGGAAGGCGTGGTGGAAGGTTCAATGAGGGGGCAGATGTCCACAAAGAGGAGGAAGTTGCCTGCGAGCTCGTCTGTCTCTGATGCGCAGGGGCGGGGGAGAGTCGGTCAGCACGGGGGGGGATCCGGGGAGGGGATCGCACCCTCCGTTATCGACCTGGAAGGTGGTGAAGGGCCGACTGGGGAAGGGGTGGAGGCCCCCGAGACCCGGCCGCCTAGCCCCAGGGTATCCGCTGCTGTGGAGGGGGTAACCGTTACCGACCGACAGGGGGGTCTGGTACGTCGGGTGGCCAGGCCAAGTCGGCCGGCTGGGATAGCTGGCCATACAGCTGTCCGTTGTTCGCTCTGGAGAGGGCCGCCGAACCTAGCTGTGAGGCCTCGCTCATCCGTTTCAGGGCTAAGAGGGCCGAAGTTGAGGGCTATCCTGACGAGGCTCTTCATCGGGCGCCGTTCAAAGTGAGGGATGATGAGTTCGTGTTTGAGGATGGTGGTGTGGCGGCGAGGCTGGCGGAGAATATTTTCTTGCCCCGCGACAGGGTGGCGCTAGAGGCGGTGGAGCCTGAGGGTCTGTGTGGAACCGCGGTGTGGCACGGCGTCCAGGTAGGTTGGATAAGTCGGGTGACGCTTGTCAGTGGGTTTTATTGAATATCCTAATTGGGTTCTCTTTTGTTGTGCAGGCCATCACTTTGATGCTTGGAGCTATGAGGCACACGCCAGCCATAAATAAGGCCGAGAGCGCCATCGCTAGAGTGGCAGCCGAATTCGCTGCATTTCGTAAGAGTGCCGGCGAGCGAACGGTGAAGGAGAGGGAGCGGTGCAGCCAGTATGAGGCGGAAGTAGAGCGCCTAAAGGGGGTTCTGGCCGATCATGAAGTGCAGGAGGCCTCTGCTAGGGACAGGTCGAAGGAGCTGGAGAAGGCCCTTGAGAGGGAGGAACCACGTGCGGTGGATCTGGCGGGTCATGCGAAGGCCGCCGAGGAGGAGTTGGCTCGAAAGGTCGAGGGGTTTCGCTCGTATCAGGAGGTGACCGTCATCCCCGCCCTTGCAGATGCGATGTCCTGGGGCTTGGAGGCAGGCCGTGAAGAGGGTCACAAGGAAAGTCGAGCGGAGGGGTGGGAGGCCTGCTTGATCCGGATAAAGGAGAGGGTGGCGGGCTTGTCCCTGCCCATTGAGCTCGACCTCGACGGACTCGTAGCTTGCGGAGACGAGGAGGAGGCGGTGGACGGTGAGCGGGCGATCGTCGAAGGAGGCGGGGGCATCGAGGTGGAGATCAGCAAAACGGGGGGGGGAGTCCCCCGAAGCTGACGGAAGGGATGTCGCGACTAGTGGGCACGTAGTCGGTGAGGAGAACGCACTAGAGTAGTTTTGTATAGGCGGCAAGAAAGAAAGAAAGAAAGTTTTGTGGGGTTGATATCCGTTATTTTGTAATTTTTGGACTCTGAGTATGTGTAGATTCCCTTTGTTGGCTATGTTATGTTATTGTTTTCTCTTGCCTGGCATAGGTCGAGCTGCCTTTATTCCCTTGGAAAGGGTCGTGCGCCTGAGAGTGTGGCCAGGCCGTTAGACTGTATCGTATCTTCTTTTCCTTCTTCTTTTTATTTTTTTTACTCGGCCGCTCCGGGGTGCCGGGGGGCGGGGTGTGCTTAGCATAGAGCTCGTCCCCCTCTTTCTGGGGATCGTTCCCGTGCCTAAGTGCGACTAGATCATTGCTAAGGGCCCGCTGGAAGTAGTCTCTTCATTAGCTTTTATTAAAATTTAACGAACAGGACGGGGACATGATTTGGGGTGTAGGTCGGCCCTCGGGCGAATTGTCGAGCCGTTCCACTTTGGTGAACGGGCTCGGGGGTGGGAGTTCCGATTTTGCCGAGTGGCCCTCCTTCTCTTCCATCGCTCGCCGTGTTCTTCTACATTTTGTGTGTGCTGGATGGTTGCTGGGTCTCTGATCGCGGCTCGTTTCGTCCTTTTATAGCCTGTGCCTGGATGAGTGAACTCCTTTGTTCAGTGGTCGCCCTCGTCCCGATTGGCGCGTCCCTCTCCGTCGCCGTGCCCCTGGAGGGTTGCAAGGTCTCTCCGGAGGGTCTACGCCCCGACAGGGAATCCCGGAAGAGGCGGGGAGCGACGTGTCGGCAACGGGGGGTGGGGCTCGGACCCCGTGGGGAGGGGTGAGGGGTAAAAGAATTGGGGGGAGAGGGAGTCCTTGGTGGTTGCTCTATCCCGCGGGGCTCTAGCCTTCCTGTCTGTTGGAGTCGCCGTAGGACGGGTGTGGGGAGGGGGGGTCCGCCGCCGGTCCGCTTCTCTCACTGGCGTAAGTGGTCCAGGAGAAGTCGAGGGGTGGAATACAGGGCGCCCCTGATGTAAGAGGAATAGCCTATCGGCGTGGTCGGCCGTGGGGAGGTGAGTCAGCTGAGGCTGGTGCGACTCGGCGGAAGTTGAAGTGCCCGATGGGGTGATTTGGCAGGTCTGCCCCATCCATTGGGTTGTCGGCCCGCCGTGCTAGCGTACGCAAGGCGTCTGTGGAGGGGCGGGGTATGCCATTGGAGCTCCGGTTCCCGTGCCTTAAGTTGTCCAAGGGAAGTTGGGGAACCGCAGCCGGGGTGCCCCTCGTGTAAGAGGAATGGCCTATCGGGGATCATCATGCAGGGGGAAACTGCCCGTCGAAGCAGTTGGGGTCCCTCACTGTTTCCTCACCTTCTTGGGGAGATTGGGGCTGAGGGATTGGCCTACCCTCAAATTATCTCTTTCATCCTCTCCCTTTGAAGGGGCTGCGGGGGTATTTATAATGGTATCTCTTTAGCCTTCCCCTCCCCTTAATGTGAATAGCTGGAGCCAGTTTATTGGAATCGTTCCCTTCAGACACTGCTCCTGATAGGTGGCGCCCGATGTGACTCATCAACCCCTGTTTTTCGGGGGGTGTGTTGTTATCAATGGTGCTAGCCCCGAGTGTCTTTTTGGTTTGATGGGTCATTTCGGCCATCGGCTTTATTGGTGTCAGGTGTTGCTCCTAAGTCCTTGACCTGCGCGAGGGTCGCCTCAATCTGCGAGCCATGATTCGTTTCCCAATGTTTGGGTTAAGAAATCATGGGCCCGCCTTGGGAGGGCGGGTAGCTAGGCCCTTGCCGCCTCTATAGTCGGGCGGGTATTGGGCCGTCGCCTCCCCGCAGCCTCTATAGTCGGACAGGTATTGGGCCGTCGCCTACCCCGCATATGGCGCTTCGGTTTGGGTGGCGAGGCTCCGTAAGCTTGCCCTGGAGGTCTTCATTGGTAGGGGGAGCGAGCGCGTAGCTCGGCCCGTGCCCCTCTCCGGTTTGGGTGGCGAGGATTGGTCCTGCCCCGGAGTCTTTGAGAGGGTGTGTATTGGGCCGTCGCCTCCCCGCAGCCTCTATAGTCGGACGGGTATTGGGCCGTCGCCTACCCCGCAAATGGCTCTCCAGTTTGGGTGGCGAAGCTCCGTAAGCTTAAACCAGAGGTCTTCATTGGTGGGGGGGGCGAGCACGTAGCTCGGCCTGTGCCCCTCTTCGGTTTGGGTGGTGAGGATTGGTCCTGTCCCGGAGTCTTTGAGAGGGCAGGTATTGGGCCGTCGCCTCCCCGTAGCCTCTATAGTCGGACGGGTATTGGGCCGTCACCTACCCCGCAAATGGCTCTCCGGTTTGGGTGGCGAAGCTCCGTAAGCTTGCCCCAGAGGTCTTCATTGGTGGGGGGAGCGAGCACGTAGCTCGACCCGTGCCCCTCTCCGGTTTGGGTGGCGAGGATTGGTCCTACCCCGGAGTCTTTGAGAGGGCGGGTATTGGGCCGTCGCCTCCCCGCAACCTCTATAGTCGGACGGGTATTGGGCCGTCACCTATCCCGCAAATGGCGCTCCGGTTTGGGTGGCGAAGCTTGCCCCGGAGGTCTTCATTGGTGGGGGGGAGCGAGCGCGTAGCTCGGCCCGTGCCCCTCTCCAGTTTGGGTTGCGAGGATTGGTCCTGCCCTGGAGTCTTTGAGAGGGCGGGTATTGGGTCGTCGCCTCCCCGCAGCCTCTATAGTCGGACGGGTATTGGGTCGTCACATACCCCGCAAATGGCGCTCTGGTTTGGGTGGCGAAGCTCCGTAAGCTTGCCCCGGAGGTCTTCATTGGTGGGGGGAGCGAGTGCGTAGCTCGGCCCGTGCCCCTCTCCGGTTTGGGTGGCGAGGATTGGCACTACCCCAAAGTCTTTGAGAGGGCGCCTCTATAGTCGGACGGGTATTGGGCCGTCGCCTACCCCGCAAATGGCACTCCGGTTTGAGTGGCGAAGCTCCGTAAGCTTGCCCTGGAGGTCTTCATTGGTGGGGGGGAGCAAGCGCATAGCTCGGCCCGTGTCCCTCTCCGGTTTGGGTGGTGAGGATTGGTCCTGCCCCGGAGTCTTTGAGAGGGCAGGTATTGGGCCGTCGCCTACCCTACAAATGGCGCTCCGGTTTGGGTGGTGAAGCTCTGTAAGCTTGCCCCAGAGGTCTTAATTGCTGGCGGGAGCGAGCGCGTAGCTCAGCCCGTGACCCTCTCCGGTTTGGGTGGCGAGGATTGGTCCTGCCCTGGAGTCTTTGAGAGGGCGGGTATTGGGCCGTCGCCTCCCCGTAGCCTCTATAGTCGGACGGGTATTGGGCAGTCGCCTACCCCGCATATGGCGCTTCGGTTTGGGTGGCGAGGCTCCGTAAGCTTGCCCCGGAGGTCTTCATTGGTAGGGGAGCGAGTGCGTAGCTCGGCCCGTGCCCCTCTTCGGTTTGGGTGGCGAGAATTTGTCCTGCCCGGGAGTCTTTGAGAGGGCGTGTATTGGGCCGTCGCCTCCCCGCAGCCTCTATAGTCGGACGGGTATTGGGCCGTCGCCTACCCCGCATATGGCGCTCCGGTTTGGGTGGCGAAGCTCCGTAAGCTTGCCCCGGAGGTCTTCATTGGTGGGGGGAGCGAGCGCGTAGCTCGGCCCGTGCCCCTCTCCGGTTTGGGTGGTGAGGATTGGTCTTGTCCCGGAGTCTTTGAGAGGGCGGGTATTGGGCCGTCGCCTCCCCGCAGCCTCTATAGTCGGACGGGTATTGGGATGTCACCTACCCTGCATATGGCGCTCTGGTTTGGGTGGCGAAGCTCCATAAGCTTGCCCCGAAGGTCTTCATTAGTGGGGGGGAGTAAGCACGTAGCTCGGCCCGTGCCCCTCTCCGGTTTGGGTGGCGAGGATTGGTCCTGCCCCGGAGTCTTGCGTTTTAAGCTGAAATTTTCAGGTGGAAATGACGAAATTCGAAGATGCAAAAGGGAAAAGGATATTTCATTCGAGACTTACAGTTTCCGATTACATTACAACTGGTGTTTGCGTCCCTTAGAGGGATTAGCCCACCCCCATCATAGGGGGTTAGGACGGGCGCGGCAGGTCTGGTCCTCCTCTGCGGCCCCGGGTTCTTCTGCGGTTCCCTCAGCAGGCGCCGGCCTTCGGTGGTAGGAGTCTTCCCTCCCACCGAGTAGATGGGCCACCAGGGTTTGCTCCGGACCCTTGTGTTTGGTTGATCCCACGTAGCAGCTCCTGGACAGCTTCTGGCTTCCCCGCACTGACCCAACCCCTCGTGGGGTTTGGAACTTGACCATCTGGTGGAGCAGGCTGGGGAGCGCTCCGATGGCTGCCATGTACGGTCGTCCTATGATCCCGTTGTATGCCGACGCGATGTTGACAACAACGAATAGAGTCATGCGGGTGACGACCCATGGTTCCTCTCCGAGAGTTACCGGCAAGGTGATCACCCCTACAATAGGGGTCGAGTGACCGGTGAAGTCGACGAGGGGCCCGGTGCAGGGTCTCAAGTCCATCTGCCTTAACCCCATCTTCTTGATTGTTGACATAAACAGGATGTCACAAGAGCTCCCTGTGTCGATCAGGAGGTGGCTGACGACGACCGTCCCAATCTGGGCCTCGATGACGATGGCGTCGTCGTGGGGCAGCTCGACTCCCTCCAGATCCTCGTCGCTGAAAGTAATGGGAGAGTAGGCTACCCTTCTCCCCCTCGGATCCCCTTCGAAACCCACCGTCATCACTTGTGGCATGTACGCCTTCTTGCTTGATGATGATGATCCCCCGGAGGATGGCCCGCCACATATCGTGTTTATGCGCATGACCGGTTCCGGGGGGAGGGGTTCTTCCCGCTCACCATGCGTTGGGGGGTCTGCTCTCCGAGCCCTCCGGTGGCTCCCCTCTTCTTGGTCTGGCCTCCTGCCCCCGACGAAGCCCCCGAGGTGACCCGCTTGGATCAGTCGCTCGATTTCCCTCTTGAGGGTGAAGCAATTGTCGGTATCATGGCCGTGGTCTCGGTGGTACCGGCAATATTTTTGGAAATCTCTCCGAGCCGGGTCCGATTTCATTTCCCTGGGTGGCTCTGGCAGCAGTCCAGCTCTTGTTGCCGCGGCTAACACCTCTGTCAGGGGGGCATTGAGCTGTGTGTAGTGCGACCGCAGGGGACCTTCCTGTCTTGGGATGGCTCGGGTGGGCCCTTGGGCCGGGGCAAACACTCGGGCCGGGCCGGGGCGATCTTGTGGGCGGCGCCCCGTTGGGTCGCGCCTCGGTTGGGCCAGTTGGTCACGCCCACGATGCCCCTCTTCATGCCTTGGTCGAGGGTGTGATCTAGGCTCACCTTGGAGCGGCTTCACCGGTGGAAACAAGGCCTTCGTGCCGAGAGTCTCTTCAGCCAACGCATGCCTCTCTGCCATAGCAACCAGTGCTTCGTAGTCGGCCGGTGGATCTCGGAGGAGGGATTTGTGGTGGCTCCGAGTCCGTAGCCCCGTTTTGAAAGCAAGCATGAGCACCTCGTCACCACAGGTCACCACCGCCCGTCTCTCCTCCTGAAAGCGGCGCAGGTATTTCCCCGTCGTCTCTCCCTCCCCTTGGACTACGTGCTGAGATAGTCCAGGGGCTTCTTCTTCGTCCGCCCGGCCCGGAACTCCTGGCAGAACTTGTGGGACAGTTTGCCAAAGCTCCCAATGGACCTCGCGGGTAGGCCAAAGTACCAATCCAACGCCGTGTCCCTCAGACTTTACGAGAAGAGCCGGCATAGGAACGCCTCATCCACATCCTGCGCCTCCATTGCCCCCGGTATTGTTGCACGTGCGTGAGAGGGTCGCCTCTTCCGTTGTAGGTGGCCAGGTGGGGGGGTTTGAACCTTGCAGGCCTCGGGGCAGACGTGATCCACCGTGCCAACGGCGTGCCTCCTCCGGATAGGCAGAGAGCTCGGGCGCGTGCCCCTTCGCCATTCTGGGGTCTGGCTCCGGTCGCGCCTTAGCTGCTGACGGTCTTCTCGCCCCGGGGAATAGCGTAGCGGTCACCCGGGGGACTCCTTCTCAGGGTAGAGGATTCAACGGGTTGTGGGCTACTGTCCTCCCAGTACCACCGCCCTCCGGCCGTATCCTCCCGGACCTCCCTCTGCTCCTGATTCTCCCTCAGGAGCCTTTCGCGCTCGGCGGTGAGGAAGCGTAGTTGTCGACAAACGGCTTCCTCGTTCAGACGATCAGGGGAGCGACGCTGACGAGGCGGACTTCCCCCCTGGTGGAGATTTGGCCAACGGCGGGCCGTGCCCGCCCAGGGGTCACCAGCCCATCGCTGACACCTCCGGGATCTCCTGGTTGTCTTCGTTCTCACTCCGGAGCCTTTTGCGTTCTGCGATGATGAAGCGGAGCTGGTGTCGGGCGATCTCTTCGTCCAAATGCCTCTGCGTGGCGGCCGCCTCTTCCCGGCGCCTCCGCAGCCGCGTGACCTCCATTTCCTCCTCTAAGAGCTTCCGCTGGGCCGTAATCTCCTTGGCGAGCCCCTGGTCTCCCCCCTCCTCCTCGAACTGAGGGTGAAGATTCCGTCTCACGTTCGGGGGCTCCGAGGGGCCGGGAGGTGCCTCCGTTCTTGTCGCTGCATAGCCTCCCATCGCCTTAGCAAGGGCCTCGAAGCTTTCCTGGATCGTGCAGGCCGAGGCCTGGACTGTCTCGGCCTCTATCCCCAAAGGGGGGTCAGTCACCGGAGTGATTGGTAGAGAGAGTGGCTCCTGTCCCACGGGATCTTTGTCGTGGTCATGGTTCCGGGCGATCGGCATGGGGTCTAACATGGGTGTGACCCTTCGTTCCCACAGACAGCGCCAATTGTTGCGGGGTGGAACTCGCGTATAATAAATTTGTATTAGGGGGAACCAAGGGCACGGTGGTTATATTGATAAGAGGATTTAGGTAGGCTTTTTGACAAGTGATTAGTGGGATGAAGAGGCTAAACTTGCCGCCGGTGCAGGCCACGGAGTCAAATCCCGTCGGATGCGGTGGAGGAGGATCGGATGGCGGGAGTCGAAGGCGAATCTCGGCCAAGGGGCGAGCTACCCTGCACAACGAGAAACTCATCAGAAAGGCCGGGTTGGGGTCCAACCCTTAGCCTCTCTGATGCCTAAGTAAGGAACTGGACTTAAAGCGGGGGCTGGGCACGCAGGTCGGACTAAGGGTGTGTCGACCGTACGTGACGAGCTATGGGTGGGAGAACAAAGATATGGACGGCCTTTGCTCTCGTGTGTGAATAATGGGATTGAGAGAGAATTTTCCAACCCCCTCATCGTGAGAAGTGAGGGGGTATTTATACCTGATGGGAGACGATTAGGTGGGGCTGACCTGGCATGCTGACTCGACGTGCTGAGTTGGCCCGGCTGTCAGCGGAAGCTTCGGACGAGGATGTCAGGAACAGGAGTGTCAGCCTCGCTTTTATCAGATGGCGCAACGGCCAGGGGCGCTTTTGTCAGGGTGTCAGGGCCGAAAGCATTAAGTGTCAGGGGGCGCAGCGGCCAGGGGGTGCTTTGTCAGATGGTCGAGCGGCGCTAGTGTCAGTCGTGTCCTTATACTAGGTTGTTTGTCGTGTGTGATGAATCAAGGGTTCGGCGGTGCTATCCCCCACGGCTGGGTTTGCACGGGGCCGCCGGGTCGACCTGTTCGTGGGTTGTTCGGCCTGGCCGCGCACCTTTTCGGGTGCGGATCATGGCCCGCTTGCAAGGAGGGGTATGTATGTGCCTCTGGGCAGGAGCCGGACTCCCACGATCTTTAGGTCGTAACAAGAAGGGAAAAGAAAAGTGGAATAACAAAATAAAATAGGCATGCATGCATACTAAAAGATGGAAATCGTGATGCTGAAAAGAAAAATAATAAAATGGATGAAAAATTGGTGGAAAATAAGATAAAAAGAGGTAAAATGAAAGAGTAAAGATAAAAAATAAAAATAAAAAGCGATAGCGCTCATCCCCCAAGCTAAACACAACAGTGTCCTTACTGCTGAGAATGCGCGTACAAGGTGGGAAATGATGCTAGGGTGGGGTGGGTTGCTAATATAAAAAATGAGAAAAGAAATAAAAACCTATACAATGAAAGAAAAAGATGCAAATGCATGTCATAATGCCTAGAATATGTACACGCAAGCAGATGATGCAATGATGGGTATATACGCAAATGGGTGACGATGGGGTTTTCCCCAAGCTAAACAGGTGCAAGGCCCCGAATGGACAGATGGGCACTAAATGGTGGGAGGGGAGAGCATAAGCAAAAATATAAATCAAGCAGGGACATCACCCTCTGTTGGTGATGTTGGGTCCCAATGTTGAGGGCCAGAGATGGGACAACATGTAGGTCAATAGGTGGTGCAACCGGCTCAACTAGACGTGGGTCAGGCTCTACAGAAGCCTGAACAATCAGAATGGTGAGCGGTGTAGGTCGAACAGGAGGCACAGGTGCAAGAATGGCAGGTGGTGCACGTTGTGTCATAAGGACAACGTGAATCTCTATAATGTCTCGCTGCATTGCCTCGTAATGGGTGGCGACCGAGCAGGAGAGGGTGGCGACGTCACGCCTCAACCTGGCAACCTCGTCCTCAACCGCTGACAATCATGCGTCAGTAAGGCGGGAGTCAAGTGGTAGGCATGCACTACTACATGCAACTCTCTCTCTATGGGCTCGTGCACGTGCTGCACGAGGTCTGAATGAGAAATCATGAGAGGGTGGTCTAGTGGGGATCTCGGTAGAAGATGGGAAAGGAATGGATCCGAGATCCGGTACAGAGGGCTGGACAGTAGAATCAATGGGGAGTTTCGCAGCGACAGAAGTGGTGACAGAGACCACAACACTCTTCGTGAAGACAGCAGATGCGGGGGCAATGGTGGTGCCAGATAGGGAAGCTGTGGGCTCTGAAATGATCGGAGTGATAGGAATGGGGTCCACAGGTGCAGGCATTGTATTGGTGGGGACAAAAGTAGTGGGGACCGGCTCCAAAATGGTAGAATCAATAGGTGTAGGAGCGACGAAAGAAGAAGTGCCCTCAGAAGCGGGCAGAGATGATGGTATAGAAACTACAGGGGTAGAAGTGTGGACAGCCCCAGAACTCACTGGTGGTGTGGTGGTGGTGGTGGGAGTGGCACTGGCAGAAGTTTGGACAGAGGTTCTTACTCGTGGGGTGGAGGTGGAAGGAATGGCATCGCTCACAGACTACTCCTCAGAACTAAGCTCCCAATCCTCATCGCCATACTCAGCGGCAAGCTGGTCTCATGCAGGCTCTAAGATGTGGATGGATGGGATGTGGTGAATGCCAAGAAGGAGCTAGTCCAGCATGACCGGCTCAATCTGTGTAAGATCAGGGCGAGGGAGGTACGTGTGATGCTCTCGAGGGGTGTAGAAAAGGTAGATCCAGTGGTGCTCACCGTGGGGCCTGATGATGTGCATGCGAGCAAGCACGTCTATGGTCAGGCTGGTAGGCCTGGTGGGAACCATCGGTAGGAAGATCAAGGCCAAGCTTGATAGCAAAAATGGTGAAGAATCCACCGCAACAGATCTCTGTGGTGGCGGAGGCAGTGAGAAGCAGGCGGTGGCACAGCCAGTGGGCTATGTCAGATAGTAGGAATGGGCGGAGTGTGCCGTCAGCTGCCCGTCTAATCGGTCGGGTCATCCCACTGAGGTGTACAAGCTCTAGGAGTGAGAGGGTCCTGACCTTAGGCCTAGAAAAGATGGTGGCAGCGATGTGGTGCTGGGCGTATCTAAGGCATGGGTGGGTGATGGATGAAGACTTCACCCTACTAGGGCTGAAGCTACAAAGGTCGGAGATGTGCCACCAGAAGGTCTCGGCATCAAACGAGGGTAGCTCAACGTCAGGTGCATATGCCTGGTCTGGATCTGGGATAGGTGGGAAATGGAAGTAGGCCGGATCATGGTGTATGTGATGATAACGTCATGATCCAGCAGCTTGAAGCGAATGCCGTCCCCCTCCCTGACAATGGAACTCATCGCCTCGTAGGTGAGACGAGTGAAAGTGCGTGCGTGCATGGTCTGGAATTGGTCCCAACCTATCGTCTGGAAGAGATGCTGGACACCCTAAAGAATACCTAGTCTCTAAAGGGCAGGGATGTCTGCGAAGCGGGTGGGGATGATGGAGCCTTGTTAGCAATACGTAATACGGAAAATATTTGGAACGCGAATAAAACGTGTTTAATTCGATCAATTTCAAAAGGCGTTCGGTCAAAAATTCGGTCAAATATGCGCAATACGGGACTAAAACGTAAACGGGTTAAATTGTGTTTAATTCGTTAACCCAGATAAAAAATGCGACTAAAAATACGAATACTGTCAAGATATCATTCATCCAAATGAACTTAAAAATCAACAATATCAATATAAAATAAGAGTAACATAAGTTCTATAGTCATGATTTAAATAAATTATATTCATAGTTTTAACCAAAATGACATGATCATACTATTATATTCCATGTAGCATGCCCTAAACCAAAATATGATCATGAAATCATAGTTCAAAATGATTTAAAAGTGCCCCTAAAACGCGTTTAAAACACATAAAATGCGCAACACGGGAATAAAACGTGTTTTGTTCGTCAACCCCTAAAAAAGCGCGTATTTTTCCGAATAATTCAAATGGACGGTCATATAATACAGAAACCATTTTAGACGGATTTTAAACGTAAAAATATAAAAATTCATGTTTTTTTACTAGCAAGGTGATGGAGCAGCTGAAAACGATCTCGAATCACGTGCCATGTGCAGCAACCCTGAAGACAATGCCATATGTCCTCTGGGTGTCGTTGGGTGGATGGGATGGTGGTGGAGCAGCGGATGTGAGACTGGGAGTGGCGGTGGTGTATGGGGCCTCTAGTGCTAGTGGCATGGGGGATGGAGAGCATGATGATGATGGTGAGGGGCTAGAGACGCCCAAGTGCTCGAAAGGTGTGGGTGATGGATGTTGGCAACGTGTCCACCGAGAAGAGGATGGACCGGGATCAGGGGCATTCCTCTTCTTGGTCGGGGGATTCCAAGCCCTAAGCCTAGGAGGCATCGTTAAGTGTGAAGTGCTAAGTGACACAAACATGGGATATGGCAATATAAATAAGGCAAGAAACGAGTGTACCGATATTCGTGAATCGCGACGATAGAAAAAGCCAGAGTACGCGTGTAATTTCCCCAAGCTTCTCCAAAACCTAGAGTCTCCTCAAAATGCTCCAAATGTACCTGCGATAGATAATTAAGATAGTATTAATAGTCGATTAAGAAATAAATTTTGGTTTAGGGTTCAAAATTAGGAAAAATTTGTTTTTATGGTTGAATTGAGGAATAGGGGAGAGAGGGAGATGTGGGGAGAGAGGGCAGAAGAGGGGGTGGGGAGGGATGGATTTGGGTCAGACCGAGCGCGGTCTGCATGGCGGTGCTCGGGCGGTGCTCGGCGGAGGTCCGACGAGGGGGGCGGGTCGAGTAGGGATTAGGGCACTGGGGCTGCTCGAGCTCGGGCGATTTGGTTTTTAATTTGGGGGGATTTGGGGATGGGGTTTAGGTTATAAAAGGATGGGGTCGAGCTGTTTAAGTATTTGAATGTGGGCCCCTCCCTGTTAAGTTGCTGCTCAGTCGAGCAGCACATGCGGCTCGATCGAGCTGCATAAAAAATTCAAAGAGAATCCCCAAGCTGTGCCCAGCTACTCGATCGAGCTGCTTACTCAGTTCGGTCGAGCTGAAACGTTGATGTATTGAGCTCGATCGAGTAGTGTAGCTACTCTGTCGAGTTGAATTAATTACAGAGCGACATTTTCAGCTCATTCTGACTGCGGATGTGGCTCGACCGAGTAGAGTGGCTACTCGGTCGAGTGGAATTAATTACAGAGTGCCCTTTTCCAGCTTCCTCCTTGGTTGTCTGTAGCTTGACCGAGCAGGGTAGTTGCTCGGTCGAGTGGCCTTCTATTTCTCTCCAAGGTGAGTATGGCTCTCCATGTTGTTTCTTCTCGGTTCCTTCTCCAACTTTTCATCGTTTGGGCTCTCCCTTCATTGTTAGCCTGTAAAAGGTAGAACACATCAAAAATTTTGGGCTCTCCCTCCAATGAGCACATGTGTCTTGTCTTCGACTTCGCCAAGTCGAACGACCATGAGATCATCGTCACCACTCCATGATGAAGACAAAGACACAATGGTCTATCTGATGTTTCGATATCCTTTTCTCGAAACACCTACGAGACTTATGTTACTAACAGTCAAACAATTCTTCATGATCAAGATCCTCATTTCGATACTTGTTTAACCTCACATTGAGTCTCGGGACTTTACCTAAGTTTTAATGCCGACTACAATACTATTAACTTAGGTAAATACTTATCAAATAGCTTACTGTTATTTTGAACAAGTCGTTTGTATACGTACACAGAGATAAATTTCCTCGAGGGCATACTCATCTCCCAACATCCCATATAGAGCTCAGTTAGAATCGTCGGAGCTCGACTCAAATGGCCAGAAAAATCACTTAGAAGGCCATGTGCTTGAAAAGAAAGAAAGTTCACACCTTAGCTGAGGCTGAAAAATTAAAGAAGAGGGGAGGCGAGGTTGCTCTCCTAAGCTTAACTCTTTCGGATATTGACGTAGCCGAGGCCAATGTTGTGGCCTCTAATCAAACTCGGGCCCCGGCCCATGCAGTACCTTCGAGTGGGTCAACGACACCTCCTGAATCGGGCAACTATAAGGATACCTGGTCATGGGGAGGTCTCCATCATTCGGAGCCACTGGCCGATGTGATTCCTCCCAAATTCAAATCGATTTTGTTGGCACACTGATCGGCCCCAGATATACACCCGGAGAATGATTGTAGTTTTACCGCAAGCGCACGGTCAAGTGGCGAGCGGGTATCGAACACGAGGAGGTGGTGTTGGTTCCAATCTACCCTAGGTTGGCTCGACTACGAATGTTTTATTGGTGGAGATGGGTATGGTATGATATAATGACAATGGTGATGGATGTCGGTGTCAGTGATAGAGATGTTGGTCAAATATCGATTCAAATACAATATAATAAAAGTGTCTAGGGCTAGGGAATTCCCACTACGGATCGTCATACATCATTGTAAATAGTGAATCTCAATATTACTAGACTTGTGTTGAGGTGAACTAGTCGCAACTTAATGTAGAACCAAGCTCACGCTCTCGCGCTATTGCCGGTCTATAGCAAACCTAGATTAGAGCCCACTCTAATACAAACTCTAACCTAAGCCACTAGCATGAAGATCGACATCATCGTCCAATCGCTCCTCGAGCCCACTCTCGTGCAAACTCGAGTTACGATCTAGGTTGTGATAGTTCGTATTCATCCAATCTCTTGCAAACGAATATGGGTATAGATTTATAATAAAAATCCTAGCTGTGATCCAATCTCTTGCAAACCAAGTCTAGAGAATTTCGATTATAAGCATAATTCGAATATCTAAGCCGTCCCATCAATAGGAATGCAATCTCTTGCAAACCCCAAATCGATGGAAATTCCTAGCAATCCGTGATAAATCAATCACAACCTAACCTCCTAGCAATTCTAGCAACTTAGAAATTCATTCATCACAAATTTGAAATTAGATCCATAGGGTTCATCCCCATGCCCTAGAACATCAAATCTACTCAAGCATAGCAATAACGATATATAGATCAATTAAAGACATTGCTTGCATGTAAAAAGATATCAAATCAAAGATTCAAAGAACAAGAACAAGGATACTTAGCTTTGATGAAGAACTTTAATCTGATTACAAGCTTTTAGATCCCAGAGGGGGCCTAGGGCATGGGCTAACCTCTAAAATAATCACTAAGAAAACATCATAGGACTCTCCTCTAATGACGGCTACAACCCTCTTATATAGTCCCCAAAAAACCCTAGCAAAAACCCCTAAACCCCCTCTGAAACCCGCGTCCAAAATAAATTCTGCGCGCAACTTAAGTTCTGGGGCAGCAGCGACTCGGCCGAGTGGAAAGCTCACTCGGCCGAGTGAGAATTCCTACAGAAACTCCAGAAAACAGCACTCTGTCAAAACCTATCAAAAACTGGTCACTCGGCCGAGTGGAAAACTCACTCGGCCGAGTGAAAGTGTCACTCGGCCGAGTGACACTGATACGCGAATTCCAGCACTGCAGCATCAACTTGCAGAAATTCTATAGATTTCATCCGACCTCCGATTGGCACGTTCTTAGCGGCGTTGGAACCGTCATGAAGTCTACTATCCATAAAAAAATATGAGAAAGATACTTTAACCGATGGAATGATAGCATATTTCAAAATAGTGGAAGGCTGTCTGAAAATCTGGGCGCTCGTGTCATCGGTATCACTCGACCGAGTGGGATTCTTCACTCGGGTGAGTGGACTTCTCTACTCGGCCGAGTATGGTCTTCTAATGTTCTTTCAATAATTCCAGAGAGTCGGCTTTGATTTCTTTCAGAAGTCCTGACTAACTCGGGCGAGTGGCGATCTCTACTCGGCCGAGTGGATGTAACCACTCGGTCGAGTACATTGTGGCTCAAGATCCCTTCGTATCAGTTGTACTCAGCCGAATGCGCTTCTTCACTCGGTCGAGTGGGCTTTGTTACTCGGCCGAGTGGCCTGTTCCTGGAATCAACTATTCTCATCCTCGCCTCTTCGTCGATTCTATCGATTTCCTTCTTCTTCCACTCATCATCCAGCACCGTTAGCTTCTTGATAGGGCCATGGGCGACGCTCCAGTACATGTGCAAGTCCTTTTAGCTCATTTTGCTCCCGATCGCTCCATATTTCCTGAAATCCAACAAAAACAAGAAATAGTGAAAAGTAACGCAATATCGTCGAATACTCGTGAAAATCGCAATATGAGCAATCGAAATAGTGTGAAAACATGCAGAAAAAAGGTGTAAAATATGGACTGATCACACACAGGTCACCTCAGGCCTCTTCACAATGTCCTGAGGATGGACTCCACAAGTTCACTTTCCCCGTGGGGAAGGGGGAGTCAACCTTTTGAATTGCACGGTTGCCTCTCGGCTTGTTGAAAATTCCACCATTCCTTGAAATCGGGCTATTTATGGAAAGTCGATTATGAGAGACTGACCAGCTTTATGGTCTGTCATAGTCACCATGTTGGTGTCTTGCTTTCTTCCTTGATGGCATTGGGTACCAGGTCTAATTTCTACTTTATCTTTACAGAGGTCATCAGTGGCTGCAGAGCTGCGACATCGCTCATCAGTGGTGGCCAATTATGAGGCGAGTTTAGCTTAGAAGTAAAGACTGATGGCTACCGCTGAGAGTGCTGCTGAAAAAACAAAGGCCAAGATGCAAAAATCATCATGTCAAGTCGTTGAGCTTACTTCTCGAATTGAGGAACTAGAAAAAAATCTTGCCATGGTGAGGATGACTACTACGAATGAGGCGGTCCTCAAAAAGCACACAGAGGAATAATTGCTTGTGGGGAGGAAGATATGGAAGTAAGAAGAAACTGATCTCTGAGCCTAGATTGCTAAGTTGGAGGAGATTGACCCTTAAATATTGTCGTTGAGGTTGTAGAACGGTAGAAAGAGGCCCTCAGTTCAGGGATTCCTGACTTGTTCAAGGTAGACTTTTCAAGATGTAAACAAGAGATCCAGCACAAGTTTCCCAGTTTTGGGGTTAACTTTCATCAGCTGAAGTTAATGTCTGACGAAGAGTTTGACTAGCCTAATGCTAATCCAGCCGTGGAAGCTGCAGTGGTGTCTTCAGGGGTCAATTACCTGACACTATTGCCCAATGAATGTGTTGCTTGTTTCTTTCCTTTTTATACTAGCTCCGCTTTTAATATTTTGTTAATAAAATTGATTTGACTTGTTATGAATTACCTTGTAGATATGGAACTATCATGTTGTAGGTCGTAACATAGCCTGCATACCCCCTTGACAACTTAGGCTTGTATATTGGGAAAATATGGAGAGCGAGTTGATCAGTCCATATTTTACACCTTTTTCTGCATATTTGCATGCCATTTCGATTGCTCATATTGTGATTTTCATGATTATTCGACTATATTTCGTAACTTTTCACTATTTCTTGTTTTCGTCTGATTTCAGTAAATATGGAGTAATCGGGAGCAAAATGAGCCTAAGGGATTTGTACGCGTGCCGGAGTATCGCTCATGGCCTTATTAAGGAGCTAACGGCGCTGGACGATGAGCGGGAGAAGAAGAGGATCGATAGAATCGACAAGGAGGCGAGGAGGAGAAGGTTGCTTCCAGAAGTAGGCCACTCGGCCGAGTAACACAGCTCACTCGACTAAGTGAAGAAGCGTACTCGGCCGAGTACGACTGATACGAAGATGCCTTGTGCTGCAATGCACTCGGCCGAGTAGAGAATTCCACTCGGCAGAGTAGAGAATTCCACTCGTCCGAGTGAGTCAGGACTTCTGAAGGAAATCAAAGCTAACTCTCTGGAATTTTATGAGTACAGCAGAAGACCCTACTCGGCCGAGTCACACTTCTCACTCGGCCGAGTCACATTTCCACTCGGCCGAGTGACACGAGCGCCCAGATTATCAGACATCCGTTCACTCTTTTGAAATTTGCTATCATTTCATTAGGAAAATTATTTCTCATATTTTTATGGATAGTATACTTCATGACGGTTCCAACCCCTCTAAGGACGCGCCAATCGGAGGTCAGATGAAATCTGGGGAATTTCTGCAAGTTGACGCTACAGTGCTGAAACTACCACTCGGCCAGAGTGAGAATCTCACTCAACCGAGTGAGCGCGGGCCCAGAACTTAAGTTGAAGCCAGAGCTGACTTTGGGCATGATTTTCAGAGGGTTTCTAGGGTTATTTGCTAGGGTTTTGGGGGAACTATATATATGGTTTGTAGCCGTCATCACAGGGAGTTCCATATTATATTCTTATAGACTTTTTAGAGGTTAGACCATGCCCTAGGCCCCCTCTTAGATCTAAAAGCTTGTATTTGGATTGAAGTTCTTCATCAAAGCTAAATATCTTTGTTCTTGCTGTTGGATCATCGATTTGATATCTTTTTATATGCAAGCAATGTTTTTTATTGATTCCTATATCGTTATTGCTATGCTTGGTTGATCGTTGCTCTAGGAAAAGGGATGAACCATATGGATCTCATGTCAGATTTGTGATGAATAAATTTATATGTTGCTAGAATTACTAAGAAGGTTAGGTTGTGATTGATTTATCATGGATAGCTAGGAATTTCCATCGATTTGGGGTTTGCAAGAGATTGGATTCTGATCGATGGGAAGGCCTAGATATTCGATTTAGATTTATAATCGAGATTCACTAGACTTGGTTTGCAAGAGATTGGACCAAAGCTAGCATTTTTATTATAAATCTATACCCATATTCGTTTGCAAGAAATTGGACGAATACGAGCTACCACAATTTTGATCGTAACTCGAGTTTGCACGAGAGTGGGCTCGAGTTGCGATTGGACACTGATGTCGATCTTAATGCTAATGGGTTAGTTATAGGGTTTGCACGAAAGTGAGCCCTAATATTGGTTTCTATAGGTCGACAATAGCGTGAGTTCGTGAGCTTGGTTCTTGACGCACCCGAAACCTACACCTAGACTCCACCCGACGGTGTCACGGTCGTCAGGCATGGTATGGCCCCTAGGTGTCAATTCTGGGCTCTATCCGCAAGCGGACGGTGTTAAATTATAGTATAAAGGATGTTGGATCCCACAGGCACAGCGACAGTGTATTTGAGTTCTCAGCTTACTTTTATATCTCGAAGTGAGATAGCTATCGGGTTGAGAGAATTGGTTGTGGTGTTGTTGTTGATTTAATAATAAAAAGGAGTAGGGTATTAGGGATCACCACTAAGACCATTGGGGATCGACATTGAAATAGGATCCTTACGTTGCATTAGGGTTAGGGGATTAATCTCCCGATTCGTACCACTCTCGTGGGTTAGAATCGCGAGGTATTTCGATGGCTCTCGTTGACACAATGGCGATAGCCGTCAACATAGCGATATAATTCGTCGGTGGATCCCCTCAAGGCACGAGCCGGGCATGGTCACGAGCCTTGGTTGGATCCACCGATTTTCCTATTCGAATCCTAAGGATACCCCTAAAGCACATCAATTCCACAGACCGTGGACATGATCTCAGTATGGGTTATCCTAGGGATTCGATAGAATCAACCGAAATACTCCCCTAAATCCCTAATTCAATCTAGAGATCCAGATCTACATCTCCCCCTAGGATCTTAGGGCTAACCCATCAACCTTAGAAAAGTCTACTCACTCATGGCGATATTGACGACTAAAAATACCATTTTTAGGGAAGAAAACATCATAGCAAATTGATAGAGTCAAGATTCAGAAACTTACAGTGAGCAATAGATCTCAAGAAAAACAAGATTCCAAAACGCAATAATAGCAATAGAAATCCCAAAAGTTATCCAACAATCTTCAAGAATTCAATCTAGATCTTAATAAGTATTTTCCTCTCTAATCTCCTCTCTAAAAAAAATTCTAAAACTAACAAAAAAGAATCGCCCCTGAAAATGTTGTCGCAGTCCCCACTTCACTCGCTCTAGCGCGCAACAGGCGGCCCCAAAAATCTTTCCAAAAATGGCCTTCAGCATCGTCGACCGAGTCGGTGACTCGGTCGAGCAATAGGTTGCTCGGTCGGTCGCTCGGTCCGAGCAGATGTACTGCTCGACCGAGCATGACAGTAAATCGTGCTCCTCCAAAATCATCACTCTGTCTGCTCGGCTCAAGTCAGCTCTGCACGGTCGAGCAGATAGCTGACTCGGTCGCTGAAGAAGCTGCTCGGGTCGTGCAAGAGATTAGTCAGGCATTGGAATTAAGGGCTGCTCGACCGAGCACTATGAGTGCTCGGTCCGAGCAGGCTATGTATCTGCTGCCTTCCTCATTTTGCTCCGCTCGACTGAGCAGCTGCTCTGCTCGGTCAAGTCGCCTGGGAAATTCTTTGCTGAAGCTGCTGAAGCTCCTCCTCTCCTCTTGCTCTCTCCTCCACTCCTCCCATAGCTCCCAAAGCTCGGCGAACTCCTGTAGAGCTTCGCCAACGAGCTCACGGGTGTGTCAGATGTGTCCATACCCAGATCGGGTCCCAAATCGCTCCAAAATCCCTGAGAATTCATAAAACACTACGAAACTCGAATATAACGTTAGAAATGCGATATCGTAGGAAAATACAGGATTTGTATGTGAAAATGGCATGGAATGCGATGTCATGATGCTATGAAAAAGGTGTAAAATATGGACACGTCAAAATCCCCTAAGCTTATCTCTTACTCGTCCTCGATGAAGACGAATACTAAGTACGCCGGGAGAAAAACAAAAAGAAATAGGAAATAAAAAATAAAAATAGAATAAGAGAGAATGGAAATGGATGGAGGCCGCTAAGGTTGTTCGGTCAGATCTCAGGCTTAAGCAGTATATCACGATGCTCCGAATAGTAAAAATAAATTCTAATGGCATTTTCAAGTTTTACAAATCATATGTCTAGCATGCAATATAGACAAAAGATAGGGATCTACTAAAATAATGCTATCAACTCATATCAATCTCATGCAGTCCATAGAGTCTAGTATAAAAGGAGTTGGCAATGCACTTTTCAATTACAGATACACATGGAGCACATAGAAGTCACATAGCATGCAATAGAGAATGGAAAGGATCGTGATATTCAATTATTCATTTTGAGTCACGAAAAACCTCCAAAAACTAAAGTGTTTCGTAAATTTTAAATATTATCAAATCTCTCCGTTATGCACCGTCTCCACTCTAATGTCATACTCACTCATATGATAAGTTGGTTCACCCCCCCAAGCTTAGCTTGAGGCATCGCATCTAGGAATGGGATATGGAATTTTTTTGTCTTTTTTCCCGTATATGTGATAGCTTCTAATAAAAGGATACAAAATGATTTTATTTCTTTCTTTTATTTCTTGTTCTTTTCTTTTTCACTCAATTTTTTCATTTCATTTTATTTAGAAGCTATATTTTTTCTTTTTGGGACTTTTGGGAAGAAGATGCGGTAAGGGTAGCTGTAGGGGTGGAACCAACTGAAATGTAGAGAACTATAAAGATATATGGAGAAGGAAAATAATGAATCTTTTGGTTCACTCATAAGAGGTGCACAACGGTTTAATAGGATAATACTCTAACTAAACTCATAACTAGTATGGATATTTTCATTCATCTAGATGAAACTGAAAAAGCATGCAACAATAAGCACAATGATATCAAGCATGCAAACAGAAGTGAATAAGATATAAAGCAGATGCTCCAAGTGTTCTAGTGATGCATGAACCTAGGTGCAATACCCAACATAGTGCATACTAGATACTAATTCATGCATTTGATTTTCAATTCATTTCAGGCATTAAATCAGATAGATCGGCAAAAGAATTTGCACGCATATAGAATGTAAAACTGAAACTACCTTAATAGCATGTCATCAGATAGTAAGCATCATGAGTAACTACTAAGGCTACGAGAAGTATAATCATGCAGAACATCCTTAGCATAAAAAGAAAAAGGGCGGAGAAAATAGGAAAGTGAAAAGAAGGATGAATGCATGGCAAAAAGTAGAAAACATGATGCAGAATGAGAAAAAGGATAAAGAAGTGAAAAAGGGATGGAAAAGTAAACTAAAAAGCTGAAAAGGGGAGCAGAATATAAAAGAAAAATAAAAAATAAAGCAGTAGTGCTCATCCCCCAAGCTAAACCCAGCAGTGTCCTCACTACTGAGAAAACGCTGGTAGGCGGGAGATGATGCTAAATAGGGTGGGTGAGTGGGGGAATATAAAATAAATACTGTGCAAAAAGAAGTAAAAAACATGACATGATGCAATGATGCATGTATGGGTCCTCCCCCAAGTTATCTAAGATGAGGGCCCCGAACAGACAGATGTGCACAATAAAATATGGGGGAGGCAAAGACGGGTAGGGATAACATCAAGCAGAGGCACCACCCTCTGGGGGTGGTGATGGATCCCTCTGCTGTGGACCAGGAGATGCGGGTGGTGTGTGTGGGTCAATTCACCAATGCCTAACTAGGTTGCAGAGGCGCGGGAGGTCCTGTTCAACGGACTGTCGAGTAATGTCGCCTCCCTGACCTATGAGTAGTAGCATGGCCATGAACTGATCGCCCTGGTCAGTGTCACGGAAGGTTACGTCATATAATGCGTCGTCGATCTGAAGAGGCTCAGGGGGGAGTGGGGCGGTGGGTGGCAGAGGTGAAGTGGTGGATGATTCGCCAACAGTGTAGTTTTGAGTGGGTGAGCGTGTACGAATGGTACGCCGAGTAGGCCTAGTGTTTGTTGTGCTGGTGTTGATGGGTCTAGCATAGCATGTAGGCATTTTACTGGCGTAATAAAAGCGTGCGGTGGTGCGTAAAGTGTATAGGGGAAGAAAGTACCGACAAGAATGAGACGGCATTGCGATCGGTTACGTGACTGATGCTGATCGGGAGTGCCCCGCAAGCTGATCTCGGACGTGTCTTCTGACGTTGGCAAATCGTACTTGAAATAGAGACAAGAAAAACGTCAGTATATTAAACATAAAAAATAGGGGAAATGCTGAGTTAGGGTTGCTTGACCGAGCAGATATATTGCTCGGTCCGAGCATTGATGTACGTCGGGAGATCATGCATTTTTGCAAACTGTGCTCGGTCGAGCATAATGGGTGCTCGATCGAGCACGTGGTGGTGTCCTAAGGGAGTTTGGGCGTCGGACAGCGGGGAAGGGGGAATGGGGGGGTTTGGGCGGGCGATTTGAGGGGGTAGGCAGAGGAGTAGGGGGTGTTGGTGGGGGGTTTAGGTTGGCGGCGCCGGTGGTGGGACCGGAGGCGTTGGCGGCGGCCGTCGTCAAATAGAAAAGAGGAAGGGGAAGAGGAGAGAGGGGGACTGACCGGAGATGGAGGGGGGACGGGTGGCGCGGGTAACTCTGGAAGAGGCGGCGACGGCTAGGAGTTATTGACCGGGTCGCGTGGAAGGGGTAGCTCGGGGGTTGATTAGGGTAGGAGACTAAGGGTAAGGGTTAAAGGGCGGTTTAGGATAAATAAACGGCTTGAACCTGATTTTAAAAATAAGCCCCGAAATCAACCACATCTGACTCGGACCGAGCAATCAGATTGCTCGGTCGAGCTAGCTAGAAGATAAATTGATATATAATTCAAAAACTCCCTTCAACTTGCTCGATCGAGCAGGAAACCGCTTGGACTGAGCTGATGCTGCACGGGCCGTGTAGACAGAGTGATGATTCTCTTTTGTTTGGGCGACCCTGCGCTCCTCGACCGAGCAGTCGAATGCTCAGTCGAGTCGATATTTACTCAGACCGAGCTGATGCTGCTCGGGCCGTGCAGGCAGAGTGATGATTTGTCCCTCTTTTTCGTGTATATGCTGATCAACCGAGCAGAGTGGCTGCTCAGTCAAGTCTCCTGCATCCTCTTTTTAGCTCCTTTTCTTTGGTTTTCTCTTTAAACATGCTGCTTCTCTTCAGCTCTCTTTCATTTAAAACGTCGATTTACGTGCCCCTTCGTGGTCAACCTGTGAAGAGGAGGAACCCATCAATTTTTTTTGTGTTTTTAAGAGGAATGAATATCCCTTTTATTCGGGTTTCTTAGATAAATTGAGTAAAAGAAAAAAGAAGTTGAAAAAGAAAATCTAGGGTATAAGAGATTAGGTTGCCTCCCAATAAGCGCTCGTTTTGAGTCATGAGCTCGACTCCCTAAAGTTTTTCAACACTCGGCGGGGGATCCCTCTAGGAAGTATGTCTCCTCTTGCCCTATTGGTTCTCCTGCTCTGTACGGTTTAATCCTTTGGCCGTTTACTTTGAAATTTCCATTTTTTTCCTTCGAGCTCAACGCCACCCCACCCCCCGGAGATAAACTTACTATCTTGTAAGGGCCAGACCACCTTGACTTTAATTCCCCAGGGAAGAGGCGTAATCTTGAATTGTAGAGGAGTACATGGTCATCAACATCATGGCGAAACACCGTGATGTTCCTGTCATGATAAGCCTTGGTTCTATCCTTATATATCTTTGCATTCTCGTAAGCGTGTTGCCGAATTTCGTCCAACTCATTGCTTTGTAAGGCTCGTCTCGTGGCGGCACTTTGGTAGTCAAAATTCATTTTCTTTGTTGCCCAATACGCTCTGTGTTCCAACTCTACCGAAAGGTGGCAAGCTTTTCCATACACTAATCTGTAGGGGGTTGTGCCGATGGGAGTTTTAAAGGCGATGCGATATGCCCAAAGGGCGTCGCCCAACTTGTGTGACCAATCCTTCTTCAAGGCGCTAACTGTCTTCTCTAGGATGCTTTTGATATCCCTGTTGGATACCTCCACTTGGCCACTAGTCTGAGGGTGATAAGCAAGAGCGACCTTGTGATGAACTCCATATTTTTCAGCATTGTCTCGAACTTCTTCTCAATGAAATGGCTCCCTCCATCACTTATGATTGTCCGGGGGACTCCAAAACGGGGAAAGATGGTATTCTTAAAAAAATTGGCTACTATCCTCGCATCGTTTTTTGGGGTGGCCATGTCTTCCACCCACTTTGAGACGCAATCAACGGCGACCAAGATGTACTTATTGTTGTTACTCGATGGAAAAGGTCCCATGAAGACAATGCCCCAACAGTCAAATAGTTCTATCTCCAAGATGCCATGAAGGGGTGTTTCATTATTTTTCGTGATATTTCCCGTCCTCTGGCATCTATCGCATTTCCTGATGTATTCATTCGCATCTCTGAATATAGTGGGCCAATAGAAACCACTTTGGAGGATTTTTGTCGTGGTTTTGGTGACAGCTGCATGTCCACCGCATGGTTGATCGTGGCAATGCGATATGATGGAGATCGCCTTTTCCTTTGGGATACATCGCCTGAAGATCCCATCAGCGCATGTTCTGAATAGGTACGGGTTGTCCCAGAAGTAACTCTTGGCGTCATGTAGGAACTTCCTCCTCGAGTAAGTTGCCAACCCTTGCGGTACTATGCCGCTTACCAAGTAGTTCACTATATCTGTGTACCAGGGGGGCTTCAGAGGAGTTCGCCGCAAATAACTGTTCGCCGGTGAAAGAATCATCAATTGGCAAGCAGTCATCCCCGTGCTTTTGAATTAACCGCGACAGGTGGTCTGCTACTACATTCTCTACTCCTTTCTTGTCTTTGATCTCAATATCAAATTCTTGGAGTAGGAGGATCCATCGTATCAAATGTGGTTTAGCATCCTTCTTGCTCAGTAGGTATTTCAATGCCGCGTGGTCCGTGTGGATAATCACTTTGGACCCCAAGAGGTAGGACCTGAACTTCTCGATAGAATAAACCACGGCTAGCAGCTCCTTCTCCGTAGTGGTATAGTTCTTTTGAGCATCATCCAAGGTCTTGCTAGCGTAGTATATAGCGTGAAGCTTTCCTTCTTTCCTTTGGCTAAGAACAACTCCCACTACTTGGTCACTAGCGTCACACATCAGCTCAAATAGCAGATTCCAATCTGGCGGCTGTATAATCGGGGCTGAGATGAGAGCTTTCTTTAACCTGTTAAAATCTAGTAAACAGGCGTCAGTAAACACAAAAGGAGCGACCTTGGCGAGGAGCTCCGTGAGAGGGCGAGCAATATTAGAAAATCCTTTATAAAGCGGCGATAAAAACATGCGTGGCCTAGAAAACCATGGATGCCCTTAAGGTTAGTGGGAGGCGGTAGACTCTTAATAACTTCGACCTTGGCTTTATCAACCTTAATTCCCTTGGAGGTGATGATGTGGCCAAGCACAATCCCTTCTGTCACCATGAAATGACACTTTTGCCAATTCAGTGTCCGATTATTTTCATGACACCGTTCTAAAACCTTGGATAAATTGGCTAGGCAATCATCGAACTCGGTGCCATAAACAGAAAAATCGTCCATGAAGACTTCCATAATATTCTCGATGAAGTCTGAGAAAATAGACGTCATGCACCTTTGAAATGTGGCAGGTGCATTACATAGCCCAAACGGCATTCTTCGGTAGACGAATGTGCCATATGGGCATGTGAACGTCGTCTTTTCTTGGTCTTCCCGATGCAACAGGATTTGGAAGAATCCTGAGTATCCGTCTAGGTAACAAAAGTATTTGTCTTTGGCTAAGCGCTCAAGAATTTGGTTAATGAAGGGTAAAGGATAATGGTCCTTCCTGATGGCCTTATTGAGTTTCCTATAGTCGATACACATACATCAACCGATGACAGTCCTAGTGGATATTAGCTCATTTTTTTCGTTCCTAACGACTGTCATGCCCCCTTTCTTGGGGACAACCTACACAGGGCTAACCCATTTACTATCGAAAATGGGATAAATAATGTCGGCCTCTAACAGCTTCAAGACCTCCGTCTTCACTACTTCCTTCATATAGGGATTTAATCGTCTTTGAGGCTCAATGGAAGTGGCCTCCTTATCTTCAAGATGAATCCTATGGGTGCATATGGTTTCGCTGATGCCTTTCAAGTCAGCGATGTTATACCCTATTACTTTTCTATGGGATCTAAGGATTTTTAGGAGGCTTTCTACCTGGAGCTCGGTGAGAGCTGCATTGACAATAACGGGGTATGTGGAGTTCTCGTCCAAGAAAGCATATTTCAAATTAGCAGGAAGAGGTTTTAGTTCTACCTAAGGGGGTGTTATACCCCCGTCATCTCTCACTTGTGAGAAGGATGCGTCCTTAATTTCTGGTTCAGAAGGTGGAACCTCCTCATTGGTGGAATCATAGGAAGAGCAGGGAGACGATGGTACGTCGTGGCAAACGTCTGCAGATTCCATTTCCATAGAACACCTATCAACAAAGGTAAGGTATTCAGGAACGCAATCACTATTAAACATAGAGCTTGGAGAACTTCCCTAGTCAATGTCGTTTTGTAATGGCGATGGGTCCGTGTACTCCTCACATGTGTGTCCTTCACATGTCGCAATCTGTGGGATGCTATCGTTGTAGAAGCATAGTGTGTCTCCCTCATATCGCACATAGACTCCATCAGCGACGGGGACACCATCTAAGGCATCCACATTGTGGAAAGCATTCGCAATAAAAACTAAGAGTTCTTGTGTAACCGGGTCGTCTGTAGGGAAGTCCACTGGACCATGGGCCCATACATCTGCCACCACACTTTCCATTATATCCAATAACTGAGAATCGTTCAATGGCCCTAATTGACGAGTCTCTCTCTAGTTTGCGTCAACAGGTGAGGCTTCAATGGTCTGGAGGAACATCACATCCTCTTCGAAGCTTATGTGAATGTCGCCCTCAATGGTACCTGCATTAGAAACCTTGTTCATTATATGATCAATGACCAATTGCTGATTTGCTTACCTGCAACATAGGTTCCTGAGCCGATAAACCGAACTGCATCAATCAATTCTCTAGCTGCGCATTCAATCATGGATTCGTCCATGCGCGAATCCTGAAGACCATGTAAATGATAAGGAGAGAAGCTAAACTCATTTTAGTCACCGTCAGATTCGCAGGTCTACTGTACTTGCATCACCATCTCCATCACGTCAGATTAGTCCAGAATAATCACTAGCTGGAGGGAGATGTTAGTAGCGAGGCGACAATAAAAAAAGAATAAAAAGGGGTGGAAAGGTGAGAAATGG
Source organism: Scilla litardierei (assembly GCA_030789695.1). NCBI lineage: Eukaryota > Viridiplantae > Streptophyta > Magnoliopsida > Asparagales > Asparagaceae > Scilla > Scilla litardierei. The sequence continues at coordinate 319,693,594 of CM061133.1, forward strand.
TAAGAGTTGCTAGCAAACTTCTCAAAGTAAAAATAAACTGAGATAACACTATTGCCGTCCCCGACAATGACGCCAAAAACTTAACGCACCTGAAACCTACATCTAGACTCCACCAGGCGGTGTCACGGTCGCCAGGCGTGGTATGGCCCCTAGGTGTCAATTTCGGGCTCTATCCGCAAGCGGGCAGTGTCAAATTATAGTATAAAGGATGTCGGATCCCACAGGCACAGTGACAGTGTATTTGAGTTCTCGGCTTACTTTTATATCTCGAAGTGAGATAACTATCGGTTTGAGAGAATTAGTTGTGGTGTTGTTGTTGATTTAATAATAAAAAGGAATAGGGTATTAGGGATCACCACTAAGACCATTTGGGATCGACGTTGAAATAGGATCCTTACGTTGCATTAGGGTTAGGGGATTAATCTCCCGATTTGTACCACTCTCGTGGGTTAGAATCGCGAGGTATTTCGGTGGCTCTCGTTGAGGCAATGGCGGTAGCCGTCAACGTAGCGATATAGTTCATCGGTGGATCTCCTTAAGGCACGAGCCAGGCATGGTCATGAGCCTTGGTTGGATCCACCGATTTCCCTATTCGAATCATAAGGATACCCTTTAAGCACATCAATTCCACAGACCGTGGGCATGATCTCAGTACGGGTTATTCTAGGGATTCGGTAGAATCAACCGAAATACTGTCCTAAATCCCTAATTCAATCTAGAGATCCAGATCTACATCTCCCCCTAGGATCTTAGGGTTAACCCATCAACCTAAGAAAAGACTACTCACTCATGGCGATATTGACGACTAAAAATACCATTTTAAGGGAAGAAAACATCATAGCAAATTGATAGAGTCAAAATTGAGAAACTTACAGTGAGCAATAGATCTCAAGAAAAACAAGATTCCAAAATGCAATAGTGCAATAGAAATCCCAAAAGTTATCCAACAATCTTCAAAAATTCAATCTAGATCTTAACAAGTATTTTCCTCTCTAATCTCCTCTCTAAAAAATTCTAAAACTAACAAAAATGAATCGACCCCGAAAACGCTGTCACAGCCCACACTTCATTAGCTCCAGCGTGCAACAGGCAGCCCCAAAAATCTTTCCAAAAATGGCCTTCAGTATCGTCGACCGAGTCGGTGACTCTGTCAAGCAGTAGGTTGCTCGGTCGGTCGCTCGGTCCGAGCAGATGTACTGCTCGACCAATCATGACAGTAAATCGCGCTCCTCCAAAATCATCACTCTGTCTGTTCGGACAGAGTCAGCTCTGCTAGGTCGAGCAGATAGCTGACTCGGTCGCTGAAGAAGCTGCTCGGACCGTGCAAGAGATTAGTCGGGCATAGGAACTAAGGGCTGCTCGACCGAGCACCATGAGTGCTCAGTCCGAGCAGGCTGTGTATCTACTGCCTTCCTCATTTTGCATCTGCTCGACCGAGCAGCTGCTCTGCTCGGTCGAGTCGCCTGTAAAATTCTTGGCTGAAGCTACTGAAGCTCCTCCTATCCTCTTGTTCTCTCCTCCGCTCCTCCCATGGCTCCCAAAACTCGGCAAACTCCTGTAGAGCTTCGCCAACGAGCTCACGGGCATGTCAGATGTGTCCATACCCAGATCGAGTCCCAAATCGCTCCAAAATCCCCGAGAATTCATAAAACACTACGAAACTCGAATATATCGTTAGAAATGCGATATCGTAGGAAAATATGAGATTTGAATGTGAAAATAGCATGGAATGTGATGTCATGATGCTATGAAAAAGGTGTAAAATATGGACACATCAGTTCTCTATTTAGTTACGACTTCTTCACCTCAATCCAAGCCTTGCAACATTGAGATTCGCGATTCACAGAGATGCATTACGATCTGTAGTGGGGATTCCCTAGCCCTAGGCATTTTTATTATATTGAATTTGAATCGATATTTATCCAACATCTTTATCATCGACACCGACATCCAACACCATTGTCATTACATCACATCATAACCACATCCACCAATAAACCTTCCTAGTTGAACCAACCTAGGATAGATTGGAGCCAACACCACCTCCTCGTATTCGATACCCGCTCGCCACTACATCGTACGCTTGCAATAAAACTACGATTGTCTCCCGGGTGTGTATCCGGGGGCCGATCAAGTTTTTGGCGTCGTTGCCGGGGAGGTGTTTCCTGTTGGATGCCAATTTGTTACAATTAGGTTGATTAGACTACGAAAAAAATTAATTAACAAAAAGAAATTTTCGCCCCCGCTACCATTACTATCATTTCTATATTCTTTTGTGCCACTGATATTTTTCTCCAGGTATTTATCTTTGTTGATCAGGTGTTATGGATGATATTATGTGGACTACAGATTTTGAGGAGGACGCATTTCAGAACTTATTGGAGGGCCTCTTAAAGTCAGTGAGGTTCACCGGTTCAGAGAGCATTACAGCAGGTGATGCATTTGATCTGCGATTTGCAGATTTTGTTATGAACCATGTTTCAGCTGCAGGAACAATTGAGGGGGACATCTATGTCAGTCTTGAGGGGAATAGACTATATTTTTGGATTGCTTGCAGGCATTCCTCTCCACATGATACATCCCCACAAGTTGACACATATGAGCAACCAGCATCACCATTCCAGAGAGAGCCTACATTGATAGTTGATAAGAAGACAAAAGAGCAACATGTCGAGCCAGAGCAGATTGACGAGGAGGCCTCACATGCAGGGCCAAAGCATTACATTGAGGAGGCAGCACTTTGGGACGAGGGTAACTTCATTCAGATAAATCCAGAGTCTTGCCCACCTAAGTTGAGCTTCTGCATCCACCTCTACCTTTCACTGAGGCTGTGATCATAGGGAGCACACATTTTTATGCGTACCTAGATGAGATTCTTGCACGGCATGTTGAGGACATTGATGCTTCCACCTCCGACGATACAATGGTACCAGGTACGGATGCAGCCACTTCTGATGAGAGAACTGCGATGAGACACTCTGGACGTGTTGCTGCAGAGCCGGGTTGCACCGTCATCACTCCCCCACCCACCGATATAGCTAGTTCATACGATGAGTGGATGGACGGAGATGATTCAGATGGAGAAGACATTGAGATTATTTACCTCGCGGATCCGGAGCATGCTTTTGAAGAGGCCTTACACATGGAGCCAGAGATTATCGACGAGGAGGTCGTGCATCGGGACGAGGACACATCCATTCATGAGGATCCCGAGCATTACCCTCCTCCATTAGAGCTTCTGCAGCCACCTCATCGTTCCACTGACACCGAAGACTATCCCACAGAGCTTACTGTTCCCACTCAGGGAGATATTTTTACCCATTCCATTTCTGAATCATGTATTCCATTTGATATCTATTTTGATTCAGATGTTTTTGACACGTCGAACCTTTTGCAGCACACGTACGATTATGGACCGGAGGTATGCTTGGACGTGTCATATCTAAACGAACCTATCGAGGAAGTCCACACCTATGATCCAGAGTTGCCTGAGCAGCTGAGAGAGGACACCACGGAGATAGCTATCACAGCACAAGAAAATATTAAATTATTTCCAAGGAAGTATCGTCCACCACTATTTATTTCATATATTTCTATAGACGGACCTCTTTGGGATAGTTGTATTATGAGGGTGAAATTTTTGCAGCGAACTGATGCATCCTATTCACCGCAGGGTACATATGGAGTCCTTGTGGGAATGCTGGAGAATGCATTGCTGGAGTTTGTTGGTGTTCATGGACACACGCGCCTAGTAGAGCCACGGAAGGAGCAGTTGGAGCAGTTGCCTGCACCGTCAAAGATACTGGATCCGCCTTTTACTATAGGTGATATCAATCTAATAGTGTAGAAATTTTTATGCTTTAAATAAACACGAATCCTCTCGACAGCGAGAGGGCCATATAAATTTGCTTGAATAAATATCACCTCATATGACGGCAACAATAACCATTTACACCCTACCCTTTATATGTTATATTAATTGTCCTCTTCATATTTTGATGTGCCACATCCTTTTGCTCACCACCATCGAGCATCTCTTTCAAGTGAATACTCACATTCTAATTCGTTTGACTTGATCTCGCTTAGTGAAGCCGTGACATTTTTGATTAAGTCATTTGAATAGGATTGTTTGGTATAAGCTTGGGGGAAGGCACTCTCATGCATCATTGCATGTGCATGTAGTTGCATCAGGATTTCATGTCATTCATTTCATCATTTTTCATTCACCTCCCTTATATTTATCGTTGTTCCTCATATTTTTCCTTTTATGATCACATTGAGGACAATGCAAAGTTTAAGCTTGGGGGAATGTATTTCCATGCCATTTAGTTGCACTTATACTCTACTTTTAGGGTTTTTAGAATTTTTCAAAATTTTGCATCATCTTTTTGATTTTTCCATCTTATTTTCCTTTTATATGTGTTTATGCATCATATTGTATGCTTGTTTTTCTTTTCTTTCATCTCTTTTATTTTTATTTCTTTATTTTCTTTTCCTCCTTTTGCTAGATATGTTCCTATGATGATATCTCTTATTGCTTTAGTAACCATCACGATGCTTACTACTCTTGCCATGCTATTCGGAGTATTTCAGTATCATGTTATCCATGTGCTTGCTTATATATTCTTTTGATGATTCCTCTACATGAATGCATGATATTAATTGAAGCTAAATGTATGGATTAGTGTTTAGTATGCTTTTGTTGGAAGTGCACCAAGATTCATGCATCAATTGTATATCGGAAGCATCTACCTTATTGTCTTATTCACCTTTTGTTGCATGCCTGATATGATTGTACTCTTCATTGCTTGACTTCACTATTTATTGAAATGATTGAGAATATCAATGCTTACATATAAGTTTAGTTGATGTATTATCTTATTGAACCATTTGTGCACATCTTAGAGTGAACCGAGAGTTACACCATTTCTTTCTCCACATATATCCTTTTTATTCTCTACATGTCACTTGAGTTCACCTCCTAAAGCTACTTGTATCGCATCTATTTCCCAAAAATCCCTACAAAAGAAAAGGTTAGCTCCAAAAAAGTACAAAAAGCCAAGAAGGAGCCAAAACCCAAAAATATAAATCATGTAGCTCCTACAAAAATCCAAAAAGAAAAATGAGAAACAAAAAGTTCAAAAAGAAAAAGAAAAATATTTCCCTATCTCATTATTGGAGCCACAAAATACTTGGAAAAACCAAGGCAAAAATCCCATTTTACACTATCATATTTCTTTAGATGTGATGCCTCAAGCTAAGCTTGAGGGGATGAATTCACTTGACCATATGAGTGAGTGCGACATAAAGTGGAGAGGTGCACGAATGGGAAACTTTGATAATGCTGAAACTTAGCAAAATACTTTAGTTATGGAGACTTCTTATGATTCGATATAAATATGTGAATGCCATGATTTATTCCATTCTCCATTGCATGCTTGGTGTGATTTGATATGTTTCTGTTATAACTCTTGATTGAAAAGTGCATCGCCAACATTTGTATATTAAATTCTATGAAATGCGTGATGTAAATATGAATTGATTATATGAATTTAGAGAGTCCCTTTTGTTGTTCTTAAAAGCTTGCAAGTACCATGTTTAAGTAAGATATGAAATCTTTATGGCATGTGATTCGTATTTTCCGAGTTATCGTGATGTGTAGCTTATGGCTTGAGATTTAAGAGAATAATCTAGTGACCCCTTCCACTTCGTATTCTTTTTCTTTAATTTCATTTCCTTTATTTCATTTCCCGGGTTCATCTCTCTACTTATCTTCCTCGGGGACGAGTAAGAAGCAAGCTTGGGGGATTTTGATCGGTCCATATTTTACACCTTTTTATGCATATATGCATGCCATTTCGATTGCTCATATTGCGATTTTCATGATTATTCGACGATATTTCGTTACTTTTCACTATTTCTTGTTTTCGTCTGATTTCAGGAAATATGGAGCAATCGGGAGCAAAATGAGCCTAAGGTATTTGCACGCGTGCTGGAGCATCGCTCATGGCCTTATTGAGGAGTTAACGGTGCTGGACGATGAGCAGGAGAAGAAGAGGATCGATAGAATCGACGAGGAGGCGAGGAGAAGAAGAGTTGTGTCCAGAAACAGGCCACTCGGCCGAGTAACACAGCTCACTCGACCGAGTGAACAAGCGTACTCGGCCGAGTACGACTGATACGAAGATGCCTTGTGCTGCAATGCACTCTGCCGAGTGGTTAATTTTACTCGGTCGAGTAGAGAACTCCACTCGCCCGAGTAAGTCATGACTTCTGAAGGAAATCAAAGCATACTCTCTGGAATTTTGGGAGTACAGCAGAAGACCCTACTCGGCCGAGTCACATTTCCAATTGGCCGAGTGACACAAGCGCCCAGATTTTCAGACAGGCTCTCACTCTTTTAAAATATTCTATCATTTCAGTGGCAAATTATTTTTCTCATATTTTTTATGGATAGTAGACTTCATGAAGGTTCCAACGCTGCCAAGAACGTGCCAATCGGAGGTCGGATGAAATCTGAGAAATTTCTGCAAGTTAACGCTGCAATGCTGAAACTGCTACTCGGCCAGAGTGAGAATCTCACTCGGCCGAGTGAGCGCGGGTCAAGAACTTAAGTTGTGGCCAGAGCTGACTTTGGGCATGATTTTCAGAGGGTTTCTAGGGTTATTTGCTAAGGTTTTGGGGGAACAATATATAGGGTTTGTAGCCATCATTAGAGGGGAGTTCCATATTATTTTCTTAGAGACTTTTTTAGAGGTTAGGCCATGCCCTAGGACCCCACTTAGATCTAAAAGCTTGTAATTGTATTGAATTTCTTCATCAAAGCTAAGTATCTTTGTTCTTGTTGTTTGAATCATCGATTTAATATCTTTTTATATGCAAGCAATGTTTTTTATCGATTCATATATCGTTATTGCTATGCTTGGTTGATCTTTGCTCTAGGGAAGGGGATGAACCCTATGGATCTTATGTCAGATTTGTGATGAATGAATTTATATATTGCTAGAATTGCTAAGAATGTTAGGTTGTGATTGATTTATCACGGATAGCTAGGAATTTCCATCGATTTGGGGTTTGCAAGAGATTAGATTCCGATCGATGTGAAGGTCTAGATATTCGATTTAGATTTATAATCAAGATTCACTAGACTTGGTTTGCAAGAGATTGGACCAAAGATAGCATTTTTATATTCGTTTGCAAGAGATTGTACGAATACGAGCTACCACAATCTAGATCGTAACTCGAGTTTGCACGAGAGTGGGCGCGAGTTGCGATTGGATGATGATGTCGATCTTAATGCTAGTGGTTTAGGTTAGGATTTGCACGAGAGTGGGCCCTAATCTAGGCTGTTATAGACCGGCAATAGCGCAAGAGCGTGAGCTTGGTTCTCTATTTAGTTACGACTAGTTCACCTCAATCCAAGTCTTGCAACATTGAGATTCGTGATTCACAGAGATGCATGACGATCTGTAGCGGGGATACCGTAGCCCTAGGCATTTTTATTATATTGAATTTGAATCGATATTTATCCAACATCTTCATCATCGACACCGACATCCAACACCATTTTCATTACATCACATCATAACCACATCCACCAATAAACCTTCGTAGTCGAACCAACCTAGGATAGATTAGAGCCAACACCACCTCCTCGTGTTCAATACCCTCTCGCCACTATACCGCGCACTTGCGGTAAAACTACGACTGTCTCCCGGGTATGTATCCGGGGGCCGATCACGAGTAGTCAAATGGCGACTATGATCAAGCCAAATATAAGTGAACAGCTCTGATTCATAGCTTGAAATATAGAATCCTTCCCAAACCATATAGCTAGCTCGGTCTGCGAGGGAGTGGCCCCCATCGTCTTGCCAAGCAGCCCATGAGGGTGTCGATAGGTCGTTTCGGATCGTATAGTTAGATCGGCCTGATCGTATGGCTAGCTTAGCTCACAAATGAGTGGCCCCGATCGTATAATCGAGCAGCCCACGAGGGTGCTATAGATCGTCCCCAATCGTATGGCTGGCTCGACTTGGGAAGTAGTGGCACCCGATCGTGTAACTGAGTAGCCCGCGAGGGTGCTAATAGGTCATCCCCGATCGTATTGCTAGCTCAGACCGTGAGAGAGTGCCCTTCGATTGTATAACCGAGCAACTCTTGAGGGTACTGATAGGTCATCCCCAATTGTATATCTAGTTCAGATCACGAGAGAATGCCCCCTGATCGTATAGTCGATCAGCCCGCATGTGTATGGTAGAGATCATCTCTAATCATATAGCTAGCTCGGCCCATAAGGGAGTGGCCCCCGATCGTATAGCCGAGCAACCAGCGAGGTTGTCCTCGATCATATAACTAGCTCGGCCCATGAGGGAGTAGCCCCTGATCGAATAGCTAAGCAGCATGCAAGGGTATATGAGAATTTGACCCCGATTGTATATCTAGCTCGGTCTGCAAGGGAGTGGCCCCGATCGTATAGCCGAGTAGCCTATGATGGTGCTAATAGGTCGTCCCATATTGTATAGATAGCTTGACCCATGAGGGAGTGGCCCACGATCGTATAGCTGAGAAGCCTACGGGGGAGCTGATAGGTCGTCCCCGATCATACAGCTAGCTCGGCCCACGAGGGAGTGTCCCCGATTGTAAAACCGAGTCATCTCCAATCGTATTACTAGCTCAGCCTGTGAGGGAATGGTCCCCAATCGTATAGCCGAGCAGCCAGCAAGGGTATGAGAGAGTTCGTCCTTGATTGTATAGCTAGCTCGGCCTGCGAGGGAGTGTCCCCCGATCGTATAGCTGAGCAGCACGTGGGGGAGTAAGGTGATCTGCATACCTATGTACTTTAAAGGAAGCAAAAAAGATCGATCAAAATGCTCTTCTCAGAATACATTTGGTGTATGTACATTAGCTCAGCATGCATTTTAAAATACATGTTTATTTATTTGTTTATCAGTCTAGGATGGGACCCATTCTAGCGAGACTCCTCCGAGGGTCCCAACACAGACATCTACTGTCGAGGTCTCTGGGCCCCACTGCTGGCTCGGCCGGCGAGGCTACCTCGAGGGCCCCCAGCTCCGATCACTGGCATTCAACTCCAATCATGCCATGACCAAACTTAACTGGCGAGACCTAGAGTCCAAGCTCCGACCACTAGCATTTGACTCCGACATACCACGTCCAAACTCTACTGGCGAGGCTCCGTCGCTCCTGTCCAAAGCACATAAACAATAGAAATCAACACAAGGATTTATTCGGAGTACTTGTGATATTTATTGATGAGGCCTGGTGTACCGCCCAATTCGTCATGAGCTCTTGATCAGCAAATATGGGATCTTGTCATGACTCCTTTGCTCGATCCTTGTCCGTAGAGATACCCTCATCTGGTTTTGTTTCTGTGGCATTGACAAATTTATTTAGCTGACCTCGTTTAATCAAGGTTTCAATGACCTTCTTCAACTGTCAGTGGTCTTCATCGTGTTGAGTATTGGTGTTTCATACCAATCTTATTTTGATGATGATCACAACATTATGTTGTTGCTAATGACTCTCATGTTTTAGTCTCTCAGTTTTATTTCAAGAATATTTTTCTTGGAGACTAATCACTTAGTGCAAGGATGGACATCAAGCGAAGAAGGACCATTGCTTGGACTCAAGGAGTGCCAAAGCTTGGAGATGATGGAGAGCACTCAAGGCATCAAGATTGAAGACTTAGACTCTAAGGAAAGCATTGTAATCCATGTAATTTACTTTATTGCTTTCTCTCTCTTTTGAGTCTAGGATTAATGTAATGCCTTGTTAGATGGTTTACTCATTCATGCATATGCATTTCACCATCTTAGTGAGCCTTAGGATTATCATAGAATCCAACCCAATAGGTTCACTTTGTCCAAAGACTCATTTGGAGTCTCTGGCTTTCCATCAGTCGCCTACTGAAGGAATAACAGTCGACTGGGTGATTTCCAGTCGCATGTAGATCCTTCTACAGTCGCCTGATATGCACAGATCAAGTCAACATTTCAATTGACTCAAACTTGAGCTTTACGCACAGTCGACTACTGGTCAATTTACAGTCGCCTGTATATTTACAGTCGCCTGTAGATTGGTCATCAGTCGCCTGAGTAGCGTAAGTGCAATCTCTACATTCTCTCTGTCGTTTCTCCATCTTATTCAGCAGATGACTGATTGAGGTTTTACAGTCGCCTGACTAATAGACAGTCGACTGTATTATTGACATCAGTCGCCTGTGTGCTTAACTGGAGAAAGAGTGCAGCTCTCTGTTTTATTCCATCCCCTGCAGTAGTCGCCTGCTGAAGGATTAACAGGCACATGTCCTGTTCTCAGTCGACTGTACTGTCTTCATCAGTCGACTGTCCTAGCTCAGATTAAATCCGTTGGATATTTTCTAGCCGTTGATCAGTCGACTGTCTTATGATCATCAGTCGACTGTTCCTGTCGTTTTCACCCAGTTTCTAGCCGTTGCAGAATCGATTCTTTGGCTATTTTCTTGGGTTTTGGGGTTTGATATAAGGCTCCTATATATATGAGTATGTTGCCATCTCTTATACTTCTTGATGCTATTGAATATCTCAAGAGATTTATAAGCCACTCACAAACTCCCTCAATTCCCTCTCAAGAGCTCTCATTCATCTTCATGCATTGAAGTCCAGCTCAAGGGAATTCATCCAAGTGCTTTCAAGCATATCTCAACACTTGGAGATCCTCTTCCATCCCTTGCATTCATTCATGAGTAAGCATCTCAAGGCATAGGTAAGAGTATTTATTTTACTTGGTGAATTTGTGTCACTAATTCTCTTTGTGGGAATTAGTCTTTCTCTCTTTGTGGGAGGTTATCTCTTTGTGAGATTATGATATTCTCTTTGTGGGAATAACTCTCTTTGTGGGAGTAACTCTCTTTGTGGGAGTTTAGTGTCCTAGTGTAGGGCTAACCCTAATTCTCTGAGTGGGAGTTAGTGATTCTCTGTGTGGGAGTATTGATCCTCGTGTAGGATTGGTTGGGTCCTTGTGTAGGGCATAAATCCTCTTTGTGGGGTATCTCCTTGTGAGATTTGTATTCACTTCTCTGTGTGGGATTATAGTGGATATTGGTGTGGCTGGATGTACCCAAGTTTGGGGAAACAGGGTAATTCCTTGTGTTTGCGTTTGGATTGATTGTGTCAATTATTTCCTCTTGCATTTATAATTCCACATTTGCAAGTTTAATTTTAATTGGACAATTTTATTGCCATTACACTATTCACCCCCCATCTAGTGTGTGTTGTTAGTATTGCAAGGGTAAGGCGATCCTCACAATTGGTATCAGAACGAGGTTATAGCATACTGCAACAATGGTATTCAACGCCTTATCCGCGTCTCATGAAGAAGGTCATTCAACCGTTCGACCCCCGCTCTTCAACAGAACCAACTACCCAAGTTGGAAGATCAGAATGATGATCTACATAGAGGGTCAAGACCTATGGGACATTACGGAGGTGCCATTTGAGAAGCCCACTGCTCCTGTGGCTTCTAGGACAAAGGCAGAGAAGGACTCGATCAAGTTCAATGTGAGGGCTATGAATGCATTACATTGCGCTTTCTCTGCAAATGAGTTCAACCGCATCTCCATGTGCAAAATGGCCAACGATATTTGGCATACCTTGGAGATTTGTCATGAAGGGACTACGAAGGTAAAGAAATCTAAACAAACTGTGTTTAGATCTAAATATGAAATGTTTAAGATGCAGGAAAGCGAAAGCATTTTAGAGATGTTCACAAGGTTCACTGATATCGTGAACGCTTTGGAGGGACTCGGGAAGATGATTTCCCAAGAGGATCGTGTAGAGAAGATCCTTGACTCTCTCACACCTCGTTGGGAGTCAAAGGCCAACAGAATTTTGGAGTCATATGACACGTCCAAATACACTGTTGAGGAGTGCATTGGTAATCTCATGGCGTATGAAGTGAAGCTTCAACACAAGAAGGAGATTCAACCATCGAAGCCCGAGAAGCCCGAGAAGCAAAAGGGGATTGTATTCCATGCCAAGGAGGAGCCAATCAAGTGGAGGAGGAAATTTCATCGAGAAGCTCCTAGTGAAGAAGATGAGCAAGAAGATGCAAGTGGAGAAGAAATTGAGGAGCTTGCCGAGCAATTCAAATCATTCCTCAAATGCAAGCAAGGTAAGTCTTTGTCAAAGTTTGCCTCCCATTCTAACAAGGTTCCTACTTGTTACACTTGCAGTGGAAAAGGTCACTTGTCCACCGAATGCCCTTCCAAACCCAATAAAGAAGCTTACAAGGGTAAAGGGAAGAAGTATTGGAAAGGAAGGTCCAAGTCCAAAAATCACAAGAAGGGACTTGTCGGGACATTTGATGATTCGAGTGAGGACACTTCGAGTAACAAAGAAGAGGATGCAAAGGAGGATGCTCACGCATGCTTTGTAGCCATTGATGTTCCTACTCCAATCCCCTCTGGATTAAATGAAGAAGAGTTGGATGCTTGGCTCGACGCTTACAATTCCTATGGGGAATCGTGTCTCATGGCTATGGAGGAGAAGTCTTCATCAAGCTCTAGCAAGGATGATGATGATGTTGAGATCGAGAAAGAAAAGACCTCATACGATGAGCTCAAGAACAACTTCAACTTGGTCTCTGAAAAGGCTAGTAAGTGCATCAACTCTTACAATAAATTAAAAGCAAAATATAAGATTGCTAAGAGTAGATTGCATGAACTAGATATTGCAAGTGTAATTCATGATGAAAGGCATGTTTATGACACTTGTGAGAGAGACACACTTCTCTCTCAAGTTAAGGAATTGAGTTCAACTAATGAAAATCTTGTTGCTCAAAACCTTAGCTTAGGATCTCACATTCAACAACTTACGTTGAAATGTGAAGAGGAATCCCGTAAGCTCATAAGCTTTGTGTATTCTAGGGATTCACTCCACGATTTTTTGGAAAAACAACATCCGGTAAATCATAGAGGAGGTTTGGGTTATATTCAAAATGTGGTACCCAAACCCACCTCTAATTCCTCTGTTGGTGCAAATACAAGAAATATTGCTAAAGCACCTAAGAAGAATCACCATGCTTTCTTGTACAACAATAGCATCAACAAGAAGCATGTAGATCACGAGGTAATGAGGAAGAATGAAAAATCTTCATTTTTTGCTAAGAAGCAAAATCCTCATTCTTTGCATGCCAAGAAATTTGTTTCTACACCTAAGCATGCCACATCCACCCCTCTTGCAAAGGCAAAACCCTTGCCTAGGAAATCCTTGAGATTATGGATTCCCACTAAGGTTAGTGTGCAAGAGAGGGATAGCTACATCAACTCTCTAGTTAGGGATGTGATCACCTCATGTGATTACATTAGGAAATCAAACTCCTCTTCGGTTTGGTTGCCTAATATTTAGGTTCCTCACACATATGCATATCGCATGGGTATTGTGCTTGTATGTTTATTTGTAGCATACCCATTGTTTGTGTGTGTTTCATGATTTTGAAAATATTTTCCAACTTATTTTTCATGAAAATGGGGACCTTAGGGTTTATTGACATGCATGAATTTTGATCCATGTGTATGTCAATGGGGGAGTTAATATGTTATATGTTAAAAATATTTTAAGACATATTTTAACTCTCATTTCGAATGTTATTTGAGATCATTATTTACATTTGATTATTTTTTATCTCAAACCAAACCTCTTGTTTATTGCCAACATATTTCTTATTATATTTGTTTTGGCAATATTCTTTGTGTATCTTTGAAGCTTGATTTTTCCATATCTATTGCTTTGATACACTTTAGGCCCATGGCTCCAATATTGATTTTAGATCCTAGAAGTCAAAAGTTGACCATGTCTATGATCTAGAGGGAGCATGGGATAGTGAATTGATACCCACTAAAATTTTCAAATTGGTATCATACATCTCCTTTATTCTTGCATATTGTCACATCTTGGTTAAGATGACAAAGGGGGATATTGTTGATGTCCACCTTTTTGACGATGTCAAGGGGGAGAGTTATGCATTATGTAACCTTATAGGGGAGAGGTATATACATATGCATATGGGGAGAGATTTATGGGATTAGATAAACCATTCATGTTTGCATGATACTACCTATTTCATTTGGTTTATGTAATACATGCCTATTATATGTCACCATGATCTTATTTGGTAGAATGACTATTTATTTTTGTGTAGCTCATTGTATAATTGGTGCATATAAGTAGGGGGAGCTCATTAGCATTGTGCTTTAATTATTTGTATTTTACATAATGTGTGTCATCATCAAAAAGGGGGAGAATGTTGAGTATTGGTGTTTCATACCAATCTTATTTTGATGATGATCACAACATTATGTTGTTGCTAATGACTCTCATGTTTTAGTCTCTCAGTTTTATTTCAAGAATATCTTTCTTGGAGACTAATCACTTGGTGCAAGGATGGACATCAAGTGAAGAAGAACCATTGCTTGGACTCAAGGAGTGCCAAAGCTTGGAGATGATGGAGAGCACTCAAGGCATCAAGATTGAAGACTTAGACTCTAAGGAAAGCATTGTAATCCATGTAATTTACTTTATTGCTTTCTCTCTCTTTTGAGTATAGGATTAATGTAATGCCTTGTTAGATGGTTTACTCATTCATGCATATGCATTTCACCATCTTAATGAGCCTTAGGATTATCATAGAATCCAACCCAATAGGTTCACTTTGTCCAAAGACTCATTTGAAGTCTCTGGCTTTCCATCAGTCGCCTGCTGAAGGAATAACAGTCGATTGGGTGATTTCCAGTTGTCGGTAGGTCCTTCTACAGTCGCCTGATATGCACAGCTCAAGTCAACATTTCAATTGACTCAATCTTGAGCTTTACGCACAGTCGACTACTGGTCAATTTACAGTCGCCTATATATTTACAGTCGCCTGTAGATTGGTCATCAGTCGCCTGAGTAGCGTAAGTGCAATCTCCGCATTCTCTCTGTCGTTTCTCCATCTTATTCAGCATACGACTGATTGAGGTTTTACAGTCACCTGACTAATAGACAGTCGACTGTATTATTGACATCAGTCACCTGTGTGCTTAACTGGAGAAAGAGTGCAGCTCTCTGTTTTATTCCATCCCCTGCAGCAGTCGCCTGCTGAAGGATTAACAGGCGCATGTCCTGTTCTCAGTCGACTGTACTGTCTTCATCAGTCGACTGTCCTAGCTTAGATTATAGCCGTTGGATATTTTCTAGCCGTTGATCAGTCGACTGTCTTATGATCATCAGTCGACTGTTCCTGTCGTTTTCACCCAGTTTCTAGCCGTTGCAGAATCGATTCTTTGGCTGTTTTCTTGGGTTTTGGGGTTTGATATAAGGCTCCTATATATATGAGTGTGCTGCCATCTCTTATACTTCTTGATGCTATTGAATATCTCAAGAGATCTATAAGCCACTCACAAACTCCCTCAATTCCCGCTCAAGAGTTCTCATTCCTCTTCCATGCCTTACATTCATTCATGAGTAAGCATCTCAAGGCATAGGTAAGAGTATTTATTTTACTTGGTGAATTTGTGTCACTAATTCTCTTTGTGGGAATTAGTCTTTCTCTTTTTGTGGGAGGTTATCTCTTTGTGGGATTAGGATATTCTCTTTGTGGGAATAACTCTCTTTGTGGGAGTAACTCTCTTAGTGGGAGTTTAGTGTCCTGGTGTAGGGCTAACCCTAATTCTCTGAGTGGGAGTTAGTGATTCTCTGTGTGGGAGTCTTGATCCTCGTGTAGGATTGGTTGGGTCGTTGTGTAGGGCATAAATCCTCTTTGTGGGGTATCTCCTTGTGAGATTTGTATTCACTTCTCTGTGTGGGATTATAGTGGATATTGGTGTAGCTGGATGTACCCAAGTTTGGGGAACCAGGGTAATTCCTTGTGTTTGTGTTTGGATTTATTGCGTCAATTATTTCCTCTTGCATTTATAATTCCGCATTTGCAAGTTTAATTTTAATTGGACAATTTTATTGCCATTACACTATTCACCCCCCCCCCCCTCTCTAGTGTGTGTTGTTAGTATTGCAAGGGTAAGGCGATCCTTACACATCGTGACCATTATCTTGATGGTGTCTGCAAAGTTCGAGATCATCCCTCTTCTCATACTTGCTTGTCATCTTTGGTGGAGGCCAATCAAAATATCCCTCGCCCTTTGTGTAGGCTAGTACTTCGGCCCTAGGTGTGTTGAGTTTGGTGAAGGTCTATTCAACTGCCCGTGATCAGCCTCGGGGGCTCCTATCTCGTCGTCGTCGATCACTGGACTCTCGACAAGCTCCGTCTTGAGGCCAGATTTCCCTCTTTGTGTCGGCAAGGGGTTTGGAAGCATTTATGTTTCAGGCGGCGTATACTTCCTTCGCCATCATATTTCTCTCCGTCCTGGCAAGGAGGTTATCTAAGCCACGAGGAGACTTGTGGTGCAGTACATCAGACACCTTTCTTGAGCACAGCAATGATTATATCATCGTTGCAACTTTCCACATTTAGCCTCTCCAAGTTGAAATGTTGAAGGAAGGCTATCAATATTTCTCATTCTTTCTGTTCAAGGGTGAACAGTTGGTCTAAGCTCCATTTTCTCCTTCTTCCTGCCATGAATTGTTGGTAGAAAGCTTGAGCTAAACTCTTAACAGACCTAATGTTATGGTTAGTAATCCCGTTGTACCAATCCTTTGCAACTTTCTACAGGGTTGTCTGGAAACCACATCAGATGACGGTGTCGTCGGCCCCCTGTATTTCCATCCCACCTTTGTAATCTTGGACATATTCTCGAGGGTCGCCCGAGCCATTATACTTATCCAGGCCAGGCATCCTAAACCTGGGTGGTAAGGGAGCTGAGGTAATTCTCTTTTTAAGTGGATTATGCTCCTTGTCTGAGCTCAAAGACAGGAAATGAGGTCGTCGTGTGCTAGCTCAGTGCCTTGGCCTCCTACTCCGATCGGTAAAGGCACTGGATGAGTCGCCCTCATTCCCACCTGAGCTGTTAGGAGGACACGGAGGAGGAGGGTTGTCTCCCAAATCTTCCGTTTATGTCATGCCTTGGATAATCGGGGAGGACTGCATCTATGGTTCCTCTTGCGGCCATCCCTTACACGTTGATCATCATTTTTTCCAGGACAACGAGATCCATTCCCCTTAGTTGGGGGGTCCATAGGCTTTGAGTCTAGCAACAGAAGAATCGTTGCCCTTATTTTCACTGCTTCGACCTCCTTCAGGAAAAACGGGTTCGTGGTAGTGTTGTGGTGGTTGATGAAGGGTAGTTATAGGGATGACCTACCGCTCTGAGCTAGGGTCCTCGTTTCTTTGGCCTTCTGGTGTGGATGGTAGTAAGTCGGGGAGCGGTTCAGTATTGGTATACTGTAACGGTCCGTATTTTTTCAATGCAACTATTCACGTATTTTCAATTTTTTAAAGCTATTTTGTAATGGTTCGTCAGGAGTTTTACGATTTCAAAAATTTCTTATAAAAATATTTTGAAGTATCAGACTAGTTACGGAGTATTTTAGTAAGTTCGGGTTCCATCAAATATCTCTAAATAATCTGATAAAAATTCATTTTCAATTTTTTTAACGAATTTTTTTTCTCTACAAACGTCTTCAAAATGTTTTCAAACTTCTACGATAGCATTCTATGATCATTTAGGGCTCCTCATATTAATTTCGTAATTTTCTGAAGTCAAATCAATAGAAAACCCGCAAACCCGCTTCCTAAACGTTTTGGTCTAAGACTAGTATCTCTGTAGCTCAAACCCTGAAACAGACTTTGTATTCGCGATGCTCGCGTCGATACGATCTCGTGGGTATGTTTTTGTAATTTTTCGGACACGTTTACTAGTAGGGGCAAAATCGTAATTTCATAATGTACATTTGTTAATTACCTTAACTAATTACCTTTTTACCCTAATCCATTTACTAATTACCTTAACCCAAAAAGATTAACACGTTTCAAAACTTTTCTAAGTTTAGTCAGAGACAAAAACCTAATCTCATTAACATCTACCTAACCTATTAATTAATATTTGACTAAGCTTTTAATTAACACTCTTAATTTTAAATTCATATTATTAATTATATAACCCCCTCTTACCCTGCTCTCTCCCTCGCTCAGCATTAACAAAACCCAACCCCTCTCACTTCGAAACACACGCAACCCACACACCCTCTCTCGTTCACTCACACTGTATCCATCTCTGTCTCTTCCCCCCGCTCTCTCAGTCTCTCTCTCTCTCCCCCTATACCTCGCCTTCAACCCATGGGGGGACGCTCGTCGCCGGAGCTCCGCCCAGCGACATCCATGATCGCCCTCGTACGGCCACCAACAGCTCCGCCACCCGCTTCCTCTTTGAAGCAACATCACCGCCCGCTTATCGTCGCTCGCGTGCCTCCGTCCACCGAGCTTCGTGCACTGATCCACGCCACCGATCTCGCCGTCGATAGGAACCAATCCCCCGCCGCTCGACCTCGCTCCGACGTGCTCCGACAACACGCCCCTGTCAGTGCTCCTCCTCCGTTCGACATCAACCCTCGACGATGCTCCGCCCAGCGTGCCACTCGTCTGCCGCTTCTCCGAGAGCTCCCGCCACCGTCCGCTCGCCTGCGACCCCGCCGCCCACCACGAAGACTTCGCCATCGCCCCTCCTCGAGCTCCGACATCATGACCGTGCCGCGTCACCGCCCTCGCCTTCGCCTCCGCCTCCTCCCGCCGCTAGTGCGCCGCCTTCCTCCGCCGTGCCCTCCTGATCTACACCCTCTGACGTCGAGAACACAGAACCCCTTCCCCGCCTCGCATGCACGTAGGAACGAGCGAAGGTGAGGTTTGAAATAAGAAAACGTATTTTTTTTATAAATCCGTATGTACTGGTAAATACTCATATTAACAATTATTAAATAGTTTTATTGGCTTTAAATTGATAATAAATAATATAAGGGTCAGAAAAAATACCAGACTAGCTCCAAAAAAATCAGAAATGATATTCTAGACCCAATGGCACTAGTTTCATCATGATCAGATGCTTTGTTTTTCCAGAATTAATTTTTAAGCCTAAATTTTAAATACGTTGTTTTCGTTCAAAAATCTGTAACTTATTATTTTCACGTACAAATGATATGTGATAAAAATATATGCTATAGTACTCTTCGATACGGTCATTTTGACAGCTCAGTTGAACCATTTCGATGCAGATTGCATCCAGAATAAATGTTTGAATAAATATGTTACTAATTGAAAAATAGTTTTAAATTATTTTTGAGCTTTTAAAAATTATAAAAATTATAACAAGCTTCAGCAAAATATTTCCTCTTGCAGAAAAATTATTTTCAACATATCTAGCCTATAGAAAAATTTAGAACGGTTTTCGACTACATTTCTACCAGTTTAGAAAATCAGAACGGTCAAATTATTTAAATAGGAAATGTAGCGTTCTTTAACCAAGTGTTCTTGTGATTGCAGGTGCACCAACATCCGTAGAAGCACTAGATCCAGTCCCGGCTCACTACTACCACCTCGAGATCAGGAAGTCACTTTAATTCTAAACTTAGAAACTAAGTAAGTGTATAAGTACGAACTTAGGATTCTTAACGTGGGCAAATTGTGTGCTAACGAAACTCCCACCATTAAACCAACAATTTTTGTATTCCATGTTGTTGAACTTGTCTTTATCCTCAAATTTCTTAGCATCCACTTTGCTTTACTGGTTTTCAATAAGGAAGTCAACCAGTGGTCATGGTTTAACTATCATCGTAAACAAGGAATTGGTAACAGCATGTGATATGTTTCGTGGAATATCTCGTACAACGACTTGTGAAACAACATATGGAATATCTCGTGGAATATCTCGTAAAATGACTTGTGGAACAACTTGTGGAATATCTCGTGGAATATCTCGTGAAATGTCTAAAGGAATATCTCGTAAGAAACATGAAATCGATACACACGACACTGGGGTTTGGGGTAACTCATTGTAGAGAAAGTGTGGGAGCTATGACCGGAGTCACTCTCTCTCGTCTTGTCTCGTCTCATTTTAAAGGTATGTTGTGGTTGACGCCCGGAATTGGCCCCCTGTGGCAACGGATGTGACCCATGGTTGCATATCATACTTTCCTACATGAGTCACATCACATAGTTTAGGGCGTCTTATTCAGTACTTAATGCCTTCTAGTCTTACTATTGCTATCACCATGATTGCTCTTATACGTTACTTTTTGTTCTCTCCAACTTGAGTCACGTAGTTTCGTGTAAAAGCATTTATCGATGGCACGCATATGAATGATAAGCTTCCTTCAATGGACCATGATCCGGTCAATGTGCTTGGCTAAGTTTATTGGATCACCCTTGCTAGACTTGGGATAAGTGATCCTGGCTTAGTCACTTCCCTGGCCGTGTTCCGCTGGACCGCAAAGATGTGAATCATGATTATGTAACGCCATCGATCTTCATCACTATCACCCTTTCATTAGTTAATACAGTCACCTTTACTTTACACGTTCCATGCACGTTACTTACTACACTTGTGTAGTCATAGTACTTTACTTGTCATATCTTTAGCTACAGCTGTAGCATGTTCCATTTGCTTAGCCTGCTTTACACTTGCTCTACCACAGTACAGTTGTTCCCCTTTCCGGTTCGGTTTACTTTTACTACTCAGTTGTGCACAGTCCTTGCTCAGTACTTTACTTTTCACTCTGGTTTGCTCGTACGTAGTTACTTTTGTCATACTTGTGCACTGCTTCTTTTCTATATTTAGAACTATTGTGACTTACCTTCGGTTCCATCTATGGCACCGACAGCCGACAACCAGATCATAGAAGAGGCCCCTGAGGTTTGAGGAGCCAGAGTTCGACCCGGAGACTGTAGGGTTTTAGCTGTTTGTGTTGGTGTGTGTGCTATGTATTTCCTTTCCGCATTTTCTCTCTGTATTTCCTTTATGTATTTGGTGAGAGAGTGTTGTTTGCTGTTGTACTTTAAATTATGGACTGTAATAATGTACAATGGTTTGAGTATTTTTGTACATCTCTGCATCGTGGCTATTTTGGTTTCACTGGTAACTTGCAGGACCTGCGCAAATATCAAATAAGTAACAGACCCCTTGAAAGCGGGTCGTTACACATACTATGGCCCTGCAGTCGATTGGAGCTGCTTAGTCGTCAATCGTTCAATTATGGAAGTTAATGTCTGAATGTTGACATTGACTTCCTGAGAGAACGCTTGGAATTGCTCAATGTTACCAGTTGCGGCTCATATCCTCCCTGTGAAGAAGAGCTACGGTCTTCATAGATCATGGGGGCATCTGTCTCCTGCTAGTGTGCGGCCCCTCAAGTCCTTGATTGGTGGGGGTGAGTTGACATTGTTGATGGTACATGGCGACATGGGACTCCGATTTCCCACAGACGACACTAACTGATGACATGTAAATCTGTCCACCATGAGTAGAAATCTGACAATGATGCCTCTGGTGACGTGGTGCTCTGTCAGCTATAGAGTGGGACTCGAGAACTGGGTCGGTGAGAGCTGGGTCTGAGCTATTAGGTTGAAGCATGGCCTAACTCCGAGCTATCTTCGTAGGTCTGCAACACATGAAAATCGTCAGGGGGTTGGATCTGAGTTTCGATCCAAATCCCCTCGGATTCATAAATTCGTAGCTGACTAAGAAGATGTTGGGAAATTGAGACGCACCCTAGTGGAGTTTTGATGATGTTCACAAATGATATATGTACTACTAATTTTTAATTCAATTGTGTGTAGTATGAAAGCAATGTGATAAACAACATATTAAAGCCATGAAGAAACTAAGATGTGGCATAGCTCGAAAACGAAGACATTGAAGCCATGATCGTGGAGTCATTCTAAAGTCAAGACTTGCAGCAGGTGAAGAATCAATTGAAGACCAAAATGAAGAGTATATGGCCCAAGAAAAGAAAACAAGAGCCAAGAACTCAAAGTGTGTGAAAGTGTGTAAGTTAAAGTATTAGTGTGTTAAAGCCATTATCTTAGAGTTACACACACATAAATCCTAGAAAAATGTTTTTTAAAATGTATTAAAATGTTTTAAATTAGTATATAATTATTTTTAAATGATTTCAAAGTACTTTTATAGAGAAAAACTCATGTATCACAGAATACCCGACTATCCTCACCCTGATAGTCAACTATCTGGATGCGGATTTTGAACTAGAACTTTCTGGACTATAGTAGCCAACAATGTCCTTATGATAACTAACTATATGTAAAAATATATCCACCAATCTCCTGGAGATAGCCGACTATCTGGGTTAAACGGCTAGTTTTTAAAGAAAATGCAATCTACGGATTATAGCCGTTTGTAGACGTTAGGAGATGGACTTTTGAACCGTTTTGAATTGTTTTCCCCTCCATAAATACCAGAGAGTTAAAAACTTTTACATAATAATTCTTGAGCAAGTTTCTATAATTTCTAGCTATATTTTCAAAAGCTCTTATTCTCAAAAGTTCTTTTTCAGTCCATTGTTTTTAATTCTTTTGTGCTAATATTTTCTGATCTTTTTATATACTTTTTGGCCTCTTTTAAAGCTTGATTTTAATCTCTAAGCTTAAAGCTTACATTTTCAAGAGATTTATTTCAAGTTTCATTTGATCTATTTGTGCTTCACTTACATATTTTTTAAAGATAAAAAAGCTTTGATTTTCTTTATAGCCACTCAAAACATGAAGCTCCATTATTGTGGCTATAGGATCAAAAGGGTGTAAATGATCGATGACACAAAGTTTGTAAGCCTTTCGAGAAGGCGTTGGTAAGGTGTTGTATTTCCTTGTGGAAGGGATTTTTTTGTATTGGTGGGAAATTCCTAGTTATTTTGTAACTAGGTGGTTAGGAAATCCTAACAAGAAGAGCTAGGTATGTGTATTGCAGGTTTTGCAATAGTGGATTAAATCCCGAGTGAGGTCGAGAATTGGATACACCCAAGTTGTGGGGAACCATGACAAAATCTCGGAGTTTGCGCTGTGACTACTCTTTTGTCTATCTGCTTTTTTATTTTGCTTGTGATCTATATTCTGTTGTGCCTATTACCTTCATCTTTATTACAAGCTTTATATATTTGTATTGAGTAAGTACCAAGAGTGGTAACTCTCCTTAGAGGCTTAGGAAACTTTGTTAGAAGGGTTTAAATTATCGCAAAAAGTTTTTATCTTTATATACAACACTATTCAACCCCCTTCTAGTGTCGGTTGCCATCTACAGGATTCGACATGTTGTATCGGAGCAAGGACTAAGGCAATTGCATCAACATCACACCACCCATAGGGACTCAATACCATGCGACCACCATTGTTCAATGGAACAAACTATGCAAGCTGAAAGATCCGAATGAGGACACACCTGCAATCATTGGACATCTATGCGTGGACCATTACAAAGAACAAATAAACATCTCGAGCCGAAACAGAAACTGATAAATGGTCAGCAGAAGAAAAGAAAAAAGGTAACCTAAATGCTAAATCGATGAATGTCCTATTTTGTGCTGTGACACGTTCAGAATTCAATCGAGTGTCTTAATGTGAGACATCACATCAGATCTGGCACACGCTCGAGGTAAGTCATGAGGGCACGGAAAAGGTAAATGAATCTAGAATAAACATGTTGAATTCTAAAGTCGAAAGTTTTAAAATGGAAGAAGGCGAGAGTATTGGCGAAGTTAATATTGTTTTACTAACATTTGCAAATGAGCTTACATGACTAGGAAAAAGGATTCCTAAATATGATCAGGTAATAAAGATAGTAAGATCCCTAAGACCGAAATGAAAGGGAAAACAACCGCAATCAGTGAGGCACACAACATGACAATCACCCTTGAAGAACTAATGGGAAATCTCATAGCGTATGAGATAGAACTTGAAGAGGACAAGAAAATAGAAGAAAAGCCTAAGAAGAAGAACTTGGCCTTCACAGCTATTGAAGAAAGCTCTGAATCCGACTACTCTGATCAAGACGAGAAGGAGATCGCACTCATGTCAACGAAGTTCAAAAGATTACTCCGAAGTAAGTATGTTAAAAGATAATATCATTTTACTAATGAAATTATTTGATTTGGATGTAACAAGCCAGGTCATGTAAGAAGAGACTACCTCTTGGAAAAGAACCACGACAAAGGAAAGGGCAATGAGAAGGAGAAGGAGAAGGAGAAGGAGAAGAAATCACAAAAACAAGAAGTTTGGAAAGCCAAAGAAGACGGCATTCGCAACATTTGATCAAAGCGATGTTTCCAGCTCAGACGAATCGTCAACTTTATCGGACGAAGAAGAAGAAAGGGAAGAACGAGCACACACGTGTTTCATGGCCTTGACTTCAGCCAAGGTAAGAACGACTACCCCTCCTACTTCATCGCAAAATTTTAGTGAAGACGACCTTTTGACTAGTGATAATGATGATAGTGATGATGATTTTGACAGTAAAGGTGCATTTGAGGAGTTATGCAATGTTCATGAAAAATTAATTAGACATCACCATAAATTGGATAAGGATTTTAGGACATGCACCAAGAAAATAGAAGAACTTGAAAAGGAGAATGAGATTTTGATGAACAAAAATAGAACACTTATAGATGAGATCAATGGACTACAAATTAGAATAGATGACTTAGATATTGACTACCACAAAAAGCAAATACGATGATCTTTACAAAGTTGTGGACAAGTTCAATAAAGGAAAAGGGAAACTTGATGATCTAATTGAGAAGCAAAAACCATTGGGGAGTAGAACTGGCCTAGGATTTGATCAATCTCACCCTAAGCATGTAGCTAGGCATGTTGTTAATAATTATAATCTCAGTAACAGGTTGATTAAAGTGTGGATCCCCAAGAACGGGACAAACCAAATGACGGACATGTATGTGACTGATTTTTTGCTTAATGTTCATTATAACAAAAATTATAAATATGTACATAATGAGAATACTAAACCTCATTGGGGTTGGTTTCCAATAAAATGACATCCTCATGTCATGACTAATCCTTCAGACCATCTGAAAAGGGTACCAAACTTATCTTGTTTTATTTTCAGGTACTCAAAATTGAAGGGATTAGCACACGAACTCCTCTTGCAACTCAAAGTTCATACATGTCTAGAGGGAGGAGTCAATACAATTTGTAAGAAATTTAAATTGATTTATTTCATTTTAATGTATGTATATGCTCTTGATTTCCTTACAGAGGTTAGAATAATGGTAGAATGATTAGAACTAATTAGAAATTTGTTTGACATGATTTAGAGATCGTTTGAGCCTTAGAATTAACAGGAGTCGGCCGATAGCTGATTATTCAAATCAGATAGCCGACTATCTGAGCCTCACAACATACATGTAAAATCTCTGCTTTGTGATAGCCGACTATCGCAGAGCCAATAGCCGACTATCAGCTGTCAGTCCCACATTGCAGCCGACTATTGGTTTGGAGATCTTGGGTTTCACTTGATCCTATTGGATTTTTATTTCATTCTTTCAGTCAACCCTATTATGTTGGAGTTATCGTGACAATCCATCTCAATCTATGATTTGGATTTCACCTTTACAAGATAAAACCCTAGAATTTACCATTTCATCGCTTTCATCTTTTTAGCCCCTAACTCTGAAACACACTCAAATTTCTTTTTCTTCAAAGCTTCAAAGTATTTCTTGAAGAATTTTTGGTGGAGTTCTAATCTCTTTAGGTATACACATCTCACTTTTAATCTATTTTTTCATAGCACTTAGTTTGCATCATGGATATGCGTAGAGTACCCATCACCAAGAAGAAGAGATCGGTCCCTTCTTCTTCGCAACCTACACATGCACATTCAGGGAGGGAGATCATTATCCCCTATCTCAACAAATTGGACCTTATGTTTAAATTTGACAAAAACTCTAATAAGACCATCATTCAGGAGAGATTTGTCAAAGTTAAAGATTTGGAAAATTATGGGATTGCCACGATCTTAGAA
Source organism: Scilla litardierei (assembly GCA_030789695.1). Lineage (NCBI taxonomy): Eukaryota > Viridiplantae > Streptophyta > Magnoliopsida > Asparagales > Asparagaceae > Scilla > Scilla litardierei. Next base: position 319,719,557 of record CM061133.1, read on the forward strand.
TCTCAAGGCCTTAAGAACCTATTCTCTATTGTTAGTTCATGCTAGTGTTATCTGAGACTAGTGAACTTATTCTACACCAACATGGCCACCGAGAGAGTCTCTGTAGGTGCTAAGTCCTCCACCAAAGTCTTAGACATCCAGATGAACATAGACACCTTCTATAGGACTGAGACTTGGGATTCCTAGCTCTGGCGCACTTCTACGAGAGATTATTATGAATGATGTGGACATTTATAAGGTTATGTACCTAGAAGGTAGGTCATATAGAGCCTCCTTACCCACTAGTGACCTACAACCCATTGCCCGCATCCTAGCTAAACCAGGCTCAGCAAAATCCTAACCAAAATATAAGGCACATTGTCAAAGTTGATTTACTAAAATGCCCCTTCATTACAGCCTTCTATTTTGGGAGGAGGTGAGCTTATTCCCAATATTCTCAGGCTCTCTCTCAATTTTATGTATTATATAATTTATCTATCAGGTTCTTCGAAGGAGTTGGAGTCGATGCCCTTACCCAATGTTTGACTTGTTAATGCTTTTAACTACTGTTGTGCATACGGATCAGTGCGACGACCCACGATAGATGGAAAGACATCATCTAGAATCACTTACACATGCGATAGGTGCAAGGAAGTCGCCCCAGACCCACTTATGCACGCGATGATGGAAAGGAATCGTTCGGATCCACTTGCACATTACAACATCAACTACCCAACAAAATTACAAAACCCCAAATTTTGTTCAAAATTAAGTAGCCAAAACCACAGATTTTACTAACATTATCCATTTCTTAAGTCAACAAATGTTGTGCATCTCCTTTGTTTCCACGAAATTCATCTCTTCTGCTTGTAGAAATACTTGGACCTGCAATAACTTTTTTTCTTTCTCCTTGCATGCCAACAACGAGATAGAAGAAATTAAACGACTGGAGAAAAAGAAAAGAAACAATCGATCTTTTCTTTTCTCTTGATGTGTTTAAATATACAAATCATCAAGGGTATAAAAGTAATCTATAGTATGATATAAATCCAGGTTGTTTGGTAACTAATAACCGCGGATCTTTGCAAGATGTGGTTCATTGTATCAGGACACAATTAGCATTGAATGCCATTGATGTGATCCTGGTCTTGGGGAGATTTAGTCTACTTTTCTTATAATCTTTACAACATGTGGTACGTTGTATCGGGTCACAATCAACATTGAATGCCTTCGATGTGAGACCGGATTTGAGGGGTTTTAGTCTAATTTCGTTATATGTCCTCACAAAATGATCGGTAGAGATGACAAACAGTTTGTCCTGTAGAAGTTCAAAACGATCCGCTGGAAGACTCTTGGTAAAGATGTCTACTTGATTGTCTTTGGTGGAGATGTGTCACACTTGAAAATTGCCCGATGTAGTTTGCTATCTAATGAAGTGGTAGTCCATCGTGAAGTGTTTGGTTCTGGAGTGAAAGGCCGGATTGGAGGAGAGGGAGATAGCCTATTTGTTATCACACCTGATAAGTGGTTTATCTTGGAGAGGAACATGTAGATCAGACAGTAAAAGTTGCAGCTAGATAAGCTCTTTAGCAGTAAGAGAAAGAGACCGGTACTCAGAATTTGTCAAGCTGTGGGCAATGGATGGTTGCGTCATAGTGCTCAATGTGATTGGGTTCTTTCCAAGAAAGATACAGAGCCCATTCATAGATCGTTGATTAGTTGGGTCTCCACCCCAATCAGCATCAGAAAAGACGACGAGTGAAAAAGGGCTCAGATGAAGAAGAATGACATGAGTTGGTGGGTCTTGAAGATATTGAAGGATTCACGTTGCCGTAGTGAAATGGGAAGCATGAGGTGCATGGAAGAATTGACACACCTGATTAACGGCGAACGATATGTCAGGTCGGGTCAATGTAAGATATTAGAGGACGCCGACCAAATTGCGATAGTATGAGCCATCATCTAGAAGAGGATCTGAGTTGCTAAATGGTCGATTTTAAGCGACGGGAGTTCGGCTCGGCTTACAATTGGAGAGGCCAGCCTTCTGTAGGAGTTCATTTGTGTATTTAGATTGGTGGAAGAAGCAGCCCTGCGAGCCGCGTTGGATCTCTAGCCCTAAGAAGTATGATAGGTCGTCGAGATCTTTTAATGTGAATTCTCGTGCCAATTCCCTATGAATTATCGAACAAAATTGGGGGAAGAGCCTATGATAAGGATGTCTTCGATATAAAGAAGCATGACTATCTTCTGGTCACTGTTAGTTCGGACGAATAGCGAGGAGTCGGCAGTACTCGAAAGAAATTCGTGAGCTCGGAGGAACTGGGAGAAGTAAGCGTACCACTGCCGATGTGATTGATTGATGCCATATAAGGCTTTCTGAAGCCTGCAGACATGGTGTGGGAGAGAGCGATCTTCGAAGCACTGAGGTTGTGCCATGTAGAGGTCTTCATCAATGCTGCCATGTAGAAAGGCATTGGAGACATCTAGTTGCCTGATTGGCCAACCAAAGTGGAGAGAAAGAGCGATGAGCAGGAAGAAGGAGCCATGTTTCGCCACCGGACTGAATGTCTCAGCATAATCAACACCTTCCTTCTGATGGCAGCTCTTGGCTACAAGCCAGGCTTTGTACCGAGCAATGGAGTCGTCGACATTCTGATTGATTCGGCACACCTATTTGTTGCCAATGACATTGGCTGATGGAGGAGGATGAACAAGATCCCACGTTTCTTGCTGGCGAAGAGCATTATATTACTATTGCATTGCAGCGACCCATTCTGGTGTTTTTGCGGCCGATTTGTAAGAGAAAGGCTCTTTGATAGAGATATGTGTGTGAAGATTTAGTGGTTGTCGGGGTTTGGTGATGCTGACCTTGGAGCATGTTATCATAGGATAAGTCAATGATGGATCAGCTATTAAGGTTGACAAGGTAAGGGTTGGCCGTGAGCAGTGGGTTATAGTCGACAAGGTAAGAGGTCGGATGATGAGTTGCCAAGGTATGATTGGTAGGTTGAGTAGGTGAGGGGAGATTGGTCGGTATGTGCGGACAATAGGTTGGGTATTATAGAGGTGTGGTCGGGTTGGATGGGTTTTGGCTCGAAGGCATTGAAGGATTGCTTGGTGTAGGGAGTAGGGTGGGAAAAGGGTGGGCAGTAAGTGGATTTTGTTAGTTTTGGCTCGGATTATGGCTCGGAGAGCTTGGTAGGATAGAATAGGTTAGGGGAGCTGATAAATGAGTCGGTGGACTTATGGAATAACTCGGAGAGTTTGGGGTGATATGAGTATTAGTATGTATTGATGGGTTTTTTGAAAAGGGAAAGATCATCTCCTCGAACTGTACATGTCGACTGATGTATACCTTTTGTGTGGAGAGTTCCATGCAATTGTAAGCCTTCACATGGTCAGCATATCCAAGTAATACATAGGGTTGCGGGCGAGCTTCAAGCTTGTTGTGCTCATATGGCCAAAGGCATGGATAGTAAAGGAAGCCAAATGTTCGGAGCCATTTGTAATCAGGTAGTCTTTGATGGAGAATATCAAATGGCGACTTGTTGTTGAGAGTGGCTGATGGAAGCCTATTGATGAGGTACACTGTCGTCTTTACCGCATCAGGCTGGTATTTCTTTGGCTTAGATGCTGTCAAGAGAAGAGCAATTGTTGTATCGATGATGTGTAAATGTTTTCTTTCATCGACACCATTTTGTTATGGTGTGTATGGGGCAGAAGTTTAATGTACGATCCCAAGTTGGCGAATGATAGAGGAAAATTGATGATAGCAAAATTCTACCTCGCCATCGGATCGGGAAATTTTTATTTTTGCATTAAATTATCGTTCAACCATGGTTTGAAAGATCTGAAAGGCAACAAACACATGAGATTTTTGATGTAGAGGATATAGACAAACATGACTAGAGTAATCGTCAATGAAGCTGACCTAATAATGGAAGCCTTTATTAGACAGAACAGGAGCCCGTCCCCATACATCAGAATGAACTTAAGATAGAGGAGAATCTTCTATTGATTTAGACGAATGAAATGGTAATTTGAGACTTTTGCTCATAGCACATTGAGAGCAAGTTTTTTGTGATGATAGCTTTAGCGACAGTTTGGAGGCTACTCTGGATACGGTAGGAGGAGCTGGATGACCAAGGGGTCATGCCAGAGAGAACTCGAACAACTTGAAACAGAGAGGGAGACAGGGTTGGAGAGAAGCGAGTAGAGACCATGCCTATTCAGACCTTGAAGAATGGTTCTACCAGGTTTTGCATCCTGTATAATAAAATCAGAGGATGAGAATTGACTGACGCAATTATTGTCGCGCATAAACTTGTGCACGGAGAGCAGATTCTTGGAAAATTTGGGTGCATGCAGAACATCGTTGAGATGTAGGGTAGAAGGTAGAGAATGTAGAGAGGATGATCCAATGTTGGCAATTTTTGCACTTGCACCAGGGCCAACAAGGATTTGTCGGTTATTGTCGCATGGGTCATTATTTCCAGTTAAGATTGATCATAGGTAGTATGATCAGTAGCACCACTATCAAGGTACCAATTTATGCATGTAGAAGAGGTGGGTTGAGGTTGAGCGACATACACTTTTGACCTAATGGTGTGCGCAGTGAGCCTGTAGCAGTCAAGTGTGTAATGGTTGTCTTTGCCACACACTTGACATGGAATACGATGTCTGGAGGAAACCATGAGAACTTGTCATTGATTGGCGACTGATCTAGAAGCACTGGCGAGTGATCTTTGTTGATAGGAGATTGTTGATAGCAACGATCTGTGAACTTCGTGTTTGATGATAACAAACTTGTGTGAATGTTTTTAACGTGTGTATTGAGTGTTTCAGGAACGACGAACGTATGATTTACTCATGGAGGGACTTGGTCAATGTGCAAAGGAGAACAAGGAAGTACCAAATTTTATTATATACTTATATGCCATGTTTTTTTTTCATAAGCTAATCACAAAATGCTCTCACATTTTACAACGTGCCTGGGCCTTAATTTGCTAAAAGGTATGTTGACAAAATTGTTTTGATTGCTTTTTTTAAGAAGGCCTGCACATGAAAAAAAATCAGAGAGCACATGCTAGTAGTAATAAAAAGCCATTTGATAACCAAGCTGTACTCTCCTATTTTGATTAAAAAAAAGGCTGAACTCTAAGAGCCGCACTTCTCATATATTTAATATTGATCAAATATTTAAGAGGAGAAGTGCGCCGCATTTTTTTTACGCATCATCATCTCTCCTTTTAAACCTAGAGAGAACCCAAAAAAGGAGAGAGCCTGAGCCGTTTTTTTGTGAGAAACCCTAGAGGCTGAGCTTCCTCCCTCTCTCCCCTTTCTTTTGAAAAGATCAATCCAGCACAAAGTTTATTAGAGGAGTTACGCATCTCACTTTTATCTCTCTACCAAATTTTCACAGGGCACAATTATTTTTGCAAACTCAAAATCCCTTCAAGGCCGAATTCATCTTAGCATCTGCAAATAAAAGTCAAGGGCGCACGCATCAAGAATTTTCCGAGAGCACAAGATTAATTTTTTTTTTTGGGAAAGCACAAAAAAGAAACTGACGCATCATCCCCTAAAAAGAGTGCATGCCGAAACATTGAATTCACATGAGAAAAAGGTAATCAACTTCATGTTATTTGATTAAATTCAATTCTCCTTGTGCCTTATTTTGTTTTGCAGGTCATCAAAAGGACAAGTACGTGATTCTTTTTGGGTTGCATGTAAAACAAAAGAGATAGAGAAGGGTGTTACTTGCTTTACTTTAACCCCTTCCACCATTGAAGTACACCAGCCTGCATAACAAAGGTAAGTTTTTGTCACACAATTGTTTAAATCTTGGGCTTTGTTTTTTGCAGGGTAACCAACGCAAGAATTCGCATATTTCCATAAGAGGGGAAATTTTTAGGGGGCTGCCGAATTTTGTGAGAGGGGTCTGTTGAGAGCTGCGCACAAAAAGAAAGAGCAGGCAGCCGAACCTTTGGGGAGATCACCAAGCACAGCCGCAAGATCGAATACATAGGGAAGGGCGCACACAACAAGTCAAAAGGCCAAGCAGCCGAAACAAATTAGCAGGGTGCCATCGAAATTCTGTGTTTGCATCTTCAACCAAAAAAAAACAGGGAGCACATCTATTCCTCTTCTTTTTATTTAATTCTCCAAGAGCACCAAGTTGTCTTTTAATACTTGTTCCTTTTTGGTTGCAGGTGAGGTTTAAGAACTCCTTATAAAAGTGTTTAAAGCCGTAACAAGTGGTGGCTGCCGAATTAATTCAAGAAACTTCACCTTTTTGGTTGTTAATGCTGAAACTCGAGTACTAATTGTCGCAAGCTGAGAGAGAGCACACATATACCAATTGCCGCAACTTGAGTTGCTGAGGAGACGAGACATCAGAGACTACATCTACGTCAGACGAGATCTGACTCGTGCCTATTGACGAGGATATCGCCGCTACACAAACTGAGATTCCTAAACTCTATTTATTATTATTTTGTGTAGTTGTTGTGTTAGATCCTCGTAGGGGAAACTTTACCTTTTGTGTTACTTTTTGGGGACCTGACGACTAGGGAGTCGTCACGGAGGGAGAGCATCTGACTAGATTGATAGTGTAGAGCACGTGGTGTGCGTACGAGCTAGGTGAGAGTAGATTTGGGATCTTGACTCATTGTAGTTGTACTTGATTACATATCTATCTAGTAGTTGCTTTCGGGGGCTGGAGTAGGTCGTGGTGTAACGGCCTGTTTCTATCGTACCTTCTCCGTGCACGTGCTTTTGATCGTGCACGTGTTTATTTTAGACTTTATTTGTTTTTGAACGTTTTCGTGTGATATGTCGTCGTGATCGTCTCTGAAAATATTAGATTGTGGAATAACTTGGGAACGACATATCTCGAGTCGCTCTTCCGCGATACTAACTTATTTGACGTGACGTCGCGACTTTCTGTTTTGACACGAGACGTTTCTATTTTTAGTTTCGTCCCTCGACGTCGAAATTTAGATCCGTCTTCTCCACACTCTTTCTTTAGTCGTCCCGAACACACCAGAATTATTTTATAATTTTTGGACTTAATTTGACCTATTTTCTATTTTTTTGAAAGCTTTAAATAATTTTAAAACCTATTTTTATAAAAGTTTTAATTACAATAAAATTTCTATATTATAATAACGTATTAAAGAATTTTCTGGCAAATTTTCCGAATTTTTGGCCGCCCCAATTTCGTGTGAGGGAGAGGAGAGTAATTTTTAAGTAAATTAATTATTTTAAATTATTTTAATAATATTTTTCCGAACCCAAACCCTAACCCTAGCTCTAACCTATTTAAGTTAGCCCTAGGAAAAGTTATTTCGTCATAGCTCAAAACCATAGCCGCCGTTTCATCTCCTAAAGCTTCGTCGCAACGTTGCGACGATCGCAACGTGCACGACCGACGGCCGCCCCCGCAAATCTCAGCGCACGACCGGAGCTGCTCCCCGCATCGCCGCTTGCAGCGCCCGCTGCATCGCCCCCCGCTGTCGCCCGCTCCGACCGAGGCCTTCTCTCGGTCTGACCGAGAGAACAGCCGCTTGGCCGCTCCGCTGCACCGCTCCGCATCGCCCTAGCGCCCGACCGATGGGTCCGCCCGCAGCGACCGAGAGGCCGCCCCGCACCCGCTCTCCGCTCCGCCTCGTTGCAAGTTGCAACGCTGCAACTTGGCACGCCCGCTGCGACCGATGAGATCAGTCGGTCTGACCGACGGATTCCTTCGCACCCCCGCTGCAACCGACCCCGCTGCGCTGCTCAGTGCACGACCGAGAGCTTCTCTCGGTCTGACCGAGAGAAACCCTCGCACCGAGGGTGAACGACCGACGGCCTAGTGTCGCAAGTGGGTTTCTCCCACACCAACTTCTGTGGTGGGCCCCCCAAGTGCTCCTGAGGTGTTGTGGGCCCCCTTGGACCCCTAGCACTGCTGTGGGCCCCACTTGGACGTGCTACTTCGCGGATTTGCCGTCTACGACGTTGCGACACGTCGTAGGCCTTCGTCGCAAGTTTGGACTTTTGGAGAATCGTGCGAGGACCAGATCTGAAGCTGTGGAGTGCTCCGATCAGACACGACATCCATTCTACGGCAAACTCCGGTTCAGGTTGGTTCCCCGAAACTCGTAGAAACCCCCACAATAGCTGACTGAACCCTAAACTAAAAACCGTCAACTTGAACTAAATTTAATTTTCAGCTCCTGTAAAACGTTGTACGAACATAGAAAATCGACGAACGGACTAATTTGACTGTGCACATAGGATAGATCGTCGATTAGGTTGATACATCAAAAAGTGACTGTTGACGAATAGGATAGTCCCGATAACCTAGAAACGAAACCTAATATGACTTGATGAATTTGAGACCTGACATCGTCGCCGTGGCGATATTTCAGACGGACTTTTGCGGACGAGACGCTTGGACGAGACGCTTGGACGAGACGCTTCGAGAGGACGACACACTCGCCATTTCAGGCAAGTGTACCCACTTGCGTTTTTGATCGTGCTTTGTGCTTAGGTTGCTAGAACTGTTAGATTGTGAATGTATAGAACCGGACGTGAAATGATAGCGTCTGGGACGACTCCTGACGGCTCAGACTTGACGACGAGGTCTGAGCCTGACAACAACAACTTTTTTTTTCATGCTGTAGGGCTATCATGTGTGTGCGTGTGTGTGGACACCCTAGAATAACCCTTCCCGTCTTGTCACGTCACGTCCCGTCTTGCACAGCCCGCTGGGCAATAGGGCACTCGCCGAGTGATCCCTTGTACAGACTCACAGCCTGCGGGCAATAGGGCACTCTCCAAGTTGAGAGAGTGATCCCTTGTACGGATACACAGCCCGAGGGCAATAGGGCACTCTCCAAGCTAGAGAGAGTGATCCCTTGTACGGATTCTCAGCCTGCGGGCAATAGGGCACTCGCCAAGCTAGAGCGAGTGATCCCTTGTACGGATATCTTGTCTTGTCTTGTCTTGGGGTTTGGGGTTGGGTTGAGCGTGCGCACGGCAAGAGGGTCTGATCCCCCTCGAACCGTAAGGCGTGAACCCTTTCGTGTCTCACTTGTCTTGTCCTGCCTTGCTTCCGTCACGTCACGTCTTGTCTTGACACCTGTAGGCTAGTCCCGTAGTTGGTAGCACACGCTACAACTACTACTTGTTGCGCTTTACTTTCCTGCTACGTTACTTCTCTTGTACTTGTTGTAACCCCAGCATGCTAATCAACCAGTAAAACGTTGTCTAAAAAGTTGATACACTTGCAGTAAAGTCTAACCCTTCTTGTAGACTTTACCTGACGTACAGTTCCTTTTTCTTGGGTGCTGTACGTCAGGTATTTAGCCAGAGTTCGTGGACGAGGCAGACTCGTTGGAGTACGTGGAGCCGAGGACGTCGTCATCAGAGCACGTGCCTGACAAGGACCAGACCTTGAGGTCTTTTAGTCGCCACTTATAGAGGTTATTACTTTCAGTTTTCTTTTAGATAGTCTGTTGCCATGCTTAGGCTTCTTTTAGACTTTGTACTTGTTGAATATCATATCTCTAATTTAATGAATGCAAATTCCTTTTCTGTACTTTTGTTGTTTCGAACTATAAAAATGCAAGAACCTGAAAATCTTTTAAAATGGTACCTCTACAGACGCTTATTGGGTCCGAGCTTCTAAGCTCTGGCCTAAGCGGGCCTCGTCACGTTTCGCTTCCGTCCATTTTGGGAAGCGGGGCGTGACAGGTTTTAGTGGTGGCCCATGCAGGTCTTGCAAAAGTTCGGAACAATAAAAGTACCGCATTCATTGATATCCACGTACAAGTCTGAATTAGTTTCCAAGTCTTAGATAGTAGGAAGACTTAGGTAGACGTCCCAGGTTGATAGTCGGATGCCTTGGTTAAGATTTAGTCGTCCTCATCCTAGCCTATTTTAGCATCCCCATTTGACTCCGATCGTGCTAGAATTTCTAGAGTCCTTCTCTCTTTGTCTTTCGCTCGGATCCATCGACTTCGGGCCCAGCAGAACGTAACCTTGATTCTCTTAGGAACTTTCTCATTAGATCCTGATTATATTCTAGCTCATTAGGAAGTCTTAGAGCTGAGTTGTCCCAAATCTTTAGACGACCCGATGATTAGAACCCTTGTCCTCCAGCATCCCTCTGATCCTTGCAAATTTTGTGCTATCGACCATAGAGTCCCATCGCGGCTCTTCACGATTCATATCTTAAGCGTAATCTTCATGCGATCATTTTTCCTTTCTCTCGACTCTCGTGATCGTTTCCTAACGATCATCACCAATCCTTCGAATCCCTTCCCTGACCAATTCTACCTTCTCTAAAATTATTTTCGACTTTCCTTATTAAGTTTTCGCTCCAGATTGATTTCTTTGAAAACCCCTATATTATATATTTAAAATTGCTGTTTTGGATCGAGTTAAAACTTTTAATTGACTTGGAGCTTTCTGGGACGTAAAAATTTTAAGTCAATATCTCGCATTCGTTTTAAATCATTATTCCTCAAATTCAGTTTTATTTGCCTTGTTTCTAAAATATATATATTACTTTTATAAACTACACAATTTATTTCTACTATCTTGTACTTATTTTCGAATTTTTCCCTTTCCCAAAACCTGCTTCCTTTAAAAGTATTTTTGAAATTCATTATTAAATTCTCCGTCGAATTTGATTTTTTTTTGAAAACTTTTATTAATTATTTAAAATTTCTTATCTTCGGTTGAGTTAAAATTCTTTCGCAAATTTTGATACCTTTCGGTCGTGAAAGTTTTAAGTTATGACCTCGTACTTATTTTCGAATCAGTGTCCATCGAATTTTAGTTTTAAAACTTTGTTATTATTTCGGGAATTCAATATATCATTTTTTCTACCTACGAAATTATTTTAACCATTTACGTACGTACTTTAGAATATTTTTCTAAAACAAAGGGGGATTTTAAATTTCTTACATATAAACATCTCTATGTTCATCGTGCTCTTACTTCAAGAATTTTTGTTTAAGTTCATTTTCATTTACAAAACAATCGCTACCTCATCCCACTTTTATTTCCTTATTTCTTGTTTTCGAAACCCATTATTAAATTCTTCGCTATGTTTGACTTCCTTGAAAACCCTTTATTATATATATCTAAAATTTATTGCTTTTCGATTAAAAGTTCCTTCTTAGATTTTGAAATCTCCTTGGTCGTCAATTTTCAAGTTACTATCTGGAAATTATTACAAATCGGTATCTTTCATATTTTCATTTTTAAAAACCGTGTTAACATTTTGATAATTCAATTTATATTTTTCTGGGCTACAAGATCTATTTCTAAATCACTTACCGTGCATACTTTTTAAAATATTTTTCCTAAACTAGGGGGAACTTCAATTATTTTATTATTATTATATCTGTTCTATGTTTCTCGTGACCACATTTCAAAACCTTTGTGTAAACTTATTTTTTTTCATTTGCAAAACAATCGTTTTACACCCAACCAACTACCTCCTTATCTTGCCTTATTTGACCTCTATCCTTCCGATCTTATTTCGTTCCGCTTTTGATTTAGTTTTCTTTCCTTCTTTCATCTAGACATTAGACCTTGTAGTTATCCATGCTATCTCCAGTTTAGGAGTAGGCCCTCTGGTAGGTGATGTCGTTGCAGTGCTTGAGTATAGGTAGAGTGTGTAGACCTGTATGAGTGTGTCATCTTTAGGATCCTGGTGTTTGTCTCCTGTGTCTTGAATGTGTACTCAGTGTTAACCATGGTATGATGGAAGTTGTCTAAATGACGGTATTCATACTTATATGAATGGTGTCATCGCAGGCAGATCCTTAGACTTAGTTTTAGTTTTAATGAATGGTTTATCTTGGTTGTATGTGACTGTATCAAAAACTTTGTTTTCTTTAAACCAAATCTTTAAAGTTTTAAAACTAGCTCACAAGATCACAAATCACTTAACCTCCCTCATCCATTACCGCAACGCCACACGTTTTTCCAAATGTTTTAAAATATTTCTTTGGCCTTGAAGTCTCTCTTTCTCTTCTCTTCTTTCTTCCTTAAACAAAATTTTCGTGTTTATGATTGTTATATTAATTGGGCCTAGCTATTATCGTTGTAGGATTTTGTTTGCGGGTAGGCTCAGGGAGTGAGATGAGTTTTATTCTGGCAATGATTAATTGATTTTGGGAACACAAGGATGATGGATTAGAATATTTTTTTTGGATGAAAAGAATGAACTGTCTCAGACTTATTTATAAAACCGAAGTGTGGTGGACTCAATGGAGAATTCTGTTTGAATGAGATTAAATGCGAGGAGATGATGACTTATCAGACTTGAGGCTTAGACGGGTAGTAGATAGGAGTAACTGCCGAGAATAGTATGAGTTAGGGTGATCATGAGATTGAGAAGAGCTTATATTAGCATTGAGACTGATTGATGAATTGACGTGAGAAGACTTTGAGGATAACACGACGTGTGGAGATAAATGGATGATTAGGCAGTCGGACTTAATATTGGTTGGGATTAGTTACAGTGAGTAAGATGAGGGGTAATTCTGACAGATCAAAATATTTGGTGGATGAATTTATGGGGAGATATGACGAGAATGTAATGAAGACACGACGATTGCTGATTGGTGAAGGTATTATAGGATAGACAAATGTTTTGTCTTGGATTGGTGGATGACTAGAATCGCGTTTTTTTTGGAGATTTATTAATGTTGGGAAAATGTTTAGAAATTCAAAAGATATTAATGAGCGATGATGATGCTTAGTGGAGTGGTACGATATCAGAAGAGGTTATTATTTCTATGAGAACATGGAGTTGGAAATTGGAACGGTAATGTTGGATCTATATTATTAGGAGGTGAGTTTAGTCGTGGCTTTGCCCAGTGAAAAGATGGATTATGGGGTATTATTGAGGAATGTTGTTCGAAGTTACAGGATTAGAAATCTTTACGAGTAGGTATGAGAGTTGCGGGTATAAGGTTATATGAGTAATATTATTACTAGTGTGAGTGATTCCGAGGGCGGAATCATTTCTAAGGTGGGTAGAATGTAACGGCCTGTTTCTATCGTACCTTCTCCGTGCACGTGCTTTTGATCGTGCACGTGTTTATTTTAGACTTTATTTGTTTTTGAACGTTTTCGTGTGATATGTCGTCGTGATCGTCTCTGAAAATATTAGATTGTGGAATAACTTGGGAACGACATATCTCGAGTCGCTCTTCCGCGATACTAACTTATTTGACGTGACGTCGCGACTTTCTGTTTTGACGCGAGACGTTTCTATTTTTAGTTTCGTCCCTCGACGTCGAAATTTAGATCCGTCTTCTCCACACTCTTTCTTTAGTCGTCCCGAACACACCAGAATTATTTTATAATTTTTGGACTTAATTTGACCTATTTTCTATTTTTTTGAAAGCTTTAAATAATTTTAAAACCTATTTTTATAAAAGTTTTAATTACAATAAAATTTCTATATTATAATAACGTATTAAAGAATTTTCTGGCAAATTTTCAGAATTTTTGGCCGCCCCAATTTCGTGTGAGGGAGAGGAGAGTAATTTTTAAGTAAATTAATTATTTTAAATTATTTTAATAATATTTTTCCGAACCCAAACCCTAACCCTAGCTCTAACCTATTTAAGTTAGCCCTAGGAAAAGTTATTTCGTCATAGCTCAAAACCATAGCCGCCGTTTCATCTCCTAAAGCTTCGTCGCAACGTTGCGACGATCGCAACGTGCACGACCGACGGCCGCCCCCGCAAATCTCAGCGCACGACCGGAGCTGCTCCCCGCATCGCCGCTTGCAGCGCCCGCTGCATCGCCCCCCGCTGTCGCCCGCTCCGACCGAGGCCTTCTCTCGGTCTGACCGAGAGAACAGCCGCTTGGCCGCTCCGCTGCACCGCTCCGCATCGCCCTAGCGCCCGACCGATGGGTCCGCCCGCAGCGACCGAGAGGCCGCCCCGCACCCGCTCTCCGCTCCGCCTCGTTGCAAGTTGCAACGCTGCAACTTGGCACGCCCGCTGCGACCGATGAGATCAGTCGGTCTGACCGACGGATTCCTTCGCACCTCCGCTGCAACCGACCCCGCTGCGCTGCTCAGTGCACGACCGAGAGCTTCTCTCGGTCTGACCGAGAGAAACCCTCGCACCGAGGGTGAACGACCGACGGCCTAGTGTCGCAAGTGGGTTTCTCCCACACCAACTTCTGTGGTGGGCCCCCCAAGTGCTCCTGAGGTGTTGTGGGCCCCCTTGGACCCCTAGCACTGCTGTGGGCCCCACTTGGACGTGCTACTTCGCGGATTTGCCGTCTACGACGTTGCGACACGTCGTAGGCCTTCGTCGCAAGTTTGGACTTTTGGAGAATCGTGCGAGGACCAGATCTGAAGCTGTGGAGTGCTCCGATCAGACACGACATCCATTCTACGGCAAACTCCGGTTCAGGTTGGTTCCCCGAAACTCGTAGAAACCCCCACAATAGCTGACTGAACCCTAAACTAAAAACCGTCAACTTGAACTAAATTTAATTTTCAGCTCCTGTAAAACGTTGTACGAACATAGAAAATCGACGAACGGACTAATTTGACTGTGCACATAGGATAGATCGTCGATTAGGTTGATACATCAAAAAGTGACTGTTGACGAATAGGATAGTCCCGATAACCTAGAAACGAAACCTAATAGGACTTGATGAATTTGAGACCTGACATCGTCACCGTGGCGATATTTCAGACGGACTTTTGCGGACGAGACGCTTGGACGAGACGCTTGGACGAGACGCTTCGAGAGGACGACACACTCGCCATTTCAGGCAAGTGTACCCACTTGCGTTTTTGATCGTGCTTTGTGCTTAGGTTGCTAGAACTGTTAGATTGTGAATGTATAGAACCGGACGTGAAATGATAGCGTCTGGGACGACTCCTGACGGCTCAGACTTGACGACGAGGTCTGAGCCTGACAACAACAACTTTTTTTTTCATGCTGTAGGGCTATCATGTGTGTGCGTGTGTGTGGACACCCTAGACTAACCCTTCCCGTCTTGTCACGTCACGTCCCGTCTTGCACAGCCCGCTGGGCAATAGGGCACTCGCCGAGTGATCCCTTGTACAGATTCACAGCCTGCGGGCAATAGGGCACTCTCCAAGTTGAGAGAGTGATCCCTTGTACGGATACACAGCCCGAGGGCAATAGGGCACTCTCCAAGCTAGAGAGAGTGATCCCTTGTACGGATTCTCAGCCTGCGGGCAATAGGGCACTCGCCAAGCTAGAGCGAGTGATCCCTTGTACGGATATCTTGTCTTGTCTTGCCTTGGGGTTTGGGGTTGGGTTGAGCGTGCGCACGGCAAGAGGGTCTGATCCCCCTCGAACCGTAAGGCGTGAACCCTTTCGTGTCTCACTTGTCTTGTCCTGCCTTGCTTCCGTCACGTCACGTCTTGTCTTGACACCTGTAGGCTAGTCCCGTAGTTGGTAGCACACGCTACAACTACTACTTGTTGCGCTTTACTTTCCTGCTACGTTACTTCTCTTGTACTTGTTGTAACCCCAGCATGCTAATCAACCAGTAAAACGTTGTCTAAAAAGTTGATACACTTGCAGTAAAGTCTAACCCTTCTTGTAGACTTTACCTGACGTACAGTTCCTTTTTCTTGGGTGCTGTACGTCAGGTATTTAGCCAGAGTTCGTGGACGAGGCAGACTCGTTGGAGTACGTGGAGCCGAGGACGTCGTCATCAGAGCACGTGCCTGACAAGGACCAGACCTTGAGGTCTTTTAGTCTCCAGTTATAGAGGTTATTACTTTCAGTTTTCTTTTAGATAGTCTGTTTCCATGCTTAGGCTTCTTTTAGACTTTGTACTTGTTGAATATCATATCTCTAATTTAATGAATGCAAATTCCTTTTCTGTACTTTTGTTGTTTCGAACTATAAAAATGCAAGAACCTGAAAATCTTTTAAAATGGTACCTCTACAGACGCTTATTGGGTCCGAGCTTCTAAGCTCTGGCCTAAGCGGGCCTCGTCACGTTTCGCTTCCGTCCATTTTGGGAAGCGGGGCGTGACACGTGGGGACGACCGAACCAGGGTATATCTGTGTGTATTCTGTGATTGCTCTTTTATTGCCCTGTCTGTGCCTATAACTGCGTGGGATCGTTCGTGGGTTGCACGAATATTTTTATTAGCCTATTCACCCCCCCTCTAGGCTACGATCCAGATCCAACAAGTGGTATCAGAGCCAGTTTAGAGGATCTAGTCTAGATTTTTAGATGACCATGAATATATCTGATTGTGCTTTTGCTGAGGGTCAGTCTATAGCCCGTCCACCTAAATTTAACGGTGTAGACTTTGCATATTGGAAGGCTAGGATGAAAATCTATCTAGTGTCTGTAGATTATGATGTGTGGGATATTGTTGAAAATGGTTATAGTCTACCCACTATTAAAATTGAAGACACTGTTATGATTAAGCCTAAAGACAAGTGGGACTTAGCTGATAAGAAACTCTATACTCTTAATGGTAAAGCCATGAATGCGCTTATATGCTCTCTTGATAAATCTGAGTTTAATCGTATCTCACATTGTCTAACTGCGCAGGAAATCTGGCATACTCTGGAGGTGACACACGAGGGAACATCGCAAGTGAAGGAATCCAGACTTGCGTTGCTGAGCACAGAATACGAGAGCTTCCGCATGCTACCAACAGAATCTGTGAAAGAGATGTTTGCGAGGTTCACGGACATCGTCTACAAATCCAGTTCCCTCGGTAAGCCATACTCTACCCATGAACAGGTACGAAAGATATTAAGGGCGCTACCGAGCTCGTTCAGGCCTAAAGTCACCGCTATTCAAGAAGCTAAGGACTTATCAATAATGAAAGTGGAGGACTTGATAGGCAACCTAATGTCACACGAGCTTGAGTTGCAGAGTATAGAAGCCAGAGAGAAACCTGAAGAGAAGACCAAAGCTTCCACACCATTAGCTCTTCAAGCTAACGACGACGATCTTGATGAAGAGCAAGCCCTAATGGTCAGAAACTTCAGGAGATACATTCAAACTGATCAAGGAAGAGCTGAGATGGGAAAAAGGTTCATTCGTTCTAATAATTCTAATTTTGGTAGAAATTCCTATGATCAGAAAGCTATTAATAGAAGTGAATGTTTTAAATGCAGGAAGAAAGGGCACCACATAAAAGATTGCCCACAACAACACACAGCTCAAGTTGCAAAAGGAAAAACGAAAGTGCTGACGTGGGACATGGATAGCGAAGCTGAGGAGGAGGATGAGGAACATGAAGCACACTCCTGCATGGCATTGATGGCCAAACACAATGAGGTAGAATCTCCCACTAAAGCTGAATTTTTAGAAATCTGTAAAGGAATGCAACATAGAATTGATGAGCTAGAAGCTGATGTGGAAGGTTATAGAAATGATAATTTTGATATGCAACAATCTGAATATGACATGTCTAAGGAAATTGAAAAACTGAAAACTGAAATTGTTGCATGTAATAGTACAATTGACATGTTAAATAAGGAGAAAGCTAGCTTGCCTGAAAAAATTGATTGTCTTTCATGTCCCTCTTTACTAAAGGATATTAGCATGTATAAACTTGATAAGACAAAACTTGAAGTTGAAAATGAATTGTTTTCTGAAAAGATTAACATGCTAAATCTTGAACTTAAAGAAAAAACGAGGGATTTTGAAAAGAAAGAAGAGGAAAACAAGCAAGCTTTCATTAGTAAATGTACTTTGCTTGTGAACGAAAATGATCATTTGAAATCCAAAGTTGCTAGTTTAGAATTGTCATTAAAGAGATTCTCCATTGGTAAACAAAATTTGGACATTATTCTTGGAAATCAAATTTATGGCAATAATAGGCGAGGACTAGGATATGGTCTTAAAAATGTTGAAAAATCAAAATATAGAAAAGTTCACATTGAATCAACAAAGGTTGGAAATTTTCATGCTAAGTGCTTTACATGTGGATGCGTTGGTCATACTTCATATCATTGCAAATATAGGAACAAAAATATTAAGTTCAAACAAATATGGGTTCCTAAATCTTTGATGACTAACGTGAGTGGACCTTGTTGGATTCCAAGGTCACACATGACACCTCTTTTGTAGGTGGATGGAAATTTGACGAGGAGCGATAAACTGAGTGTCTTATTACTTTTTAGCTCCTTAGTCAAACGGCGACGCGAAGGTATATCTCATTCTTTGAACTTAACGAATATCTTCATAGTTTGTTTTGTGTGTGCGTGACTTTTCTTTGTTTGTGTGCTAGTAGTTGCATTGCTATGTGTGCATGATTCTTTTTGTTTGTGTGATTGCATCTCATGTTTGCTTTAGTACTTCATGCGTAAAAAAAAACTGAAAAACTGAAAATAAAAAAAAATGGTGCTTAAATGTGTATCTTTTCTCTTTGATTCATTACTGAAGTATGCACGGATGACTTTCATATCTATGTAGAAATTGGTGTATTATTACTTTTGCTACATGCGTATGTTTATCTTTCTAAATATGCATGGCATGTCCAATGACTGAGAATACCTTGATTTCTACACCACCTACTTCACTTCCACATGAATTACTATTGTTGCACATTTGGAGATATTGTTTATGAAGTATGGAATGTGAATGTAGGAGGAAAAGTTAACTGAATATCTAAGGGATATGATATACCTTGCCATGGATAAAAATTGAGCAAAAGAAATTTTTGGTATAAGTATTGTAGGAAAAAAAATGTGAAAACAAAAGATAATTGCTCCGTATGGAAAATGGATACAATCCTTGGCAACGGTATTACCCACGAGTATCCAACATAAGCTTTATGGGTAAACTTTAGCGTTGGTGTATCTACTCGTCAAGCAATGCCGCCCCCACATCTAAGAGTCCTTATAGGCTATGTTTTGGGGTGTGGTACCTTGAACTCATTTTTAATGAGGTGGGAAAAATCAATCCTAGGTGATAGAATGTTATTTGGAAAATGTGGATTGGTTCCGGTTGACTTTCTTAATGATTCTCCCTATGTGCTTCAATTTTAATCATCACACTTTACACGTTGGTGTTGAATTCTTCGTTGTTTAATTTCATTGGATTTTGACTTGAGTATTCTATGATTGTATACATGCAATTGTTGGTATTGGCTTATAATGCTCTCTTTTTGCATGGTATATGTTTTTGACTTCGTATTTCGACTTTTGATGATAACAAAGGGGGAGAAAAATTTGAGAAAGATTTGATATTAATGCATGTGAAAATATGATTGTTTGATTAAGGGGGAGCATTCATGAATATTGGGGAAGCACAAAAATAGGGGGAGCATGCATATTGTTAACTCTGTATATCATTGTTTGCACATCACTATATCTCATTGCATGTCACCCACTATCGTCACACTTTCACACACACACTATTTGGAACGTTAATGCTCAAATCTTCTATTTAGTTTGTCATCATCAAAAGGGGGAGATTGTTGATAGGAGATTGTTGATAGCAACGATCTGTGAACTTCGTGTTTGATGATAACAAACTTGTGTGAATGTTTTTAACGTGTGTATTGAGTGTTTCAGGAACGACGAACGTATGATTTACTCATGGAGGGACTTGGTCAATGTGCAAAGGAGAACAGGGAAGTACCAAATTTTATTATATACTTATATGCCATGTTTTTTTTTCATAAGCTAATCACAAAATGCTCTCACATTTTACAACGTGCCTGGGCCTTAATTTGCTAAAAGGTATGTTGACAAAATTGTTTTGATTGCTCTTTTTAAGAAGGCCTGCACATGAAAAAAAAATCAGAGAGCACATGCTAGTAGTAATAAAAAGCCCTTTGATAACCAAGCTGTACTCTCCTATTTTGATTTAAAAAAAATGCTGAACTCTAAGAGCCGCACTTCTCATATATTTAATATTGATCAAATATTTAAGAGGAGAAGTGCGCCGCATTTTTTTTACGCATCATCATCTCTCCTTTTAAACCTAGAGAGAACCCAAAAAAGGAGAGAGCCTGAGCCGTTTTTTTGTGAGAAACCCTAGAGGCTGAGCTTCCTCCCTCTCTCCCCTTTCTTTTGAAAAGATCAATCCAGCACAAAGTTTATTAGAGGAGTTACGCATCTCACTTTTATCTCTCTACCAAATTTTCACAGGGCACAATTATTTTTGCAAACTCAAAATCCCTTCAAGGCCGAATTCATCTTAGCATCTGCAAATAAAAGTCAGGGGCGCACGCATCAAGAATTTTCCGAGAGCACAAGATTAATTTTTTTTTTTGGGAAAGCAAAAAAAAGAAACTGACGCATCATCCCCTAAAAAGAGTGCATGCCGAAACATTGAATTCACATGAGAAAAAGGTAATCAACTTCATGTTATTTGATTAAATTCAATTCTCCTTGTGCCTTATTTTGTTTTGCAGGTCATCAAAAGGACAAGTACGTGATTCTTTTTGGGTTGCATGTAAAACAAAAGAGATAGAGAAGGGTGTTACTTGCTTTACTTTAACCCCTTCCACCATTGAAGTACACCAGCCTGCATAACAAAGGTAAGTTTTTGTCACACAATTGTTTAAATCTTGGGCTTTGTTTTTTGCAGGGTAACCAACGCAAGAATTCGCATATTTCCATAAGAGGGGAAATTTTTAGGGGGCTGCCGAATTTTGTGAGAGGGGTCTGTTGAGAGCTGCGCACAAAAAGAAAGAGCAGGCAGCCGAATCTTTGGGGAGATCACCAAGCACAGCCGCAAGATCGAATACATAGGGAAGGGCGCACACAACAAGTCAAAAGGCCAAGCAGCCGAAACAAATTAGCAGGGTGCCATCGAAATTCTGTGTTTGCATCTTCAACCAAAAAAAAAAACAGGGAGCACATCTATTCCTCTTCTTTTTATTTAATTCTCCAAGAGCACCAAGTTGTCTTTTAATACTTGTTCCTTTTTGGTTGCAGGTGAGGTTTAAGAACTCCTTATAAAAGTGTTTAAAGCCGTAACAAGTGGTGGCTGCCGAATTAATTCAAGAAACTTCACCTTTTTGGTTGTTAATGCTGAAACTCGAGTACTAATTGTCGCAAGCTGAGAGAGAGCACACATATACCAATTGCCGCAACTTGAGTTGCTGAGGAGACGAGACATCAGAGACTACATCTACGTCAGACGAGATCTGACTCGTGCCTATTGACGAGGATATCGCCGCTACACAAACTGAGATTCCTAAACTCTATTTATTATTATTTTGTGTAGTTGTTGTGTTAGATCCTCGTAGGGGAAACTTTACCTTTTGTGTTACTTTTTGGGGACCTGACGACTAGGGAGTCGTCACGGAGGGAGAGCATCTGACTAGATTGATAGTGTAGAGCACGTGGTGTGCGTACGAGCTAGGTGAGAGTAGATTTGGGATCTTGACTCATTGTAGCTGTACTTGATTACATATCTATCTAGTAGTTGCTTTCGGGGGCTGGAGTAGGTCGTGGGGACGACCGAACCAGGGTATATCTGTGTGTATTCTGTGATTGCTCTTTTATTGCCCTGTCTGTGCCTATAACTGCGTGGGATCGTTCGTGGGTTGCACGAATATTTTTATTAGCCTATTCACCCCCCCTCTAGGCTACGATCCAGATCCAACAATCTTTGGCCACCACAAGTCGCAGGTTGACCGCCAAACCGAGCACCACGAGTATTGTTAAATTGTCTATGATCGGCTCGGTCTTCGTGACAACCGAAGTTTGTGTGCAGTGACGAGGTAGTGGTGGATGGTTTGGCTGGAGGGTTGACATGCTGAGTGAGTTGCATGTAGGACTTCTCTGCAAGTAAACTATTCCACGTCTCTTCAATGGTATAGGGAATTCCTCGATTTCGTGAGGCGACTCGTAACGCGTTGTAGGAGTGATGTAGACCAACTAGAATCTGTCGGACCATTTATTTGGTCGTGACAGTATCAGGACCGGCTGCGATCAGTTGATCATAGATCAATTTGGCCCGATCTAGATAAGTCGCCATGGATTCTTCGCCCATCGTGAGAGAACTTAATTTCTCTTGAAGTAGCTTAACGTGTCCTTCAGAGAGGAAGGCATATCGAATCTCAAGCTTGGACCATACCAGCACAGAGGAGATGGCACCCAGTATAACTCCAAGAGCAGAGGATGAAAGCGTCACTTGGATGCACATGCAAAGGCGCTGATCTATGATCAGCCACTGCAAAAAAGTGGGGTTTTGGATGGAGTAATACCCGGTTTCCATATGTACGAGTATTATATACGTATTTTTGGAGTATTCGTATGCATATAATTTTGCGTATTTTTATGAATTTTCCCTAATTATTATTATAATAAAACTATTTTTAAAATAATTCTTAAGCATTATTAGACATGATTATATTTGAAATACTTATTGGAATACATAGTATGTAATGGGTAGTTGGTATTAATTAGCGTATTTCTAATTTCCTAAATATTTAATTTTGGAAAAAAATTCCATGATGACACATACACCTTCTTATCTGTCATGTTCTCCTTAAATCTCACCTACTTCATGCTTATGTGTCTACATGCTAGTTAACTATGGCTTAAGCCATGACACCTAAGTATACACTTGGTCTTCTCTTGTTGCATGAAAAGGTGATGAGGCTTGAAAGAGGGAAAATAGAAAAGGAAAAAGAACAAAAGAAAAAGAACAAAAAATTCCAAAGTTTTCATCTTCTCTCCCCTCTCTCCCTCCTCCCTTTGCTCCACCAATCTAACCACCATTACAACCTCTCCCACACCTTCTCACCCACCACAAAATTCCCACCACCAAGGCCAAAAAAATTATTCGCCATAATCCATTACTGTTGATGAAGGGAGAAGAAACTTAAGGTCTTCAAGGAGAAGAAGGGCCAAAGAATATTAAGAAGGATATATTTAAGGTAGGATTCTCTAGCTTCTCTAGTTAGGATTTTAGTTTTATGATTGGTCTTTAGTTATGATTGCTATTTTTGTGCATGGTTGAAGTGTTAGAATGAAGTTGATTCTAGGTTCAGTTTCTTGTTGTTTTGCAGTAACTTCATTCATGCATAAATACCACTACAGATGGAATTAAATTCTAAAAAAAATTGGAAAGCTTACAAAATTCGTGACAAATTTTGTGCTTTTTATTTTTGTTAAATCCAACTGCAATTAGGGTTAAAGTGTCGTAAAATGCAGGATATCAATTCTGTCAGCTTTTACACCCCTTCACTGTTTTAGCTTTAACAGGTATTGCAGATGTGCAAGCCTTGTGTTCTTGTACATTTTGGATATCTAAACTTCACAAGCTATAATTTCTATGTTGTGCACTTATTCTAAATCTGTTAGCAATTGGTTGTAATTCACTGTTCTCTATACATGATATTTCTGTTTCTACACAGATTGTGTATCTTTAACGTTACAGCTTATAATAATTCATTGAGACATGCCAATTTTCTGATATTTGGTGTCTGGAAACAGAATTTGATGATGAACAGTTTTCATTCAAAAAGTTTTGTCTAATTCTATCTGGGATTCCTGATGTGCTGCTGTAAAATGAAAGAAAGAAATGAAAGACTAAAAATGAGAGGGAAATGAGAGAGTTGCCATGTCTTGCTTCAAACTTGTTACACTATGATTTTATTATATTTGGAGGTTGTTATGTTTAATGAAGTATTGAATTGCTATAATGTCACATTATGCTAATTGGGCCATGAAGATTATGCCTATCATACTTTATGTCTAATTCTATGCTTCATGTCATTATTGTTGTGTTTCGTGTCCATAGTACCAATGATGGAATCATGTGATAGAAATGTGTAAATTGGAGATATGTGATGTTATATAGGATATGAAAGTGATGCTCGTTGGTAGAAAACACGACATATGAAAGAAATGAAATTGTGAAGCGGTAATTGAGACCGCTAAAGCATGTATTAAAATGAACGACAAAACTGAGAGTGAGGAAATGAGTGTAACAAATGTATTCTGGAACTCTCGGTCTATCATGAGATAGGTGAGATTCTAGATGATGGGTTTGGAGGGAACACGCGCAAAATATAGACTTAAGGACCGGATGATAGTTATGTCTTACTCTCGTCACTCCCGTCAGGGGGAGTTGGCAGAGTTGGAGAGGCCCTTGGTGTACTCGTGATGCACCATGATGTAGTTGATGATACACTAATCTCACTCCCGACATGGGGAGTTACGAGAGGCCTAGTTACAATGATTAGTCCTCGTGTTCCACTGGCGGGGTACCACCTTTTCACCCACCCTGGGTGAAGTCCAGTTCCTTAATGTCCTATGTTTTATGCGGGTTCCCAAATACTAAATTTCATAAATGCAACACCTGAAGATGAATGTATTTTTAGATTCTTTAAATATGTGGATATTCATGCGTTACTGTCTGTTTTAGTTATGCAGTTCTTCCTTTCGGTACATGCCTGTGAGTTTCTACTTTGTTTTATGCATTAGTCTGTATATATGATTGTCACTAGTAGCCAGACCTTAGTATGGTAGAGCAATTCTAAAACTAGACCCTACCTATTGATGTTAGGATTTCCTACTGGGTCACGCGTTGACGTGTCCCAATTAATTTTTCCGGGTTTAGAAGCAGTACATCCAGAGCAGGCTTGACTCAGGAGTTAGCTCCCAGTTCGTGGTATAGATGGAGTCCTCAGAAGGCAACCTCTTCAGTTGGTTCTCAGGATAGTCTAGAGAGTGAGTTGTACCAATGTGGACCCTTTTTGTCTTTTGGGGGTTTTCTAGGATTTCTTCTGTTTTTCACTTTTGAACTTGATGTTGAGATGATGTAAATAAAGATGTACCTTTGTTTTAATAATAAAGAATGTTGGACTTTTTACATTATTTTCATTTACTTTCCGTGTTGGAATATTACTTGTACTTCTCAGCATGTACGTAGTGACCTGCATATTCTTCTTGCACTCTCTCTTTCTTTGCTTTATTCATAACACTCGCTGCTCTGGAAATACTTGGGACGGATTTGTACTTTTCGGGTATCCTGGGAAGCGGGGTGTTACAGATGGGTGGTACATGTTTTGATTCGGTGGAGGTGGGATCTGGAATGGTGGGCAGAGGAGAAGGTGATGTGCCGTTTATGTGGCCGAGGAAGCCATGTGCGTTGAGAATACCCACAACTTGAGATCGCCATATGATGTAATTTGTGGAGTCGTGACGGGTGGTGATTAGGAAGGGGAATTTTGAGATGAGGAATTTTATATTTGGATAGATTGGCTCCATTAGAGTCGTATTGAAGATTTAGAGAAGTAGAAGATGCAGGATCAGATTGCTGTTAAGCAATAACTCCGATGCCAAGAAGAAATTAAACGACTGGAGAAAAAGATAGAAAAGAAACCAGCATCTTTTCATTTCTCTTGATGTGTTTAAATATACAAATCATCAAGGGTATAATAGTAATCTACATGAAGATATGAATCATGTTTGTTTGGTAACTAATAACCGTGGATCTTTGCAAGAAGTGGTTCGTTGTATCAGGACATAATCATCATTGGATGCCATTGATGCGATCACGGTATTTGGGAGATTTAGTCTACTTTTCCTTATAATCTTTACAACATGTGGTACGTTGTATCGGGTCACAATCAACATAGAATGCCTTTGATGTGAGACCAGGTTTGGGGGGATTTAGGCTACTTTCATTATAAACAAAAAATGGAATAAAAGAAAGAGAGAGAATGGAAAAAAGTTGGTCACTTTACTAAACATCCCAACTCTCTTCCATTGAAACTACAATGTGGGAGAAAACACGTGCGTTCATGTTATTACTTGAATGTTAGCTAAACTGATGGAAATTTTATCATTACACCTTATTAGAATCATGTTTTAGTTAGGATTTTGGATGGAAAGACTAACACAATAACATGAAGAATTTGATGTAAATTAATAGATTTAAAGCACTAAAATAAAAACCCAAAGATTTGAGAGACAAATACAAAATTATGCTTGACTTAAAGCGTAATGAAATAAAATCATTTAGCCCCCCACACCTACACACAATCAAAGTATAAACAAAAGCAGAAAGTGGAAAGATGATGTGAAAAAAGATTCTCTCTCCATCTCTCCATCCCGTCCCCGTTGGGACACACCATTTACACAAAATTTTTCATAAGCACACTACACTCTTAGTATACTACACTTCTAATTTGGATTTTTTAAATATTGCTAAGCACACTACATATGTTTTCACTCCCCATAATGGTTTAACCTTTCATTCGACTCAACTCCTATTCCTCATCCTCCAGACACATCCCCTTTCGACTTACCCTCCTCTAATTCATCCTCTATCGCCACCTGCCACAAGTTATTCTTTGGCGAGTTCACTTAAACCCAAAAAATTCAAAAAAAAAAATCAATCAAAACAAATGAACATACAATACAACTAAAAATCACTTAAAAATCCAAAAAATATGAAAGCGTGAACTTTTCGGTTGAGTGCCATAGGTGGAGCTAGTGCTTGTATCTCCAAGCACCACACATATGGTGTATCACCGTTTTTATGTTTGTGGATGCAAGCTTGAGCAAATGAAAGATTTTCAATTTTGCAATTAAAATAAAGTCAAAAATAAAAATGGACTAAAATTATGTATTTTAATTTTACAATAATAAAGTAATTCGAGTTTATTCAAATAAAAAATAAAGTAAAAATTAAAATATTATTGCAAATTAAAATAAACTTAAATTTTTTCAAAAAACTTTATTTTAAATATGAACCATGTAAATTTGAAAATTTACTTTATTTTATGTTTTTAGTTTACATGGGTTTTAAAAATAAACCCAAAATTTAAACCGTATAATTTGAACCATGCAACATGTTTAAAATTTTAAACCATCCAAATGAAATCTTATCAAAACTTTTGCCTAGGTTTAGCTACTTAGGAACCAATATGGATGCACATGAGCATCGTTGTTCGGGTCTTGATAACCCAAGCAATACTGGAGTAGAGGAGGAGGCGATGACAGCGAAATGACAAAAGCGTACTGTGGGACGAAATAGAGAAAAGAGAATTGCTATCTACACCGATTTTTCGGTGTAGAGACGAGATATGTTTCCAAAATTGGCAAAAAAATAACAACTCACATGTCAAATCTCTCTCTGTCTCTCTTTCTTTCCATCTTTGGGGGTAATGTCACATCCCTACACCGAGCTTTTCTGTATATGGAGTCGTTCTCCAGAGAAAATTGGAATTTTATTGAAGTACAGAATATGTATTAAGTATTAAGATAAATGTGTAATCTATGCGTAGTGTGTTTAGCAAAATATGTAGTGCAAATAGCAGCCTCCCTCTGCCCTTACCGAGTCTTCCGACTGGCTTCAGCAAACCAAAGCTCCTTCTGCGCCGCCCTTGCTCACGGGTAAGGAGAGGGAAGAAAACAAGGAAAAGGGGGGAAAAAAGGTAAAAGACATACACAAATCCTAATTTTCCTTCAACTAACAATAGAAAAATTAACTCTCTTTTTGCCCATGTTCACGATTCTGATCTCCAAAACCCATCAAATTTCAACTTCTCAAAAGTTTTTATCCCTAATCTTTAGGTTTCCCCTACATAAATAATCTGCTAGGAACCAAAGGAGAGATCGAAGAATGAGAGTTCCCTAGTCTAAAGAAAATTGGAAATTTTATATGTAGACATACACCGGTGATTTCTCTCTCTATTTCTAGTAGTTGTTTATACTGTTTTTGTTTTCTTTTGTTAATAATAACCTTTTTAAATTTTCTTTATACACAGTTTATTTTGAACCTGAAAGGGAGAAGGATCAAGAATGAAAGGTAAATAATGGGGTTCATTTTGCCTTTTTTATATGATGTTGTAGTTCTTATTTGAAAGTAACATGCCGAGATTGATGAAATGCCTTCTTATCGATTTGTATGACTGAGAAACGTTTTATACCCGAGAAACGTTGATTAGTGCTTGTAAATACAAATATGACAAAACAATGTTGGGGGCGATTTGTTTATTTTAGAACCAAGTAGAGTAGCTTGCGCTGTTGTTTAGTAGGTGGCTCTTCTGAAAGTAACTTTTGAAGTATATATTTTCTGTATGGAAGTGTGAATTAAGTTTAGCATTGACCAGATTTTAATCGTGAGTTCAGTCTAGCATTGGCTGAGATTTGAATTGAGTCACGAGAACTTTGAGTTATGTAAGTATATATGCATGCATGCATGCATGAAATAAACAGAGGGTTTTACTCTTTTTTCTTCTCCTTTCATGTGTATTTTGATAACGATATATTAATTAATATTTTAATTTAGTCCTAATATTATTGAGACTCCTATGTTCTTTATATGTTAGAATTAATAGAATTTCTAATTTAAGTAGGAGTCAATTGGAAACTGACCACCTAATTTAGAAACTACTAATTTAATATGACCATATATTATTATTTTCATAAATCCAAACCCGAATTTCTAAGCAGAGATTTTATTATTTTCTGTATATAGGAGTATAAAATAGATATGCATATCAATACTAAGAATTTATTTTGCATTTTAAGAGAATGATTTATTTTATGGTTTTATTTTGAAGTTTTGGTAATTATATGTTCATGTTCTCACAAACAGTAACTTTTGAACCATATCCTTTCTATTTGGAAGTGTGGGTTCAGTTTAGCATTGATTGAGATTTTAATGGTGGGTTCAATACAGCATTGACTGAGGTTTGAATGAAATGTAACTAGAATTTCAACCATATCTGTGTGTGTATTGTTAGTGTGCGCGTTTGCGGATGTGTTAGAAAGACATTTATGGAGTGTTTCCCTCTCATTTCTTCTCCCCACACGAGTATATTAGCAATTAGACATTTTTATATTTCAATTTATAGTCATAATATAATTGAAACCTCTAAATTCTTGATAGCCTAAATTTATGAAAAGCCCTCAACTTTGGATCGTTGTATGAAAACCCATTTTAACTTTTTTATGCGAGCAAAATTCCCTTTAAATTATCCCATACTTTTTGCAAGAAGCCTATCATGTATGTCTATTGTTCAAAATATGGTCATATTACTTGTATATGATCATTTTGACCAAAATGCTCACATGCTTTACAAATAATACTTAAGTTGAATTTTAAAAAAATAAATAATTTTTTTCATAAAATTTCAAAATGTTTAAAACTTATAATTAAAAAATCACATGACCTTTTATTATAAATAATTTCTATAAAAGGATAACATAGGTTTTAAGTTAAAGGGGTATATTGGTCTATTTACATTTGCTATTTACAGTGTGTTGGGAGACGTGTATGTCCTCGAGACAATTTATGTCTAAAACAAACATCTTGTATACAAACATCTTGTTTGAAATAACAGTAAACTGTTTGGCAAAAATTTACCTAAGTAAATAATAATGCAGTCTTCATTAGAACCTAGGTAAAGTCCCGAGACTTAATGCGAGGTCAAACATGTATCGAGATGGAGATCTCGATCATGGATAAGGCTTGATCGTTTGTAGCATAAATCTAAAATCGTTCGTGGTCGTAGATGTTTCGAGAAAAGGATATCGATACATCAGATAGACCATTATACTTTGTCTTCACCATAGATTGGTGACAATGATCTTAAGGGTGGCAATTCGGGCTGGCCCTGTCTTATCGGGCCGTGCCTGCCCAGCCCGGATTTCTTAAAGGACCGGGCCGGCCCGGCCCGATAAGACTTCGGGCCATTCTGAGGCGGCCCGGGCACGGTCCGATAAAAATTCGGGCCGCCCGGCCCGGTCCAATAGGCTTGAAAGAGTTATTTTATCATACATTATTTATCATTATTTTGACACGATGTGATGAAGGAAGGGAAGAGCTTTGAACTTAAAAAGCCTAGACAATAACAACTTGACTCAAATGGAACAAAAAATGAGAAGCTTTCTACACAATAACACTTACACAAATCAAACAGACAACAACAAAATCTAACCTTTATGCCTCCAGCTCACTAAAACCAACACAAAATACTAAAATCAAGGCACAAGATCTCACCTTGAAGGCTTCCCATGTTCCCAATCTCGGCAGGAATGCTCCCAGAAGGTTGTTGACATTAAGATACAAATCAACCAACTCGGTCAAGTTCGCAAAATCTTTAAGAAGGAGAGATTCCTTATTTCGTGATAAAAGAGGATCTGAATCAACAAGAATCTCCCCTACATTTCCTGCTCAATTACAGACCAGTGTTTGTTTCGGTTCACTCTTGTTTGCAACGACATTAAATAAGGCAGACTCATCTTAATCAACCTTTTAAAAATAGCAATAATAATGGGGAAGCTAAGGTTAAGTGGGTGGTCAGTCAAATTGATTATTGAAGTGGGTGTGGAATCTGGATTGTGCATGTGCGACATGTGGTCAAAGACTCAAACAGTTACAGAAACTACCAAGACTCAAACTCTTAAAGTGCTTTTGTTTCGGGCCGGGCCGCCCAATGGGCTAAATAACTCGGCCCGGGTCCGGCCCAAAAATGAACCGGGCCGGGCCGGGCCGGCCCGATAAGAATTTCGGGCCAAAATTGTCGGCCCAGGCACGGTCTTATCGGGCCGGGCCCGTGCCGGGCTATCGGGCCGGGCTGAAAATTGCCACCCCTAAATGATCTCATGGTCGTTCAACTTGGCGAAGTCGGAGACAAGACACATGTGCTTATTAGAGAAAGAGTTCACTGAATGACCCAAAGAGAGCTACCACATGGTTAGCATACACCAATCTATCAATAGTGAGCTCTTAGTGATGATAAGTAAGTTGGTCCTTAGACTTGATGTCATTGTACGAACTTGTGCGTGAACGGTGTCACTTTGATCTCTGATCTAGAATCGGGGTAAGCCCTGTTGAAAGGTACTTGGTTGGATGACACTTGAAGTGTACGTGGAGAGTATTGGCGAAGAAAGAATTCGTGTCTCTAGTTATGGGGAGTTCTGTCGCAGGAGTCGGTACGATCTTTAGCAGAAAAACCATGGCCATGGTATGTTGGATTGGATCCAACAAAGATTAGCTAAGACCGAATGATGCCGACCATACGCGAAGCTATTAAGGGTTAACAGTTAACCATACCTTAGACTTTGAGCGATATAGTTATGACAAAAGGACTAAAACTGTGTCATTCATCATGAACACAGTCAAGGGGTCCCAACAATACTCATTCAAGGGGCTGACCACATAATTATGATACCGAAATAGGGATGACACCTGCTGCTCGTGGTCACTACCGTCTGGGGTTTCGAGTCCCCGTGCAGTAGGGTCAGGCTGTAGGGTCTCACACAGAGTGAGAACTTCGTCAAGTAATAGGTAGTTAAGGGAGATAATGCATATGATTCATGTAATTAATTATGTTGCAAAAGGTTTGCGATATAGGCTTTAGAATATTAATAATGTGGGATTAAAGCATATGATGGAAATGAATTAAATACGTCGTAAAAGGTTTGCGAGCATAGTTTTAATCACACTTAATGTGATAAAGGCATAGAAAAGGATACATGTGTTTCGGGAATGTCTCGGTTAAAACCTGAGATCAAACGGTTCCAAAACGGCTCAAAACGTCTCAAAATTGAGCCAAAAACAATTAATAAAGCCCAAATAGGTTCATTGGGCCGGCCCAAGAGGCCGCCCATGCTTGGGCCCGCACCCAGCAGCACGTGGCAACATGCCTGCGGGGCGCGGGCGCGTGTTGCGCACACGCCAGCTGGCACGGGTGGGCCCCACACTAAGGGTTTTGAATCATGTTTTGTTTTGGCAGCTGTGTTTTCCGAAAATGCATGTTTTGGCCAACTTCGCGTGTACGTTTGAGGGTCAAACGAACTCGGAATCACGCACCGTTTGCTTTTATGCATTTACCATTTAGTACTTTTTGATTTGATATAAGATATCACTTCCAGAGTTCAACGGCAAGGGATGAAAAACTCGTTAAAATTTGGCCTTCATAGAGGACAAACTTGTAATTAATTTTTCTTCTAAATTATTAGTCCCACATCGGATATGTTGAGAGTAGGAGGTGTCAGCTCCCTATATAAATATGTGCTAACTCTCCTCCTTGAAATAATACCAGTGCACTCCGCACCAGAGCTTGAATTCGGGTAGCTCCACCTAAACGTGAGCAAGCCCAGATCTAAAGCCAAAGTTAATTGCCTCTTTCTTCCTCTTTTTTCTTTGCTCCTGATCGGGTTCTAGCAAGGCTACGAAGGAGATTGGATCGGATACGGAATCTTGACGAATGATCCACTTAAGGTGAAACTTTCTAGAGTATGTGGTTGGCTCGGCGACAAGGGTGTTGCTCGCCTCGGGACGCAGTCCAGCTCAAAGAAAGCGGTTCAGCCCCTATCGCGGGGGCATTGGTTCAAGAGCATCTACGCTTTGCTAACATGCAAGGCAAAGGTTAGTACTTTACTTCATGCATTTATTTTATAATTGCAGCAGTCTTGCAGATATATCTTTAGGGGTTGGTCAGACCCATCCCGGGATAATAGAGATTTTGGTTAGGGTTTTATTTCGTTAGGGCTTTCTTAAAATGATTTTAAGATTTATTCCGCTGCTTGTTCTGTTTCCTCGTTCGCCCAACTAAGGCCGGACATCGATTTTGAGCCCTTAGGATCGCAGAAAACCCATTATATTATTGGGGAGGTTTCTTTGAAAATAAAAAGTTTTAGTGGCTTTTACTCATATAAAAACGTTAGAGGGGGTTTTCATAATTTTAGCTTTCTTTATATCTAGGTGTAACAGAATTTTGGATTATATTCAGAATGAATTCCTAATTTAGAAAGTACTAATTTAATTATGACCCTATATTATTGGTATTATTATTATTAAAATTCATACTCTAATTTCTAAGTAGAGATTTTATTATTTCCTTTAGGCAGGATAAAATAGATATCCATATCAAATTAGCAATCTATCTACCCTAAAAAGGGAGAACTTATGAAATTTGAATACCAGTATATAATCAGGTTGCTGATAAAATTAAAAAAGACTAAGTTAGCATCCTAATTGAATAGAGTTTGTCTTTCACATGCCTGGCATGCACCCAAGTCTAGTCTAATAAAAACTTTCGGCAAAGTTTATGCTTAGTGCTAACTATTAATATCGTTTTTAGATATTCACCAAAACTCCTTTATGTTTAGAAATTTATCCCCCAAATCTTCATATTAAGGAATCTACCCCAGATTAATTTAAGCCATGTGATTTTACCCTCCAATCTAATTTCTGCTAATTTTAAATGATTTTAGAGCATGTTTCCCATTTTGCACCTACTCCCAGATCCTAAATCTTTATCTAATCTATTACCTTTTCTCTCCCAAAACCATAGTATTAAATCATGTCGGTCAACAACCTCTTCAAGACTGCATTATAGCTGGACACCACAGCAACCACACGTGCCATGCAACCATCATTTTACCACGGTTAAGTTCTCTTGCTTAGAAGAAGAAATGATGTTGGCGTGTTGGGGTTTCTTGGTCGAGAGGATTGTTTTCTTGTTGATGGAGAGTTTAATTTGAGTGAGATGTATAAGATGAGGGCAATTGGGTCATTTTAAAAAGACTAGTCAATTTAATGCAAATAAGGAAATGTTCCCATTTACTAGGGTATGTGCTATTTTAACATGAATTTTAAGAGGTTTTTACATGACTTAAGCTAACTTGTGAGGTAAATATCTAAATATGAAGAGTTAGCTAGTAAATTTTAAATGTGAAAGATTTTTGTAAAAAAAATTCTTATCAATATTTATTTTTGATTTATATGTGCATAACATATTCTGGAATCCAAATAATTAGTTTCTGTAATGGAGATGCCCACTGAACTCATCCAAAATTTTCATCCAGTTTGACTTATGTTCATCCGACCAGATTGGACCAGAAAAAGCCTCAAGGCCTCATTCACTCGTCACATTGCTCACATCTCCTAGAACCCTAGCAATGGCATCCCGTCGACTTAGAAGGACCGGAAGACAACAAAGCATCTTGCCGCTTCAACGTGGCCAAGTCTCAAATTCTGTATATTGCTGGTATCACTCTCCATTTCTTTAAGTAGTAATTTGCACTGAATTTGAACGTCTCATGCATTTTATAGATTCTTTCATGTTCTTTTAGGAGAGCTAATCTGCAATAATATTCAATAAAACCCTTAGTTTTTCAAATTCACTGCAATGATATCACTTGTAGTGGGTTGACACTGTAATTTATGAAACAAGCCATTGAATGTGTGGCAACAAATCGATTGGGTATTATCTGAATTTAATCTGACTGCGGGTTCAGATTCCATACATTTTGGGTTTTGCTTTTAGCTTTTCTTGTTTGATGAAGGCTGCCAATAATATAAATAGTGCTGATGCTTTTGAAGTTGAATTTTTTCCTAGTCTAAATTGTTTAAGTAAATAGGTCCATACCCAAACTATTATAATTATTCAAGCTTTCTGAAGTATATAATTAAGTTGTTATTATAGCAAATTGGTCAAAAGGTAGCACCTTGTCAATGACTCAATATGATAATCTTCTTGAACTTTCGGAGGGTTACTGCTGTTATTGGCAGGCAGTTAGGATATATTGCCTCTGTTCTAGACTACAAGATTACAATGTCAACTTAACCTTACTAATTGATTTTTTCATCGTTAACTTATTAGTGCATGCAATATTGTATCCATATATGCTATTAACTTATTATTTTCTCTCTGCTTTTTCTAGGTACTGTGACTGGAAGATTCGAGCCTTGAATGAAACTTTGTTTTTGAATGGCCGTCGATATGCCAGGTATCTTACATCTAAATTTATAATAACTAGTGCAGTTCGGCGCATTTGGTATCAGAGACATCCAAAGATTGAAAGAAGCCAAAGTTCTTCAACTCCTTTCCTTTTCTATTTTCCATTACTTAGATGTTCCCAATTTTTTGTCGTTTCCTTTTTTTGCCTATCTTTTTTTAAAAAAACCTTCTTTTCTTTATTCCATATTCTGTCTCCAAATTCGGTTTACATACCCTAGTTTAGCCGAATTTCTTTTACCCTTTTTCTTTCGTATTTTGTTTCGAGATATTGTTCCTTTGCTATCAAAATACTCTTGCTGATTATCCAAAAAAAGAAAAGAAGAAGATTGAAAGAAGTCCAAAAAAACAAGAAGAAAAAAAAGCAAAAAAATAAGGAATCGACAAAAATTGTTTGTTATCATTCATTTTGGTTCTAATCAGCACACAAAAATTGTTTGTAATCATTCAATCTTTCTGTGTATGTGTGAAAATTCTCACCCCAAAGTCCAATCTTTTCCGTGGAAATTTTGATATTTCAGGCTTCGAAAAGTTTTGGCAGCCGTGTTTTTTGTAATATTCCTTTCAGATCCGAAATTCCTTTATGAGTTTTTGGTGAATTGTTATTGGAAATTCTGTGTATTGTTTGTTTTAGTTCCAAAAGAACTGAAAGAGAAATTACAGAATGGGAGAAGAAGATGAAGTTCATATTTGACTGCCACAACATGCCTAGCTAACCATTACTTTAACTTTTTATTTTTGAAAGGCTTGCATGCCTAGTTTGATAGGCGTGTAAAGATCCATTGTCGACGTTGTGATTACCGCCATTGCCCTTGTTGTCAGGACCGTCGAGGTTAGGATTGATGTTGGTATTCTCGTTGTCGACGTGGTCATTGGGTTGGTTGTCGATGTCGAGGTTATTGTATTTGCCGTTGTTGACGTTGTGGTTTGTGTCGTTGTCGTTATCGATGTTTTCATGGAGATTGTGGTCGACGTTGTTTTCGACATTGTCGTTGATGGTGTTATCGGTATTGTTGTTGACGGTGCCAGATCCGCTTCCGTCGCTTATATCCTTCGACATTTCTTTATTAATAACGACATAATTGTTTGTGGTCGATCGTGTGCGACGTTTGAATACCTTCATCATTCTGCCTATTAAAATACCCCGAATAAGTACATGTATGTTTTACGATATATTCTACTTAACTTATACTATTCACGAGGTAGTCAGCACGGACCTGTATGGGCCACCACTTGTAACGCCACATTTTTGGGTATAATTACATTTTTCAATTTATAGGCAGATCCTGCTGGGTATCAGTAAAAACAAAATAGAGCTAAGTAGGATATAATACCAGAATTAAAATCATACTTGAACGAACAATATTAGAAACTTTGTATACCACGAAAACTAGTCTCTAGTGCTAAAGATCTGCCACTAAACCTGTAGGAGAAAATATAAAGGAGTCAGAGAGTAGATTACATCTAAACCAAGCTAACAGTTTATATACAACAAAAACAATATCATTGTCACAGAACAAGATGTGTAATCTACCGAACTGAAAATGTAACGAGTCATGAATGTCTTTAAGTGTTGGTTTAAGTTTAACTAACCATTCTAGACCGCGACTCATGTCCAAGGGAGTGATGTTCCTTAAAAGGTTCTGTAACCCTGATATTAGTGTGAATAACGGACAATTGAATATTGAAAAACCCCTCGTTCCAAAAGAAAGAGAAAAATTGCATTTGACCACTCGTTCTATAAATGGAGGAAAACCGTTTACTTTTGTAATATGTGACATGTCCCACTTCCATTAGGAGAGGTAAAACAAATACGTAACCATAATCACATCCATGTCCCTCAGACAGTGAGCTAAGTGTATGACATCCTAGATGTTGGTTTGGTCGTGAAGCGTCAATGTCAAGTGTTTCTTTGTAGTTCTCTAAAAATGTCCATAGTTAACATTACGTAATTAGGGATCCCGGGCACCCGTCAATATTTCAATGATGATGTCAATGTTATAACAAGTCATGTGTCAATGTTCAATGTCAAGTCATGAATGGTCACTCAAGTATCGTTATGCACAGTTCCTAATTACATAAGTTAATCATACCTTCCAATGATTCCAAAATGGCATGCAAGTTAAATACTTAAATCCATGTCAATAATAAATGTCTGCTTAACCATTTAATTGAAGCTGAAAGACAAACCTGAAACAATTATTTATAGTCATAAGCAAAGGACTGAAAAGTAATAATTATTTAAAAATATAATTTTACTTTGGGATCAAATTTGGCAACTTATAGAAAATCTGTAGTCTACCTGCCAGGGGGAATTTCAGCAACTTAGAGTTAGAAACGATATTAGGTTCACAGATCCTAACTACACGCCCCAAAGCAAAGATGCCTCAGCAACATTAATTTTACTAAATCCCAATACGAAAGCCCAAGGCCCGAATCAACAGCCGGTCAGGGAAAAGCACCGTTAAACAGTCTCACAGTTAAGACATTAGGAACCCACGCGAAATCATTCGAGATATCAAGAAGCCCATGAAAGCCACATCGTCAAGACCCAACAACATCTAAGTT
Organism: Scilla litardierei; assembly: GCA_030789695.1. Classification (NCBI taxonomy): domain Eukaryota; kingdom Viridiplantae; phylum Streptophyta; class Magnoliopsida; order Asparagales; family Asparagaceae; genus Scilla; species Scilla litardierei. Next base: position 319,756,824 of record CM061133.1, read on the forward strand.
TTCACCTATCAAGTAAATAGCTACGATTGCGTTGTATCACCAATTCCCCGACGGCCAACTAAGCTGGAAGACCAAACAAAATAGAGTAAAGAAAGGAACAACGAGGGTCGCCGCGAAGCACAGATGAGTTGCCGAATTGCATCATCGGGGAAAACCCCTTCACAAATAATCTACATCATATCCCATAACAATTCTAAAATCCAGTCAATTCCATACAATCGGAATCAAATAAGTGCAGAAATTAAGAAGAAATAATAAACCGATTAACTTGAAGAAAAGATAACCTACCTCGCTGGAGAAAATCGAAAGGATCGAAAGCGCCGAAATCCAACCACGAAAGAACTCGGAAATCCCAAATCAAAGCTCAGAAATTTAGAGTAAAAGAGGGGATTTTCGTATGCAAAATAAACCCTAGAATCCATCGAGTATAAATAGAGGGGGAAAACGCGTAAGAAGATTGAAATACGAGTCCGAATCAATCTTAAATCCCGAAATCCACGGAGAAGATCTGATCAGATCTTGCTTTCGAACGGTGGCTAGGGTTTTCGAACCCAAGGGGAGGGCGGCAGTGTAGGTTAGGTTTTCGAACCCAACAAGAGGAGCGCGGCACTGTCCGATGTGGGTTAGGCTTCGACAGAAAAGGGCGAGAGGCGATGCCTCCTTTCATTTTCTCTTTGCTGCGAGAGAAGGCACGGTTGAAGGGGACTTGGGCTTTTGGTTTGTTGTGAGAGAATTAGTTTAGTTCCTCTTAAGTAAAAATGAATGGGTCGGGGCTTAATAAGTGGATGTGGGCTATCCCATGGTGACTTAGAGGGGGTGGACTTGGACTGAAAACAAAATGAAGGGGGAGATTTAATGAAGTGTGCCAAGTATTGGGCCTGGGGCTTGGATTAAAAAAAGGAAATGTTGGGCTTTCATGAATTAAAGATTGAATTAAAAAATGTATCAGATTTTAAAAATAATTCTATTAAATATGTGTCATTACATAGAATCAGTTTATGTATGACACAATATGTTCACACTTCACTTAGCTTTAATTTTTGCTCATTTCGTGAAGTATGATCATTATATACATATGATTAATTATCTTCTTCTTATGTGTAAATAATTTATGCCTACATAGATAACACATATTTTGTGCGTACATATGTCATTATGCAATGACATTTGGTATCACACTTTATTCTTGAGATTTATTACCTCATAAGGGAAATTTCATTTCTTGACTCAAAAAGATTATATATGTGATATTGAGTCATCTTTGGCACTTTTGATAAAAAAGTATGATACATATGCTTTATAGTTGTTTATCTCTAACGCACATTGATGCTTGTGAGTAACTTTTCCATAGCAATTTTGCACCCGTGCAGGGGGAGTAATTATCTAAATTTTGTAATTTCATGTTTTTATCAAAATTGTTTGCCATCACTAAAAAGGGGGGAGAATGTTGGTTATTGCATCACCCCAAGTTGATTTTGATGATAAGCCAATAACTATTGTTGCTAATGATGTTTTGTGAGATATTTTGTGAGTGTAGGAATTCAAGTCAACAGTCAATGACCAACTCAAACTTAAAGACAAATGATAACATGAAATCAAAAGCGTGAAGTTTGGGAACATATGAATAGAGCTCAACATTGATGAGGATATGAAGCTCATCCAAGGATTTTTGGAGTGCAAAGCTTCTCAAGACAAGTCAAGAGCCAAGAAGAATGTATCAAGACTCCTAGTAATGTGAGTGATGTATTATATATTTTAAGCTTGTCTTAAAATGTAAAAGCCGAAATTAGAAGCTTGCACACAAACACACTTAGGAAAATGAATTTAATTGCTTTAAATTGTTTTAATTATATTCAAAATTCATTTTCTATAGTTATAGATCAAACCCATAGTCTATTAGGACTTAGTTTAGGCATGTCGGAATAGTAGTCGACCCCTTGATATATTGTAGGCAACTCCCTGAGAAACTGTGTTCTCTAGGATCATGTCCATGCCCAACTAGTCGACTAGTGCATATTTACTAGTCGACTAGTGGCATAGTAGTCGATCAGTACTTCTATAGTAGTCGACTAATACTTGGAGTGCAAAGCTTCTTAAGTCAAGAGCCAAGAAGAATGTATCAAGACTCCTAGTAATGTGAGTGATGTATTATATATTTTTAAGCTTGTCTTAGAATGTAAAAGCCAAAATTTGAAGCTTGCACACAAACACACTTAGGAAAATGAATTTAATTGCTTTAAATTGTTTTAATTAAATTCAAAATTCATTTTCTATAGTTATAGATCAAACCCATAGTCTATTAGGACTTAGTTTAGGCATGCCAGGATAGTAGTCGACCCCTTGATATACTGTAGTCAACTCCCTGAGAAACTGTGTTCTCCGGGATCCTGTCCATGCCTAACTAGTCGACTAGTGAATATTTACTAGTCGAGTAGTGGCATAGTAGTCGATCAGTACTTCTATAGTAGTCGACTAATACTTGCCAGCTAGCTTGCAACAGTTGGATTTCTAGCCTTTTTTCTATCTGTTGGGAGGGCTTTTAGGTCAATTTGCTGATGCAGAATTGTGGCCTATTTAAAGGGGTTTGATGTGGGATTTTTGCAACAACTTATTAAGAAGAATTTTCATTATTTTAAACTTGTTTTCAAAGCTTCAAATTCTTCTCATGTGCTCAAAATTTCGAAGGCAAAATCCCATCTTTTAAGTAATTTTTTACTCTCTTAAGCTTTTCAGTATTCTATTGTCTTGCTAATTTGTGTTCTTCTCAAGTTTCATCTTGATTCATATGAGAACACAAGTTAGAGCTTTTTGATCTCCTTGATTTCTTTTATATTCATTTGAGAACAAAATAGTTTCCTTAGCCGATTTCACACACACACACATCAAAAGCTTCAAATACTTGTCTATAGGAAGTTCTAAAACAAATTCTTCTTTAAAAGAAGTTTGTAAAATCCATAAGTGTGGTGGTAAGTGTTTGAATTGTTGTATTTGGGTTGGTTGTGAAAAGCCTCAAGTGTAGAGATCCTCACTTGATGAGGTGTAGTTTGGTGTTGTTGTAGAAGACCACTTGAGTAGTGGCATTAGAAATTTCTGGCAAGAGGAGCTATATGTGTTTGTAGACGCCCTCTATTTTGAGGCACGGTTGCTCTGTTGCTTGAGAGTTGGATATTGGAGAAATCTCCACGCGGTTAGGGACATGAGTAGCCCACGGGTGGGTGAACTAAGATAAAATTGATTGTTTGCGATTATATTGATTGTCTGTTATTTTCTCTCTATTTAACTTGCTTATGTTCTTTTATTTCCGATGTGTTAACTCTTTTATTGCAAGTAATATATTGTGTTTATTAAGTACTTAAAGGAGGTAACCTTTTGAAGAGACTTAAGCTTTGTTTAGAGGGTTTAAAAATTTTAGTTTGGCATAATTTTTAAGAAACACTAATCACCCGCTCTAGTGTTTATCTTGCAATCTTAGGATTCCCAACAAGTTTTGCATTGACACGAAGATTATAGATACTGCCCCTTATCGGCTACCCCATAGGCCCTATTTATGATTATAGAGATTGGCATAATGATATTGCTTTTGGGCTTCACAGAAACGTTGTCACCTGATTTTCGAATATATGATACGTACCATGTAAATCCTATTTTTTACAATCATGAGTCATGACATGATATGTTTTAATTCTTGAAAATTTTTTGGAGCTTAAATTTTAATTTAATATTTTTTCAGTGTTTGTGCTATTTGATAATATATATTGAAATTGTCTTTGGGAGCTTCTAGCAAGGCATCATCCGTTACGACATGAACACATTTTTGGGATCATGTGGAGAAGATGAGTTCCAGTAAAGTGAAATGCAAGTTTATGATTATGTTATGAGCGAGATATTAGCCGTTTTAAGACACATCTTACAGGAAAGAGAAAATGATGCGATTTGCATAAAAGTTCATGATGAGATTAGGTTGAAGGCAATTAAGGCATTAAAAGCCACATAATCATTAAAAGAGATCAAAGAAGCAGATATTCAAACTCTTAAAAATGAAGTGATCATTGGAGGCAAGGAAGTTAAAGTGAAGTCTTGTCATGATACTAGTTAAGGTCTTGAAAGTCTAAAGTTCAAAGGACCTATGAACAAGCATGTACATGTTTAAAATATTAGAAAGTTGGAGCAGCTGGGGAATGATGAAGTAAAAGGTGTGCAAACCACTCTTAATGAATATTGAAAGAAAAAAGAGAAGATGCGTGCGAGTGTATCACAAATGTATTTTTGAGATAGGATAACCATTTGCTATGGTGGATCGCTTTTATGGCTAGATGTTACAAGCAGTTAGTAAATATGGATCATTTAAAAGGTCCTACATCTTATGAGATAGTTGAGAAGTATCTTTCTAAAGTAGTTTCTAAGAAGGAGAAGTTGAAATCTTTTCTAAAAACCAATATAGTGCATGATTGTAGTTTTATGACAGATTGTTGGGCTGATTAGAGTGGTAAGAGCATAATGAATATTGTCATTCATGTTTATACGGGAATTATGTTCCATGATTCATAGAACACATCTATTGATATATATGATGGCAAATATATCTATAACTCGGTGAATGCAACAATTAATAAGTTAGGAGAACAAACTATCGTGCACTTAACAATATGATTGCATTAAAGTTGTTAGTTACTAGGTGACATTTTATTTGTTGGACTTTCTATGCTGCATACACATTGAATCTCTTGTGACATGATATTAAAGAGATCAAGTCTATTTGAAATGCTATTTTAGATGCTAGAGTTGTCATTGTTTACATGTATGCTCATATGATCGTCCTTGATATGATGAGTGAGAAGATAGAGTGTGATCTTGTTATGGCTGGGATTACTCGATTTGCTACATCATTTTTGTCGTTGCAAATTTTACAAAAGACAGTCCAAATTGAAGTCTTTCGTCAATTTCACCGAATGAGAGGAATTGAATTTCTATACGACTGCTCAAGCAAAAAGGTAAAAACAAAAATCTAATTTAATTTGGTTTGCATATGATCACAATTAACTATCTAGTTGATGTTTTTGATTAACTTTGCACTTTGTAGGTCTATAACATCATCAGTAGCCGTTTATTTTGGAAGAACGTATTCTCGCATTGTACATTTTAAGTCAAAATGGTAAACGTTTTTCGAAGGACAGATAGCAACACACCATCAATAGGATGGAGACATGGAGATGTGTAAAAAGGAGATCGTGTTGAATTTCAAGCATGATGAGAAAAATTTATGTCAATCTCACTGCTAATTGATAAAACATGAAATGATAAGTTGAATACTCATTTACGTATGAGGGGTCATTTGTTCTGTACTTTATTACTAAAGACGGGAGGCTATTGATGGAGTTGATGCTTTTGCAGATGGATTCACATAGTACATGTTTAGGATGTATGTCTATGATCCTGAGATGCAGGACAAGGTTAGTTTCCAGTTGCTTTTGTATCAAAATTAAAGTAGATCTTTTGAAAGGGATGTAGTGCAAAAGCAAGCTAAAAATTCTTCATTTGGTTCAGGTATAGCTAATATACTAAGATTAATTTTCTATTATAGTGGGTTTTAATATTTTAAAGTTTAAACTAACTAAAAGGAATTTGAATTTGGTTTTTTACTTTTACTTAATTGGTGGCTATTGCATGGTGACACGGCTCCAGATTTGAAGATGTCAACGAGGATTTTGGAATTAACCACTTACTCGAGTGGATGTGAAAGAAATTGGAGTGTTTTTAAGATGATAAAAATTTAAAAAATATTTTTCTTTCGTATCATCCTAAATTCATTTCATTACTAATTGGGTATTGTATTTTCATTAACAGACTCACACGAAAAGAATAAATAGACTAAGTACATATAAATTGAAAGACTTAGTTTATGTCAAATTCAATGTTCAATTGAAAGAAAGAATTTCCAAGCAGGAACACTGATATTCTATCTGCTCACTCCATGACAGAGGACAAGGGGACCGATTAGATAGCTCTTTTTAAATCAGTTGATATTTCTGTTGCTTCAGATGATGAGGATGAAGTCTTTCCTTGGAGAAAGCTTAACATGACAGCAAGTTGAAGACGTAATGGGGGCTGAACCAAATTAAGAGCTAGCAAAAGGCTAAAGAATTGAAAGAAAGGAAAAGCCATCACATCATCATCAAACGGGAAGGAGAATGAGAGGAAGCAAATGTTCGAGGAGGAATCTTTAGGTTTTTTATCTGATTCATACTCAGATTCATCTTCAGAGGATAATTCTGCATTGAAGACAAAAGATATTGAAGGACACATGCAAGGGACAAGCAAAAAATGAGCATATTAAAGAATGTGGGGGTAGGTTACTCTTCCTGTTAATCTTTTAATTCATTTTCTATTCATGTAGTATTCTAAATTTTAATATTTTTGTTAATTTGTACATAATATGTGTTAGTGATAGCGGTTACTTAATGCATTATTGTAACTTTATTTGATACTATTGATGATATTTCGGTAATAAAAACAAACATATATATTTATATTATAAATACTCTGTTAGTTAATAAAATATGTATATGTATGTATGCGTGTGTACTAGTCATAACCCGTGCAGGCGGGCACGGTTCATTTAAGATTTTCCACTGCGAAATCTTCGGCGCAGGCGCGTTGGGCACGGAACAACAAATTCGGTGTAAAACAACAAATTCGGTGCGGAACAACAAATTAGCGTATAACAACAAATTTAGCGGGCGACTTCGGCGCGGAACTTATATAAAAAACATTTATTAATCGGAATATTTATTAATCGGGATATTTATTCTTATAAAATTCATAGATCGAAAAACATTGACAACTATCTTGTTAACATGTTTAACTTCCATGAGTCGTACTGCCCTTCAAAAATGTTGAAGGTGAGACGAGGAAAGAGATGGACTTGTGGCTGATCATTTGCTTTCTCAGAGAGGCAGAGAGCATGACACATAGGAAAAGAGAGCATATGGAAAGAGGCACAGTTGATCAGACACATATAGAAAGAGAGCATAGGGAAAGTGGCAAAGTTGATCATTTACTTTTTCAAAACACACACAACCCTACGAAAACCCACCCCCTAACCCTCTCTCTCTTAATACGTGGCCCCACATCAATTTCTGTTTTCCCCCAAAACGTTGCAAAGTTTTCTGCCAAAACTTTTAGTTTCCAACTAATTTTTTTTAATATCATCATCTTAACAGTTGATTTCCGAAGATTTAATCTGAGCCATCTTTCTATCAACCATTTTGTCCTAGTCAGCTTGTCCTAATCAGCAAGACAATTCAAAAAGTCCTCAAATGTAATATAGATATATTGTCCGACATCGGATATTGACATGTATCCCTGATATAACTCTCAATATCAGATATCCGATATGATAATTAGCCATTCGATATGATATCGGTATCAGATATTTAAACCCTTTCTTTGCAGTATATATTGTATTTTAATTAACATAAAGTGGCTTTCAATGTTCTTGTTTTTCTTAAAGGATAAAGTAAGGGATACTTTTTATGAGTGTACATTCCACTTATCCATTCTTCTGGCTCTGTCCTGGTACATAATGCTAACAAGAACTCTCCATTGTATTTGCTTATCCCCTTGCTTGAGATGTGAGATATTTAAGTGAACCTGAGGTTTTTTTGTTGAGAAAGGGAGCTAATTTGGGGTCAAATATTATAGGACACAGTTTTTAGGGGCAGTTCATATTCCAATGGATTTGAGCTTCAGACAGGCAATTCACCAGGATCTAAACATTCGGGTTCATATTTTTTTTGGGTAAAATACCATATTTAAAATATAAGGTACATATGTTTTGTATATATCTGCAGCTTCAGGTACAAATCACTATTTACAGAGAAAAATTGACACTGTATTTCATCTTATGCATGATCTTATGATAAATAAAATGCATTTGATTGTATGGGGCCAAACAAGTGTTGAACATGGCTACACATGCTAGGTTTTTGTGGGGAGAAGTGTCTACTATATCACGGTGTTGGACAAAAGTTGGTTCAAGCAATGTAATCAATGGGGTTATGTTACATATATTCAGAATTGTAGAAATTGATCATGCATCTAAGTGTGACATTTTTTAATATGAAACAAAGTGCAAACAAAGTGTTAAAATTTGTTGTTATAAGGAATATTGAAGTACACATCACCTCTGTACTATTCTTTCCTTCTATTAACTCCTGCAGATGCATCTTCTCTCTTCCTGCACTGATCATTTAAGTCTTACATTAATAATTTTGATATTGCAAACATGAAATAGTGTAATCAACTCTTTGTTTTTAACATATTCTCGATGGGTCATTTGCATAGTCAATTTTTAATTATATTCTAAAACTTGTCCATAACTAGTAATTGTTTTATGAAGCTCACTAAATTTCCAAGATAGTTTTGCTTGACTACTTGAGCGCTGGCACCATATGGTTGGTGTCTGCCACTGATGTACAATTGGCTTATAACTTTTGGGCAGGAGACATGGTACTTGCCTAATATTGAAATTACCATCTTTGAAATAAAAGGAAAAAAGAGAAAAAAAGAAAAAAAAAAAGGAATAGATGAACTTCCACCTTTCCGTCCTTTGTCTCCCCTTTGCATTCAGAATGGCTCACATTGTCATTTGCTGTAGTCATTGTAGCTTGTGCTAGCATTAGTACATTTTCATGCATAGCATGCTGGAGCTGGGTGGTTGCTTACTGGTAACATTCAACTTAGCTGCTGTAACTCTCCATTACAAACTCAAATTTGTAGAATTTTGTAATTGTTGGGCATTTGAGGTAAAAAGACATTTCAAGTTGAACTTATTTTCTAGTAGTTGACTAATGCCTTATACTGTTGGTTTCAACCATATTTTGTGCATTAACTAAAAATATACCCTTCATTCATGTTATGTGATTTGACTTTTCTGCAGGCATTTCTTAAATATGCTATGCTATTATTTTTGTTTCTGGCGTGTTATTTTTCAGATAATGGTAATTTTACTTATACAGGTTTCTACAAGTTTGGTTCACAATGGGGGCGGCTTTTGGTGCTGTGGCTGTAGTTGGGGTCACAATGGTTAGCTGTTTTCTTTTCTTTCTCTCTTTTGGATTTACACCATTCAAAGCTAAGATGGGGAATATAACTCAAATATTTTCTCATCCCTCCTTTGCTTATTTCATCTCTCAGGGATGAGTGGAATTCCTTCTAACAAATTTATCATCTTCACCCTCCCCCCCACCAGAGTTGGTTAATTTTCTTATAAAGCCCGTGTTGGTCATAATTTCCTTGTCCCTAATTGTAAGGACTGACATTAGGTTGATATCCTCTTATGTAAGTTGCTCAGTCTTCCTTGGAGGGGTTCCAATATCATTTGAGCTCTCTGCTGCGGAACCATTTTGAATACTGATGACATGAAGTTATGATATCAAATAACCAATGTCCTTTATTTTTTTACTGTAGGCCTTTCTTTTTCTGTAGCCATATCCCATTTTGAGAGATCTGCAACTATGAGTCCTATTATTATTGCTAAGATTGCAGCACACACCACCAGAAGTTCAAGAGGATTTTAAGCAAACACCCTTATCTTCTTGGATTCCCAGATGATCTTCTATCTGTTAGATTCCACAGAGAACCCGCTTGTTCAATTATGTTTTCACAGATGGACCCCCAAGAACTAACATCAATAGATGAAGGGTATCTTATGAACTAGTGCAACTAACCTGCAAAATCTGATGGAACAAAGGGGTATATGCTTTGTCTAATAGAATGGGGGTTTCCTTTAAAAGCTTTATATTTACGGGGAGTTTTCTGAAATTTCCTTTTCTCTAATGTGCAGTCAGCTTCTAGCATATTTGAATATGCTACTGTATTATCCAAGATGGATCAATGGTTAGTACTAAAATTAAAAGAAACATCTGTCTAATATGTTGGTCCCCTCCCATGTGTGCACAAAAAAGAATGTTTTTTTGGGAAGTGAAGTATGAATTTAATTAAAAGAGTATACCTCTTACCATTTTTCTGTTCTCTTTATGCATGAACTCTAGTTACTTATCTGGGAAGTGGCCAGTGCCTTTCATCTCCACAGTGGGGCTTATGGGCTTAAAAGTCTTTCGATAAGCTGGTTGTTTGGCACTTCGCCACTGGTTAGTTTTTTTTTCAGATATTGGATTGTGTAAATCTAGATTTTAGTTGTATCATTTAGTATTCTCACTTGTGTAGGGGAAGGCCTCTGGGGTAAGCATATGGATCATGAATATAGGCATGCTGTTTTTCTCGACGTTGCTATCAGTTGCTATCCATGAATTTGGGCACGCTATAGCTGCTGCAAGGTTAGTTTCTCAATAACTGTAAGCCTGTCAAATATTCTAGTTCCATTCAGCACCTAATATTAGAAGTCAAGCTATTACCTTATTTATGGATAAAATAGAAGCAAAAGAATGCTCACTGCTTGACATTTGTTGATGGGCTCGAATCTATGTTCTCAATTGCCACACATTTTTATAATGAATCGCATGGATATACCTTTCAGCATCTCGTGCAAAAAGAGTTTTCTTCTTGTTCCTCTTGACGCTTTGATTGGGTTCATAGCGATATCTGTTATGCGCATGAATTCTGATGCTAGGACATTTAATTAATTTTAGTTTCTTTGTCTTATTTTTTAGCATATACTAGTATAATTTTTTTGATGATTTGAAAACTGATCTAGATTTGTCAAACCTAGACATGTTGGATCCAGATTATGTTATCTAGATACTAGATCCATGTCTATAAACAATTAGAACTACTATATCCACGTCTATCAAATGCAAATCAGCTAGATCTAGCGTTATCTAGATACTAGATCCATACACACACACACACACACACACACACAATTAGAACTACTATATCCACATCTATCAAATGCAAGTCAGCTAGATCTAGATTTGAAAACAGTTAGATATTCTAGTTAGATTTGCTAGATCTCGATCTGGAAATCATATTTTTTAGATCAGATCAGACTAAGTCTTGAGTAAAATGTTGCCACCATATGCTCTTTTCCCCTCACAAATTTGATTACACATGACCACGTTAGTCTTGAGTAAACCCCTTTTCAAATACCCTTTTGGCACATATTTGTATGTAACTGATGATTAAGTGGGAGGGTGCAGTTGGGAGGGTGCAGTTACAAATTCATCACTTGTTTTCTTCATCATCAGATCTCTCAATCAAGGAAAAAAACTCAAAAGTGACCCGAATCTTTTCTTTGAGCCATCCTTCATTTTAGATGAAAAACCCTAGTTTCTCTTCTTTTATCTTAGTTCCGTCTCATTCTCTCAACGTAGAGGCCTAAAACGTAAAATCTAGCAAACTCAAACCTATTGCATGAAAATAACACTTCAACCATCACTGTACTCTTCAATAGGATTCTACTCAGTGAACTAAAACCTATCCTTTCATGGAACCCATCCCCAACACTCTACGGTTAACACAACAATTGCAAGAGCAGGTATGTTCCCAGTGAAAAAAATACGTAAAATCCAATATAATAGATCTAAATATAACATGTATAGCAGGATCCATATTTATACAAGACATGTAAAAAATGATAATAATCATGGCACATGCTACGATATAAAATCAGTAAATGATAACAGTGATAAGATAACCAATGCCTAGTAAGAATATGGTTAACTATATGTGTACATATACTAATGTTGTGATTCCTATTTGAGTATACAATATGCAACAAACGAGCTCATCTTTACAATGTGAGCACCACTCAAGATAGATTCAGTTAAATGTTGTAATCAGATACAATCAGATGCAGGTAACAAAGACAATCATGTTAGTATATTGAGTCACCTCATATAGTTTTGATGATGAGCAAACATGTCATCTAATATATGAGTGTAGATAACCAATGCCTAGTAAGAATATGGTTAACTATAGGTGTACATATACTAATGTTGTGATTCCTATTTGAGAATACAATATGCAACATACGAGCTCATCTTTACAATGTGAGCACTCACCCAAGATAAATTCAGTTAAATGTTGTAATCAGATACAATCAGATGCAGGTAACAAAGACAATCATGTTAGGATATTGAGTCAAGCCATATAGTTTTGATGATGAGCAAACATGTCATCTAATATATGAGTGTAGATATATGAATCAATTCAAAATGCACTCGAAGCATAAGCGAGTTCAACAAGGTCATGAGTCAAAGAAAGACAAGAAGTGTCAAGGATGCATCAATGTACTTCAATGTAATATTTAATCTTGATGTAAATTTTATTTTCCTTGTCTTAACATGTTAAAGCCTTGTTTGAAGCTTACACACTTGGGTATATATATATATATATATATATAATGTTTTAAAATTGTTTTAAAATATTTCTTAAGTCAAAAATCACTTTTATAGGCCATTTATATAATTTGAGGCAAACTAATCGACAAGTATAATACTCTAGTCGACTAGTTGTTGTATATGTACTTGGCTAGCGTAGTGTTAGAAAACTAGTCGACCAATATTATGGGACTAGTCGACTAGTGGTTACACTATAGTCGACTAGTTCTTGTACTAAGATCGACCACTCGGAAATTCTAACAATGCCAAACTAGTCGACCATTGTTCACCAACTAGTTGAGTAGCTGCCTACTAGTTGACTAGTGGATAAATTATAGTCGACTAGTAACTAGCCATTGGCCTAGAACGCTCCAATTTTTACTAGCCATTTTGACCGGTTTAAAGGCATTTTAGTGAATAGTTTGACCTAATTTTTGTCATATAAGTGTTGAGTATTGGTGTTTCATACCAATCTTATTTTGATGATGATCACAACATTATGTTGTTGCTAATGAATCACATGTCTTAGTCTCTCAGTTTATTTCAAGGATATCCTTCTTGAAGACTAATCACTTGGTGTAAGGATGGACATCATGTGAAGAAGGGCCAAAGTTTGGACTCAAGGAGTGCCAAAGCTTGGAGATGATGGAGAGCTTTCAAGGCATCAAGATTGAAGACTTAGACTCTTAAGAAAGCATTGTAATTCATGTAATTTACTTTATTGCTTTCTCTCTCTTTTGAGTATAAGGTTGATGTAATGCCTTGCTAGATGGTTTGCTCATTCATGCACATGCATTTAACCATCTTAGTGAACCTTAGGATTATCATATAATCCAACCCAATAGGTTCACTCTTTCCGTCAGTCGCCTGTTGAGGGAAACACAGCCGACTGGGTGATTTCCAGTCGCCTGTAGTTCCTTCTACAGTCGCCTGATATGCACTGCTCAAGTCAACATTTCTATTGACTCAAACTTGAGCTTTACACACAGTCGTCTGTCGATCGGTTTCCAGTCGCCTGTATATTTACAGTCATCTGGATATTGGCCAACAGTTGCCTGTCTAGCGTATGCAATCTCTGCATCTCTCTGTCTTCTCTCCATACTTTACAGTAGTCGACTGATGAAGAATGTACAGTCGCCTGACTATTTGACAGTCGACTGTAGTATTAACATCAGTCGCCTGTGCGAAGAATTGGAGAAAGAGTGCAGCTCTCTGTTTCGATCCATCCCCTGCAGCAGTCGTCTGCTGAAGGATTAACAGGCGCCTGTCCTGTTTATCAGTCGACTGTATTGACTTCGTCAGTCGACTGTCCTGGCTCAGATTATAGCCGTTGGATATTTTCTAGCCGTTGATCAGTAGACTGTTTCTTGATCATCAGTCGACTGTTCCTGTCGTTTTCACTCAGTTCTAGCCGTTGCAGATTTGATTATTTGGCTGTTTCTTTGGGTTTTTGGGCTTGATATATGATTCCTATATATATGAGTGTGCTGCCTATGCTTAAACTTCTTGATTGATTCTTGATTACTCTTGATTCTATTGAAAATCTCAAGAGATCTTTAAGCCAGTCTCAAGCTCCCTCATTTCCCTCTATTGAGCATTCATCTTCCTTCATGCATTGAAGTCCAGTTCAAGGGAAATAATCCAAGTGCTCTCAAGCATATTCCAACACTTGGAGATCCTCTTCCATGCCTTGCATTCATTCATGAGTAAGCATCTCAAGGCATAGGTAAGAGTATTTACTTTACATGTTGTAATTCGTTTTCCTATTTCTCTTTGTGGGATTAGGATACTCTCTTTGTGGGAGTTTCTCTCTTTGTGAGAGGTTGTCTCTTTGTGGGACTAGGGAATTCTCTTTGTGGGAGTTAACTCTCTTTGTGGGAGTTCGAGTGTCCTAGTGTAGGGCTAACCCTAATTCTCTGAGTGAGAGTTAGTGATTCTCTGTGTGGGAGTCTTGATCCTTGTGTAGGATTGGTTGGGTCCTTGTGTAGGGCATAAATCCTCTTTGTGAGATATCTCCTTGTGAGAGTTGTATTCACTTCTATGTGTGGGAATATAGTGAATATTGGTGTGGTTGGATGTACCCAAGTTTGGGGAACCAGGGTAAAACTTTGTGTTTGCGTTTGGATTGATTGTGCCGTTTAATTCCTCTTGCATTTATAATTCCGCATTTGCAAGTTAAATTTTATTTGGACAATTTTATTGCCATCACACTATTCACCCCCCCTCTAGTGTGTGTTGTTAGTATTGCAAGGGTTAGACGATCCCTACAATAAGTAGATGAGTTTTTCTTAGTTTTCATACATCAAGAAAAATCAATTGTTTGCGAAAGAAAAGAGTTTTTTTGCTTCAAGTCTTTTAAAAAAAATCAATTGTTTCCAATATTTTTCATCTTTACTTGGCCAAAATCCTTGATGTTCCAAAGCCAACAAGTTTATCTTTTGAGATCAAGTTTTTCCTATAACTACACATCCACAACAGTTTCAAGCAAGGCTATAAATAATTGTATCTTCTACTTTGTAAGTGAAAATTGTTAAGTGTGAGGTGGTGAGTTGTAAATCCTCTTAAGAAGAGGTGGTTTGTAGAAATACTCTTGGGAAGAGATAGTTGTACTATTTGTTAAAGTATTCGAACTAGCCAAGTTAGACTTAGATGCTGGATGTAGGGTATGTGGTACTTGAACCAGGGTATATCTTTGTATTTGAGCTTGTTTCATTTTCTATATTGTGCATTATTTCTTGCTTATTTTCCGATGCATTCTCTTTAGCAAGACTTAATTGTTGTTGATTAAGTTCAAATTAGGCAACACTAATTGTAAACTTAGGTTGATTTTCTAAATGAATATTTTTATTTGTTAAACACTATTCACCCCACTCTAGTGTCTACTTGCCATCTCAGGTGACCCAACATTTAGTATCAGAACGAGATATTGAAAGATGCTGTTAACAAACAACACTTCTCCAATGCCAATTCATTTTACGTCCATAGTTGCTTACTGGATCAAACTATGGGAATTGGAAGAACCTCATCAAGATCTATCTTATACGACTTGTGGACCATGATGGAAACTCCATATGAAGAACCAGCAAAGCCGATGACTTTATGGACCAAAGAAGAAAAGAAGCTTGATGCATTGAACGCTAAAGCGATGAACACCATTTATTGTGCCATTGACAACATAGAGAGCAACCACCGCTCATGAAATTTGAAAGATCATCGAGGTTACTCACGAATGTGACAATAAAATTAAATTTCTAAAACTTCTCTTTATTTTCATTGGGATGAAGCTTTTGAGATGATTTCGGAAGAATCAATTATAGATAATTACACTCGCTTCACGGAGATCATCAACACTCTTAGTGAGAAGGAGCACGCCATTGGAGATCGAAAGGTACAATTCTGTGTTTTTTGTTAATTTGTTCGGTTGGTGTTTTGTTCTCTTTTTTCTTTGTCCTTTTTTGAGTGGATTAGAGGAATAATCATGTAAAGTTCTTTTTTTGGGCGATGCATGTTGATTTAAGGGTTAATATTTGTTAATCTGATAGAGGTTAGGGGAAAAATGTTCTTTTTTGTTGTTTATGCAGATGGGTTTCTCAGATTTGTTTGTGTGATGGATGTTGTAGTTATTCGTTTTACACATTTGTGTAATGATTGGATATTATATGAGCAAAAGAGGTCCAATGGTTCGTTGTGATGCAAGAAGCAAATTTTTTTACGGATAACGGGTATGAATACTCATACCCATCATGTACATGGATTTCCATAACCCAAACCCAGCGTGTACACGGGTACCCACGAGTATCCGTATACCCGATGGGTATGTGTATGGGTACAAAAATTTACCTGTCACGGGTACGGGTATGTGTACGGGTATGGGTAAATTGAGTTGGTTCGGGTATTGATAGTGCATATCCATACCCGTCCATCCATTTTGACATCCCTAGGCCTGTGTCCCTTACTGCCATGAATTAGGGCTTAGCCCCTTGTTGCTGTGTGCTTAGGGCTTGCTCTGGCTTGTTTCGGTTTGGGGCTTTGCCATGTTCTGTTGCCTTGTTTTGTTTCTTGCGTGACTCTGTCCTGTTGCTATCTGTGGCGTCTTGAGGTTCTTCCCTGCTCTACCTTTGCATGTGGACCTTGCTCTTCCCTCTGCCGCTTGCCCCTGTTTGTGCTGTTGGGCTCTGTCCCATTTTTCTTTAGACTCTGTTTGTGTCGTTAAGGTCTATCCTGCGTTGCTTTAAACTTTGCCTGTTATCGTTAGGCTCTATCCTACGTTGCTTTGGGCTCTGCTTGTTACCGTTGGGCTTTGGCTATGCCCACTGTTCGGTTTGCTAGGCTGCTGGCTTGGTCTGTTGGGTCTAGTCGTTGTCTTTAAGGAGCCTGTCTCTTTACCTTGTTCTGTGATTAGCTGATTCTGGCCTTATGAAATCTGGACCGATTTCTTGTCGCCTATGGCCTGGTTGACCATTTAACTGTTATATAATATGATGACCGCATTTGGGTCTGATTTTATTGCACAATGAGCTGATGTTGGCAAATTATATTCCATGATTTGATGATGACATTGATATGAGTGCTTGCATGAAAACCAAGTTGAAACTGACATTTTAAAATAAAATGTGGGATATACATAAATACGTGTGTAGATGATTATAACTTAAAAAAATTGATCACTGCAGCCTTATAGTCATGTTTTGGGCCATGCTAGAGTTATGTAATTGGCTATATGTTACATTGATCAGTTTGGTTATATTTATATTAAATGGTTTTTCAAATTGGTATAGAGATTATGATTACTATCCCATAAAGCATATGCCTAACTCGTGATTACAGCGATTGACACATGATTATGGTCCTTTGGGCTATTCATAGAGACTTCGCCTCCTGATACATGATATGCACAATGTAAATACCATAAATCAAATTTTATACCCGATCACACTTGACATTAAGATGGTTTGCTAGAGTACATACATTATATTATCATTGCTATTGATACATACATGTGATACTGCACTAAATACAGCCTCAGAAAAATTACTGTACATACTACTATATAAAAATTGAAACATGACATGATAATGATATGGAACCGGATATTGAACATAACATCGTACACCAACACCCACATGCATCACACCTAATTTATAGGATTGCAATAGATATCTGGGTTGGGATAACTCATGTTAATAAGGGTGCATGAGCGATTGGAGTCACACTTACTGCACCTGATTGTTACTGTTAGTGTAATTGTTACTGTATCCAACTGTATTTGGTCCGGATGAGCACCCTTTCTTGTTTGGGTGAGTTCATTTGTTGCATATTGTATTCTCAGACATGAGTCATAACACTAGACTCGGAACATTTTTTATCCCTGCATACTCATATATCCATTTTTAGCATAAATCATTGTTATCATACCTTACATTGCTATGTCACTTGTATGCACATGCCTTTGCTTTTGCTGTTGTATTTTATTTTCCTTGTATATGTTGATCTCACATGTTTTGATCATAATTTTGTGGATGTAGTCCTTTATGATCAATTATAGTCTAGACACTAGAGTAACATGGTTAGCCTTAGAATTGAGTTATTAGTTATCACATTGTCTTACATAGAACATAGAGTTCAAAATAACTCTTTAGAACTCTTCAAATGATGCCATGTAATGGGGTTGCCTTATAAAAACTTCTTCAGGGAACACTTAACATCTCCCCATATGCATTCATATTTTTTAGCATTAATATTTTTAACATAAATTATGTTATAACTAGGTAGATGTTCTTTATGATTTTTGCGATGCTGGTAGTGGGTCTGATGGCATTTAAATTTATTTTTGTTTTCCGCACACTTGAGTCATATGTCATGATGTCAAGTGGGGATTTGATGTTTACAACAGGCATAGTGCATCTTTTTGTTTGTTTGTTTTGGAGTAAAGAAATGTTTAAGCAGTCAGATTGTATCTATGATATTGGAACTTTCAATGACTATGTAATTCTTTCTGCTAATACATGCTTCTACTGCAATTACAGCGAGGGCATACCAATTGAATACATTGCTATTTTTTGGGCAATTATATTTCCTGGTGCTTTGGTCGCTCTCAACTATGATCTACTTCTAAGTTTGCCACGACTTGCTGCTCTTCGGATATATTGTGCTGGCATTTGGCATAATATGATGGTGCGTTGCAATTATAGATTTCTTGGAACGCGCATTTGTCAAATTTGTTATTAGTACTGCCATTCGTCAGGTCCAATGTGGAACATGCAATTTGTTACTTTACAGTGTGTGCCTATTATTTTATGATTATTACACCTATGCTCTATTAGTCTTTTTGTTTTCCATTGGGTAAGTTCATGAAAATGGTAGCAAGGTTGACACAAGTAATAAAGACTAGTCGATAAATCATGTGGAGTCTCTTCCAGCTTGGATAATGAATTCAAGTAGTTTTCTTCTATTTCTTGGAGCAAAATGGCATTTGATGTTAAAGAAGGCATTCTTTGTAGCTTCAATGATTTAAGCATCATATATTGTAAATGTAAGTTCTCTACAAGCTAATATCCTTACAAAGAAGCAATGTTGTAGGATAAGGGTATATTAGCTCAGTCACGTTTAACCTAACTCTTCAGGTGAATTCCAAATAATTTCATATTTCTATAGTTTACATATCAACATCATTGCTGTCATCATTATCATCATAGCTTTTGCATCCTAAATGTTTGGGTCTAGCTACGTTAATCATTTTCCGTGGATCTCTACGTGCACTTGTAGGTTGACCTTATGAATCCTTTTTCTCCGGGTCTCTGTAGTTCGTACAATGTTAATTCACATATGATAACCATGGTGTGCTAGCGACAAAAATGAATTTGATTTGAGTGAACGTCTTTGCTTTTCTTTGACCTGACATTTGTCACGGAACGGAAGCTTTCGGGTTTCTGTAGTGTTTCTTCAATGCATATAGATCTAGGGCATGCACATCAATAGCACACCCATTTAGACAATATTGTCAATATAAACATAGCATTTAGTAAAGGTTGTTTGGAAGGTCTTATTATCGCGTATAAATCAAATCCAGGAACACTTTCATGGACAATTGTCTTCTGAAATTGTGACATAATGGGCTTGAGTTTGATCATCAAAACATTTAATCATTTAGTGTTTTACTGTCAGTATAACCTTGGGCAGGATCTTTCAAAGCTTTGATGGTTTTGCTTTTTACTGTCTCATGGATGAAAAAATTCTTTAGAGTATTATAAATTGGATCAAAGGGTTTACTGGGTCAGGGTTTGTTCTTTGATACCTTTCTCAAACTATCTGTCTACTGCTTATACTGAATCATTTCAGTTCAAATATTGATTCTTTGCCATGTATGCCATATTTGATTGCTTTTGATTTCTGGCTTGTCTGATTGACCATGCAATTAAAGTTCATGCAACCAAGAAGAAGGTTCCATAATTGACTATGCTATTAAAGTTCATGCAACCAAGAAGAAGCTCACATAACTTTGAGGAAGGGGTGGATGCAATTTAAGATCACATTTCAGAGTATTGATTGTAGTGATTTAGTTTTATGTGTTGCCAAGTCATGTAACGTGATCACAGAATTTCAGATTTGCAGTTTTGGCTCGTTAGGGGCATTTTCGTAATTTTCGGATTTCAGGGGGTCTTTTCGTAATTTGTCTTTTGGGGTTTTTTTTTGCAATTTTGTATATTTCTTAATATTATTTATAGGCGATATGGGAAGGGAATTCTTATGCTTATTTTGAGAGAGATTATGAGAGGTGTTGAAAATTTCCTCTTGTACGGGAGAGTGCAATCGTCCTCTTAAATCGACGACTTGAAAGAGCGGTTCACCTCTTGAATGTGGCCATACCTTTTTTATTTTTAGTTTTATTTAATAAAAATCAAATCTTTCCTTCAGATCCTATCAGTTAGGTATCGGAGTGGTGAGATCCATGGCGACAACAAGATCGAAAGACAAGTTTGATGCTTTGAGGAGAAATACAACGACGAGCTTGATGGTGTGCAGTAAAGCCTATCGAAACATGGAAAAACCCTAGCACAGACCATGCAACAACTTGAAAGCTTCTTGGCGAAGATAACAAATGTGGTGGAAAATCCTAACCCAGAGCGGAAGGCGACGAATTTGGAGAATGGCAAGGGTAAAGCGGTTGAATACGAAGAAGGGATGCTATCAGACGTCGATGAATACTATGCGGAGGACGAGAACGAGGCCCCGAGCGATGGCCCTAGCCGACCCCCAGGGGGCCCCAGCAGGGCCGACCAGCCCCCTGCAGCCTTGTTGCAGGGCCACACGGCCCCCAGGGAAGGCCGACAGGCTGGCCCGCCCCTGCAGTTCACCTACAGGGCATCTGGCTCCTGTCGACTCATAGAGGGGGCAGATAACCCCTTTCGGCCAATGGCAAGGGCGAACATCCCCTGCAGGGCTTCAGTAAGGGTGTCCTGCTCCTGTAGTGACCTTGCAAGATAGCCATGCCCCTGCAGGGCCCAGATAAGGGCGTTCAACCTCTGCCGTGACATGGCCAGAGTCCATCAGTTTTTCAGCAGCCCGACAGGGGCCCTGCAGCCTTCTGCGACAGCCCAGGGCGACGACAACCCTTATTGACTTATTGGAGTACGATGACGACGGAAACGAGTTTCGATGGCCCAACAGCCCCTGATATACTGCGAAGAGGCGATGACGTCTGCTCCCGGCCTATGAGGAGTACCCAGATGATTTCGACAGAGACTAAGAGGATTACCGAGGCTCTGTTTTGGACGGCGAAGATTGAGGAGGCTATGGAGAAGAGATGAAGGCCAACAGAGTAGTTTGGAGTGACACAGAGACAGATGGAGACACACATACCAACCTCATCACCCTAGGCACTTCGAGGGTCGAGCTGACCAGAGAAATTTTGGAGTGGATAGTCGCGTGAGGAAGCCGAAGATGCCTATATTTGAGGGGGATGGATTTACATGGCAGAGATTCTTTTTCGTGATGTGCATGACGAAGGGACAGAAATTAGAGGCGATGGCTGTGTGTTTTGAAGGGAATGTACTATCATGGTTCCAGTGGAGGGAGCGACGGCGGCATTTTCGCGTATGAGAGGAGATCAAGAACTACTTGGTGGAGAGGATTCGCAAGACTCCGTGTGAAAATTTGCAGGAGCAGCTGTTGGCACTCAAGCAGGATGATTCGGTTAAGGAGTACAGAGAGAGATTCGAGACACTATCAGGACGAGTTTGAGGGATCCTAGAGGAGACACTGGAGGTGAGCTTTATAAAGGGGCTAAAGCCCAGCATACGCGTTAAGTTTCGCATATATAGACCTCATGGATTGATGGAGACTATGGTCATGGCCCAGTTGGTAGAGGATCGCCTTATAGAGGAGAGGAGTTTTAGAGAAACTGTGGGCGGTTTCTCTTTTCACAGCCAGCCGGTGATATGAGGACAACATGCATCAGAAGGGACAGATTAGGCTTGCAAGGAGAAACACAATGAGCCACAATCAGGAGGGAAATTCCGGAAGATGACTGATGCAGAGATACGGGAGAAGAGGATGAATGGGTTATGTTTTTGGTGTGATGAAAAGTTTACCCCAGGGCATCATTGTTTAGTGTGCAAGCTTCAGTTGCTGATAGTAGATGAGGACGAGGAGAATGTAGTGGAGGACGAGGAGCCAGGGAGAGATGAGCATCTCCACTTGTAGCAATGCCGCCATAGACTTCATGTACCACCTTGAGGACGAGATGGTTTTTTGGGGCGGAGTAATGATTTGATTGCAGAATTTCAGATTTGCAGTTTTGGCCCATTAAGGGTATTTTTTAATCTTCGGATTTTCAGGGGTCTTTTCATTATTTTTTAGTTTTTTTGGGGTTTTCTGTAAATTTGTATTTTTTTGAATAGAATTTATAGGCGGTAGGGGTGACGGGAATTCTTATGTTTATTTTAAGAGAGAAATCATAAGAGAGTTTGAGAATTTCCTCTTGTACGGGAGTGCGAGCATCCTCTTGAATTCAACTTCTTGGGAGAGCGGTCCACCTCTCGAACGTGGTCACTACCTATATTATTTTCAGTTTTATTTAATAAAAATCAGATCTTTCCTTCGGATCTTATCATCATGGCATGCAGATACAGAAGGGATATTTGGGGTTTTTGTTATAGATAAGCATGTGGTCAGTGCTGGTTGTTGGTTGGCACTTCCTTTACATGCATCTGGGTGCGGTGTCATGGGCCATAGCTCGGACATGGTACTACCATTGTATGCCAGCATAACCTCACACTTCTGCGATTGCTTTACATTCTAGTGCTTGAAAACAAGCTGTTGCACATTTTCCAATGGCATAATTTAATCAGTTATTTGTTTTAGGGACGGGTATTTGTTGTCAAGGACAATTGCAACCTTTTGTTTGTTGTACGAGGTTATCTGTAATTGAGCATCTGATAGTATTATCCCATGCATGGTGGTACTAATGCCACCAAGGAAAGTTTTGGTATACTTCTATGTTGGCACACTCTAATTTGCAATACGGCACTTGTTTGTAAGATAACCAGAGTCCCTTCAAAATGTGATATATTTTATTCATCATCTACCCTTTATTTTCCTTGCTCAATCCATGACCTGATAATGGTTGGCAGCATTTTTTTTCTTTTCTATTGAGAAGGTAAGCCATGCTACTTTGCTCTACTGATTTTCATATAGCATGTGCGGATCTTCCATCACATTTTCTGAATTCAGTGTTGAAAGATGGGGATGCTGAGATGTTATTTGTGTTCTAGTTTTGTGCAGTTTGTTGGACAACACTGTTCCTGCTTCCTTTGATTCTGTATCCTCTTTATTTACATGGTGAAGCTCCTATGGTAAGTCTCTGGAGCTCAGTTGACTTGCTGTCTTATTGCAATAGGTCTCATTCTAAATTGCAGCTTTGAAACAGGTATTGGAGGTGCCTCAAAGTTCACCTTTAACTGGTTATTTGTCATATGGGGATGAGATTGCTGCAGTTGATGGCTCAAGAATTCATTTTCCTAGTGAATGGACTGAGAAGATGATCCAGATCAATTCCCAAATGCTTCATAACACAGGCATCGGGAGGAAGGGATATTGTGTCCCTAATTCTTGGTTTGATGGGACAAATAATACTTACATGATGGATGACCACTTCTCTTGCCCAGATGAGCTTGCTGCTTTTGTTTCTGTTCCCTGCCTTAATTCCAGCTTGTCAGCTCCTATTGACAAGGAGGAGAGCAATGGAAACGGAAGACAGATTAAACAATGCTTGACTGCTAAAGATGTTGTGAAGCTTAAAAAATGTAGGGATCGATGGGAGATGATTGGAACTGACAGAGGCAAATGTGCATGTTTGGAGGTATATAATTTATGTTATAGTAAGCATCATATTTTCTGGCTTTTTCTTACTGCTTCTTGGACATAATTTTATGTCTGCTGCTTTTCTGCAAGAGACTAAATAATTGGGGAGAAACATTAAACTAATGATCATTACAAATATATTACTATTTAAATTTATCTTGAATTTCAGGTGGCTTAGCCTCTTAGATACTACTGATGATGCATGAGTCAATAGTTCTAAGATTTTGACAAGGGTCTGTTTGGTTGCAATAAATTGAAACCTGGAAATATGGCAAGCTTGGAAAATGTACTTTCCCACAAATTAGTTTTTTATTGTTTTGAAGGAAATTGATAGGATGGGCGATATCTTAAGATTTCCTTTGTTTGGATGCTTGGAAAAGTATGATTTGGAAATGTACACCTTTTTTGGGTATGATGACCCCCTTGTGGGTGGCAAAATTCCCACTCGATTAAGAAAATCACCTAAAAATCATTGAAGTTCTTAATTTTTAAATTTAAAATTAACTTCTAAAATCCTTAATGTTATTCTTAAATTCATTAAATTTATAATTTAGCATTTTTTAGATTAAATTTTTTGTTTATTTTAAGTTTTTAGTAGAATTTTATAGTACTTTAAAAGTACCAAATTTGGAAAGAGTAGAGAGGAACGGGCGAGAGAGGGAGGCAGGGGTGGAGAAGACAAGGGAGCGGTGGGTGGAGGCAAGGTTGGAAGATTCTACATCGGGTACAACCAATTTCTTTAGTTTTTCTCCTTAATATATGATATAATAGCTGTAGATTAATTATAAGTAATTTTTGTATATGGTAGGTTGCTGCTGTATGGCTATTACTCAGCATTTGGGTGTAAATCAGCATCTATATCTGTAAATCAGCATTATGGTTGTAAACAGCAGCATGTATAAACTAGTATTTATGGCTTTAAATCAGCATGTATAACTATATGTCATCATTTCTAGTTTCTATATATATGGATTTCTCCAAGAAGATGACAGTTTTCTCAAAACTCTATAAACTGTCAGACAAGACTTGGAGACTATATATTTATCATTTGTAAATTAGTTGTCTGATTTATTGAAAAACTATTGGAAGGCCCAAGATTTTAGTTCATTTGTGGCAAGTTGTGCATGTGTGACAGCCAGGCATGTATGATGTGCATGCTCCAGTTTGAGGGAGTGTTAGGAGTGTAATAGTAAAAGTATGAGGGATCCTAAATAAAAGGTGTAATCTGTTAGGAACTAACAAAAGATACCAATTTTATAGAGAAAACAATAGCAAGAACTAGATAATTGAACGCAAAAGAGGTGCGTTCTCATCCCAAGACGCCGAAGAGGACGTCCGCACTCGTTTAATCTAGATCTAACCTAAAGACGCTCGAGAGAAATATCATTCATCAAGCATGCCTAAACAAATGACGGCTAGCTCCTATAAATAAAAGAAACTAGGGTTCCTAGGCTAATGGGGCGCGCGCATGGGCTATGGAGGCCCGCGGCCTGGGCCTAGGCCCGTGGGCCCGCGGGTCTAACATAATCATATTTATTTGGGTAGATCTAATGAGAACATATGATATGATCATTTAAACCAAAACGCCAATCCTAATTTCTTCAGTGGGCCATTTATTCAGCTTTCTTGGCTAGTTATCGTTCTGCTCAAGGCCTCTCAATGTAATCCAAAATCCCAAAAATTTAAGGTTAATTGGCATGTGCTGTTTCTTGAGCATAATGGTGGGCACAAATATACCTCTTGCATTCCATATGCGATACATGAAACATCAAAGTTCCAAACAAAAAGTGTAACTATAAGTTTACTTTAAAGTATATTTACTTGGAAACAAAAACTTATCTAGGAAATGTGTTATCTAAAATTCCGTTCGGATGCACTTTAGAAGTCACAGTCACTAGCCAAGAATATGTCCTGCACTCAGTAGCTGCTGGTATCAGCTCTGCTGTTCATCCATAGTGCATGCATCTTGATTAACACCGGATCTTTGCCTTGTGTGCAGTGAAAGTGAGTGTAAGATTTTTCTTGGAGGCCTGCTGATGTTGCATCTACATAGAATAACATATGATCCAATGGAATGAGATAATGGGTGAGGGTATCTATGCTGACTTCAAAAATTTTGACTTTTCAGCAACCTTCTGCACCGAGTTTATCATTAGTATGATTCTTCATGTGGTTCTCTGACTGATACGCTATGTTGGTCCACAGCGTATTAGATTTTTAGGCAAAGTGGTTTCTCCAGTTATCTCTTGGAGTCTCGACCAGCTTGGCAATGCACTTCTTTGTATTATATTCTACTAAAGTTCGACTTATTTACTTGATACTAAATTTTCAATCATCTTTGACAGGATGAATTCTGCATGACGCCTGTTCAGATCCCTGGAATGTCATGGGTTGAAATCTCATATTCAACCCCTTATTCACCAGAATGCTTACAGTCAAGGAAAAATACATCAATTGGTTCTGAGACGTCTGATGACAGATCAACTCCCTGTGGCGGGACTTTTGTATATGTTGGTGATGTGCTGTCTTTGGCACATTACATTCGCTTATCATCATATCGGCCTCGGTTGGCATACCTTCCTGCTAATATACCGACTCTGCTGGAGAGCATTTTGTCTTGCACATTTCAAGTGTCCGCAACTTTGGGTGCTCTCAATAGCTTGCCGGTATTGTTCTAATTCAACTCAGTTTTTATATCATAAATTTGTAGAATCACATACTAAATTTCACCAGAAGGATAATATACAGACATCACTAATTCCGTTACTTAGTTATTTGCATTTTAGCTTTAAACTTTTGATGTTATGTATGCTTAGTTTTAGCTACGTATTTACTTTACTTTACTAATAAACGCTCCTAGGTGAAGAAAATGAGTTTATCACCCACAGTCAAAACCTTCAATTTTCAGTTATCTGAAACTAATTTTATTCTGTTGTAAGCTTGGCGGCTACGGAACCCCGTAACCATGTATTTATAGAAGTAGGGTTACATAATGGGTGGATACCCAATACACTAATGGGCCTACAAAAGCCCGCTTATAACACTTCCCCTTATCCATCCATTGTTGTAAGCCATACATGAGCGCTTCAGGGTTCATAGAGCTTATCTGACCATGGGGTATGGATACTTCTGATCCTAAGTTAAGAGTTCTTGCATCGTTAAAACCTTTGCCATGGAAAACCCAGTGGAAAAAACCAGTGGCTAATGAAAAAGAGTATAAGTCTCTATAACTTCCCCTGATCGATGGATATCATCAGAGGTGGATACTTCTGGATCCAGAGTTGATGTGGTTGCCTCGTTAAAACCTTTGGCTATGGAAAACAGGATCCATAGTGCTTATGAGTATCATAAGGGGTGGATACTTCCAGATCCTAAGTTAGAGATAACTGCTTCGTTAAAACCTTTAGCTATGGAAAACCCAGTGGAAAAAACCAATAGCCAAGGAAAAAGAGTACAGTTTTTCATAACTTTCCCTGATTAGTGGAAGTATTTGGGGGTGGATACTTTTGGATCCAGAGTTAATGAGGTTGCCTCGTTAAAACCTTTAGTTATGGAAAACACAGTGGAAAAAACCAATAGCCAAGAGAAAAGAGTACAACACTACATTTGACTCCCCCTGATCTATACAAGCTGCAGGCTTGCAGATCTTCTATGCAACTATACATCAATCTCTTACAGTGTTCCGATAATAAATACAAAGTACAAGGCATTGCTCATCTATACAAGACATCGCTCATCTATACAAGTATCGCTCATCTATGGCAGCTACTGAATCTGAGGGAGCTCTTCTGAATAGGAGTGATCTGCAGACTCGGTAGATAGCACCACGTCTCTGACCCAGTCGTCACTGTGTCTACGAGGTACTGCAGGACCTAGCTGTGTGTACTTATGATTTGCTTCTTGGATTGATGAGCCTCTCGGGATGGTGGGATTGATGTTGCCTTGGAAGCATGCTTTGCTGGTCTTCAAGAGTTGATCGTTCCTTTGTTGTAGTCATCGCGATGATCTGTAACCTGTATCTGCAAATACATTTAACATGTTGGATGATCCTTGACCCTTGGAGGTAGCGCAGAAGCTACATATCTCTGGTTCAGTGGTGCGCTGCAGGCGCTGCACTGTATCTGGTTAAAGGGTTTACTGCCAATGCTGTATAGAGTCGCGTGCAGTTGGCCAGATAAAGGAGTGTACAAAAGACACTTGAGTAAGGCACTTCAGGACCTAGGATATCCTTCTCCTCTTCCAGCGAACGGAAGGGGTTTTAATGTGCATCCATATAACCAGTAGGTGTATTAGTGGATTGCAATTATCCATGTTTCTTCATCAACTGGATGATAATTTCATCTTCTGGATGATAATTCATCTGATGGATGATTATTCATCTGTTGGATGATTATTCATCTTCGGGATGATGGTTTCATCTTCGGGATGGTAATTTGTAAGGGTATGTTGTCACATCATCCATAGCAACAGCCTAAAATTTTCTTTGCCAATCGCATGGTTTTTGCAATCATGACCAGGGAGCCTGATGCATCAGTTTAAATAATTTTGTTAGTGAGTTAAGCTCATCTTACATGGTTACTTCCTGTTTTCTGCGAAATAAACCTCTAAGCATAATGTTTTGCTTATAGCATACGATTTTATTTATTTATACAATACTCGGTAACCCACAGGATTGATATCTTTTGATATCAGGACTTCAGGTCCAAACACTTCACATTTCATAAGTGAGTCCAGCTCAACTTATTATTGCCTCGTTCCACATAATCTGGCCAAATCTCTGCGTTTGCTTCAGGAAACGGAGATTGGGAACGATATTTATAGCAAAATGAAATGTGAGTAATTGTCGACAAGTGTGTTTTATCCAAAGACCTCCCCATGGACGTACATTATTCAATTTATTCCAGATTCATCTCTTTTAGAGGTTCTGGAAAGGGAGATGATATGGAGATGAGCTCACTTTCCTGTGGTGGAATTGCTTTAGTGTCTCCAGGAGTTATTTCTCGCTTTGGAGCCTCGTGGTATATCCTCTCATCCATTGAGGATATCCACTTCTGCTACTGGTGGATTGCATCCATTATATTTGGCATGTCAATCCTAGCTGGATTTTTAGTAGCAGGGATGTGTGAATTTGACAATATTTATATTGTCAATAGCCATGTCTGATAACTGTTTAACAGTTTCATAAGTGTGGATCTTCAGGATCTCATCACAATTCATGATAATCAAGATCATAGGTATTAATGTTTTAAATGGTCAAATTGATCTTCAGGCTCATGGATGATTATAGTATTTTTGTCGAACCTAATGCTGGGGAATTAAAGTTATGAAGTATCTTCAGGATCTCATCAAGTCTTTAAAAGAGGGCACATCAATGCACGTCTTAGGAGAAGTGATTTTAAATGCTTCCCCTGTTCAGAGTGCTCAGAATCTATTTATCTGGGGTAATTACTTCCGATAAATAGTTCTGCGTTTTGATGGCCTATAGTGGTGATATGTGGATGTATACTCATCATGGCACAATCGATAAGATGTGCTCTAAACACTTCCCCCGTTAGGGGTTCTCGGAAACTGTTTATATGAGGTGATCAAGCTCATATAAATAGGTTCTAAGGAGGCGTTTTGATGGTTTGTATTGTAATTGCATGTTCCCACATGGTCACATACAACTGGATTTTTAATGGATACGTAATCCGTTTAAATCATTTTAATGATTTATGTAACCCATTTTTGGGTGTGAACACAAACGTCAGGGTGTTCAACATTTTTCCAGTTGCAAATATAGTTTGATTTCCCAGTGTTATCCAATGTTCCCGCCATTTAGAAAAGTGTTCCATTTGCTTTGAAAAAGCTGGACTGCGGTTGGATAATATGTTTGATAATGACCATTTTTAGAGGATATATGGATGAGTACTCTAAGGTGCATCATCAGCTATATGTAGGGAGTGAGAGTCCACTTCTATCCCTCAAATACTCGCAATAGGGCTAAAGGTCTCATTCTTCTAATGATGATAGTATATCATCTTAAATTCGTTTAAGGAGGTGAGGAGAGTCAGTGTCCACGTGAATGGAGATGATCTCGTAATCATTTTTCCCTTTTGAATGTGACAATGAAAGTTTCACCCTTTTTTGAAGAATCTTCCGGTTCGTCTGTTTAATAATGTCTTGCATCATCAATCCAGGGTGACATCGATCCAAAGTTGGTCGATTCTGGACACTTCTGGTGTTCCAAATTAATTCCTCTGTTCGAATTATGTGGGACTTTTGAAAGTCCATTAACATGCTCAAGTTAATATTGTCCGGTAATATGTGAAATGTGTTCAAACCAAGGTTTGAGGTCTCGGTATCGGTCTCGGTATCGCTCTCTCGAAAATTTAAGTTTCGGTATCGGTATCGTCCGTTTCGGCGGTATCGGACGTGGGTTTCGGTTGGTCAGTATCGGTAGTTTTAAATACATAAAATCTATCAGATACGTAAAAAAACTAAAGTAGTTATAAGTTTGCCTTGCACACTCACCGTTTTACTTTGCGCACGTACCACTTATTTGCAAGTTTGTCTTAGAGTTGCTTTGCTCACCTACCATTTTGCTTTGTGCACATATCACATATTTACAAGTTTGCCATAAAATATCTTTCTCTACACCTACATATAACTTATTTACAATTTTACCATTCAAATTTCCCAATTCTCTCTCTCACGCATCATTCTCCCCCTGTCTCTCACGCGGTCTTCTCTCTCTCTATCTCACGGGTGCGGCAGGAGCGGATGGGAGCGGCAACAGGCGGTGCGACAGCAGGCGGGAGGCGGCGGCGACGAGGCGAGGCGGGAGGCGGCGGCGAGGCGCGACGGCAGGCGGCGGCGCGGCGGCCCGGTGAGGTAAGTTCGATTTTCTGTTTTTTTTCAGTTTCTTCCATGTTTATCTTCTTCTTCCTCTTATTTTTTTATTTTGGTCTGTTTCTTTCACATTTGATGGCCGAAACCCTAGGGTTTCGGCCGATACCGATTTCAGGCGTCAGTTTCGGACCGGTACTGGGCGGTACCGGTCCGAAACGCCCGATACCAAGAGGTATCGGGCGATACCTCAAACCATGGTTCAAACTGTGAAGGATTACATCTTCACATTGACTATTATGCGGATCAAAGTTGGACAACGCTTCAGGCTTTATTGGTTTCTTGAGTCATTAGGGATTTCGTTTTGACGAATATCCTTTGAAACTTTATAAGTTTAAGAGAGTACATGACATCCTCATTTTAGGGGTATTCAGGATAACAAATCATTCACAGTAAAATGAAATGCGTAAAAAGCATGAAATCAATATTGTGGTAATGCATTTAAACACATATATACTGCAAGAGTACTGATAATTATGTTACGATAACAAGTTTCATAGTATGATGTGTGTTTTTGAAAACATGCGTCCACAATTCTGCTCATTTAGACTTATGTTATGACAACAGATCAAATTTGTTTTCAAAGTTTATTTGTCCTTGAGGAGTAGCTAAATATACATATGGTCAATTGACTTTCGTCGTTTAGACTAGATATGTATATATTTTATATGGCATAAGTTAATGCCCATTCATGTTGCAAAAAGCATTATGTCTTATCAGAACTTCTGGTCTGATATTGGGTTGCCATTGCATACTCCATGTCGAGGTATATCATATCTTCCCTTTATCATTTTATTCAAAACTTCCCCTGTTTTCAGTCTTCCTTATTGTCGTTTATAAAGAAGAATGAATATTGGTCTTACGAAGTAGACATATACAAGGGAAACGAGTTAGTTTCTATATTTCCACTTTTCTAATTTATGAGAGACTTTTAAAAGTCTATTTGAATGCTTAAGTATGGTCTGCAGGCCATCTTTATTGAGTCATTCAAGTATTGTGTGGATATAGAATCATGCTCAAGGGGAAACAAATACGTGGCTACGAAGTTTATAATTTCTCACTTATCTATTAAGACACGACTTCGGGCGTACGCTTAAAATTAAGGCTAGATTAAAGAATCATTCCTTGTAAAGTGAGATTACTCTAAAAGAGTTTAGCGGTGTTATGACAACTGCTGGTGTCAATATTGATTTATATAAACCATAAATCTGAGAGATTTATTTTACCGCAAAATGCGTATCTCTAAAAGAAATCGCATAAATGGTTTTTACATAATCCATCGTATTTGTTAATTTTTATTTTATTAGGGTGAAAAGGTGTAGACTATTGATTTGATTTTGAACTTCAGGTTCATTTTGTCAAAGTGGATATGATAAACTTTTTGAAATCATGATTGGTTTGTTGTCATAAAATATCGTCATATCATGAGCATGAGCATAAGCATGTGATGATCATATAAGAGTGCAAAATGCAACAATTAATGATTTAGCATACACATAATATAAAGCTTGTAGGCTAAAAAGTTATGCTCAATAAAATAGTTGAAAGAAACTAAATTATCATTGTAAATAAATCAAGCATGTGAGCTTAAGAATGTATGCTCAGTTAACATGAATTGAAACATATACACATGTTATTTATATTCTGCAGGTATATAAATAATTTCATCTCAGACATATTTATGCTACAGGTA
The DNA here is from genome assembly GCA_030789695.1 of Scilla litardierei. Lineage (NCBI taxonomy): Eukaryota > Viridiplantae > Streptophyta > Magnoliopsida > Asparagales > Asparagaceae > Scilla > Scilla litardierei. The sequence continues at coordinate 319,789,107 of CM061133.1, forward strand.
TTAAAAATATATCATAGAGATTTTAGGCATGCTAAATAAAATGTTCATCACAGAACATTAAATATGTGACAGGCAATAGTTTCATCGCAGCCAATTAATCATCACATGCATTTTATAATGGAAATGAAAATTTTTCGTTTAATAATTATTGGACCACTGGTTAACGTCATACACTGTTAGGTTAGTTAACTAATGGCAGAGCAGTCGCAGGATCTTCCTAATTATTAAACGTGTAATGATCAAATAATCCAAAATTGCGATGATTTATAAAGCATGTCATTAATCAGATTTTAACGAAGAAAAAACTTAATTAAATCTGAAAAAGAACGTGTAAAAACGAAGTTTTTGGGGAAACCCCTAGTTATGGTTTTTGGAGGCGATCGGTCGTGTGGCCCGTGTGGGCGGATAGGTTTTGCGCCGTAGGGACCGCCGCTTCGGACCGCTAGGGATTTGCCGTGCGCGTCGCCGCTTCGGACCGCTAGGGTTTGCGCCTCGCACGCGCGGGGAGGGGGGTTTGTCGCTGCTGCCTCGGGCGGCAAGGCGGCTGCCGCCTCGGGCGGCAGCCCTTGCTGTCGCCGGAGGCGGCAGCCGCACGCCGCCGCTTCAGGCGACGGGTAGATCGCTTGGGGGGTTTTGCGTGTGCGCGGCTGCTGGCCGCGTGGCGACGAAGAAACCTCTCTAGGGTTTGAATTTTTTTTGGTGAAGTAGATTGTAAAACCATGATTTTTATTTAAAAAAAATCTATTTTTAGTCTTCAAAACAGTGTTTTCATCATAAAAAATTGATTTTTGTCGATAAAAACATCAAGTTTTCATTAAAAAGTTGATTTAGCATGTAGATCTGAGATAAAAATCCAATCTATACTAATTAAACATTGATCCAAGCATGTAGATCTAATCGTATGCGCATAAAATTTTAGATCTAGGGAATAAAAATTACCTCTAGATCGTACCCGCCGGATCTAGCGACGTTCGGTGAAGAAAGCCCGTTCGCGTCGCCATTCGTCCGTCGGCAGAGGTTCGGCTCAGCTTTGAGCGTGCTGATAACGTGTTGTAAGCTTGGCGGCTATAGAACCCCATATCCCTGTATTTATAGAAGTAGGTTTACATAATGGGTGGATACCCAATACACTAATGGGCCTACAAAAACCCGCTTATAACACATTCTTGATTATGCAAATTGTTTCTAATTTTTTTCCCACCCTTTGGAATATAGTCAAGTTGAGTTTCTACAAGAGTACATTCAGTTTTGTATGTAAACTACATCAGACATTATTATTGATTTGTTATTTGCAGTTAAAGCAGTAGTTTCTGTTGTTTTTTTGTATAAACAGCATGGTTTTGTCTGTTTTATACACCGTTCTAATATGTTTTTTGAGGTTAAAACTAAATGTCATTGGAGCCATCATGTTGTTAGACTTATTTACGCTGTTTATCATATTGTAAATATGCCAAGTGAGTTGTATTTCTTATTCAAATATAAATGTGAATGCATAATATGCTGTTTGCTTGGCTATGTAGGCTCGTAGAACATGTCTCCTGAACGAGGCTAAATATCTCTATGCAAGTGCTTTTCTGTGCACACGATTTCTGTCTTATAGATGTTTACCTTATAGGTGTTTTTCCTGGATGGTGAGTCGATCTTAGAGATGGGTTTTTGCTATATCACCTGGCTTACCCGAAGGAGGCGGCATAAAGTTCTAAGAATTTGTCTCATTGGGGGGAGCATCATGTCCATTGCTGCATTTGGAAGGATTCTTTACATCGTCGCTGCTTCGCGTAATTCTTTTTCATTCAACTCTTTCGTGAAGTACTGTATGTGACATCTTCATCTAGGTATCATTGCTTTTGCCTGGTTTCTCTAATATTTTTCTTTTTGTTCCCTTTCATGATAGATTTAGGTTACTGAGGTCTAGGATTAAATGGAGATGGCTTGAGTCGCTTGCCAAGAGCTGGTTTGCCAAAGAGATAAATCTCATCTCAATACAATGAAAAGCATTTGCACCCTCTCAAACTAGCAAGTTGCAGTCTCTGAGAGGAGTTCCATATATTTGATGACAATAGCTGTGTTGCCAGAACCAAAGGAATTGTCTGAGAACAGGACTAATGGCTCAGATTCATTTCTTGTTTTTAGCATGCAGATGGTCATGAAATTATCAAAGGACTGAAAACACGAATAGTTTGCTTCAATGAACGCTAGTGACCTTCTCGGCCATGTGTTATGATTTGTTTGAAGGTGGAGACATGAATTTATGTTGCCAAATCTCCAGCCGTGGCTGTATCTAGGCATATTGAACTAAAAGTTTTGCATGGACAGTTGACAGCTTTGTTCTGGCATGCCTTGCACCACCATCCTCGAGGACAAGCGGAGTATTTTGGAGACAGACAAGCGTTATTTCTCTTGATCAAGCTTCATGCAGAATAGCATTTTCATACAAATGCATCCGATTTTTTTGGAAGTGGATTTATGGGAGAAGGTATTAGTGAGTCATTGTATGCAAAGGAAGGATGGGGTTTGTAACTGCGTAATCAGAGCCTCTGATGCATCTAAGATGGTGGTTATGAATGCTACGATGAAATATATTAATCGAACTTGTCAGAATGCACGCTTCTAAGGTTCAGTGTCATTCAGGATAGTAAGAGCTTATTAGACAAGTAGCTATACTTTGTGGTGAATCAGCTCATTGTGGTTTGTGCCTGTGTATATATTGAAGTATAAGGTCAGATGGTTAGATTAAGCAACAACCTGCTTGGCCTGTCTTGCAGCTTGTAGGAAGTAGTAGACGAATGACATCAAACTTGCCAACTACTCTCACTGATTCTCTATTGATCTTGGTGCTGTGGCCACTATATGTTGATGTCTTTTAATAATTTTTGTCTCCGTCACCTTTAGTACTTCAATATTCCGCAACCCATATGCAACAGTTTTGATGTGGAACGATACTATAGCACGTGCAAATTCTTTTAAGAATTATAGAAAAATTCTACTTCAAGGATGGCTCGAGATCAAAGGAGGTGGAAGTAGAATTTGATCAGATTATCTTTTGTGTTTTGTTGATTGTTATTTTGTAGTCTTTGAGTCATTTTATGTTTCTTTTGTTCAAGACCTTTTAAGAATTTTTTTTGAGTTTTCTTTTAATAATATTTTATTTTATTATAGAGTTTGATTCCTTTTAGAAATCTAATTATGGGTCTAGTTAGATTTTGTTTTAATTATAAACAAGATCTTGTAGGCAACTTTTGAAATCAATGAATGGAGAAAATAGTTTGTAAAATCGTCTCGTGAATTTGAGAATATCTATGAATGCAAGGAGTGATGAGAGTAGGCTTGACTAACAAGCAAGAGGCCAGAATGAATCTTGGTAGATCTGATCTCCAGAGCGAGAAGCTTGAAACCTCAATCAATTTTTTATCTTATAAACCCTAATTAGTTCTTTCCCAAATCACATCATAAAACCTTATATGTTAGAACCATTCCGCTTTCATATCTGATATGTGGTATTGGAGCCAAAATTTCTATTCCACTTCCATCTTCTTTTCATATTTCCCCTTAGATTTGATTTGGTTTTAATTTTAATAAAACAAGAAATTTAGTTTCATTAGCAAAAAAAATGTTCATTAGTTCAAAAAATAATATCACTTTGATTTTGGTATAAAAATTGTTTTGGTTCAGTTGCAAAAAAACCAAGTTGAGGTTAAAAAAAAGAGAGAGATCTGAAAAAAAATTCTATTGTCCATCATCTTCTCCCTTTCTATAGCAACACGATTCCCAGCCCAAGTCAGTTCTTCATCATCTTTTACTTTATCATCTTGTCCATCAAATCCAAACCAAAACCAAACCCCAACCACATCATCCTCACCATTTGTGTCAACTCCTTCATTCTAACACACCATTAGCCTCCAACATCAGCATCATCTTCGACCATCATCATCTACATCTTCATCATTGAAGTAGTGCCAGCATCATCACCATCATCATTAACCATACACATCACTTACCAACATTATTCTCATCGTCGCTCAAATCAAGGTCCAAAAGAAGGCTGTTGATCTCCTTAAGAAGAGCATGACCCCTTCCTCACCATAGTTCTCATTGCCATTAGCTTTCCCATCGATGTCCATTGTTTGTAATTTCATTGGCATCCATGATCTGTGACGTCATAACTGTCACGGCTCCAAACCCGTAGCTGAAGATTTGTGTAAAAATAAATGTAGCAATGGTGCAAGACATCGGTGACACACATAATAGATTAACCCTATATACATGCCATGCCTCATTGGCCACTTCATACATACAGCAAATCACAAGATAAACTTAGCTTGTTACAATAGGAGGTTTCAAAGTAGAAATTATCATTGTTAGGAATAAACTCTCTTGTATTATTCCAAGGGCAGTAGCCCGATATATATAGAGTACAGGGAATGGTAAATAAGCACAAAAAACCCTATACAAAAGGAGTATATACATCTAACACCCCCCCCTCAAACTCATGGTGGATCAACAACACTGAGTTTGGAAAGATAAAAACTGTGCTGTGCTCTAGTCTGGGGCTTTGTGAAGAAATCCGCGAGCTGATACTCAGAAGGCACATACTGTAGAGCAATAACCTTATCCCGTACCTGTGAACGCGTAAAAGAGGCGTCCACACCAATGTGCTTGGTGAGCTCGTGCTTTACCGGGTCACGAGCAATACTGATGGCACCTGTACTGTCAGACAACAAATGAGTATGTGTGGAAATAGAGACGCCAAAATCCTCAAGTAACCAACGGAGCCAAATAATCTCTGCTGTCAACAAGGCCATAGCACGCAACTCAGCCTCTGCACTCGATCGAGAAACCGCCTGCTGCTTCTTGGTCTTCCAAGTGATGAGAGAGCCACCCAGGAAGACGCAATAGGCAGATAGAGACCGACGATCAGAAGGATCACTGGCCCAAGTCGCATCAGAGTAAGCATGGAGCTGTAAGGGACCAGAGCGTGGAAAGAATAATCGACGGTGGCTGGTCCCGCGCAGGTAACGCAGGACACGAATAAGGTGGCTGTAGTGGAGCTTAGTAGGTGCAGAAACAAACTGGCTCAAGATGTGCACGGAATATGAAATATCCGGTCGAGTGATCCCAAGATAGACCAAACTGCCAACAAGATGACGATAACGAGTGGGGTCCGGAAGAGGCTCACCGTCAGTAGAGCGAAGATGTACATTCAGCTCCATCGGTGTATCAGCGGTACGCTGATCAACAAGAGAAGCCCGATCAAGAAGATCCTGAATATACTTCTCCTGAGAGAGATAGAAGCCATCAGGTGTGGAGGAAAACTCAATCCCCAGAAAGTAACGAAGAGGGCCAAGATCCGTCATAAGAAACTGCTCGCTCAGCCGTGCTTTCACAAAAGCAATATACTGGGGATCATCTCCAGTGATAATCATATCATCCACATACAAAAGGAGAAGCGTCCGACCACGAGATGAAGTATGAACAAAGAGAGCAGGATCATGATCACTCGCAATAAAACCAGCAGCAGTGACGACAGAAGAGAACCGCTGAAACCAAGCACGTGGAGCCTGCCGAAGACCATATAGAGAGCGAAGAAGGCGACAAACCATGCCCTCGGGGACAGAATAACCAGGTGGTGGTCGCATATAAACCTCCTCATCAAGAACGCCATTGAGAAAAGCATTCTTGACATCAAGCTGAGAAATAGACCATGAACGAACAGCAGCAACAGCAATAAGACTGCGAACAGTAGTCATATGAGCAACAGGAGCAAAAGTCTCCTCAAAATCTATCCCATGCTCCTGCTGAAAACCGCGCGCTACAAGACGAGCCTTGTAGCGCTCCAGAGTACCATCAGATCTGGTCTTGACCTTGTAAACCCACTTGCACGTGATAGGACGAACACGGGCAGGCAGGGGTACAAGATCCCACGTACCAGTACGCTCAAGCGCATCAATCTCCTCTGCCATAGCATGCTGCCACTCCTGGTGAGCAGCGGCATCCCGATAAGAGGTCGGCTCGGCAAGAATAGCACCCAGAGAAGTAAACCGACCAGGAGGGCGTAGTGACTCACGATCACGAAGGTGGTAACGAGGAGCGTCACTGGAGGAAGAGGGCAACTCAGGAGGGTCACTGGTGATGGAGGGCATCTCATGAGAAGGCACTGCAGGAGGATCCTCGACTCGCTGACGACGAGTGTAGTGAATAGGAAAGGGAGAAACATGTCCTGGGGTAGGTGCAGAGGTGATCGGAGGCACATGGGGCACTGGTGGTGGAGCTGAGGGCACAGGTGATGGAGGGATGGGTGGTGGAATGGTGGATAGTAGACTATCAGGAAAAATGAGAAACAAGAGAGGCTCAACAATAGAAGCCGGACTGGAAGATGAAGAAGGACGAGGGAAGAAGGGACGAGACTCATCAAAAGTCACATCACGAGAAATCTGCATCCGTCGAGCTACAGGATCCCAACACCGATATCCCTTGTGCACAGCACTATATCCAAGGAAGACACACTCAGCAGACTGGGCTGTCAACTTGGTGCGCTCACGAGGGGCCAACAAGACATATCAGACACAACCAAAAAGACGAAGCTCAGGATAAGACGACAGATCTGGAGGTGGTGTAGGAAGGCGCTCAAGTGGAATCGCACCCTGAAGAGGGGAAGATGGCTGCATGTTGCTGAGATATGTAGCAGTAGATACAGCCTCAGCCCAAAACTGAGGGGGAACAGAGGAAGCAATCATAAGGGCACGAGCAGTCTCAAGTAAATGACGATGCTTGCGCTCAGCAACGCCATTCTGGGCATGAGCCACAGGACAGGAAAACTGTGAGAGAGTGCCCTGGGTATCAAGAAAGGCACGAAGGTGCCAAGATAAGTATTCTCTAGTAGAGTCAGCACGAAGAACCCGAATGGGAGTGCTATACTGTGTACGGATCATGGTAGCAAAAGATTTATAAATAGACAAAACCTCAGTACGAAAGGACATAAATTATATCCAAGTGTAGCGAGAAAAATCATCTATAAATATAATATAGTAGCGATGACCCCCTTTCGAAACGAAGGGGGCCGAACCCCATACATCTGAGTGAACAAGATCAAAAGGACTCTGAGAGACAGACTCACTAGTAGGATAAGGTAGTTGTAACTGTTTGCCAAGTTTACAGACCATACAGTCTAAAGACATATCACCAGAGACAGACCCTAATAAACCTCTACGAACCAAAGAAGAAAGACGCGAACCACAGAGATGTCCTAAGCGATGATGCCCTTGGGCAAACGAACCGGTGGAGGATGCAGCAGAGGCAGAGGCAATAGTGGTGATGGGAGGACTGGCAGAGGCAGCGGAAGGAAGATGAAGCCAGTCAAGCTCCCAAAGACGCAGAGAATCACGCTTGCGGGGGCCAGAACCAACTAGACTACCCGTGCGACGATCCTGGATAGTACAAGAGTCAGAATCAAGAATAACACGACAGCCATGATCAGTAAGTTGGCCTGCCGACATAAGCTGCATGGTGAGTTTTGAAACGAGGGACACAGCAGAGACATGAAAAGTGGGATTAGAAAGTGTGCCTAGCCCTGTAACTGAAAGTGGGGTGCCATCTGCAGTGAGAACTGTGACATGGCTGGAGGGAGTACTAATGGAATGTAAAGTGGTAGAGTCAGGAGTCATATGAAATGAAGTACCAGAGTCAAGGATCCAAGGAGAGGTACCTGAGGTGGTGGAAGATGGTGTCGCAGTACCTGGAGGCTGACTGGCAGAAGAAGCAGAGCCTGATGCCTCAGAAGCAGACATCCGACGAAATAACTTGAGAAGCTCCTGCTCAGTATCAGATGGGGTAGTGCTCCTCTGATAGGGGAAACCCCCCAGTGTCAGTCTCCTTCTTCTTCTTGGCAGCAGCCTGATCCCTCCGCTTCTTGTGACACTGCGCCTCCACATGTCTGTCTCGGTGGCAGTAGGTGCAGCGTCTGGTGTCACCTCGCACGGGTGCTGTAGCAGAAGGCAGATCTGGTGTGATAGGAGCAGAAGAAGCAGGAGCACGGGTCGCCAAAACAGAAGCAGAAGGTGCCACAAGACCAGCAGTACGAAGACGAGTTTCCTCAATACGAATAGCAGCAAGAACCTCCAAGAACGTCACGCACGGGTGACAGGCAAGCAGCTGGGCACGTATCTGCTCGAACTCAGGCTGAAGTCGGGTCAAAAAGTCATAGACCCGACAAAGCTGTAGGTGGGAGTGCTGATGCTGACAACACTGGCAGATACGACTCCCAAAGAGTCGAGCTGACGCCAGATAGCAGATATCTGTGCATAGAACTCATCTACCGTGGCATCACCCTGCTGAAGAGCCTACTCCTGTCGGACGACAGCAAGGTAGAGGGAGTCACCGGTAGGCTCATAGTGAGAGCGAAGATGATCTCACATCAGCTGAGACGTCGCCAAACTCACAATGTTGCCAGTCAGGGACACATCAATGCTAGCGATGAGGATGTTAGCGGCACGAGCATCGTCATCACACCACCGCCGATAGAGAACATCCTGAGAGGAATAAGCAGCAACAGCAGTCGCATACGCATCGGTTTCCGCCTTCTTGGCGGTGTCATTAGTAGTGGGGGGAGTGGTGTCTCGCCGGGAAGCACCGGTCGCGGTGGGCAAGGACGATCGCCGGTGAGAAGGTCCCAAAGGCGCTGACCGCGCATATGGAGACGAATGTGCGGTATCCACTCCTTATAATTAAGGCCATCAAAAATCAACGAACACCGAGGGATAGCAACATGATGATGTGGAAGAGGTAGATCCATAGGAGACGCCTATGAAGGGGGCACCGGCACCGGCAGCGGCGCGGCGCGGATCGGGCACGGCGCGGATCGGGCGCAGGCGGCGCGTGGGCGCGGGGCCGGCGCGGGGCCGGCGCGTGGGCGCGGGGCCGGCGCGTGGGTGCAGGTAGGCGCGTGGGCACGACGCGTGCGGATCGGGCGCAGGTGGCGCGTGGGCGCAGGCGTGTGGGCGCGGGGCCGGCGAGGGGCAGGCGCGTGGGCGCGTGGGCGCGGGCAGGCGCGTGGGCGCAGGCAGGTGCGTGGGCGCGGGGCCGGCACGTGGGCGCAGGCAAGCGCGTGGGCGCAGGCAGGCGCGGGGCCGGCGCGTGGGCGGACGCAGTCGCCGGCGCGTGGGAGATGCGGGCGCGGGCGGACGCAGTCGCGGGGTCGGCGCCGGCGGACGGCGCGGGTGGGAGACGCGGCGGGGGAGAGAGCAAAAAGACGACTAGGGTTTATGTTAAACCTAGCTCTGATACCATGTTAGGAATAAACTCTCTTGTATTATTCCAAGGGCAATAGCCCGATATATATAGAGTACAGGGAATGGTAAATAAGCACAAAAGACCATATACAAAAGGAGTATATACATCTAACAATCATGTCGAAGATTAGTTAAAACACAACATAACAGGAATTTCTGAATGCAAAACATATCCACTACTAGACTAGTAATACGATAACAAACATTAATATTCCATAGATCATCATCTTTTAATGCTACTTTTTCGTGCCGTGGTGCAAGCTAAGCGATATTTAAATTGGTTTGAAAACAACATGATGAGCTACATGGCTCAATAGGTTCAAAATTTCTTACTAAAGGATCAGACAACATTTATAGATTGACGAAATTATATCATTTAAGTAACTATACTTGTTAAAAAGTATCAATTATGCAGTAAGATATATGAATATGCAAAATACATTATGGCATCAAAATACACGTTTTCATTGTATAAAAATAGGGCATGCAACATATATTCCTCAAAATCTGATCTGAACTTAAAAGAAATTGCTTGAGCAATTACTCATATATTCTCTTGAAATGCATATGACCGCATGTCAAAATATCACTGATGCAATAAAAGCATGATTGTACAAAACACACTGTATCGTTCTTCTGAAAATACTCATTTATATTGTATAAAAGTATAATATGAGCATTAACTTTTTGAAATTGGAGTTGAACATATAAAATATCCCTTGAGCAAATACTTCTCTATTCAATGAAAACACAAGACCACATGTCACTTTTCAATTTGCAAATATCCGAATATGTCTGACTAAGGTTATGGATTATTACTTAATAGTATAGGAATGCACAAGCACATCAATCAATTAATAATGTGTACTGGGATAATGTGCCTGACCATTCCATAAGTTGCTTTTAGCTTCATGCGGCACTTAGTTCTTAACACTTGCCAAAGGCTAAACACATATGCTTAAAGGCCAATCACATTTATGAATGTACTAGTCATAACCCGTGCCCGCGGGCACGGTTCATTTAATATATTTCCCCGCGAAATATTTGTTCCCAAACATTATTTACACAGTCAAATTTGTGCGGAACAACAAATTCGGCGTAGAACAATAAATTCGGCGAGGGCGCCCTTGAGTCGAAACAACAAATTAGCGTAAAAAAATTGCGCGGGCACCTTCGGCGCGGGTGCGAAGGGGTGAAGGGTGGAAGTGCAGAAGGGGGGGGGGTGTGTATGGTGTGTGGGTAAAAAGTGAAATGAGGGGTTTTTTTAGCAAAAGGGGAAATATGTGGTATTCTGCGCAATGTAGTGATTGTGGTGTGTTTAAAAACAAAAGGAAAAAAGTGTTGGTTTTTCCAAACACTCATCTCAACTCTTCTTTTACCAAGATTAAATCCTAGTCTTTCTTCTATCAACCTTTTTATACATCAGCATGACAGCAGCTTGTCCCAGTCAGCTCTAGGATTCAAAAATATTTGTGCTTTAATATATAGATACGTAATACATAAACAAACATACCATCATGAAACCATTCAGCACTTACTGAACTAAATTAGTGCCAACTAAACTAATCTCATTTTCCTAAAATTCTGAAACCAATGAACATCATCTTCCCTCTTCTTGCTCCCCGGTGCACATCTTCCCTCTTCTTTTCCTGACATGTCCTTTTGATGTGATCATTATTATCACGATCAGTTTCGTCCCGGCATTGCAAATTCCATGACATCTTCAACTAAGGTGACACCAGCTCCAACTCTTGCAGAATATCAATGTCCTTTCATCTGCTTATGCTGCCATATCACAATGGTATGCCTGTTGTTTGTTAGTTAACATTAGCATCAGGTCAAAACATATCTCAGGTTACAACCTGAAATTTTAGCTCGGAGCCTTGGCTTGCCTTCTCTTGGTGAATAGCTTAATTCAATAGGAACTAATTTCGACCATGAATCAAACTTTGCCACCTCAGACTATGAGACCCTACATGCCGACACACAGGTTGGATTATACAATTAGTGAATAAACACAATATGGTAGTATTATGACAAATATGCAAGGAATGCAATCAAAATCTTGGTTTAGATCATCTTCATCATGCAGGCAAACCCAAAACACATAGCAAGTAATGCAAATATTTTTCTGCTACATGGAAAATTGGAATATGTTACAAATTGCACTTAACCAAATATTCAAACAATGGAAAAGATTATTGCAAAAGAGTCAAAAAGTGCTATGATAATTTGCAAATTCATTTTGAGGAATTATGCACATCACACATCCTCTCAAATAAGACGTCACTTCATCAAAAGACTATCATCAAGCAATAAGATTTATAAATAAACTTCTAATGCCAATTTATACAATAAAATTACTGTACATGTTAACAAAATTTTAGAGAAATTATTGCACAACCGACAATCAAAGACATAATGCAGACTGAAATAAAGAGGCAAAAATAGCAAAAAGCACAACTCCTCTGCAGCATCGCTTTTCAGTTATGGCTCTAGGCAAATGAAAAGTAGCATCAGGTCTCCCATCATCCACTGCAGTTTTGGCATCGGGAGAATGGATAGAAGCATCATGTTTCAATTCCAGTGAGTCTACAGAAGAGATCTTCTGCCTCAGAACACTTTTTGGTTATTGAAGCAATTTCAGCCTCATCTTCATCTCCAGTTACTGTGTCAATGGAAGTATTAGATTCAGAAACATTGTAGAAATAAGTAACTGATTCAGGCATGAATTTGCTTTCAACTACCATCATATGAGAAAAACACACGCAGCCGGTAAAAGAAACAATAAGATAACTTTGCCATAAAGTCATTTGGTAACTGATCATTGGCATTCCATACAACATCAATCTCATCATGGTTTAGTACAAAAATATTACTAACACAGTATTGAACATGATAGTGAACAGAATCTCCTTATGTTCAAGATCATCATCCACACACTCAATGAAAATATCCCCTAATGACAATATCCCCTTGAACTTGGCAATGGTAGTTCAGTTTCACAACTGTTATTATTGCAATGATATTACCATTAAGCTCATAAAACAAACAATTTTAAGCTTAAGAACTTAGGCTCACCTTCTATAGCATCGGACATGCTTCTTGGTCTTTGGTGTTGAAAAAGAATCTTCTAGCTTCTTTTTATAAGTGTTAATGGGACCTGACTACGGACACGAACTGTTGGCCTGCATCCACCTTGACCATCAAAATTGAGCACAGACTTTCCTTTATGCAAAATACTGAACTGAGTTGCTTCAACGCCTTTGTCAAAGAAAAAAGAAGGTATAATAATTAATCATATATAATAACAACTCATATATACTTCACAGTATTACAAATTCCTTCTATTTTATGGAATACGAATTTAATGAGTGGGCATTCAAGAGGCTTACTCCTAAAGAACATAGGACCTTAAGAAGTTAGGTAACACTGGAATTAACTTTCAGAAATCCTAATGCATGAGCAAAGCAATATCCTAGGTTGATAGTCTGATGCTAATAGAAAGCATGGTAAGCAATACTTATTAAAGATAATTACCAACAGCTTGCATGCAACATATCTATGCTTCACGAAGTCATATGCCTACTTGAAAGTTCGTACTTCAAATCACTCCAAAAAAGTAAATGCTGACAAATGCCTATAAAGGCAAAACAGAGATCTAATATTTAATAGAAAGAGCTGCATGAAAGATTTTGTGCTACTTTATATGAATGGTTCAATCTAAATTTAATAGATTAGACTGTAACACATCAAGGATTTACCTTGTAAACTTCACTAACACCCTTTCCAAGAAGGTTCAATAGTTGGCCTCAATATATCAAACACAACTGAATCCAATTCAATTAATGAATGTGTTAAGATAATTAGTAGTGTCTAGGAAATAGGTGTATGACTTTGTTTCTTGTGTAATGTCGTTGTAGTGCATATGTCTCTTGGTCTTCTATCCCGGCTACATCACAAATTTCATCAGTGACAGAAAAATATTTACAAAAGAAAAGAGAGGCATACACCCTATGATTACAAACGAAACACATGAAGAAAGAAAATGTTACCACATACACAGAAGAATCTGCTCCTTCGAACACCTAGATTGAACTACAGCATAAAATGCAATGAGGTTGCTCGAACGCATGGTGTCAATGGCATGAAGGCGATCGAATATTCACATTGCTACATGGCTTGTTAACGATTTTTCAAAGAAGAATCATTCACAACTTTACCATTAAACAAAAAATAAAAGAATAATACGGAATATTCCAAATGGCATGTCACAACTCTCAGAGATATTTCAGATATGCTTCTATTTTAAATATTGAGACAACAAACGTTCATATATAGTGGCCTCAATATTCTTTCTAAGCTCTTAAGCCAAGCCTGAGTTCAGATTTTAGTATTCTTTGCAAGTACATTTATATCAAAAGCATGGCCTGATCTTTGTAACACCCGAAAACATGCATGCAAACAGAGATACTACCTAAATTACACATAATCATATGTCATACCATAGGAATACTTAGTCCAAACTCATTTGACAGATTTTATGGGTGGACTGAACTTTGTATCTCCTTAAAAAAGCAAACCATTCCAAGTATATTGCAAGGACAGTTATATCAAAAACATTTTTTGATCTTTGCATCTCCCTAAAATAGGCATGTATACAGAGATACTACCTAAATTACACATAAGCATATGTCATATCATATAAATTCTTAAGTCCAGACTTGTTAGGAAGATTTGATGGTTAGCGTGATCTTTGTATCTCGCTAAAAAAGCAAACCATTCCGAGTATATAGCAATCAATTTATGTCAACCTCTTCAAAGAAAGCAGATGAAACATTATACATAAGACTATATCACCAGTTATAATTAAGCAAAAATCTTTTTACCAACCTCTTCAAAGTAATCAGATGACCAAGCAAGAACATAGTCTTAATTCCTACATAGCATCCTACATAGTCTTAATTCCTACATAGCATCCAATCACTGTAAACATTTTGATGAAGACGCTTTCTGATGGTCTAATATAATAATATTTTGCTCCTATGGAGTACAGACTCCTGAGTACACCACCATCACCTTTAGTGATGCTTAATATATTTTTTTGAAACTACAAAGGTTAATGAAAAATGGAAAGAAATCAGAATGATTATATCTAGACTCTAGGTAATTAAGCAAATAAAATAGAGTTAAGAACATCGGATTAGCCTGATAATCCCATCAGCGAGGAAAAACTTCTGATCGGTCTGATCATCCTTGCACAAAAGATCTGCAAAAAAAATCGACAGAACCATTAGCAATGAGAATCCATTAAAACATTGCTCTCCACAAAACTCAAAAGTCAATACATGTTGAACACTCCGTAAGTCTCCTTCCTACCAAATATAAAGACGGAAGTTAAAAATTTCAGAGTAAATTTAGCTCAAAATGAACCAGACTACTTAAGTGTAGCTTTGCACTCTGAAGCTTATTAAGAATTGACTCCAAATCGTTCCTCTCTCTGGCATTGGAGTCCCAAAGAAAAAATAGCACACATGAATACATGATATCAAGCTCAATCTCCAAGTTTCATCAATAAAAATGCTACTAATTAATCCTGAAATAGCTTGAATCGGTCTCCGAACCACTGGTGAATTAATAGATGGTTGATTTTGTCAAAAAGCTAGTTACATTATCACATGAAGCAAGCATTGCAGGTTCTCAATAAAATCTTGAATCATCTCGATCATCTGCTTCTTCAACGGCTTCACAATCTCTTCCTCCTCTTCCGCATCCTATTCATACCGTGGAGACAGAAACCCTTGCCTTGAGAAAATCTCTGAAATCAACCATTCCTGCTGAAAAGCTCCCCTGAAAAAACATCCAAAACTGAGCTTGATCGAGAGAACTCTTTCAGATTTCTTGCGGAACATGAATCCAAAGCTTATTGAATCGAGAGAGAGAGAGAGAGAGAGAGAGAGAGAGAGAGAGAGAGAGAGAGAGAGAGAGAGAGTGTGTCTGTGTGTGTGAGCGAGTAAATAGTTCCGTTCTTCGCAAAAATTAAGAGTTCTGCTTTGAGAGAGAGAGAGAGAGAGGAAAAAAATCAGAGCTGAGATCCAGATTCAGTTGCCATTGAGAGCTTGAGATCCAGATCCAGATTCAGAGGGTACTTTTTTCTTTGCACAATCTGTACTCTTCCCTAAAAACCCTAGCATGTGGCAAGAGAGATCATTACCTTTGCTCCGTTTGCATCAAGCAGGAGATGCCAAAATTGTCGGAGCCACTGGCGATCGCGCATGCTCCTTGAGGACACCGGCCAACATGTCGAGACGGGGCACATTTTCTATTTGGGAAAACTGATCGTAACCATTTGAAGAGGGTGGATGGTAGCTCCCAAAAAATTGAAGGGCAGAGATTTGTTCAAAGGAGGAGCACACTGATCGTTGAAAATTTGAAGGGCTGAAGTGTGCTCCTAAAAAGAGAAGCACACGGATCGTAAAGAGGTGACAGTTTCAAGAATTTCTCAGGTTGGTATTCGTTTGATGGAGAAAAAATCTTTAAGCAACAAAATATGAACCGTTTGATCCCATAACCAATTGAAAATTGTAATATTAATTTTAAGTATGCTGTTATTTAAAATACTTAAGTGAGTGATGCGGATATCGAAGCATGGGAACTGGCTTTTGAAGCCTGGGAACTGGTGTTTTTTTTGGAACTCCATGTTGTGCGTTTGAGTCCGTCGAAGCCTGCCATTTAAAATATTTAAGTGAGTGATGCAGATATCAAAGCATTGGAACTGGGTTTTGAAGCATGGGAAATGGTTTTTTAACTCCCTATTGTGCTTTTACTTCCGTCGAAAGCCTGCCATTTTTTTTTCAAGTACTGGCATGATCACGATGGGTGAGGGATTACGTGCGCATAATTTCCGAGCAAATTTTTCAACCAAATAATTTTTTCAAACCCTCATCCAAACCGTTGATTCTCCAAGATTAAATCCTGGCCGTCTTTTATCTACCCCTTTGTCCTAGTCAGCTTGTCCTAGTCAGCCCTAGGATTCAAAAAACTCTGTCAAATGTAATATAGATGGCTCCGAAGGTAGCCCACTGCTTGCGTGGCATGCTATTTAGCTCTCAACACATGTCCAAAGGCACATATACAGGTGCACTCAATACCATATGGCAAGCTAACATATCATTCATTTCATTCTATAGTGGACATTTAAGATTTGATAACACACAACCATTTTTCATAATTTTCCAAAATTATGCGATCAAATATACTTATATCAATTTCTTTTTGTTATTCATGCCATATACGATCTTAATTCATTTAATAATCATAACTTCATAAATTTTTATATAAGCATATGAAATACACAAGTCCTTAAAAATTTACAATATTATTATTTTAAAAATAACCTGCTTTTGATAGTCAGGCTGTTGAGATATTCATTTTGTGCAACTCCGGGAACAAATCATTAGAAATCAAAATGGTATTTTCATGCTTATCTTGAACATGTAATAATATTTTAGGTTTGTATGCAAGCCAATAAATTTCATATTATTAAATAGAGAAACCATGATAACAAAATTATGTTTTTATGCATAAATTCTCATTTACCATGACATGAGCATGAAATATCTATATTGCCGCATATTAGTTTATATATTTAAAATGAATCATATTTTTATTTAAATTTTCACCATTACTCCTTTTTGTAAATTGACAATACTTCAGTTACATCTTTTTAATCAAATACATAATAAGACACATCATACTTGTATTCTAGGTCACATATTGTTTATAAAAAATATTACAGTGAGAAAGATTGTGCTCATCTCGGATCCTAGCAAACTGACTTTTACGACTGATTCACATGAATTTCCAAAAAAGTAAATGGATCATTTTGCAAATTTTGCAAGATTGAGGGGTTTTTTCTATTAAGCAGCTAATATGGATCCAGTTCATATTTAGCTGAGTCCTTTTAGATTTTTAATTTTTATTATAAATGGAATATAACGAGATGTGATAAGATTGTATCTCTTTGAAAGATTGTATCCTATCCACTTATGAACTCACCCATCACTATTAATAAAGGCATAGGTCTCTCCCAGATGATACGTTCAGAACACGTTATCAGCACACATTATCAGCACGTTCTTCCTGAGATTGAAGACATGTTCATTACGAAAGCTAGGAAGGAGAAGATCCATCCGCACACACGTCATCCACCTCCACGCGTTCGTCCTCCTCGATCTTTGAGGTATATCAAAAACGATGCAATTTTTTTATTATGATCATGATGCCTATGATGTAGATCTTCCTAAATCGAACACAAAAACAACAATTTTTGAGTAGGACTACGGCTCCTCGCCACCGATCCTAGGGAAGAACGGCCCCACCGTCACTCCCGTTGCCCTGTCGCTCCCCTCGCGGTGGTGGCACGCCGCCGCATTCATCGACAGCAAAAACCCTAACATAGTGCTTTTCACAAAAAAAGAAAAAAACAATAAAATCAAAAAGCTCCCACAGTCTGCCAGTGGCTCCTTCTCCCCTTCTCCCCTTGCCGCACTGCCCCCCATGTCAGTGGCGCACCGCCGCCTGGAGCGGTGGGGAAACCGAAATATAGTGTTTTTCGAAAAAAACCAATTTTCCTAACCTAGAACCAGCGGCCCACCCCCCTTCCTGCCAGCAGACTCGCCCCTTCCTTACCTCGCCACTTCCCCAGCAGCGGTGGCATGCCGCTGCCGAGCGGCGGCAAAACCCCATGACATGGTTTTTATAACCAAAAAAATAAAAAAAATTAAAAAAAATAACTTCACCAGTGGCGGCCCTCGGGGCCGCACCACTGTAGCGTGTCGCCGCACCACGCGGCGGCCACCACCCCTCCCACCCCCTCTGCTGGTGGAAAACCACCGCGGGGATCGACGGTGGCCAATCCTGTCGCTCACCCAAAAACCTTAATGGGCATATTGCCCAACCATTAAAAAAATTCTTTGTTTCCCCGTGGGCCGAAGTCTGCAGCTCTATTGCAGGCTTGGCCCAACACAAAAAAGGGGAAGCGCTGTGGGCCGAAACCAACATCGACCTGCGTGCTCTGTCCAACAGGCCAAAAAAAAGAAAATATTCAGTTGAAAGCTGCGGGTCGTAGCTCGCAGCTGTCTACGGGCTCTGGCCCGCAGACGACAAGAATATATGTATATGTATATGTATATGTATATATGTGTATATGTATATGTATATATGTACATATACATGTATACAGATATACATGTACATATACATTTACATGTACATGTATATGTATATGTATATATGTATACGTGTACATGTATATATGTATACCTGTATATGTATACATGTATACATGTATATAGATGTATACATGTACATGTATACATGTACATACATGTATATACATGTACATGTACATGTTCATGTACATATATACATGTACATGTATGTACAGATATATACATGTACTTGTATACATGTATATACATGTATGTACATGTATACATGTACATATATGTATACATATACATATATGTATACATATACATATATGTATACATATACATATATGTACATATATACATATACATATATACGTTCTAAACAACTGGAACGATATTATTACAAGAGGCCAACACCTGTTGATGTATTATTCGAAGAGAATGATGGCAAATGGACCGAACTTCACGGAATCTGTCACTGTAAGTCCCGGGTTTGGTTCAAAGAGATTCAAGTCTCTATGCTAACCAAACAACGATGATTTCTTAACGAAGGTAATGGTATGCATGGCTAGCACCTCTGCTGCACCTTGAATATCGCGTAAGAATATCCGCGCCAGGGTACGAAATTTTAATTAGCATTAATTTTAAGTACTGTAGATCTCGATAGAATATGCTAGTCGTTAAAAAAAAATATTTTTTAGTCTTCCACTGCATGCTAAATTGTTTAGCGTACATATGTAAGGAAAATTGGGTCATTAGGATTGTTTAAATCTAATCCAAAACTCTTAAAAATGAAGTTTGCATTATTAGTTGGGTTCTATAAGAATATACAATGATTACATATTACATATATAAACATTTTAGTAAAATTCAATTGTTGTAAATTAATATTCAGATAAGTAAAACATATATATATATACTAGTCATAACCCGTGCCCGCGGGCACGGTTCAATTATGATTTTCCCCCGTAAAGTTCGTTGTTCCCCAAAAAAAATTTTCAGCGGTCAAAATTGTGCGGAACAACAAATTTGCGTAAAAATATTTAGCGATATGGACGCATTCGGTATGAAACAACAAATTCGGCACGGAACACCAAATTAGTGTAAAAACATTTAGCGGGCGCCTTCGGCGCGGAACAACAAATTAGTTTAAAAATCGGCGCGGTCGCCTTCGGCGCGGTCGCCTTCGGCGCGGTCGCCTTCGGCGCGGGCGCGGTTCAATAAGATTTTCCCCCGCAAAATCTTTGTTCCCCAAAAAATTATTTCCGCGGTCAAAATTGTGTGGAACAACAAATTTGCGTAAAAATATTTAGCGACATGGACGCATTCGGCATGAAACAACAAATTCGACACGGAACAACAAATTAGTGTAAAAACATTTAGCGGGCGCCTTCGGTGCGCAACAACAAATTAGTTTAAAAATCGGCGCGGGCGCGGTTCAATTAAGATTTTCCCCCGTAAAATCTTTGTTTCCCAAAAAATTATTTCCACGGTCAAAATTGCGTGGAACAACAAATTTGCGTAAAAATATTTAGCGACATGGACGCATTCGGCATGAAACAACAAATTCGGCGCGGAACAATAAATTAGTGTAAAAACATTTAGTGGGCGCCTTCGGCGCGCAACAACAAATTATTTTTCCATAAACTTTCATTTCCCAAGAAATGTTTTCCCGCCCAAAATTTTCACAAACTCTCATCTCAACCGTTGATTTCCCAAGATTAAGCTATTCTCAACCATTATTGTTTCGCAACATTAAGCTATAGCTTATATAAGTGTTCTGATCTTATTTTTGAATGTTTCATAGTCAACATTCGGCTATAGGAAACACAGAACTGCCAAATATATGGGAGAAATATCGTTTTTGTAAATGCCAGGGAAAATTGGCTTATATCTCGAATGTGTTCAAATTTGGCTTATATCTCGAATGTGTTCAAATTTGGCTTATATCTCGAATGTACTAACTCTTTGTGCCAGCATCATCGAAAGATGCATTGTTACCATCAGTCATCGCATAATTCGCACACATTTTAGTGGGACATTGAAGTTCACATACACCAAGAAAAGTTGAAAAGAAAATTAAGTAGATATTCATGCAGCAATGACATAGTATCAACCAAGCAATTCAAATGTATTAGGAACCTTTGTGACCATTGATCAAGAATTCTGGTTGATTTTGGTGAAAAATTGCAATATCACAAATAATTTAAGGATTCGAATTGCCAAGTATTCACCAGATTTATAGCCAAATAGTTAAAAATTACCAATGAACTAACAAACATGTGTATCCAACTTATGAATCCCAATATAAGTTGCAAAATGAAGAAATAATAAACAGATCTCATGGAAGATAATGATAGTTCATTCAATTTTTTGACAGATCTCATGGAACACCATGTCACACGTTGTCCATCTCAAACGCTCCCTCTCGGACACCAAGATCTCCCGCCTCATCACCGAAACCATCGCCTCTCATGCCATCCGCTCCCTCGCCTCACCTGCCATCTGCTCTATATCTGCTCCATCACCGTCTTCGAGAAAATCGATGATCTCAATTGTGTCGCCGCGAGCCGGGCTTTGTGGAGCTTGAACTGCGGGATGTAGAAGCTCAAAAGCCAGCAAGTGTCGATGGCCTCCGAAACCAAATGAGTTTGAAATAGCTGCCAAAAGAGAATGTTTAGTTCAATTTTCTAAAATTTTCCACAAACAATTTTAGTTCAATCAAGACTATAATAAAGAATGTTTACAGCATAGACAATGTGTGTTTGTGACCAATTTTGACATAATGAGAGCCCTTTGCATATATGTGCATCATCACTGGCATGTATTCATTCATATCTAAGTCTTTAGCAGCCAAGGGATGTGCTTGCTTTGATGGATCAAATATACACATGCACATACTAAACTATTAACATTCGATAGTTAATATCATGTCGTGCCCAAAGATGGGGGAACTCAATCTGTGAAAAATGGTCCCAATTTGCCTTCAAACGATGATCGTAAAACTCATATCTGGTAATTTCATGCAATATCATGTTTTTTGTTACTAATCATGACATTAACAAAAAATAACAGCTTGCGTGAAGAATGAAATATAACAGCTTGTGTTACTAATCAGGGAAAGAACCCTGAAATTATCCCTGATTAATAACAGCTTGGGTGGTAATTTCATGCAATATCATGTTTTTTGTTACTAATCAGGGCATTTAAAAAAAATGATTATACATGACTTGAATCAAATGTTTTATGTCAATAAGGCTTGACCAAACCTGTGCTAATATGAAGTATGTAGCTTTTCATACTCTTCAAAAAATGATTATACATGATTCTCCTTTGACAATGCTATTTTTCATGATAAGCTAAATAATCAAATCCTCAAAGGCTTCTCCTTTCCTTCACTGTAATAAAAAATCCACCTGTAATAAAAAATTCTTACAGATATAATCTGTAATAAAAAATCCACATCTGTAATTCGCAAAATTTGGATGTATTCTGATGTTTGCATCATATGAATCAGGCAGTACAAATGGTAGAAGAAGCTGTTTTTGAAGTTTTTCTATGACTATTCAAATAGAATTTTATAGCATATATATCATTCTTCAGTTCAGCTTAGCATGCATACCATCTAGTGCATCATACGGTTTATGTGGAAAAAATGTTCGTCAGGACAACAACAGATATGCCCGCATCTTCAATCGCGCTCAAGACCGACAAATGGTAAACTAATTAGCTAGACTGAAAGTCCAAGCTCCAAAATCAATGACATAAGCATCATAATCATGGTCGAAAGCCCAGATATTCTAAGCAACGTGACCAATGTTGCAATTAAGTAACACCAATTGGGAATCAAATATTAATTTCATACACCTCGTACCAGCCAATATCATTCCCTAAAAGCTCATAGAAATTACAATTTTTTTTCTCCGCCTTTTGTAATTGACGACAATACACAACTCGGAAAAATCAAGCAAAGATCGCTTCAGTAACACCGTACCAGTTAGAGGTGACTTCCAGGACAGCATAGATAATTAAAGAACTCCATATATAATTTTCCACAAACAATTTTAGTTCAATCAAGACTATAATAAAGAATGTTTACAGCATAGATAATGTGTATCATCACTGGCATGTATTCATTCATATCTAAGTCTCTAGTAGCCAAGGGATGTGCTTGCTTTGATGGATCTAAGTCTCTAGTAGCCAAGGGATGTGCTTGCAGTTACATATATGTCACCTGCCCCTGAAACTGCAAGCACATATCGCCCATGTAGGTGATATGTGTAATCACGATATCCCAATGGAAGTTAATTACAACAGAACCAATGGCACATTGCTATTGCATCCAATCTGGGAAGAAACAAAACTCCAAATGCAAGTAATGGCATGGTTTTCTTACATATACAACTGAACTATCCATCTTTAACCACCAAATGAATAGCTTCTACGTGTCCAGAAAAAGCATCCTAGAGAAACTCTGATGGAATTTCTTCAATTGCTGTCAATAAACAATTTTTTCCAAGGCGCCTAGGCAGTCTTAAGCAAAGCAATGGACCCATTGGGGAAAAAATCAAAATGGATCACACCTTTGTTCGTCTGATGAGATCAAACGGCTTTATCGCATTACAAAACGCGGACGAACCCTCCTGAAAACCATGTAAATGAAAATGTTAGAAACAACTTGGTGTTAATAGAAGGATACTTGAGATATTGTGTTAGCATATAAATGAAAATGTTACCTACCGAATACCTTTAGCATAGAAAATGTAAATGTATGTAAGCAATGGCTCAGACATTCCCTTGCCCCATCCCCATATACTTATAAATATGCTTCCATGAGTCCAAAATGTTCCATTGGCTGCAATCGTTGCAATTACATTGTTGCTTACCCACCTAGTTACCTTGCCATCAAATAGGAACTGTTATGAAGAGAAAATCATCATCGCCGAGTAATCTTCAGCTGTTATAAAGGGAAGCACATGATATAAGCACGCTGACAATGATATAAGCATGCAGGAATTAGGAAAGGTATACCACAACTTTTTCACCACAGGGAAACTGAATTTTTAATGTGTTTGAAAATCTGCACGTAAAATCAAAGATAATTATTCTCAGTTAATTCAAGTATAATCTTAATTCATGAAGCAAAATTTCAATGTGAAACGCACCTCAATTTCAGTTTGTGATTAGGATATCATATAAATTCTTTATGGTATAATTATATGGACAAATATTCACAATGAAATGACACCCACCATGTTGGATATATGCACTATATATTTGCCAAATATATTGGATAAAAATGAAGTATGGATATGACATGATATCTGGTATAAATATATTGATTGATTCACGAATATAAAAAACTTACAGGGATATGTAAACGCTTCAAACTCAGGTAGTAGTAGACCACCTGGCTTAGGCTTAAATAGGACGCAGACGCTAAGACTGTGTTACAGAGAGCAGACCCGATGAGACTTAAGTCAAGTTGAGCAGCAAATTCAAACTGACCATCATTAAAATGAAACAAATTGAAATCCTCAGCAGTTGCTTTTGCTTCCCACATGCGAAGACTAATCATATTTTTTGGAACATGAAAATGCAAGGGATTTGACATCACCAGTGGAAGAATAATCATGCAGTTCTGTGCAATTATAACAAAAGGGAAAAAATTAGGAGTGGACAGTTTTGCTAATATAAACAATGTCGTAATAGCACCAACCTCATGTATTATCCAATTGTAATTATAATTGAAAAGATGTTGTACGGTGCAATGGCTCAGACATGCCCTTTCTTCATCCACATATCCACATATCCACATATCCAAAAAATTTAATTGGCTGCAACTGTTGCCAGCAAATACTTGCTTACTCCCAAGTTGCCTTGCCATCATATAGGCCTAATTAGCAGCACAAATCATCCTCGTCCCGAAATTTGTGGGTGTCATTAATCACAAGTTTCAACAAATGAACCATTTTTCAAATATGCACTGTTTCTTATGACATCAGCACTTGTATCTCATAGTAACAACTGCATTATAGTGCAAAGAAAAAGGCAACATATAAAGATATAATTGTTATGGTACTCAAATTAACCGAAGTGTTAAAATTAGGGTAGATTTCCTTCTGATTGACTTATACTATTTTAACCCCAGTTCAACAAATTCGATTATCTCTGTTTTTTCCTCATTCACTTTCAAAAATCTTGGATTGAATCATCTCAAAAGTAGGCAAGCCTTCACCTTGCCCCATTAACATAGACTCTAGCATTTGCAAATGCCACATTTGGAACCAGAATTCATGAAAAGCCCACTGATTCGTACTCTAAGCTCCCAGTAAAATAGCCCAAGATTGCAAACATATTAAATGACAACCAAATTGATGATTAATTGAACGAAAATTTCAAGATAATATTATCCTTGAAAGGGTATGCGAGAAAATTCTGTATGATACACACAAAAATTTCCTTACAATCTCCAGTTTTTTGGTACAATTTCCAGTTTTTATAACATCGAGACAAAAAAAATTGATTCCCACAAATTGACATTGCTGAGGGTTTCTGCTTGGTTTACCTGTGGGCGGTCGGGGATCTGGAGGCACAAGTTGATGTAGCACATCGACGGTAGTGCTTGGGTCGAGCAGCGCTCGAGCTTGGGTCGATCGGCGCTAGGGCTTGGGTCGATCGGGCGAAGCGGCGCTAGGGCATGGGTCGAGCGGGAGAAGAAGAGGGCATGGGTCGAGCGGCGCTAGGGCATGGGTCGAGCGGTCAAGAGGGGCTTGGGTCGAGCGAATGTAGCACAGTTGGAGAAGAAGAATCCCTAGCGGTCGAGAAGAGGGAGGGTCTGAGCTGCTGCGTGGTTGGGGCTTGCGAGAGAAGAGGGATGTGTCTCAATCACGGGGAGGGGGGGTCTGCGCTGCTGCATTACCAATTGAGACGGAATTATGCAGAAAACAGCCTTCAGCGCACCTACATATACTTGCAATGATAGAACACAAATCTCAAACCCCCATCAAAAATATGACCGAAATTTCAAAGATCTGAAGAGAAGGAAAGATAGTTTGAATACCAAAAGTTGGCGCTTTTTCTCCCAAATCTCCTTCTGAACTCCTCCGCAGCCGCCCAACAGATCCCTAGTCACCAGCTCCTCCTTGACAGCGTCTTTGAGAAAAGGCATTAAGAGCTCAGATCAGAGGCGAGTTCAAGCCATATAGGTAGGAGGAAGGAGCTCAGGGCAGTAAGAGCTCAGCGGTTGAAGCCATGCCCTCGAGAATTGCTGCTCTCCCTTGCTACTGTAGACTTGGTGAGAAGACCCAGAAACCTTTGATGCTCTAGCGTTGCTGTTCTTCATGTTTGGGGAAGAGCAATGGCTGTTGATCTCCCCCAAAAAATGCCTCTTGCTCTCCCCCAATACAAACAGATGCTTGCTATCCCCCAGGTCAGGCAAAGAGACTGAGTAAATACAAAAGGCTGAGTTAATACAAAATTTTGGGGACCACAAATCAAAAGGCTGAGTTAATACAATACCATTCATCCAAACCGTTGATTCTCCAAGATTAAATCCTGGCCGTCTTTTATCAACCAGTTTGTCCTAGTCAGCTTGTCCTAGTCAGCCCTAGGATTCAAAAATCGCTGTCAAATGTATAATAGATATAGCAAAAAATATACCTAAGAATGACCTCGGGTAGAGATACCTGAGCACACCCCCGCTGTTCGGGGTTTGTGAGTATTTTTTTTTGAAATTTTTTTTTGCAGTAGGTAGATATACTTGTTATGTAGCTCCCCCACAAAATTTCAGCTCGATCCGACACCGTTTGAGCCTCCGTTCATCGATTTCAAAAACGTTGCGCAAAACTGTCCAAATTCGGAACGTTAGTTCTGTCACCCATCCCCAACATGCACTATATTTTTCCAACATGGCATATTGTAGATCATTACAGCCGTGTTAGATTTGGCCAAAGCAGCAAGGATGTATCTGATCCATTGCCCCTTGGCCTGTCCAATGGCCGTAAATGATACCCACTGAACTTCGTGAATAGAGGAAGCACCAAAACTGAAGAGACTATCCTCTTTGTGTCCCCTGCAAAGATCTGTGGCCCAGCCTGGAGGCTTGCATGTTAGCTGCAAATTGTCGTAAACCTAGGGCAGGCAGATTCCTCTTGCTGAAAACCAATGAGGAGCCTCGTATCTGAAGATGCGTGTATCTCAATCCTAACAGTGCCATACAAGCAAATAGTCGCGTTCATTTTGTTATGTAGATACCCTTTTAAGAGGTACTCCTTTTGAGATATCCCAAGTCATTCAAGACCCCTACACTTCATTCTTATCTCATTTTGAGCAAACCTCTACATCAAAACATGACACTTGTTCTTTGCCGCTACTCGCATTTTTCAGCCATACTTAATCCCATTAGTCAACTGTTTCCACATATAGATGTTTAAAACAAGATGCTTCCATGATTATTTATCAGATAGTTGGGTAATCCCATGTGTTCTTCCACGGATGTTCCATGTGTTGTACCTGGCCACAAATGATGCCAGAGTTGGTGGGAATGTTTCTACCAAGTGGATTGCTATTCATGATCGCATCAGAAAGTGCTTTGTCACGGAGAGTCTCTCTCATACAGGAGTTTTATCAGAAAGACATGTGTGCATCTTATCTGGTTTTTGGACTGGTCCAGCGGGGAGAATCAAGTCTATGATATGCTTCGAAACTCCTGCTGATTCATTGGATGGCAGTTTGGACTATACTGCCAACAATGCGTGAAGTTTGACACATAATTATGCATGGTATCTCGATATCCTTTTCTCTGTATCCTTTAAATTCTCTTTAGCAACTTGCAGGAATATTTCTCTAAACACACCATCAACTTGCAGGAATATTTATAGAGGACGCACCATCAACTTGCAGGAATGTTTCTATTGTTTCTCTCGTATCTTGATATCATTTCCTCTGGATCCTTCTATCTGGATACACCATCAAGTTCTCTTTAGCAACCTGCAGGAACATTTCAACTTTTAAGAGTGCAAGATGATCAGTGGAAAATTTGTCAGATGTGGGTAACATGTGGGACTTCAAATAGTGTGATAAGTGCGTACCGCACCAAAATATGTCGAACGAGCGCGGACAAATACATCAAGTCAATCATATCGCCCAAGCTGCAGTTGCATAAGGGGCTAACAGGATGAGTAACATGCAATGACAAGGGCCAATTGAAAATCCCTTCCAGATTAATAAAGAAACGGAATAGACTGTAAATTTGCAATAAACCAGCTAAACACAATGTAAGAAATGCAAAACGAAATTGTTTCAATAACACATGCACTTGAAATTGTTTCTGTTGATCTTTGGAGGAAATTCTCACTTATTGGTGTTGACGGAATGGTTCTGACAACAGTAAAGTGGGCTGACTCGGACGTCTAGAGTGAACTCGATCCTCGTCAGATGGTACCATCGGATCCGCACAGAGGGTAGCTCGGGTTTGAATGGATGCAGCCGAGCTACTGAGACGAAGACCGACCTAGCTCAGTGGAACTTTGAGATTTTGTGAGCTAATTAGAGAGTCGTCTGTCAAGCTATCTACAGACAATCGTTAGGGGGCCAGATCTGGGTTCCGACCCAAATTAACGAAATGGAATAGACTGTAAATTTGCTTGTTCTTTTTGAATTATATGGTGGATAGCTTCTGCCCCTTTCTACAATAAGTCTCAATACATGATGAGCAGGTTGACTTTCTGGTTCATATTGTTTGATACTGCAGTTACTATTTCCCCACTCATCGTTCCCAGATACACGTGCTCAGTTGCCAGTTACTGTTGTGTCATTCTACTCATCCTTGTAGCTTCTGCTGAACAAATTCCATTTTGCGCTAAATGATTAACAGGAGCATCACATTCCTAGCTCATATGATTTGTATTTGGTGATTCGTATTCTTATTGTGATTCAGTACGCAGTTAATAATGAAGAAAACTGATTGAATTAAAACAAGAACCAAGCACGACACACAAAACTTGGTAACGCAGTTCGGTGCACACACCTACGTCTGCGGGGTCACGCCCAGAAAATCAGGTTACTCCACTATAATAAATAATGATTACAATCACTAATATCAGATCTATACTAGGAGAAGCCTACTCCCCCTCAATACAAACCGCGAGGGGTGATCTCAATAAACCCAGTGGAGTAATCTATGCAAGTTCCTATTGCATGCAAGATCCCCTTGCACAACCGACTAGTTCAACTCACTTGAACCCTACGTGCGTAGCCGTCGGCATCCCTCCCAGAGTTCTTGACGGTCTTTCGCAAAAGCTGTCGCTGTAGCCGCAAAACCGCACTGACCTTTTTTTACCGCTCCCCCTCAATCACGGAGTAGTTATGGTAGTTTGCTCGACAGATCTTGTGCAGATCGGCAGCCCGCTAGACTAGGAACCAATACAGCCAAATTGATTCCGTTAAATCTTCAAGATATGGCAACATATATCTGCGGGCGAAAATCTCTCTAACAGATTTCCCAACAAATTCCGAGAGATAGCAACTTCCAATTATATCTCCAACATATCTTCAATTGCAACAATATATACCAGAATACTTAGAAGAATCTGAAAGGAGATCTGAGGAATCCATCTTCAATAATCGCTGAAGTCCGTCATTCGATTCCAGCCTTCTCCCACAGCATGTTGGACCTCATGTTGTACCATAACGCGTTCAACATATCGTACAACATGGCCAATAAATAATATCTTGCATACCATATTTGTGGATTGACACCATTAATCACATTGTCAGCAAATCATAAGCATAACAGCATACAACAGAATATCTGGAGAAGATCTAGACAAAATACAAGATCTGAAACCATTCAGATATAAAATCTTCAACCGCACATATCTTTCGCAGATCTTGTAACCACTATTTTCGGGTAAATAACTTCCTCTTTAATGCAGATATTCCGCTAATATATCGAGGATCATTTCGGGTAAGAAATCCTATAGATCAAGGAGTCATTTAACCATTAAGGTAAAATGATTTAAACAAATCTCCTCCTATCAATTAAGGAACAAATTTGGGGTAACAAGAAACAGAAAAATCTCACCAAGATATTTCATTGACCAATACAGAAACCCCCGAGATCCTAGGCTACAAATCAGATCTGAGATCACCACAACAGATCTGTAGACCAAAACAGCGTTTCTGCATATGAATCAATATTCCAGATCCCGCATGTTGAACATTATGTTGCAACATTATGTACAACATGACTACTCAAACTGCTCAAAAACAATTCTGATTCTATAAACTGAGCTCTCCAGATTTAGTGCCACTAATGCCAACTTATAGCAACAGAAAAACAACCTAACAATCTCCCCCTTTAGTATTATGTGGTAGAAACCAAATCACGGGCACCAACCAAGCACCAACCAAGCACATTCTCCCCCTTTGAGCCACAATAAGCCAAAGCACACTCTCCCCCTTACTAGTACAAATCCAAGTAGTGATCACCTCAGTCGAGACATCAACTTCATATGGTTTCTGAGACAATAGTTGCTGAGAGATAAGACATGGATGTGAAGGGTTGGAATGCACACCTAGATTGCAGGTCTCCAACGGATCTGGATAAATTGCACTAAAATTCTGATAAGCCAGTCGAACAACATCTTGTTCAAAGGATCAGAAGCAGTAAGTAGAGTCGGGGAATGAGATGATGCTTCAGAAACGACTCTGGCCTTCTTAGAAGTCGAAATTGAAAAGGAGGGAGTTGGAAAACTAGACGGAGCACCATGTCGCTTGGCAGAACTATGATGACGGCAACAAGAATGAGGAACTTACAGATCTGGCATGGTCAAATTAGGAGCATGTAAAGATGTGTAGTCACCAGGTGCAGAAGATGTGAATGTTGTGTCCTGTGTCACAGCGTGATCCATGACATCAGGTTCAATATGTGGCAATGTTGCAACATCGTGTGCAACATCAGATGCAACATGAGCATTTGTTGCAACTTGGGAGCAACACCAGACGAACATTCCCAATACTTTTCAGCGGTCGACAGAAAAGTGTGACCTCATCGATAACTTTAATACTTTTTAGCTAGACTCCAATAATACACGTCCATATCTCTAATAGTTAATCCAAAGACAACAACAACTGAGACACTTCAAAAGGCTCCCATGTCTCTCTCAATAGCAAAAATATCCTCATGCACAATGGAAATAGAGGAAGAAAAATATACCTCGCATCTGATAGTAGGCTGCAAGAAGGATGGAACAAAATCCAGAGTAGTAGTCAAGCTCTGAGAGGCCAAAACGTAGCAGGAGAGTTGAACACATCGGCGGTGTTGACAGAGAAGCTTTGGTGATCTGCATGTCAAAATTTGGAGACGTGGATGCGGTGGAACCCGCGAAGAGGTGAACAAAATTTGGGAACATCAGCCGAAATGGGAGAATAAGCCGTGATAGATGGATCAGCAGCAGATTGCCGTGTAGGAGAGGGTACATGCAAAGATCCGATGGCGCTGGTGGAGGATGAGCGGTGAGAAGAGCAGTGAGGTAATTCTGTAATAATTCTGGAGGAAGATTCATAAGAATTTGGCATAGATTGCTCACATAGATTGTCAAGAAATGTCGAGTCTGGTGTAATAACATCTGTAGCAACATCGTTCTGTGTTGTATCTAATGTTGCAACATTGGTCACAACATGAAGTGTTTTCTCTGAAGCTGTAGTGTTCTTGCTGTAAAATTCAGACTTCCTGACCCCTTGCTTCTTTGTCTTCATATCAGGGTGTCTAACATTTCTTCCTTCTGACCAATGTCGCATACGACTGAAGCAGTTTCTCTCAGTATGGCCTATGAACATGCAGTAACTACACACAGAACGACCACCTTTTATACCTCTAATCTGCTTCTTCTTCTGATCATGGCCCTTGTGCTGACCCATTCCTTCAAGTTCTTGTTGAGTATTGATTCCCCGGATTTGGTTTTGATGATGAACAAACATAAATATCGTGAACTAACTCTTTGTGAGCGCAGTTATGGAGATCGTCGCCAAAATTCTATGAACATCAAATGCGACGTCTCATGACTTCTCAAAGCGCGTGATCGTGTGCCTAAAGCTTCGTTGAAGCTCTAGGAGCATTATTGAAGTCAAGAGATTCAAAATGAAGCCTTTTGAAGACGGTTCGTCAAGTTTTATTTATAGTCTTCTAGCTTCTTTTCGTAGAATGTTAAGCCTTGAGTAGGTCTTACGTTTTAATCTTCATAACACTCTTATCGTAGAGCTAGGATTATCTTAGAAGCCCATACAAACTTTCCCAAAGCTTAACGCTTCATTTCGCGGCTTCTGGTGCATCTTAGTTGGTTCAAGAAGAAGAACCAACGGACTAGATGGCAATCTAGTCGGTCGGCAATCCTTCTTGAACCGACTAGATTTCCTAACTCAATTCAGCCTAGACACTGTTTATCAATTAGTCGGTCCAAGAAGGTTCACCGACCGACTAGTTGTCAAACTAGTCGGTTAGGAATCCTTCTTAGACCGACTAGTTGAGCTTTCATTTTTCAGCCTAACTTACTGTTTACAGTTAGTCGGTCAAAGAACAATGACCTGCCGACTAGTTGTGAAACTAGTCGGTTGAAATTTGTTCTTAAACCGACTAGCTGTCTTTGAATTCAGCCGATACTATTTCATCTCTTAGTCGGTCAAAGAACACTCACCGACCGACTAGTTGTGAAACTAGTCGGTTGGCAAGTCTTCTTAGACCGACTAGTTCTTTATGTCTGAACTTTCTCTTTTGGCTGTTCTCCAGTTAGTCGGTTCAAGTTGAATCACCGACCGACTAGTTGAGAAACTAGTCGGTCAGTGATCCTTCTTTGACCAACTAGACTGCTTCAGAAATAGATCCGTTGGAGCATTAAATGCACGAATTTTCTGTCTCTCTCTCTTCTCTATCCTATATAATCTTGAGATGCTTCTTCATAGCATTCAAGGCTGATATTAATTGAAGTTTAGAGAATCAAAGAGAAGAGTTAATTCTCATTTCCAAGCTCATTCATTTCTCAAGAATCTCTCTCTCACTCTTATTTCCAAAGAGAGATTCACATTGATTGTGAGCCACTCAAGCCAAGAGCTTGATCCAAGGTCACCAACATCTTCCTAGCCTCCCATTGCTGGTCAACATCTTGGAGCTAGGGTATGGTGCCTTCTTCTTCCCCAAAATCCTTCTTGCCCTTAAATCGTAAGTTTACTCAAGGCATATGATTTTGTTGGTAAGCATTTCATATTTCATTTTACTTTGATATTGTAAAGTTTTACTATCGGTTGTGAGAGTTGTGTGTGATCCCGGTTTGTGGGAGTCACATTTTCATTTGTATATGATTTGATCTTGTAGAGGTTTTCTACAAGTATTTCATAGTGCAAATTTGAGTTAGAGGTTTCTAACTCAAGTATCCGGAGGGGATCCGGGTGTTTGGGACGTAGGATCATCGGGAACAAGTCGGGGAGACTTGGGTGGATCCGAACCCGTTAATTCGTTTGTTTGCTATTGCATTTTATTGTTGTCATTTTTTCATTTCCGCATTGTTGGTTGAGTTTGCAAGATAATTAGGAATTATCTTCTTAATTATTTTAAAGTACTATTCACCCCCACTCTAGTACTTGTGCAGTAGCTATCAGGGCATTACATTTGGTATCAGAGCCAAGTTCATAGCTATATCTTCCAACGACAACAAAACCGTTCGTCCACCTTCAGATTATAGCACCTTCAGGATTCAGGAACCGTGAAGGAGCTTCTTCGGTGATGGAAGGACACTCCTCAACTAGGCCTCCCTTCTTCAACGGTACCAATTACGGGTACTGGAAATGCCGGATGGAAACGTTCCTCCGGAGTGCTTCACTATGGAGAGCCACGATGACGGAGTATGTCGAGCCCGCCGAAGAAGATTTCGCGAAGAGGACTACCGCGGAGGTCGCCATGGAGGTAACCAATGCCAAGGCAATGAACGCCTTGCAATGCGCTTTGGAGCCCGAGGACTTCAACAAGATATGCACATGTAAGAGTGCATATCAAATCTGGAACTCACTCCTCATCTTGCATGAAGGAACGGGTAGGGTAAGAGACTCCAAACTCGTTGTTGTAAATAAAGATTACGAGTTATTTCATATGCAACAGGGTGAGAAGATGAAGGAGTACTATGCTCGCTTCGTTGACATCACCAACGAATTGGAGGCTCTTGGAAAGACCTACACCCAAAAAGAGGAAGTCTCAAAGATCATTGACGGACTTCCTTCTTGTTGGGAAAAACGTACCTTCGCCATCGAGGAAGGTAACGATATGAGTAAATATACTATCATTCAACTAATGGGTACCTTGATGTCTTATGAGATACGCAAGGACAATAAAATTAAGCTGCAGGACAAGATGAAGTCGTACTTGAAGCAAGACGAGCCAAAGAAAAAGGCGATTGCGTTCAAGGCCGCTCCATTTACTTCTACATCTACCGATGATGAAGACTCGGAAGACGAGTTGGACTTGGAATCCATTGCCCTCATGGCAAAGAAGTTCAACCGATTCTTCCGGAAAGGTAATTTCAAGAACAAATCAAAATTTAGTTCTACTAACGCCTCCGCTCCTTTGTGTTTTAAATGCAATAAGCCAGGACACATGAAAGCGGATTGTCCTCAAAACAAGCAAAAGGAGAAATGGAAGGCGCCAAAGTTCGACAAGTCAAAGAAGTACAAGAAAGGGTACAAGAAAGGGCTTGTCGGGACATTCACCGACTCCGAGGATGACTCCTCGAGTGGAGAGTCGGACGATGAACAAGTGGAGCAAGCACACATGTGCTTAATGGCAAGAGAGGAACATGATCAAGGATCTTCCTCCGATGATAGCGAGGATGAAGGCGATGAGGTAACTATGGATGACCTTAGATTAGCTAACGAGAAAATTTGGTCTAAGTATTCTAAACTAGTTAATAGATATACTAAGACTAAAGATGAGTTAACTAGTCTCCAAACCTCACCTAAGCCTATCATCATCAACAACGACACAGTTGTTGAAAGTTTGAGAAATGAGATTGTAAATCTCAAATCTCAACTTGAGCATGTTCATATTGAGGAATCGGATGAACATGAGATGGTGGATTTGATTTCTCGAAACTCAACTTTGAGTATTGAGAATGAGAATCTCAAATCTCGTGTTTGTGTACTCACCACTCAAGTGTCCACTTTGGATGCTTCTATACTTTCTCTCACCGAGAAGTATGAGTCCACATTAGGCCGAATTAATAAATTTAATAAAGGTAAGGACCATTTGGATAATATCCTAAATGACTTACTTCCGGCCAATCATCGCATTGGCTTGGGGTATAAGATGTGAAATTCATCCAAATAGTCTACTACCTTTGTTAGGCCAACTTCCGATGCCTCAACGAGTGGGAGCAACCACTCCATTGGTAGTTCATCTACCAATGGTGCTTCCATTTCGTACACACCCTCATTTGGAAAGAAACCCACTTTGGGTGGACCTCCAAAGAAGGGTCATGCTTTTATGTACACCAATATCATGCCACGTAGGAACACACATCCTACTCCACATGTTCACACATATGATGATTTTTATGCACCACATCCACGGGCACGTGCACACTATGTGAGACACACTCACGCACGTGTTCCTCCACATGCATATGTTCATCCACATCACTATCATATGAACAATTTTCATCATGCACCATTTCATCATGTGCCATATGCCTATCCACGACATGCATCACGTAGAAATCAACAATGTTTGCATGCTCCCAATAGGAATAGGGCTCCCAAAATATTCACTATTTGGGGCCCGAAGAACATAACATGAATGAAAAACAAGCATACATGAATTCCTATTTTATGAATGTCGTGCATAATGATGATTATGTGGGGAAGTCTAAGTCCAATTGGACTTGGCTTCCAAAGGTCTAATCATTTAGGACCCAATGACCTTGGGTACCATGGAATGATATTTCTATTTTTAGGTACTCAAGAAAAAGAAACGGAGCGACAAATCCAAATTTAGCTCCAAGAATAATTGGATACTCGATAGCGGGTGTTCAAAACACATGACGTGTGATGCTCAATTGCTCTCTGGAGTGGTGCCCATTGCAAATGGAAATCGAGTCGTCTTTGGAGGCAACGACAGCAGAACCATCATAGGTGTTGGTAATGTTGGTAATCCTTCTAAACCACTAATAAGTGATGTTTACCTTGTTAAAGGTTACAAAGTTAGCTTTGCGAAAGGAATGTGCCATATTTTGAGAAAAGATAATAATGATTTATTATTTTCTGGCACACGCCATAAGGATATTTATATATTAGATCTCCCAAAATCACATGAACAATGTCTCATTGCCAACACAAGTGAACAACACTTATGGCATCGACGTTTTGGTCATGTGAACTTTGGAACACTTTTTAAACTTTCCAAGTTAAATTCTATTAAAGGCTTCCATAAGCTTGTCTTTCAAAAGAAAAGCTTTTGTGACTCGTGTCAACGAGGCACGCTTCCAAAATCGTCATTTAAATCTAAGAAAAGCATTTCATCTAAGCGGCCTCTAGAGCTATTACATCTAGATCTTTTTGGGCCAACTAGAGTTGCGTCATTAGGGAATGCTCGATATGGACTTGTCATCGTTGATGACTTTTCTAGATTTACTTGGGTATTTTCCTTAAGTAATAAAAATGATGCTTTTGAAAACTTCACAATATTTGTTAAGAAAGTACAAAATCTCATTGGAACCACCATTGTCACTATTCGTAGTGATCATGGAGGGGAATTTGAGAATGAGTCTTTCTCAAATTTTTGTGATGAAGTTGGTATTACTCACACCTTTTCCTTCCCTCGCGCACCTCCTTAAAATGGTGTTGTTGAGAGAAAGAATAGGACGCTAGTGGAATGTGCTTGCACTATGCTTGATGATAGCCAACTTGGCCATCAATTTTGGGCAGAAGCGGTACATACCGCTTGCTATGTGTTTAATAGGATACTTTTGAGGCCCGGCACTAAACAAACTTGTTATGAATTGTTGTTTGGTAGATTGCCTCAAGTTAAACATTTTCGAGTTTTCGGTGCAAAATGTTTTATTAAAAACACATATGGAAGTTTGGACAAATTTGATCCAAGATCCGATGAGGGGATATTTGTTGAATATTCCTCCCGTAGCAAAGCCTACCGGATATACAACAAATGAACCTCAACGATCGAGGAATCACTTCATGTTTCATTCAATGAAAATTTTGTGCCTACTAGAATTACTAATGATGATGACTCCATGGATGTTTTATGTGATTCTATTGGTAATTCTAATTCTATTGATTCTAATGATACTAACCCTACTAATGAGTCTTTTGAGAATGTTCCTAGTGATCAGGGAATTCCCAAACGGCTTCATACAGTTCGTGACCATCCCCATGAGCAAGTCATTGGCAACATACTTGATAGTGTCAAGACGCCATCTCAAGTCAACTACTTCGCTCATTGTGCCTTTGCCTCCTCAATTGAGCCAAAGAATATTAACGAAGCGTGCGAAGATAGTGCTTGGATCCTAGCCATGGAGGAAGAACTCATTCAATTTGAGAGGAATGAGGTTTGGAAGCTTGTTCCATTGCCTTCGAAGAACCACACCGTTATAGGAATGAAGTGGATTTTCAAGAACAAGACCGACGAGAACCAAATCGTCGTCCGGAAAAAAGCTCGGTTAGTAGCTCAAGGCTACCGACAAGAGGAAGGTATTGATTTCGAAGAATCCTTTGCTCCGGTAGCTAGATTAGAATCTATTAGATTATTGTTATCTTTTGCATGCCATAAAGATTTTAAACTCTTTCAAATGGATGTAAAAATTGCGTTTTTAAACGGAGATGTCGTTGAGGAAGTTTATGTTTCTCAACCTCCGGGTTTTATAAATGAAAATTTTCCAAATCACGTTTTCAAACTTAAGAAAGCACTTTACGGTTTGAGACAAGCTCCTCAAGCTTGGTATGACCGTCTAAAGAATTTTCTTTTGGATTTGGGTTTTAAAATGGGTGAAGTTGATTCTACATTATTTGTTAAGTATTCGAATAATGATATTATTTTAGTTCAAATTTATGTTGATGACATCATTTTCGGTGCTACTAACTTCATTCTTTGCGAAGAGTTTTCTAATGTCATGAAGGATCAATTTGAGATTAGCCACATGGGTGAGATCAAATATTTCTTAGGTCTCCAAATTCACCAAATGAACGATGCAATCTTCATCCACCAAACCAAGTACACGGTGGAGTTGCTAAAGCGATTTGGAATGGAGAATGCCTCAGGCAAGAAGACTCCAATGAGCACTACTACACATCTTGATAAAGATACTAGTGGCAAAGATGTAGACATTCATCTATATCGAGGTATGATAGGTAGTTTACTATATCTTACTGCTAGTAGGCCCGATATTATGTTTGCCATATGTGTATGTGCTCGTTATCAGTCTCAACCTAAGGAATCTCACTTAGTAGCGGTAAAACGTATTTTCCGTTATTTAAGTTACACACTCGACTTCGGATTACTTTATCCAAAGTCTAGCACATATGAGTTAATCTCATATAGTGACGCAGATTATGCGGGATGCAAATCTGACAGGAAAAGTACTAGTGGCACTTGCCATTTTATAGGAAATTATCTTGTCTCTTGGTTTTCCAAAAAGCAGAATTCCGTATCACTTTCAACCACCGAGGCGGAATATATTGCCGCCGGTGTTGCGTGTGCTCAGGTTCTTTGGATGAGACACACTCTTAAAGACTTTGGTATAAACTGTGATACTTGCCCTATCATGGTGGACAACCAAAGTGCAATATGTCTCTCTAAGAATCCGGTACACCATTCCCGTTCTAAACACATAGATGTCCGACACCATTTTCTTGATGATCATGTTGCTAAAAAGGACATCATTTTAGTGTACGTTGAAACCCAGAAGCAAATCGCCGATATTTTCACGAAACCACTCAAGGAAGACTCCTTTGTGCGGTTACGTCGAGAATTGGGGATTATGGGTGAATCCGAGATTTAGGATTCATATTTTTCAATAATCTTGCATGATAATATTTTCGTTATATTTGCTCATGCTAGAATTGTTGAGATTTTCTGGATTTTTAGTTGAATTTTCGGAATTTATGCTCGAAATATTCGTGAACGTCGTATTTAAGATTTTCGATGTTTTATGGGGTATTATAATGATGTATGAGAGTATTTCGATGGTTCGTCCAAGTGCGATTAGGAGAGAACTCAAAATTTCTAAATTTCAAATTTTTGGACTCTCTTAGTCGGTCCAAGTTCAATGGCCAACCGACTAGATTCAGTTCTAGTCGGTCAGTTAATGAACTCAGACCGACTAACTCTTGCTCAAAATTTGGCTTTAGTTACTGTTTGCACTTAGTCGGTTCAAGCTCATTGGCCGACCGACTAGATCGTCATCTAGTCGGTCAGCACTTGAACTGTGACCGACTAAATGCGCGGGGACTGTTGTGTCTTTTTTGCTTTTCGATCGTTTTTATTCTCTCTGCACCGATTAGATCTCACTTTAATCGATGAATCTCTCCTCTCAAACCCCTTAACCCCCGAAAACCCTTCGACTCCCTCACTCTCCTCCGCCGTTTGCCGCGTTTTTCGGCCATCTCCGACTGAGTTTGCCGTCGATCCCTCTCTCTCCTCCACCTAGGTATCACTCCCTCTCAGCTCTCAGCTTTTAGGGTTAGGTTTAATTATATTTCAGTTCGATCTAGGGTTTGTATTAGGGTTTCTTCTTCTCGATTTCGTGCGTTGTTTGTGTTGTCTCTGATGGAAATTGAATTCCACCCCAAGTGATTTTGATGATGAGCACACCAAAGCTTAGTGTACTAACTACACTACACCTTAAGTGTGCAAATTTCGTGAAGCTCTACTCATACTCAAAGAAGCACACTTCAACGCTCAAAGACAAAGACGAACATGACTAAACTCAAGTGATGAAGCTCAAGCTCAAACAGAACAAAAAGCACAAGAGAAGCTCGCTTTCACTTCATCAAGTTGACCAAACTTCCGAAGACATGTTCTGAGTCCATAATGAGTGTGTCATGTCTTTTAGGGTATTTGTTAAAGCCATATCAAATAGACAAAACACACACACAAAACAATTTTGAAAATATTTTTAATTATCTTCAAAATAGTTTTCGAGAGCTTTTCTAGTCACTTCATAATTTTCGTAGTGAAACTCCACGCACCATGGAGCTAACTACTTGTCTGACTAGAAGAACAACAGGAAAAACTCCTCTGGGAGTCGACTACCAAAAGTAGGGAGTCGACTACTTGTCAGAGATCGAAAACTCCTGGAGTTCTCTGGGAGTCGACTACCTATATGAGGGAGTCGACTACCAGCTGGAAATTTTCAGACGTTTTTGAATTTGAATTTTGAAATCCTTTGAGAAATTTTGGGTCAAAAGTCAAACAAAATTTGAAATTCAAATCTCAGTTTTTCCCCTATAAATAGAGCTAAATTCTTTTGTGAAAAACACAACATTGAAAATCTAATCTATTGTGAAAACTCTCTTGAATTTAAAGCTCTCAATTTTTCTCTCTAGCCAATTTAATTCTTATTTGATCTTGCAATACTTTCTTATTCTTTTTGAAGATCATACTCTTATTTTTTATTGGCTAAATCGTTTTCAAAATCCTTACTATTATTCTCTTTAATTTTTTTGAAAGGATTTTTTGAAAAGCTCTAGATCACAAAGAACTTCTCTCGTATCTTTGTGTGATCTAGACTATCATTCTATCAAGCCACTACACAAATTGTCTTAACTTTGATTGGCTATAGAATCGGGTGTATAAACCAATCTCTATCAATTATTGTGGAGTATTGGATAAATTCTCATTGTGTTGATTGTTGGAACACTAGACAAGTCTAGTTGTTGCCAGTTGGAAAGTCCTCGGTTTGTGAGGCAAGGGTAAACCTTAGACAAGTCTAGGTGTTGTGATTGGAAATCCTGGTCAAGGCTAGGTCGTTGGAAATCCTAACGAGTGAAGTTAGGTAATTGTATTTGCCAAGGCAGATAATGGAAATCTCGTACCGGATTGGTCGGGGACTGGACGTACCCGTGTTACGGGGAACCAGGATAAAAATCCTTTTGTCTGCGTTTGTTTTCTGTGATTTGTTATCTTTCTTGTACAAGCATTCTTTACTTATTAATTGTTCATCTTTGTAATTCATTGTTAACTTATCGAAAAGATTGTATCTTTAATTTCCGCTGTGTATAAATCTATTTGTAAAGATCTATTTGTCAAAGTTATATTTATCTGATCTTAATCCAATCTATTTCATATTCTTGTTAAGATTGTTTTGTTGATTAAGAACCAAGCGTAGATCACTCTACTTGGTTTCTTAGGCAACATTAGAAGGAATTTATTTGTGTTAATATCGTTGAACGAAAAAGTTTAATATATACACAACACTATTCAACCCCCCTTCTAGTGTTGTTTGCCATCCACAGGATCCAACACTTGGTATCAGAGCAAGGTTTCGAGATGGCATCAACAATGGTAGCATCCGTCCTCCAACGATTTGATGGAACAAATTATGCGGATTGGAGAAAGAGGATGTTAAAAGACATTGAATCCCTTGGATATATGGCATGGAGTTTCATCGAGTTCCCGTACATCAAGCCTACCACTCCTCCATCCCAATGGACACACCAAGACATGGAAAAAGCCGTTCTTCACTCTGAGGTAATGAGTCTATTATTATTTAATATTGACGATTCTATCTTTGAGTACGTTTCAGAGACCACAACGGCATTTCAAATATGGAACTTGCTTAAAGTCAAGTATGGAAAGGAGACTATTAAAAAATGGATTTTTGACACCACCAAAAGAGAAGAGAGCAAACTTAACGAAGAAGAGAATGATTCAAATTCGGATAACTCAAGTGATGAAGAAACGAAAGAGCAACCCGCAAATAATATGTGCATGATGTCTTGTCAAGATAATAAGGATAAGGTATGTGAA
Organism: Scilla litardierei; assembly: GCA_030789695.1. NCBI lineage: Eukaryota > Viridiplantae > Streptophyta > Magnoliopsida > Asparagales > Asparagaceae > Scilla > Scilla litardierei. The sequence goes on from CM061133.1 coordinate 319,830,629, forward strand.
TCCAGTTCTGACGATGAAAATGATTTTGACATTGCTATTGCTTATGAGAATTTGTACATAGAATACGAAAAATTGACAAAGAGATTCAAAAGTTTAAATAATAAGTATAAATTCTTGCTTAATGACCATGATAATTTATCTAGCAAACATGATAACTTATTGAATGATTATGATGATTTGAAAAATAACTTTACTAGTTCAAATGTTCCACTACATGATCATAAGTGCTTGAAGGACAAGTTTGATTCTCTATTGAGTGATCACTATTTATTGAAAAATGAACATGCATTGTATGTTTCATGTTTAAATGATAAAATAGATTCACTTGCAAATATTATGGTCTCTAGTCGTAAAAAGCATGAAGAATTAACTGCAAAATTTGATTGTATCAAAAATAATCCTATTCCTTCTCCTAAAAATGTTATTAATGGGTATATTCATGCTCAAGCTTCTACGTCTAATGAAATGAGTAGAAATGAAAATGTCGCGCATGCTAATGTTAAAAAGTACGCCTTTATGTATGGTAAAGATGCTAGACACAATAGTGTACACAATAAACCTCATGTTATATCCCATAACACGGCACACAAAAATGTTGTACACAATGCACATCAAAGATCACACTTTGTACACAAAGTACACAATGCTAGTAATAACATGATATGTGTGCCTAAACACTTAGGCGTCCATGATAAAAATATCTATGTTCAAAATTTGACCAAAAGTATGCATGGATTCTATAAAGATTCATTTGTTCATAGGAAATCAAATTCACATCGAATTTGGGTTCCAATTAAGTAACTCTATTTGTTTCAAACATTAGGGTATCCACATTCTTCATGTATATTATTCTGATACCCAAACGCTTAAAATGATATGTAAATAAAATTCCTCTTTCTTCTTTCTAACATATCAGACCCAATTAGAAGTGGGTACCAAACGTATAGAGATTATTTTATTTCAGGACATTTGGATAATGGATAGTGGATGCTCCGCACACATGACATGGAACGCAAAATTACTTAGCAATCTAAAAATGTATGATGGCGGAACCGTGACATTTGGTGACAACAAGAAAGGTAAAATTGTCGGAATTGGCAATATCGGCAGTAACTCAAAATTGCTCATCAAAGATGTAAGCTTGGTGAAAGGACTAAAGCATAATCTATTAAGCATAAGTCAACTATGCGACAAAGGTATGAAAGTTATATTTACTCTTGACTCATGCTTAGTATATGACAAAGATATGAAAAATATCCTTGTTAAAGGTAAGCGAATAGAAAATATCTATGTACTTAGACTAAATGAGTATGAATCAAATGTATTTTTAATTGTTTCAACAAATGATCCACTGCTTTGGCATAGACGCTTTGGCCATGTGAACATAAAAAACATGGATAAGATTTCTAGGAAAGAGTTGGTGCAAGGACTTCCTAAGATAAGTTTTAAATTAGATAAAATATGTGACTCATGTCAATTTGGCAAAATGCATAAGAGTTCATTTAAAAATATTGGAGCACTTAGTTCTATTGGACCACTTGAACTACTTCATATGGACTTGTTTGGCCCAACTAGAACTCCATCATTATGCAACTCTAGATACGTATTTGTCATAATCGATGATTTTACTCGATATACGTGGGTATTATTCTTAACTCATAAGAATGATGCCTTCCGTGAATTCGAAATATTTTTCAAAAGGATTGAACGTTTATATTCTATGAAAATTATTTCTTTAAGAAGTGACCACGGTGGTGAATTCGAAAATGAACATTTTAATTCTTTTTGTGAAGAACGAAGCATTTCTCATACTTTTGCCTTTCACAGAGCTGCTCCTCAAAATGGGGTAGTTGAAAGGAAAAACAGAACACTCCAAGAGTGTGCACGGACAATGTTGTGTGAAAGCAACCTTCCAAAGAATTTTTGGGCGGAAGCTGTAGCAACCGCGTGCTATATTCAAAATAAAGTTTTAATTAGAAAACCTTTTGAAAAGACCCCTTATGAGTTATTGCTCCAACGAATTCCAAAAGTATCTTACTTCAGAGTTTTTGGTTGTAAATGCTACATTCTGAACACTAAAGATAACTTAGATAAGTTTGACTCCAAAGCGGATGAAGACATATTTATCGGTTACTCTTTACGTAGTAAGGCATATAGAATTTACAATAAAAGTTCCGAAACTATTGTTGAAACTCTACATGTAACATTTGATGAATCTGTACCTCATAACATTACTCATAATGATGATGATGAAAGCATGCTCATTGCACCCACTCCTAATAATGAATCTTTCAATGATATTCCTAGTTCTCTGCCTAAATCATTTCATGAAGTTACACACCACCCACACACACAAGTCTTAGGTGACATTGATGCAGGAATTAGAACTAGATCTCAAATAGAACACTTAACACATGTTGCATTTGTTTCTAACATTGAGCCGAAAAAGGTAGAAGAAGCTTTTGCAGATGAAGCATGGATCGAGGCTATGCAAGAAGAACTTCTACAATTTGAACGCAATCAAGTATGGGAGTTAGTGCCTAGACCGGAAGATCGTCCCGTTATCGGTACCAAATGGGTATACCGGAACAAACTAGATGAAGATGGAAATGTGATAAGGAATAAAGCAAGGTTAGTAGCACAGGGTTACTCTCAAGAGGAAGGTATAGACTTTGATGAAACCTTTGCTCCTGTTGCTAGACTAGAATCTATTAGGATGTTACTCGCATTTACATCATATAAGAATTTTAAACTTTATCAGATGGATGTAAAAAGCGCTTTCCTAAACGGATTCATAAAGGAGGAAGTCTACGTTGAACAACCTCCAGGATTTGAACATGATAAGAAAACAGGATTTGTTTACAAGTTAAACAAAGCATTATATGGGCTAAAACAAGCTCCAAGAGCTTGGTATGAAAGACTAAGAAAATTCTTAAGTGACTCAAGTTATACTGTTGGAAAAATAGATACAACCTTATTTGTTAAGAAAGATTATAATGATATCATTCTTATCCAAATCTATGTAGATGACATCATTTTTGGATCTACTAATGATGATCTTTGCCAAGAGTTTGCCAAGTTAATGCAGGAAGAATTTGAAATGAGCCACATGGGGGAGCTAACATACTTTCTCGGATTGCAAATCAAACAAGGAAAAGAAGGAACCTTCATTCATCAAACAAAGTATGCAAGAGACTTGATCAAAAGGTTCGGAATGGAAACTGCATCCGGAAAGAACATACCAATGGAAACATCCACATCACTAGACAAAGACGAAGCAGGTAAAAAGGTTGATCAGAAAACATATCGAGGTATGGTCGGTTCCTTACTCTACTTAACCGCCAGTAGACCTGACATCATGTTTAGTGTTTGTGCATGTTCTAGATTTCAATGTGATCCTAGGGAATCACACCTTAAAACAGTAAAATACATATTTAGATATCTTAAAACCATATCTGACTTTGGACTTTTCTATCCCAAAGGAAGCACATTCGATTTAACTTCATTTAGTGACGCAGACTATGCTGGTTGTAAAGCCACAAGAAAAAGCACAAGTGGAACATGTCATTTCCTTGGACATTCCCTTGTCTCGTGGTTTAGCAAAAAGCAAAGTTCTGTCTCATTATCCACCACTGAGGCAGAGTATATAGCTGCCGGACTTGCCTGTGCTCAAATACTTTGGATGAAACAAGTCCTCGTCGATTATGGTGTTAATACATCTACATGTGTAATTTATTGTGATAATAAAAGCACCATAAATCTCACTAAAAACTCAGTTCTTCATCCTAGAACAAAACATATTGATATTAGACACAGATTTATTGATGATCATTGTGCCAAAAAGGATGTTGAACTTAAATTTGTCTCCTCTGAGTTTCAAGTTGCAGATATTCTAACAAAACCCTTACAAAAAGATACATTCTCCAGACTTCGTCGAGAATTGGGTATTGTTGGAGAAAAGGAATTGAATAATGCTCAGTTATAATTTTTTTTGTTGATGACAAGGGGGAGAAAATAATACTGATGCAAAAATGAATGTATTATTTCTAACGGCTTCGATGCAGGGGGAGAACCGCATCAAAGCAGGGGGAGTAAGTATAATATGTATCGTCACATTTTTTTTACTTACCTCATTTTTTTTGGTGTCATCATCAAAAAGGGGGAGAGTGATGGAAATTGAATTCCACCCCAAGTGATTTTGATGATGAGCACACCAAAGCTTAGTGTACTAACTACACTACACCTTAAGTGTGCAGATTTCGTGAAGCTCTACTCATACTCAAAGGAGCACACTTCAACGCTCAAAGACAAAGACGAACATGACTAAACTCAAGTGATGAAGCTCAAGCTCAAACAGAACAAAAAGCACAAAGAGAAGCTCGCTTTCACTTCATCAAGTTGACCAAACTTCCGAAGACATGTTCTGAGTACATAGTGAGTGTGTCGTGTCTTTTAGGGTATTTGTTAAAGCCATATCAAATAGACAAAACACACACACAAAACAATTTCGAAAATATTTTTAATTATCTTCAAAATAGTTTTCGAGAGCTTTTCTAGTCACTTCATAATTTTCGTAGTGAAACTCCACGCACCATGGAGCTAACTACTTGTCTGACTAGAAGAACAACAGGAAAAACTCCTCTGGGAGTCGACTACCAAAAGTAGGGAGTCGACTACTTCTCAGAGATCGAAAACTCCTGGAGTTCTCTGGGAGTCGACTACCTATATGAGGGAGTCGACTACCAGCTGGAAATTTTCAGACGTTTTTGAATTTGAATTTTGAAATCCTTTGAGAAATTTACTCCGTAATTTTTGGGTCAAAAGTCATACGAAATTTGAAATTCAAATCTCAGTTTTTTCCCTATAAATAGAGCTAAATTCTTTTGTGAAAAACACAACATTGAAAATCTAATCTATTGTGAAAACTCTCTTGAATTCAAAGCTCTCAATTTTTCTCTCTAGCCAATTTAATTCTTATTTGATCTTGAAATACTTTCTTATTCTTTTTGAAGATCATACTCTTATTTTTTATTGGCTAAATCGTTTTCAAAATCCTTACTATTATTCTCTTTAATTTTTTTTGAAAGGATTTTTTTGAAAAGCTCTAGATCACAAAGAACTTCTCTCGTATCTTTGTGTGATCTAGACTATCATTCTATCAAGCCACTACACAAATTGTCTTAACTTTGATTGGCTATAGAATCGAGTGTATAAACCAATCTCTATCAATTATTGTGGAGTATTGGATAAATTCTCATTGTGTTGATTGTTGGAACACTAGACAAGTCTAGTTGTTGCCAGTTGGAAAGTCCTCGGTTTGTGAGGCAATGGTAAACCCTAGACAAGTCTAGGTGTTGGATTGGAAATCCTGGTCAAGTCTAGGTCGTTGGAAATCCTAACGAGTGAAGTTAGGTAATTGTATTTGCCAAGGCAGATAGTGAAAATCTCGTACCGGATTGGTCGGGGACTGGACGTACCCGGGTTGCGGGGAACCAGGATAAAAATCCTTTTGTCTGCGTTTGTTTTCTGTGATTTGTTATCTTTTTTGTACAAGCATTCTTTACTTATTAATTGTTCATCTTTGTAATTCATTGTTAACTTATTGAAAAGATTGTATCTTTAATTTCCGCTGTGTATAAATCTATTTGTAAAGATCTATTTGTCAAAGTTATATTTATCTGATCTTAATCCAATCTATTTCATATTCTTGTTAAGATTGTTTTGTTGATTAAGAACCAAGCGTAGATCACTCTACTTGGTTTCTTAGGCAACATTAGAAGGAATTTATTTGTGTTAATATCGTTGAACGAAAAAGTTTAATATATACACAACACTATTCAACCCCCCTTCTAGTGTTGTTTGCCATCCACAGGATCCAACAGTCTCGTCTCGATTATGGCGAAGACACGTATCCCTATCCGTGCCTATTAATACTCGTTTTTCATCACTTCGGAGTCCATCTTCCTCTCGATGACCAGCGTCCTCTTGGGCCTCCCCTGAATGCGACAGCCGTCAAGAAGTCTCTTGCGGCGCTTCGTCACGTTCAGAGGACGACCCCTTCAGCTTCTGCTTCATCTCCTCCTCCTGCTCCTACGCTCGCTGAGTTTGCCGTTTCCTTGAGACGTGTTGAGTCTCGTGTTTCTCGTTCTGAGGAGATGTTAGCTTGCCTCTGCTCTCACTTGGGCATTGAGATTCCTCCGTCAGTTTCTGACGATGAGTAAATGGATGAGGCTGAGCTCCAGGAGCTTGTTGGATCTCCTCCTCGTGCCCCAGAGGGTACGTCTGCTGCTACTGCTTCTGCTGGTGCTCCCGAGAGCACACCTGCTGCCACCATTCCTTCGGTGGATGTTCCTGCTGGTGCTCCTGAGACCACACCTGTTGCGACTCTTCCTTTAGTTGACACTCCGATCGTTCCTGAGACCATCACATCTTCTACAGAGCCTGCTGCTGCTGCAGATCCTCCCTCCGCCTCCTGAGCTTGCGTTGGAGGACTCTCCCTAGTGCACTTTGGATGATATATCTTGTAGTGAGAGAGTGGGGTAGGATAGTTGGTGGTTATGAATTTTTGATATTTTTGTATGTTTTTATGATGTATTTTGATGTATACATGTTTTGTGATACTTCGATGTATGCTGTGAGATATGTTGTATGATGTGCCCCGATCTGAGGATCGTTTATGTTATTGTTGGCAGATGTATACTTTTGATGTATCCATGTTCTTATATATATACATCGTGTTGCCATTTACTTCTTTTGTGCACATTATATTATTGTCTCTGATGTTGATTTCGTCGTTCGACGATTTTAATTGATTAAATAGAATTTTTTCTATGAAAACATAGAATTGTTTTCCACTTAATTCATCAAGAATGTTGATATTGGAGAGTATGTTCCATAACTCAATATGTGAAATTGATTTGAGTTTTGATGATTCCATTTTTGATTTTCGACTATGGTCTCGTTGGCACGCTTTGACTTACTTCGTATTTTACTTTGGTGTCATTTGGACCTTGGTCGTATTCTTCGACTCCCGTGCTTTTATTTATAGCCATTGTTATTGTCGTTGATCTCCTCCCACTCTTTTTGCTAATGCAAAAGGGGAGAGAATTAATGGATTTAGATTCAGGGGGAGAATAAGATATAAAAATGGATTTAGATCCTAAATTTCAATAATTGGATTCACATTTTATACTTTACTCGTCTGCTTGATGCTTATGATTATTAATTTATATGGAATTAACGTGTCAGCAATGCAGGGGGAGTAAGTAAATTTCTTTTGATTCATTATTATTGATTATTATTTATGTTGGTTTGTCATCACCAAAAAGGGGGAGAATGTTGAGTATTGATTCCCCGGATTTGGTTTTGATGATGAACAAACATAAATATCGTGAACTAACTCTTTGTGAGAGCAGTTATGAAGATCGTCGCCAAAATTCTATGAACATCAAATGCGACGTCTCAAGACGTCTCCAAGCGCGTGATCGTGTGCCTAAAGATTCGTTGAAGCTCTAGGAGCATTATAGAAGTCAGGAGATTCGAAATGAAGCCTTTTGAAGACGGTTCGTCAAGTTTTATTTATAGTCTTCTAGCTTCTTTTCATAGAATGTTAAGCCTTGAGTAGGTCTTACGTTTTAATCTTCATAACACTCTTATCGTAGAGCTAGGATTATCTTAGAAGCCCATACAAACTTTTCCGAAGCTTAACGCTTCATTTCGCGGCTTCTGGTGCATCTTAGTTGGTTCAAGAAGAAGAACCAACCGACTAGATGGCAATCTAGTCGGTCGACAATCCTTCTTGAGCCGACTAGATTTCCTAACTCAATTCAGCCTAGACACTGTTTATCAATTAGTCTGTCCAAGAAGTTTCACCGACCGACTAGTTGTCAAACTAGTCGGTTAGGAATCCTTCTTAGACCGACTAGTTGAGCTTTCATTTTCCAGCCTAACTTACTGTTTACAGTTAGTCGGTCAAAGAACAACGACCGACCGACTAGTTGTGAAACTAGTCGGTTGAAATTTGTTCTTAAACCGACTAGCTGTCTTTGAATTCAGCCTATACTATTTCATCTCTTAGTCGGTCAAAGAACACTCACCGACCGACTAGTTGTGAAACTAGTCGGTTGGCAAGTCTTCTTAGACCGACTAGTTCTTTATGTCTGAACTTTCTCTTTTGGCTATTCGCCAGTTAGTCGGTTCATGTTGAATCACCGACCGACTAGTTGAGAAACTAGTCGGTCAGTGATCCTTCTTTGATCGACTAGACTGCTTCAGAAATAGATCCGTTGGAGCATTAAATGCACGAATTTTCTCTCTCTCTCTCTTCTCTATCCTATATAATCTTGAGATGCTTCTTCATAGCATTCAAGGCTGATATTAATTGAAGTTTAGAGAATCAAAGAGAAGAGTTAATTCTCATTTCCAAGCTCATTCATTTCTCAAGAATCTCTCTCTCACTGTTATTTCCAAAGAGAGATTCACATTGATTGTGAGCCACTCAAGCCAAGAGCTTGATCCAAGGTCACCAACATCTTCCTAGCCTCCCATTGCTGGTCAACATCTTGGAGCTAGGGTATGGTGCCTTCTTCTTCCCTAAAATCCTTCTTGCCCTTAAATCGTAAGTTTACTCAAGGCATGTGATTTTGTTGGTAAGCATTTCATATTTCATTTTACTTTGATATTGCAAAGTTTTACTCTTGGTTGTGAGAGTTGTGTGTGATCCCGGTTTGTGGGAGTCACATTTTCATTTGTGTATGATTTGATCTTGTAAAGGTTTTCTACAAGTATTTCATAGTGCAAATTTGAGTTAGAGGTTTCTAACTCAAGTATCCAGAGGGGATTCGGGTGTTTGGGACGTAGGATCACCGGAAACAAGTTGGGGAGACTTAGGTGGATCCAAACCCGTTAATTCGTTTGTTTGCGATTGCATTTTATTGTTGTCACCTTTTCATTTCCGCATTGTTGGTTGAGTTTGCAAGATAATTAGGAATTATCTTCTTAATTATTTTAAAGTACTATTCACCCCTAGTACTTGTGCAGTAGCTATCAGGGCATTACAGTTCTTTGGTAATTTGACATCTTCTTTCAGTAGACACATTATAGAAGCTCCTCTAATAACAGTGCCATACAAGAAGCATTCCCATTCATTATGTTATGTAGATACCCTTTTAAGAGTTACTCCTTTTGAGATATCTCAAGCCCTTCAAGCCCCACTAAACTTCATTCTTATCTCATTCTGAGCAAACCTCTACATCAAAACATGTCACTTTGTTCTATGCCGGTATTCGCATTTTGTAGCTACTTAATCCCATTAGTCACCTGTTTCCACATATAGGTGTTTAAAATCATGCACGAATTTATAGCATAACGATAACAGCTTGTGGTACAAACAAGATGCTTCTATGATTATTTATCAGATGGCTGGGTGAATTTCACAAAAATTCTTCGTCCAGAGCTTTATGAATGGTTATGTTCATATATGTACTCTTATCCACACCAATCACCAAGCTTTATATGTATGCTATCAGCAGTCTTGTACAACAAGAACTAGGGATAAAAGATGAAGAAGATTGTATTGCTTAATGTTCTATGGTACATTGGATTTCCCACATATATATAGTGCATACAACATCATTGGGCACAAGAGCCCAAGAGTCACTACCACAAGAACCTAAGGGACATGACACTAGACCCAAAGAGATGCAAGACCCAAAGAGACACAATGAACAAGATACAAAGAGTCAACACTATTTCCTAAACCTAGTAATTAATATTTTATCACTCCCCTCAAACTCAATGTGTAACTTTGAGTTTGGAGAGAAATTGCAGTGAGAAGACGTATGGATTGGAGAGTGCACGCCGCGATGACTGCAAAGTTGGAGAGGCCGCTGGGGGCCGTAGAAGTGCCGCAAAAGGGCAGAGGTCGCGCTGTGGACCAAGGCCATTGGGGGGCCGATGAGACTCCGCAGGGGCGAGGCCGCAGGGGGCGAGATCGCTGGGGGCCAAGGCCGCTGGGGGTCGAAGAGATGTCGCTGGAGGCGATGTCACAGGGGACCGAGACCGCTGGGGGCCGAAGATATCGTTGGGGGCAAATCCGCTGGGGGCGAGGTCGCAAGGGACCGAGGCCGCTGAGGGCCGAAGAGATGCCGCTGAGGGCGGAAACTGTGCTTCAATGATGTGCTGCGAAGAGGGTGCCGATCCAATCCGATGAGCGATGGCGCCGATTAGATGTACTGCAGAAAGCTGGAGTGGTTGTCCCCCTCCCTTGGGGGGGAAGGGAGAGTTTCAGCGGAAGACTTGGAGCCTAGATCAAAATGGTTCTGATACCATGTTAGAAAAGATGAAGAAGATTGTATTGCTTAATGTTCTATGGTACAATGGATTTCCCTCATATATATAGTGCATATAACATCATTGGGCACAAGAGCCCAAGAGTCACTATCACAAGAACCTAAGGGACATGACACTAGACTCAAAGAGATGCAAGACCCAAAGAGACACAATGCACAAGATACAAAGAGTCAACACTATTTCCTAAATCTAGTATATAATTAATATTTTAACAAAAGTATATGATTTTATTGAACTTCCAGTATTATTGGTATGACCTTCATCTAGCATGGATTGTGGTGATGTATTTGTCGCCATGACAAATTACTTGTTTAGAGCTACTTGATTTGTGCAGATGATAGAGTGAATATATTGAAAGGATAAAGACTTGTGGTTCGGATAGAACTCCATGTTGTCATAGTGAGTCGATTATGCTGAGTCTTTGTGGCATCAACCTTAATACTCGCTCCCTAACTCATCAACCTGAGAGTAATCTTATTAGTGTTAGATCATTTGCGGGGTTTCTAAAATCTGTACTCAAGCATGTTTTCTTCTTTTTGGATGTGCAAGGTGATAATCCAAAAGGGATCGGGTTGGCTCCTACGCGCATAGGACCATGTGATCGTCCAAAGCGATGTGGACCGTTCGATCAAACCATTTTGGTTCTTTGTGGGCCCCACCATGTAGTGAGAAGGGAAAAAGGAGAAAAAGAGGTGGGTTGTGGGGCCCATAAAGAACCAAAAATGGTTTGATTGAACGGTACATGTCGCGTTGGACGTTCACATGGTCCTACGCACGTAGGAGCCAAACTGACCCCAATCCAAAAACATCAACTAAAGACTGCAACTTCCTTGGATATTCTATATTACAAATGGGGGACGTGGGTCCTGCATTTGTCCTCATGGGACAAAGGGGTTGTCCCTTGTGGCAAATGGAGAGGGTGCCACATGCCCCCTCCCCAACATGGCCAACCACACAAATGACTCCCCCGACTGCATAATTACAGGGTTGCCATGTCAAAACACCTTTTCTCATCTCCTTTTTTATATGTTTGCTATTGCACATTTCCCACTACCCCTGGGGGTTTTTCCAATTTAGACCACCGCTTTTCACCATTTTACCCATATGTTTCTTGCACTCTTTTCTGCTTATCCCCCAGTGTTTTTGCACTGTAACCCCGTGGTTTTCTCCCTTTACCCCTGATGATAACCATATACACCCACTCTTTTCACTTTTTTGTCGATTGCATGCATGCACCTCATCCTTTATGTGGGTTTTTTTGCACCGTGCACTTTGTGCACGGGTTATTTCTAGTAAATCTTTAATTGAAAATGTAAAAATTAGATCACATCTTACAAAGAATAAAATCCTCTACTTACCATTTTTTTAATTCTTGCATGAACATGATATCATGTACAACGCAAAGGAATAGAGCTCATCAGATCGGAATATCCAATATAGCAAAGATTTCTTATCAAATATAGTGAAGATTTCTTAATGCAGCACTGTGTATATATATATAATATCAATACATGAAATTTTCTCACATTGACGGCCATCTATAATTTATTTTTATTTTTATTAATTTTTAAGATATGTTCTACACATCATGGATGATCAACATCCCAAAAATCAAATGAATACAATGCTACTTAGCACTCAATCAAATTCAACGGTTTCAAAATGATAGAACTTTTTGTAAAGAATGGATCAAGGGTCAAATCCATTTTGGGTTCACCCATATTTGACATTTTGTTGATTTCGAATATGTACAACATACAAAAAATAAGTGACTTCAATGCTATTTGACTCTCGATCTGATGCTTACAAATTCAATAGTTTCAGAATGATAGAACTTTTTGTAATGAATAGATCAAAGTCAAATCCCTATAGAGTTCCCCATATTTAGAGTTTTACTGTTTCAAAATATGTACGACAACCTAAACAATTTCAAAAAATATATATGAGGAGTGGATTAGTACTATCAACATAGGAAATTTCATGTGCTAACATCATATATCTAGTTTCCTTAGGTATATAATAATAATAATAATAATAATAATAATAATAATAATAATAATAATAATAATGAGAAACATATGATCATATATGGCTAAGCTACATATGCACCTGAAAAACTTCACTTTCCCTTTTTTCGAATTCGTTTTGATTTTCATATTTAAACCCCCCAAAACTCCAAATATTGGGGGAACCCAATGGATTTTTCTTGTTCATCACCCATCATAAATTTAACGGTTTTATATGAATAGAAATTTTTGCGACGGATGGATTAACAAGCAAAATCACTTAGGTTCATCCAATATTTAGTATTTGCTGTTTTAAAATATGATGAACAAAATGAACGGTTCCTCATATGAAAAGATTAAGTAGTGTGTAATTTTTGGGGGTGAAATATGTAGCTTAACCACATTTATCATATGTTTTCCATTATTCACACGCACAAAAAATAATGGGTATCATATTACATATGAGCTAATGAATATATATATATATTTATTTATTTATATATAAGAATAATGAGAATCATAAGACAAATGGTCTAAACCTCATATGCGGTTTCGGAAATTCCACATTCTCTTATTTTTATCAAATGATTGAAACCGTTCATTTTGATCTTCATATTCTAAAACCTCACAACAATGAATATAGGGCAAATCAAGGAGTTAAGCTTATACATCCTTCTGTCATAAATTTCATAGTTCCATAAGAATCGAACTTTATCCACTGGTTGATGAACAAGTAAAATACTTTTAATTTCACTCGACATTCGGTGTTTTAGGGTTTTAGAATATGAAGATTAAAATGAACAATTCTAATCATTCGAAAAAATATAAGAGAGTGAAGTTTTTGAGTTCGCATATAAGACCTTAGCTTAAAGTCATATGATACATATTATTATCGTGTGTGTGTGTGTGTGTGTGTGTGTGTGTGTGTGTGTGTGTGTGTGTGTGTGTGCAGAGCAATATGGATGTTCGCTAACCAAGGAGAAAATTTTCACCTTGGATAGCTCACGTAGCATATAGTACCCCACGTTTTTGGATGATCGATTCCGTACATTTTGAGCTTCAGAGTCTTAGGCAATATACCACCAATTTTTAAAGAAACGTAAGGTTTTTTGCACGTTTATTTTGCTCTTCATGTTTTAAAACCATGTACCTTCAGTTTTTTTAAGTGAACTCAAGATATTTTGCTTATTCATCTTGCCTTTACAAAAAATTTTATTACTACAAAACTGTTAAATTTGTAATGAGTGGATAAATAAGCAAAATCACATGGATTTAATTACTTGAAAATTAAGGGTTTGGGATTTAGAACATGAAGATTAAAATAAATAGAACTGATCGTCGAAAAATATCGGGGATGGGGTTTTGTACCTAGCCAAGGAGAAAATTTATTTCTTGGTTAATTGATGCCCATAATCATAATATATTCAAATATGGAAATTTTCATGCATAAAATCCTTCTGTATGAAAATCATGCAAAAATGATTTTTAGGGTTTCTAAGAATCTAAATAATTGAATGTGATCTATATATGCCAATAAAAAATCAAAAGATTTACTGCCATTTGCCTCTCGATCAGGTCGTTACAAGTTGTATTTTTATGAAACCGTTGAATCTATAACTACTTGATTGAGTATCTAATCTCTTAGGTTCACCCATTATTTGTGTGTGTGTGTGTGTGTGTGTGTGTGTGTGTGTGTGTGTGTGTGTGTGTGTCTGGAAAAAGGGATCTAGGGTGCCTTATTAGATTAAATCTAAGGAGGCGCCCACATTTCCCTCCATTTCCCATAAATATTTTTGAATTTTTTTCATGGAATTGTTGTTCACATCATGGATGACCAACATACCAAATTTCAAGGTATTTCAATACTTTTTGAGACTCCATCTACCTCTTACAACTTCAACGGTCTGAAAACGTGCTGAAACCCCCATGAAGTTGCAAGGGGTAGATGAGGGCTCAAAAAGCATTAGAATCTATTGAAATTTGGTATACTAATCATCCATGAGGTGAACAACAAACCCATGAAAAAAGATTTCAAAAAATGTGGGAGGTGTGGGGAAATGGGGGCGCCTCCTTAGATTGAATCAAAGTATGTACCCTATGATCCTTTTACCCATATATATATATATATATATATGTATGTATGTATGTATGTATGTATGTATGTATGTATGTATGTATGTATGTATGTATGTATGTATGTATTAATCTTTTAAAACATTTCAAAAAAACAAAAAAGTTCGCACAATGATAATGTTTGAATTTTTCTCACAGGATCACCACCTAATACAAAGAATATATGAATTAGCTATGTTAAAGTTGGCACGATTGAGATGCTGAAGAAGTATTGAAGATGCGCATCTGAGCTATCTTGTGCAGAGCTAGCTCACATGTGCTCAGATCCTGCATATCAGACTCTACACAAGTCAGATACGAAGATGCCGAGCTAATGGCCTTCTATAGTGCATGCTGCTGGTAAATCTATGCCATCGATGACAATTATTTTGTAGTGGAACATCTTGTTCAAAATAATAATATGTTATTTGGTAAATTATCTGAGTAAATATATATGTCTTGTCTGCATTTTATACTTAGATAAAGTCCTAAGACTTAATATGAGGTCATATATGTTTCAAGATAAGGATCTCGATCATGCAGAAGTGTTTAGACCATTGGTAGCATTAGATTAAAACTGTTCGTAGTCATAGATGCATCAAGAAAGAATTTTAATACATCAGATAGATTATTGTGTGCTTTGTCTTCACCAATATTGGTGGCGATGATCTCATGATCGTCCTATTTAGTGAAATCGAAGACGAGACAAAGATGCTCATTAGAGAATGAGTTCACTAAACGATCCAGAGCTGCTACATGGATGGCACATACAAAACTGTCAGTGGTAGATCTCAAGTGATGATAAGCAAGCTGGTCCTTTGACTTGATGCCATTGTACGAGCATATGCATGAACAGTATCACTTAGATCTCTGACCTAGTTTCGAGGCAGGTCCTGCTGAAAGGTCTTAGGTTGTGTGACACTTGAAACATACGAGGGAAGTAGTGGCCAAGAGAGGATTTGTCACTCCAGTATGTGTGGAGTTAGTGTTAAAGAATCAGTACGGTCCTTAGTGAAATCCTAGGCCAAGGTGTGTTGGATATGATCCAACAAAGACAAGATAAGACCGAATGATGCTGATCGATCACGAAGCTATTATGGGTTAAAAATCAACCATACCCTAAGCTTTGCAGTGACATGGTGTTGAAGAATGGATTAAAACTGTGGAATTCATCACTGACATAGCCAAGTGTAGTCCTGACAATGTTTATGTCAATGAATAGACCATGTAATGATGATACCGAACCAGGGACAACATCTGCTGCTTGCAATCATTGTCGTCAGGGGTTATAATTCCCACATATAGTATGGTCTGGTTGTAGGGTCTCAAATAGGCTTAGTTTCTAGTCCAAGAAATAAGAGGAACATGCATATGATGCATGTGAATTAATATGGTCGCAATTAGTTTCGAAGAGGATTTTGGTCACATATGATGTGACTCGAAGATCAAGCATTGAAAAGTATAGAACAAGCTCAATCCAAAGATCCAGGAATGTCTCGTACCCATTTGTTTTGGTCCAAGCTCAAGTGGGGCTGGAAAAAACCACAAGGAAAAAATCTCAAGAGAACTGGGAAAGGCCAGCGTTTGCACTGGGCCCATTGTCGGGTGATGGGCAAAGCCCAGCATCGAGTACTGGGACTGTGCAGCCACATTTGCTGGGGAAAAGCCCAGTGTTTGCTTTGGCTAGGCCGCTGGCCCAAGCCAACGCCCAGTGGGTTGGGCACCCGCCCGACCCAAGCGGTTGACTGACCTAAGCTGTCGCCTTAGCGGGTGTGCCCCTTGGGCATACCCGTTTCGTATGGCGGTGGGGCCTACTACGGCCCCATCGACTAAACTATACGGGACTGATTACAGTGTGAATGTTGTGGGGTTTGGAGCATCATTTGAGGAGTCAAACACTCGATATTGATCACCATTTGATTCTATGCGGTATCCATTAACGCTCTTCGAAATGATATATCATTTTGATTCTAAGCTTAATGGAGAGGAAGAATTAATTGTTCAAAGTTATGTCCTCGAAAGGGAAAATTTTTAAGTCAATTTCTATTCTGTTTATTTTAATACCATACCGGTTATGATACTAGGCTTAAGGCCCAGCTCCCCCTATAAATATAGAGCTCCTCTTCCTCTTAAGAACACATTAAGCCTTAATAAAAGGAGCTCTCCCTAAACCTTGGAGCAAAATTTGATTAAAAGTCGACCAACTATTTATTTCCTCCTTTTCCTCTTTATTCCCTCTCATGTCCTAGCAAGACTTAAAAGGAGTTCGGATCAGATCCGAAGCTTGGGGTGAGGATTCAGCTAAGGTGAAAATTTCTGGAGCAAGTGGTCGCCTCTTGACGAGGCGTTAGTTTGCTTCGAGGCGTCATCCTAAGAACGAGTTTACGGCTACAAAAACTAAGGTATGTCCTTTAATGTTCTTTATTTTAGCAGTAAAAAATTTAGATCTATCTAGGCAAGATTGGTTCGCCCTTCTTCTTAGATAGTAAAAGATTCTGCAAATGAGCATTTTTTCGTAGGGCGTTTTCATAAAAGAGTTTTATGATTTTTTTCTCTTCTTCCACTGCTTCCATGTCTGTTAAGCCCTGGGCTAGATGATGAAAAAGCCCGGTAAAAGCTTGCTAAAAAACATTCAGTGGTATCAAAGCAATGTTTTATCTAGGATCTGATTTTTTCTACTATTCTTAAACATGTGTGCAGATGATATTTGTTATTACGGTTGTGGCATGTAAGCTCTTTAGGTTTATTTGTATTATGTAATTTGCAGTGCCTGCATGCACTACTTTATGTAATTAATTTTGGCATCTTTTGTATTTGTTATTTTTTCGAGGTGATGCCCTTGTGTAAATGTATAGTAATTTTAGGAGGCGAAGCTACTCGAAGATTGCTAAGTGCAGAAGATCCATGAAGTTGAGAAGGGCCAAAGAGGCGCTTTGTAAGGTATTGCTAGGTGGTGGCCATCCTACTTGGACCGTGGAGTTCCCAAAGTTTATTAGGGTATACTAGAGATCTTACATGCATTCTATGATGTTTGTAATTTTATTCATGTGGTGATTGAATTGCGATGGTTTTTAGATTTCACGGTATGACATATAATTTTATATTGCAAAGGTCTTACCGTCGCTCTGCCATAGTTAGCTACCGTATGGTGATGACATGGACCCATGGCCTTGTGCAATAATTATATGTGCTTTTGATTTTTCGAATTTTTTTTCAAAAATTAGACTTTCTTAATGTTATATGATAACTGTGTAGGATGTCTGTGGTGTGATGGATATTTTAGATTTTTAAAAATGTTAGTTTTTAAGGAATCTCTTAGAATTAGTGTTAACTAATTCGAAAGATCCCATAAACATATCAATGAAGCATAATTTTGATGGTCGGCATTATTAAGGTATCTGCGAGCCTGTGTCTAGAATCGTTTGGTGTCTAGTCTTGGATCACCCAAGTAGGGCTCGCCCTAACTAGGGGTAAGTGATACTACCAGGCCAAACCTGCCTGGCCATATTCAACTGGATCAATCTAAAACTCTAATTATCAATATGATTATATCCCGTCAATTACGTTATTGATCCATTTTCAGGATTAGCCGTAGCCATCCTTGTTTATGGAATTTGGCAACTATGGATTCCTATTATAGTTGTTGAGCACACTCAAGCTATAACATAGTTATCTTTTGGAAACCAATTCCATGATGCATATGATGTAGTTTAGCCTAATCCAAACCTTTGCATCGTGAATATAACTGAGTGCTAGTGTAAGTTAGGACTGGACAAGAAAATACGGGTCTGACTGACTAGTCATTATGATTTGTAGAGCACATTCAAGGGCATAAGTGACTAAGTGTAAAAACTGATAAGGGAATTACATATGATGTGATTTATGAAGAGTCAAGCAACTTGTTAAGCACACTCAAGTTTGTGAAATTCAAATCGGTTGGGTCCCTTTTTCACTAAATATTACTATTCGTTCAATCTCTATGGAGTGATGATCGCTAAAATAATGGGATGATATGGTAATATAAAAACCATTCTAACTGTATTTAAAAATTATGAATGCAAGCTAAAGTAATGGGTTTTATTCTTTACAGCTTGTCGATCGGACTTAAACATATTCTAGACAAGAATAGGCTAAATGGTAATAAAAATGATGACTGACTAATGAATACAATGTTGAGAGATGTGTGCCCTCGAGGTAATTTATCTATTTAAAACATCTTATTCACAAATGAAAGTATGTGTTATAGTATTAATAATCTAAATATTTCCATTATGATGTCTTCATTAAATATTTATGTAATTTCCTTAGACTTAAAGCAATGTCATACATGTATCTAGATGTAGATCTCGATTATGAGAAGTGTTTGACTGATAGTAGCTTAAGACTTAAATCGTTCGCAGTCATAGATGTGTCGATAGCATTATATCGACACATCGGATAGACTATTGTGTCTTTACCTTCACCAAGTAGCATGACGATGATATCAAAGTCGTTTAACTTGGCAACGTCGGGGACGAGACATAGGTGCTCATTGGAGAGTGAGTTTACTGAACGACCTAAAGAGAGTTATCACATGGTTACATAAACTGATCTGTCAATGATATATCTCAATGATGATATGAAAGTTGGTCCATAGACTTAATGTCGTTATACGAATCTGTACATGAACAGTGTCACTTTGATCTCTGATTTAGCCTAGGGTCAAGCCCCCATTAAAAGACCCTTGGTTGGGTGACACTTGAAGCATGCGATGAGAGTAATGATCAAGAGAGAATAGTTTACGATATAAGCTTAGGATAATGTTGTGGGATTATTGCTTATGATGCAAAAGGAAGTAAAGATGGCATAAAATGTTTACGTTCATATTTTATTACAAAAGCATGAAACAAGCTTAAATCAAAAGTCGAAGAAAGTCCTAGACTCTTTTTGTTTTTTGGTCCAAGCTTAATAGGGCTAGAAAAATACCAAAACAAATGCCAAATGCCAAAAAGGGCAGCTTTGGCCAAAGCTCAGCGTTCACTAGGCTTGCCGAGTGTTCGCTGGGCTTGTGCCCAGTTATGCCAGGTAAATGCCTAGTGCTCGCTGGGCCTAGGCCGTTGGCATGTGGGTCGGGCGCCCACACTAGGTGGGCACCCGACTCAGCCCTGCATCTAAGCAGGCGCGCCCACGTAGCATGCCTGCACAGTAGGTGGGCCCCGTGGGTGGGGTCCACACAAGGGTTTGTGAAACCCCTATTATGGCGGCTTTAAATTTTTCAGCACAAATGATTTTTTGGCAAACTTTGAGGTAATGTTTGAGGGGTCAAACGACCTTGAAATTGAGCGCCGTTTGTTTCTATGCGTTCACCATGCAATACTCTTCAATTTGATACATGATATTACTTTCAGAGTTCAATGGTGAAAAAGAAATAATTCGTTAAAGTTTGGCCTTTATGAAAGTCAAACTTGTAATTTATTATTTCTCTAAATTGTTTAGTCCCACGTTGGTTTTTTTTGAGAAGAGAAGGGGTCAGCTTCTTATATAAATATGGGCTAGCTCCCCTCCTTGAAACTGGCACCCAGCCTTGGATCAAGAGAGCTCTTAAAAGTTAAGAGCGCACCTAGATCTAATAGGCAAAAAATAATTATTCCATCTTTCTCCATTCTTCTTCCTTGCTCCTGCTCGCGCTCTAGAAAAGATACGAAGAAGTTCAGATCGGATCCGAAGTCTTGACGGAGGATCCAATCAAGGAGTAACTTTCTGGAGCACGTGGTTGGTTCGACGACTAGGGGATTGCTTGCCTCGGGATGTGGTTCGGCTCGGAGAAGCAGCTCATCCCCAACGCGTGGTATTGGTTCGTGGGATTCTGTGTTTTGCTAACGTGCAAGGCAAAGGTATGCATTTTAATTACAGTTAATTCTTATAGATATATCTTTAGTGGTTGGTCAGACCCACCCCGGGATAGTAGAGATTCTATCTAGGGTTTTATGTATTTAGGGCTTTACTTAAAATGGTTTTAAGTTATCTTTTCGTTACTTTTATGTTTTCGTCATCTGCCCGACTTACACCAGATGTCTACTTTAGAGCCCTAACGATCGCTGAAAACCCTTCAGTTGTATCAGAACATGTTGATGCTTGAGTATGGGTTCTCAGGTTATGAGCTGACCTGATGTAATCACTCTTACCGTACCAAATCCCGATAAGATGTGGATCATAGGATGGGTTGGGCAATGTCAAGAGGCAAGCCGTAAAACAAGTTCGTGAGGGATCATGTGACGAGTCTAGAGTGCCATGCAAGATGTGCCTTAACAGCGTTACAATGATATCAGAGCGGTACCCTTTATTGGTATCAGAGCTAGGTCTTCTATAATCATTTTGCAATTGATATCAAATGCATATAATGTTTATGTTTTAAAAACAAGTAAATAATTTCTTTATTTAGATTTTAATAAGTATGTGGTGATTATTAAGAGTGTTGTAACTTAAAATTTATAAGATAATTTTAAGTTGCTTATTATCATGCTAAAATTTTATAAGACAAAATTTTTAGTAGATAATTTAATGGTTATCTCATTTCTTGCTCATTATGTGATAATACAAGTAAAACCTTTAGGTTAGCCGTTAAAAGCTTTCTAAAAACTTATAATATTTAAAATTGTTGCAACCATTAAATTCCTAATACTTAATTAGGGTTGCCCTATCAAATAATTATTATTATGTAACTTAATTGTTGGTGTTGCGGGTCAAGTACGCCAATAATGAGTTACATGGAATCACGGGTACAATGATTACAAATTTTTGGCTTGTGGCGAGGTAAGCACGACTCGGAACTTTCTTCAGAGTTGAATGATCCAAGGTCTCCTGAAGGTCGCCAAAGGTCGCTGTCTCCTGGTAGCTGAGGCGAGCTTCTTGCGAGAATAGCGGCTCGTCAGAAATGGGAGGCTGGCTGTCAGCCCATAGCCTCCTTGATGCTTAAGTGAGTAAGTGGCTTGAAATATGTGTGTTAGACACGCTTGGAGATCTTAAGGCAGATCGGCGAAGCGTGTCGAGGTTGTGAGGAAGGCGCGAATATGTGGAAGATATTCGACCTTGAATATTGGAATGAGTTAGAGATTTTAACTGACCAACACCATCTATAGAGGCAGGAGGGGGGTATTTATAGAGCTGAGAGTCAGTTGCCCGCCGTCCCATCAGCTGTCGAGTCTGCTTAGCTGGAGGAGAAGTGATAGGTCGGCGGGGCGTGTCAGCGATATTTATGCATTAATGGTGGCAGATGGTGGCAGATGCATTAATGAGACGCAAGGAGAGGCCATCAGTGCCCGTCCTTAACCTCTGGCATTAATGGAGGGTAAGTGGCCCTACGTTACCCTGTCAGAGATATTTATGATGGATCGTCCTATAGGAGATTCAAGCTCGGCGACCAAGCTCGACGTCTTCGAACCGCCCAACCGCACTTCCTGTTGGAGATTAGGCGAGCTTCTTCCTGACATGGCGAGCATATTGATAGGCATGGCAAGCTTCTTCAGTTGTCCTGGGGGGCGAGTCTGTCGTACTGCGAGGTGAGCTTCCCTGGATAGAGGCGATATTCTGTTCGAGCTAGTGTTCATTCCGAATAGTTGGAGAGCTGTTCGCTCAGGCTTCCAGTGTATGTGGGCCTCAGTTACATGGGCGGCCTTAAGTTCGTAACAGTTGTACTAATAATTTTGAAAAGGCCATGATTTAATTTGTTGCAACTTGAATATTTAAATACCTAATACGAGATTAGGGTACCACCCAGAAAATAAAAAAATCCTTATATTTGATAAGGACCTTAATAATTGTTATTAAATCATTCTAATAATTTTGAATTTTAGGATTCAACTAGTTGATAGGATTAACTACTTTAATGAAGCCATATTAAATCAATGTTACACATTTGAATAACTAGCATCCTTAAAAGATCATGAACCGGTGTCTAGAAAGTTTGCAACTAGTGTTGTGGATCACATCAGCTTGATTGACTGGGGATAGTGATCCTGACCTAGCCAAACCTGCTTGGCCGTGTTCCGCTGGACCACAAGGATGCAAATTATTATTATGTGACACCATTGATTACATCTAGTTAATTACGTTAAAAAATCCTTTTCAGGATTAGCCATAACCCTCTTGGTTTTGGATTAGGGGACTAAAAGATGCATGTTATGGTTGTTGAGTCTCCTCAAGCTATGACTGGTTGACTCGGAAAACGCGCAAGCGCACGCCTTCCGCTCCCAAGCGTAGGAGCGTCAATGCAATATAAAAATAACCGGTGAGTACCGGGTCGGATCACAGGTACAAGTCGTTCTACGTTCACAAAATTTGATCGAGAAAGAAAAATAGAGCGTGAAACAACCACCTCAACTAACGGTGGATGAGTGAAAAACGTGTGGAGAAAATAAAAATATATATCCTAAGTGGCTAGGGTTAGAGAACCAAAAGTGGAATTTAGGATAGCTAGGAGAGAGAGCATAGGTTGTGGGATCATTAAAATTGGCGTTAATCAAGTCCTAATTACCACATATAACACAATCGGTCATCCGGCTAAGGAAGCCCAATCGGAAAATTTAGCTTTAAAAACACAACAATTTTGCAATCGGGATGGAAATATTATCAAGGCACTAACCAAATTAAGCACATGGATTTTTCTCAAATTTGCCCTCTCGGGACTTAGCCAATTAAATTTGTGCCCTAATTAAACATCCAACATTAACATTCAAAATAGGGCAAGAGGAAATTAGGGCTACAATTAACATCCAACTCAATTAGTCACAACCCAAGCAATCCAATACTACTCTATCATCATGAAACAAACGATGGAATTTTCATTCACAAATTCGTCCAAAATCATTACAATAAAGAGATATCAAAAATACACAAGAAAAGTGGGAAGAGATCACCAATTTCTCAAGAAATGAGGCTCCCCTCTCACTTGGGCACCTCCTCCAAGCTCCCCAAGCTCCAATGGCCTCCTCCCCTAGCCCTAGCCCTAATGTGGAAGAAGAACCCCACTTAGAACCCTAAAAAACTGTTGCTGGCCGAGAGAAAATGAAGATAGCCCCAAAAATCGCCCCCACAGGCCGTTTACAATGTATTGCGGGTCGGGTCGGGCGCCCCGACCCGCCCTCATCCGAGCTGCGCGCGCCTTGGGCTTTTAGAGGCGGAGCGGCCCGCTCCCGCTGCTTGCAGCGGGGCGAAGCCCGCTCAAAAATTCGAGCGGGCCGCTCCGCTGCAAGCAGCGGGGCACGGCCCGCTTTAAAATGCGCGCGTGCAAAAAAAAAATGGAGCGGGCCGGCCGCTGGGCCGGCCCGCTTCCGGTTTCGTTTTTTTTAATTTAATTTTTTTTTTCATTACTTCGCAGCGGCGGCGGCGACCCACCAAAACGCAGACGGATCTGGCGCCACGTGGCGCTGTGGGATCGCGCCACGTGGCGCCCCTGGATTTAAAACCCTTTTTCTCCTTCAAATAAATCACCAAAAATACCTAGAAATCCCAGAAAAATCCCAGAAAATTCTGGAAAATCTCTAAGACTCCCAGGAGTACCCGAAAAATAGGAGAAGGAAAAATTAGTCCATTTGATTATGAAAATTAATTTAATGACTATTAAAAACACAATATTGACCTCCAAATAAGCTATATATGAATTCCAATGCTCAAATAATTCCCAAAAAATGGAGATATGATCAAAATAATGGCAGGAGCATAGGAAAAATAATAGGAAGCCAATAACGACGATAAAACCCGTATTTTGTACCAAGAATGAGAATAAGCCTTAAAATTGATATGAAATGAAAATATACGCAAAAAGAGCACAATTAAGCCTAATCTTTGGCACAAAATGGGTGTAGTTAGGGGGGAAAATATGCAATTTATATCCCGAATCACACCCCCCAACTTGCTTTTTGCTAGTCCCTAGCAAAATACGCGATAAAATCGGATTAAATTGAATGACATGCACCAAAATCACAATATCTTCATGGCACACCTCAAAATGATATTTCCAAATGATTTCAAAGCCAATATACCAAATATATGAAAGTAGATAACAAATGAAACTCTCTCCAATCCAATTCAAAGAAAAGTAAGGAAATAAGCCCCGTATCACATGTATCGGGAAATATCACGATGTCAAAGTATCAAACTTTCATGAAAATGGCCAAAACGAAAAAAAAATTTCATCTAAGTTGTGGGAGATGAGTTTGCATCATTCATGTTGGTTATTCTTTCTTTTTTTTCAATTTACGTTACTTTTCTTTTTTTTTCCTTTTTTTTTTGTTTTTGATGTTTATGTTTTGCATTCACGCGATAACGCCATAAATGCAAAAACCGACACATTTGCATACACGCGATGACGCTATATATGCAAATGGATGGAATGATCTCCTAAATCTCATTTTTGGCGTCCTCCCCAATGTTTCGTGGGGGACCGGCTACTCAATTCGATTAGAAAGAAACATTCAATTATACTAATTTTCTTTTTCATTTTCTAACACAAAGTAGCAACTCATCCACCCATTCCTAAGAGGAAAACAAAGCATGCACAATTGGCCAAATCCAATCCAATTAAAAACCACACCGTTCATCCAAATTCATGCGACCACTTACACCAAACTTTTCCCAAATTATCTCAAAGAAAGTATCACAACATATGAAATAGCTTCATACATGGTATATTAACATATGAATCCAATTTGGAAAAGAAATGAAACATGCCAATCCAACATCGAGAAGTTGATACCAAAATGATAATCCGAAAAAATTGCATGGCATTAAGCATATAGGGACTAAACAAAGCTAACGGCATAGGAACGAGAAGGCCAAAAATGATATGCAATGATATGTAATGGAATGAGGTGAAACATGGAGGTATCGCAAAAAAAAAATTAGGTCAAAATCCTAACAAACCTAAAGATTCTAACACTCTCCCCCCCAACTTAAAATAAGCATTGTCCTCAATGTTGGGAGAGTACTAGATCTCACAAAAGATCCTAGAAAAGAAAAAAAGAAAAGCATACGAAAGCAAAATGCAAAAGCAAACTAACTTTTAATTTTATTTATTTACACTACATGGAAAGAACACACCGTGGCAAATGGCGGATCCCGAATGTATAACGGCGGTGGCAACTGCTCGATCATATCCTTACGCTCCTCCGCGAGCGTCGCCACATCCAATGCCCTACCTCCATTGCGGGCATCAATGGCAAGCGACACAACCCCAAGCATCTCCTTGTGATAGGTTCCTGCAAAATGGGGGAATTAGGTCGTGTCAAAAATAATTGGGCGAGAGCGCCCATCCAAGTGAAAAGCTTGCCAAAATGGGTCGTCGAAATGAATAAAAGAATTTACGATCAAATGACGACAATCCGAATCATTATGATATGGAAGTAAATAATTTGATTCGGGGGTGGAGGAAAAAGTAAGATGGGAACTTCCCTGAAACGCGATGCTAGGCTCGGAATGATGCACGGCCTCAAGAGGAGGTGGAAGTGGCTGCAAAGAGCAAACTGGAGTAAGAGGGAGCTCGGGCTCAATATATACCATCTCGTAATCCATGTCGCTATCCTCTTCCTCGAAATCAATATCAACACCAACAGTCTCTGCGGCACTCCCCACAACTGGTAAATGCTCCTGACAAACCTCCTCGATGACTGGCAAGTGCGCATCCTGAGGCGAGGGAAGTGACATCTGTGATAGGACTGGAGGTAGACACGTCTCGGGCAAATCCAAGCACGCTTCATCCT
Organism: Scilla litardierei; assembly: GCA_030789695.1. NCBI lineage: Eukaryota > Viridiplantae > Streptophyta > Magnoliopsida > Asparagales > Asparagaceae > Scilla > Scilla litardierei. Next base: position 319,856,832 of record CM061133.1, read on the forward strand.
CTTCATCCCAGAAATAGCTCATCTCAGTCGTCCTCCCAAAATACTCAACCGCCTCGACCTGTGAAGCTAACTCTGAAGTGGAATGTGGCTCAGGCCCCATGGTGTCCTCAATCTGCTCTCGGCCATCATGCACATCCGCTTCATCCTCAACCTCAAAGTGAAAATGCATCGTGTCACCGTCGTGGTCGACACGCACTCCATCATCTATATCATCCGACTCAACAATATATAATCTGTCAATATCCTCTACCTGGCTCTCATGCAACCCATCCTCCTGCTCTGCTCTATATCCCATGGGGTCGCAAGAAAAAGAGCCCAAAGGTGGCTCCTCAAGCTGACACTGGACCTGCAGCTCTGCATCCTGAAGTGGAAACTGGGACTGGCCATCATCCTCATATCCAAGTGACTGCTCTCCAGAAGGCACAGTCTGCTCCCACTCCGCAAGGTCCCTCAGGTACAACCAAGAATCCTCGGTCGAATAATCAAAGAACTCTCCACCGCAGCTCATCTGCACCAAATCTCGCCCAGATGGCGATAACCCTGTGTAGAAGATCTGCAGAAGATGATCCTCGTGAAAGCTCTGGTGTGGGCATGCAAGCACCAAATCAGTGAACCTCTGCCAAGCCTGATGGTACGCCTCCCACTCAGCCTGGATAAAGCTCGCTACATGCTCCATGGCCTGCCGCCCATGTACCTGCTCCAAAAAGATAGGCAAAAACACTCGGAGAAATTCAGCCTGAAATGACAACCAAGTAAAATGTGAGTCCAGAGACAATGAATCAAACCAAAGTCTAGCATCATCCTGTAAAGAATCGGGAAAGAATCTAAAATATATGCAATCATCATCGATATTCCCACCAAGACATGAATGTATCCAATCTTCAAAATTTTTAATATGTAAGTGAGGGTTCTCCCACTCCGTGCCATGGAAATATGGCGGAAGTGGGATATCCTCCAAATCAACGTCCGAAAAATTTGAAGGTGATGCCATGTTGTTGTTTAAAAAAAAATTCCAAGAAAATGAAAATAAACAAGCAAAAAGACTCAAAAAAATGGAAAATAAACAAATAAAAAGACACACACTAAGAGATAGAAGTATCACACTAAAAGTTTCAAAATCAATCAAAAATTGCTACTACTAGAAACCGTTGTCCCCGGCAACGGCGCCAATTGGTTGACTCGGAAAACGCGCAAGCGCACGCCTTCCGCTCCCAAGCGTAGGAGCGTCAATGCAATATAAAAATAACCGGTGAGTACCGGGTCGGATCACAGGGACAAGTCGTTCTACGTTCACAAAATTTGATCGAGAAAGAAAAATAGAGCGTGAAACAACCACCTCAACTAACGGTGGATGAGTGAAAAACGTGTGGAGAAAATAAAAATCTATATCCTAAGTGGCTAGGGTTAGAGAACCAAAAGTGGAATTTAGGATAGCTAGGAGAGAGAGCATAGGTTGTGGGATCATTAAAATTGGCGTTAATCAAGTCCTAATTACCACATATAACACAATCGGTCATCCGGCTAAGGAAGCCCAATCGGAAAATTTAGCTTTAAAAACACAACAATTTTGCAATCGGGATGGAAATATTATCAAGGCACTAACCAAATTAAGCACATGGATTTTTCTCAAATTTGCCCTCTCGGGACTTAGCCAATTAAATTTGTGCCCTAATTAAACATCCAACATTAACATTCAAAATAGGGCAAGAGGAAATTAGGGCTACAATTAACATCCAACTCAATTAGTCACAACCCAAGCAATCCAATACTACTCTATCATCATGAAACAAACGATGGAATTTTCATTCACAAATTCATCCAAAATCATTACAATAAAGAGATATCAAAAATACACAAGAAAAGTGGGAAGAGATCACCAATTTCTCAAGAAATGAGGCTCCCCTCTCACTTGGGCACCTCCTCCAAGCTCCCCAAGCTCCAATGGCCTCCTCCCCTAGCCCTAGCCCTAATGGGGAAGAAGAACCCCACTTAGAACCCTAAAAAACTGTTGCTGGCCGAGAGAAAATGAAGATAGCCCCAAAAATCGCCCCCACAGGCCGTTTACAATGTATTGCGGGTCGGGTCGGGCGCCCCGACCCGCCCGCATCCGAGCTGCGCGCGCCTTGGGCTTTTAGAGGCGGAGCGGCCCGCTCCCGCTGCTTGCAACGGGGCGAAGCCCGCTCGAAAATTCGAGCGGGCCGCTCCGCTGCAAGCAGCGGGGCACGGCCCGCTTTAAAATGCGCGCGCGCAAAAAAAAAATGGAGCGGGCCGGCCGCTGGGCCGGCCCGCTTCCGGTTTCGTTTTTTTTTAATTTAATTTTTTTTTCATTACTTCGCAGCGGCGGCGGCGGCCCACCAAAACGCGGACGGATCTGGCGCCACGTGGCGCTGTGGGATCGCTCCACGTGGCGCCCCCAATAAAATCTTTTTCCTGGATTTAAAACCCTTTTTCTCCTTCAAATAAATCACCAAAAATCCTAGAAATCCCAGAAAAATCCCAGAAAATTCTGGAAAATCTCTAAGACTCCCAGGAGTACCTGAAAAATAGGAGAAGGAAAAATTAGTCCATTTGATTATGAAAATTAATTTAATGACTATTAAAAACACAATATTGACCTCCAAATAAGCTATATATGATATTCCAATGCTCAAATAATTCCCAAAAAATGGAGATATGATCAAAATAATGGCAGGAGCATAGGAAAAATAATAGGAAGCCAATAACGACGATAAAAACCGTATTTTGTACCAAGAATGAGAATAAGCCCTAAAATTGATATGAAATGAAAATATACCCAAAAAGAGCACAATTAAGCCTAATCTTTGGCACAAAATGGGTGTAGTTAGGGGGGAAAATATGCAATTTATATCCCGAATCAATGACATGGTCTCTTTTAGAAACCGACTCCATCATACATGTGATATGGTCTGGTCTTAACCCAAACCGCCGCATTGAGTCTCCTCGAGTGTCGGTGTAAGTTAAGATTAGACATGAAAACAAGGGTTCGATTAGACTAATCATTATGGTTTGTTAAGTCTCCTCAAGATCATAAGTGACTAGTGGAAAACCCTATAGGGAGTAACAAGTGATGTGATTGATGAAGAGTTCGTCTACCAACTGCAGAGTCGATCAACTTGTTGAGTCTCCTCAAGGTTGTGAAGCTCAGGGTGGGTGGGTCACTCTCTTACTAATTTCATAATTCGTTCATCTATATAGGTTAAGATTATCACTAAAATAGTGGGAGAAAATAAATAGATAAAAACCATTCTATTTATATTAATTTGAACATATGCTGAACTAGGGTGGTTTTATGTTTTACCGCATGGAATCCAAATCACAATATCCTAAATGGTCTAAATGATAGGTTAAGGAATATCAACTCGAATCCAATTCTATAGACTAGACTTTGTTCTCACTGACCCCTCCCTTGAAGTGTCCTTCGTAGCACTGGCTTACGGATAATGATTTCCTTAAGCTTTAAGGTCTAGCACAATAAAAGCACGCTACGTGACATTCCATGAGCTATATGCTCCAGGGGCAGCTTCAACATACTGATGTTCAAAGCATGTTTCTCCGTTCAACTTGTTGAGTCTCCTCAAGGTTGTATGGAAAACAATTTCGATCCGCAAGGTTCAGAACTTCAATCAAACCGTTTGGCTCAAAGATGAGTGTTAGAGCAGTGCAAGACCACGTATCCAAATCAGATCTTGAGACGAACAACTTGTTGAGTCTCCTGAAGGTTGCAAAGCTTACGTTTTTGGATGCATGGGATGCTTGCACAGCTAATATTCGTGTTGGGACATGCATTGTCTAGATGTGATTTAAAAAAGAGAAGCACTGAAGGGAGTCAGATAAGGAAGAATGTTTTGTCTATCATGAGAAAATTCATAGTATGAGGAACTGAAAATGGGACTAATTGATGCATCAGTTTCAGAATAATTGTTGTACAAAAGAAAAGATTTTTGTACATATTGGCTAAGGATCAATTGTTGTTTTTGGGCCATATGTGACGTATATCAAACTTGGCGAATGTTGTTAACTTACTTCTAAAGAAATATTTCGGTGTGAGTATTTTGTATAACGATATTGTATTAAGTGTTAATACATGAATGCACAAGTAAGTAGTAAAATTTATTTATGGGAAAATAGACTAGGCCAGTCTAGAGAGAAAGGATTTGACAAGTAGCATAAAGCGGGGTCTCTAACCTCTCGTATTATGAGTCGAAAGACACTTGTAAGTCTTGTCTCAAAAGTATGATGGTCATAACTCGTTCTGTAAGATAGTGTGAGAATGAGTTGGAGAATCATGGTCTCGTAAATACGGATGTATCTGGACCCAAGTCTACATTATCCAAGATAAGATATTCTTATTTTATTACTTTGAATCACTCAGGGTATGGACACGTGTTCTTGATGAAACACAAGTCCAATGCAGTTGAGCAATTCATGAAGCCTAGTAATGAAATAAAGAACACAATGGCAGAAGTATTTGAACTACTTTGATCAGATCAAAGAAGCGAATACTTAGCCATGTAATTCTTGTGTAATTAAAAGAGAACGCGATTTTCTCTCAGGTCAAGTCTTCTAACACACGAGTGTGTTGGAGATCATGAATCACACTCTGTTAGACATGATGCGATACATGGCAAGTGACTCTGAGTTACAATCCTCCCTTTGGGGTTAAGCCCCAGATAATAGTGCCTAGGTTCTTGACGAGTTCATGACAAGGTTTGTGCCAGTGACTCCATATATGATATGAAACAGTGGTAAACCCAACCTTAAAATACATTAAGGTGTAAGGTTTTCCTGCATACGTCAAGTGGCTTAATCCAGACAACTGGAAGACACATCTGTCGGAACCAAGAAATCTAACATTCCTTAAATCAATCGTTAGGAAGTCACATGATTACTCGAGCCTTTGAATTTTCTCGTAAGACAAAGGAGCCAAATAAAAAATCATAGTTGATGATGGCCTAGTCAGCTTCCAGGTTGCTGTTTGGAGTAGAGACTCTAAAAAATTGCTTGATGCAATCCGAAAAGGTCCTTGGACGTACATAAGGTATGACCTTTGAAAAATTCACCCAAGGGAATGTTCCCATTTTCTCTAAATGAATCTTCAAGACAGAAGATTAGGGCAGATGGAAATTAGAGAAGTACATGTTATGCTGGTAGAGGAAGATTATCATCAGAACTCCTATAAACGAATTATGATGAAACTTTCTCGCCAACATCCGTGTACAGATCTATTCGGATCAGACTCACTGCCACTGCTCATGATGACCATGAAATCTGGAATATGAATGTAAAGTCTACTTTCTAAATATGATTTAGAAGAATGGATTTACATGGATTAGCCAGAAAGTTTTCAAGGTCAGTGGGAGAGATGTAAAGTCTACTTTCTAAATATGATTTAGAAGAATGGATTTACATGGATTAGCCAGAAAGTTTTCAAGGTCAGTGGAAGAGAAGGCATATGAGGCATCAAGGAGCCGGAACATATGTTTTGACATCTCTAAGTGATGATATGCAAGTTAGTCCTTAGACTTGATGTCATTGTAGGAACTTGTATGTGAACGGTGTCACTTTGATCTTTAATCTAGCCTCGGGGCAAGCACCATTGAAAGGCACTTGGTTGAGTGACACTTGAAGCGTGCGAGGAGAGTAATGACCAAGAAAGAATTCGTCTCTCCAGTTTAATGGGAGTTAGTGTCGCATGTGTTAGTTCGGTCTTTAGTAAGAACTCTAGCGAAAGTATGTTGGAAGAAATCTAACAATATTGGACTAAATCCCATGGAGACTAACCGATTTCAAGCTATTAGGGTTGACAGTTGACCTTACCCTAGGCTTGACTAAGAAGCATAGTTATGACGAAAGGACTAAAATTGCAGCATTCATCACGGACACAGTCAGGGTGGTCCCGACAATACTCATGTCAAAAGGCTAACCACATAATGAAGATACTGAAACAAGGACGTCACCTACTGCTCATGGTCACAGCTGTCTGGTGTTTTGAGCCCCACCTGTATTGGGGTCAGGCTGTTGGATCTTATATATATATATATAGTGTGACCTTCGTCAAGTAATATGAAGTTTAAGGGAGATAGTGCATATGATGTATGTGAATTTATAAAACTGCAAATAGTTTGCGATATAAGCTTTAGGATAATGATGTGGGATTATTGCATATGATGCAAAAGGAATTAAATATGGCATAAAATGTTTACAGTCATATTTTATTACAAAAGCATGAAACAAGCTCAAATAAGAAGTCTAAGAAAGTCCTAGACTCTTTTTGTTTTTTTGTCCAAGCCCAATAGGGCTGGAAAAATACCAAAACAAATGTCGAAAGCCAAAAAAAGAGCAGCATTGGGCAAAGCCCAGCGTTTGCTAGGACTGTGCCCAGCTGCGCTGGGCAAATGCCTAGAGTTCGATGGGCTTGTGCGCATCTGTGCTCGGAAAATGCCCATCGCTCGCTGGGCCTGGGCCGTTGGCCCGGGCCAGTAGTGCAGGCACCCGACCCGGCCTAGCATCCAAGAAGGCATGCCCATGTGGTGTGCCTGCGCAGCAGGTGGACCCTGCAGGTGGGGCCCACACAAAGGTTTGTGAAACCCTTATTATGGCGGCTGTAATTTTTTTAGCAAAAGTGAATTTTTAGCAAACTTTTAGGCAACGTTTGAGGAGTCAAACGACCATAGAATTTAGATTCGTTTGTTTCTATACGTTCCCCATTCAATACTCTTCAATTTGATATAGAAATTACTTTCTTAGTTCAACTGTGAGAAAGAAATAATTCGTTAAAGTTTGGCCTTTATGAAAGCAAACTTGTAATTAATTTTTTCTCTAAATTGTTTAGTCCAACATCAGTTATTTTAAGAAGAGGATGGTTCAGCTTGCAATATAAATAGGGGCTAGCTTCCCTCCTTGAAACTGGAACCAAGCCTTGGATCAAGAAAGATCTCAAAAGTTAATAGCACGGCTAGATCGAATAGGCGAAAAATAATTATTCCCACTTTCTCCCTTCTTCTTCCTTGCTCCTGCTTGGGTTCTAGCAAAGCTACAAAGGAGTTCGGATCGGATCCGAAGTGATGATAGATGATCCACTCAAGGTGAAACTTTCTAGAGCACGTGATTGGCTCGGCGACAAGGGGATTGCTCGCATTGGGACGCGGTTCGGCTCGGAGAAGTGGCTCAGCCCCAACGCGAGGCATTGGTTTGGAGGATTCTGCACTTTGCTAACATACATAGTAAAGGTTAGTAGTTTATATTTATGCATTTTTAATTGGTTTGGAGGATTCTGCACTTTGCTAACATACATAGTAAAGGTTAGTAGTTTATATTTATGTATTTTTATTGTATTTAATTCTTATATATCTATCGTTAGGGGTTGGTCAGACCCACTCCAGGATAGTAGAGATTCTAGCAAGGTTTTTATTTTTTTGGGCTTTACTTAAAATGGTTTTAAGTTATCTTTTCACTGCTTTTATGTTTTCATCGTCTGCTTGACTTAGGCCAGACGTCGTCTTTTGAGCCTTAAAATTGCTGAAAACCATTTATACAAAACCTGCACTGGATCAAAAGAAGAAGGGGGCATACTGATGCCTCAACTTCTATAATGGTTATACAAAGCATGTTGAGTATAATATTGGAGTTCTTCCGACTTGGTTTTGATGATGAGCAAACATAAATACTTGTGACTAATCCCCTACCTGCAGTTAATCCATTGCCTAAGCCTATCATGAAGATCAATTAACAATGGATGTCACTCAAGGATCAATCAGAGCTCTTAGATCTGATTGGATGATCGAAGATGAAGATAGAAGCTTCAAGAAGACTTCAAGATCATTCAATAGAAAGAAGAGAGGCAAAACAAATGTAATCTTTTTATTCACTGCTTCTTTCTTATTAGTATGTAGCTTAGAAGTAGAATTATGTTGGAGCACACATACATTTTCCATTCTATCCTAGGAAAGCATTAGAACTCATTTCCTAGGCCTCCAATTATTAATTATCAGGCATGTGCATTTTGGAGTTTTAACAGGAGATTCCTGAACGATGTATAGGTGCATGTTTGTATACAGTCGCCTGAGATTTGTTCTCCAGTCATCTGTTATGTGCATACTTTTTCACTTGTTCTTTGGGTCTTTCTGCTATAACTCTCATCAGGCGACTGATGTACAATGTACATGCGCATGTCCAGTTACATACGCATGTGACTTGTTAGTCAGTCACATGTCTCTCCTTGCCCAGAAGTCCCCAATTTTTCAACTTTTGCACTTGCGCTTGCAAGCAATGTAAGAAGGATTTACAGGTGTTTGTCTATGGCACAGTCGCCTGTATATGCTTCTACAGTCACTTATCACATCTTGTCAAACTTTCCATGTTTTGACAACTTTCGTACTTGCGCCTAGAGGCGATGTAAGAAGGATTTAAAGGCGCATGCCCATGGCACAATCACCTATATATTCTTTTACAATCGCATGTCCTGTCTTCTCAAATTTCCTGAGTTTTCACCACTTACGCACTTAGGAATTCAATCGCATGTAGAAGGTTTCTCAGTTCGCGGTTGGTTTACATGCGCCTGTCCAACCTTTAGCAGTCGACTGTCCTACGTGGTAAGTTACCATTTGAATTCTCACCTACCCTCTAACACAGTGTAGCAGGCAACTGTGAATTCTTCACCAATCGACTGTCTGGCGTGTATTTTCTATCTGTTGGCTTTTTCCACAAGGATTTCAAAGGGGGTTTGGGTATTTTGCTTGAGGGGTTTAGAGAACTTATAAAAGGGTCTCCTACTGTTCCATTGGAGATCTCTTGAACTCCTTGAAACCCTTTAGAATTCTTTGATCTCATCTCTAAGCTCTAAAGCCATCATTTTCTCCAAGCCCTAGAATCTCATTCTCTCTTGCTCTCCAACCTAGAATCAAAGTTGATATCCTCTAGGCATTTGATGGTGACAAGAGAAAGGGCTTCACTCTATTCTCGGAAGATATGAACACTCACTTCACTTTGCTCCTTCAAGCTCTACTTCAAGGCATATGTGTTTGTAAGTGTTTATATTTCGAATTTCATTATCTCGTATTTCGATTTCACTCTCGGTTTGTGAGAGTGCATTTGCTTGATCCCAAGTTGTGGGAGTCAAGGACATCGATTGTTGTTCGATTACACTTATAGGGGTGCTACAAGTGGGTTTAAAGGAAACTTCTAGTTATGTTTCTAACTTGAGTATCCGGAGGTATCTGTGTGGAAGGGACGTAGGATTAGCGGGAACAAGTTGAGATTGGACTTGGGTAATCCGAACCCTTGAAACATCTTCATGTTAGCTTGTTTCATTTTGGGGTAATTTATAATTCCGCATTTATTGTTGATTAGGGATTTAAATTGGTATAACTATCGTTTAAATTTTATAAACAATATTCAACCTCCCTTCTAGTGTTTTCCTCACAGCTAGGGTCCTTACAATTGGTATCAGAGCGCAAGGTTTATAGTTATGGCATCCAAAACAACAACGTTCCTCCACCTCCTTCGTCCAACAACAACAACGTTCCTCCACCTCCTTCATACAACAATCACGATCGTGATGGTTATTCTACCGTATTCGAAGGACAACGATTCGTCCTTTCTGTTTCAATGGCACGAATTTTGGCTATTAGAAGTGCCAGATGGAGACATTCCTAAGGAGTGCTTCTCTTTGGAGAACCCTCCATAAGGAGTACGTTGAACCCACAGAAGAAGATTTCGACGAATGGACTCATGCCGATAAGTCTACCGAGGTGAACAATGCCAAAGGAATGAACGCTCTTCATTGCGCATTGGATCCGGATGAGTTCAACAAGATATGCACATGTAAGAGTGCATATCAAATATGGAACCATTTCGTCATCACCCACGAGGGGACGAACAAGGTAAAATTGTCAAAGTTATACATTGCCATACAAAACTTTGACATGTTTCATCAGGAAAATGAGAACATTGCAACGATGTACGATCATTTCACCGACATCACCAATGAGCTTGAAGATCTCGATCAAGTATACACATAACAAGAAAAGGTAAGAAAGATCATCATGGGAATGACCTCAAAATGGGAAAGAAGTGTTATTGCCATTAAGGAGGTCAATGACATGAAAAAATATACCGTGGTGAATCTCATCGGTACTCTCATATTTTACAAAGTAAGAAGGGAGAACCGAATGAAGATTAGAGCTATGATGAATCCAACGGAGGATAAGAAGAAGGCGTTAGCATTCAAGGCAACCTCTTCATCCTTCGATAGTAAGAATCCAAGAAAGAAATGGATTTGGAAGAAATGCCGCAAATGGCAAAGAAGTTCCAACGCTTCTTCGCAAAGGTAAATTCTTTCCAAATCTAAATTTGATTCCACTATCAATTCCTCTTCTCTTTGTTTTAAGCGTAACAATCCAGGGCACATCAAGAAGGATTGCCCAATGCTAAGGAATAAGAATAAGTGGAAAGCACCAAAGTACCACAAGTCCGACAAATTCAAGAAGGACAATAAAAAAGGACTCGATGGGACTTTCGATGACTCAAGTGGAGATTCCTCGAGCGAATCCGAGGATGAGAAGGGAGAGTGCACATATGTGCTTCATGGCCCGAGAAGATACATTCTCCAATGGAAGCAATAGTGAGAATGATGAACCGAGGTAACTATGGATGAACTTCGTATTGCTAACGAAGAATTATTTTCTAAGTATCAATCTCTTAAGCTTAGATAAACTAATTTGAAGAAATCAAGTGTTAGTAAATCATCCATGCCATGCATCACTAACAATGACACCATTGTTGACACACTTACACTTGAGAAAGCCAATTAGGTTTCTCAAAATGTCACCTTGAGAAATGAGATGAAGTCTCTCAAATCTCAACTAGATCATGTTTCTTCTAAAGATAGTGTTGATCTAACTTCACAAAACATACAATTGGGTATTGAGAATGATTCTCTCAAAACCCAAGTGCACGAGCTCAAAACATGTGTGTCCACATTAGATACTAATATTTCTTTCCTTAGGGAAAAATTTGAGCGCATGTCCTCCCAAGTAAAACGATTTAAGAAAGGGAAAGTGCAATTGGATGAATTGCTCTCAACCCAGTTTCCGGCCACACATCATGTTGGACTTGGTTATGTGGATGTAAATGCATCCAATTCTCACGCCTCCTATAGTGGTGTAACTATAGATTTTGTGAGGCCATCCTCCAGTGCATCCACTAGTGGTGTCAAAAACACTATTGGTAAGAAACCTATCAAGAAGACCACCACTTCACACTCTCCTTCTTTTGGCAAGAAACCCTCTAAGGGTGGAAACCAAAAGAAAGGACATGCATTTATGTACACTAACACACACACGTAGAAATCTCTTACTTCACATGTGGACACATATGACACATTTTATGCTCCACACCCACGGGCACGGGCAAACCCACACATAAGAAATACTCATGCACATGCTCCTACACATTCATATGTTCATGCACATCATCCTCCCATGTACGCTCATGCAAATCCACCAAATCATATGCATGCTCCATATGCACCATATAATATGCATGCAACTCATTTTGCATATAACCCGTATATGTCTCATGCATATCCTCCTCCACCTTCATATGCTAGATCTCATGCTCCTAGGAAACATGCACCACATAGACCTCAACCAAATGTGCATGCAACTAGAAAGTGGACACCCAAAATATGAAACATACACAATTTGGGGTCCCAAGAACACAAGCACTAATGACAGGAATGCTTATTTAAACTCGTATCTTAGAGATGTGGTAAGTAGTGATAATTATGTTGGGAAACCAAAGTCCACTTGGACTTGGTTTCCAAAGGGTTAATCCCTTTGGTCCCAACAAGCTTGGGTACCATGAGCTTATGTTATACTATGTAGGTACCTAAGAACAAGAAAGAGAGCAATAATAGACTTATTGGCTCTAAAAAGAAAGGATGGATACTCGATAGCGGTTGCTCCAAACACATGACGGTAGATCCCACATTTCTCTCCAAAGTGATTTGCATCAAGGATGGTGCAATGGTCACTTTTGGAGGCAATAAAAAATGAACCATCATTGGAGTAGCAAAGTCGATAATCCTTCCAAACCTCTTATTACAAATTTTTATTTAGTTAGTGGTTTATGTCGTAACCTTATCTCCATAAGTCAACTTTGTGATAAGGATTACAAAGTTAACTTTGGAGAGGGTATTTGTAATATAGTTGATAATGATTCGCATGTTTTATTTTCCGGTATTAGGCGTAAAAATATTTATTATTTGAGCATGCCTAAAACCATAGAAATTTGCTTAGTTGCTAATACAAATGAATAACTATTATGGCATCGCCGTTTTGCTCATGTTCATTTTAAGCACTTATATAAGTTAGCTAAGCATGATCTAGTTAAAGGCTTTCCGAAGATTTCTTTTAATACGAAATTTTTTTTGATTCATGTCAAAGAGGTAAACCAAGTAATTCTCCCTTTAAACTTAAAGATAGCTTAACTTCTAAGAGGCCCCGAGAATTACTTCATTTAAATTTATTTGGGCCAACTAGAACCGCAGCTTTAGGTAATGCTCATTATGGATTAGTCATCGTAGATGACTTTTCTAGGTTTACTTGGGTTTCATTTTTAACCAATAAAAATGAAGCTTTTGAAGAGTTTACTCAATTTGCAAAGAAAATTCAAAATCTCTTAGGAGCCACCATTATCACTATTCGTAGTGATTATGGAGGAGAATTTGAGAATGAATTTTTCACTAAGTTTTGTGATGACACCGTGATTACTCACAACTTTTCTTTTCCTCGCGCACAACCAGAAAATGGTGTTGTTGAGAGAAAGAATATGACCCTAATTGAGTGTGCATGCATCATGCTCCATGATAGTCATCTTGGACTACAATTTTGGACGGAGGCGGTGCACATGGCATGTTATGTATTAAATAGGATCCTAGTGAGGCCCCGAACGAACAAAACTTATTTTGAATTATTTTTATGATAAAAAGCCATAAGATAAATATTTTTGTGTTTTTGTTTCAAAATGTTTTATAAAAAACACCTATTGTAACTTAGATAAATTTGAGCCAAGATCTGATGAAGGAATCTTTGTTGGATATTCCAAACGTAGCAAAGCCTAGCAGATATACAACAAAACCTCTTCAACAATCGAGGATTCACTACACGTTTCATTTCATGAAGATTTTGATATTCCTCATGTTGTCTATGATAGTGTAGATGTTTTATGTGATTCTATTAGTAACATTAAAATTAATGATTCTATTTTTGAGACAAACAATACTAATAAAAATGTTGAGGATGTTCCAAGTGATCCAGGTATTCCCAAAGCTTATCCGACCGTTCCTGACCACCCCCATGAGCAAATAATTGGAGACATTGGTGTGCGTGTCCGAACAAGATCAAGGATTGCTGAATTCTCTCATTGTGCCTTTGTCTCTACCAATTGAGCCAAAGAACATACACGAAGCTTGTGAAGATAGCTTGTGGATAGTTGCAATGGAAGAGGAGCTCAAGAAATTTGAAAGAAATGAAGTTTGGGAACTCGTCCCACTTCCAAATGGTTACCAAGTCATTGGGACCAAATGGATTTTTAAGAACAATAGGGATGAGAACGAGGTCATCACAAGGAACAAAGCAAGGTTTGTAGCTCAAGGCTACCGGCAAGAGAAAGGTATTGATGTCGAAGAATCCTTTGCCCCTAGCTAGATTAGAAGCTATTAGGTTGCTTTTATCTTTTGCATCCATAAAAATTTTAAATTATTTCAAAAGGTTGTTAAAAGTGCATTTTTAAATAGTATCGTTAATGAAAAAGTTTATGTTTCTCAACCACTCGGTTTCATACATGAAAAATTTCCAAACCATGTTGTCAAACTTAAGAAAACGTTATAAGGGTTGAGACAAGCTCCTAGAGCTTGGTATGATTGACTCAAAAACATTTCTTTTGGATTTAGGTTTTAAAACGGATGAAGTTGATTCAACTCTTTTCATTAAAGATTATGAAAATGACATCCTTTTAATTTAAGTTTATGTAGACGATATAACATTTGGTTCTACTAACTTTAATCTTTGCCAAGAATTTTCTAAGTCTATGAAGGATGAATTCGAGATGAGACATATGGGTGAGCTCAACTACTTTCTTGGACTACAAATTTGGCAAATGAATGATGTGACTTTCATACATCAAACAAAGTACACTGGGGAGCTTATCAAGTGATTCGGGATTGAATCGTCTTCAAGTAAGTGGACTCCCATGAGTACGACAACCCATCTACACAAGGATGAAAACGAGAAAGATGTAGACGTTCGTCTTTATCGAGGTATGATCGGTAGCTTACTTTACTTAATTGCTAGTAGACCCGATATTATGTTTTTTGTATGTCTTTGTGCTATATATCAAGCTAGACCTAAGGAGTCACATTTGATTGCGGTTAAACGAATATTTCGTTACCTCAATCATACACTAGATTATGTGTTCTCTACCCTAAGTCTAGCACATATGTGTTAATCTCATATAGTGATGCCGATTTTGCCGGATGCAAATCCGATAAGCAGAGTACTAGTGGCACTTGCTATTTTGTAGGAAATTCCCTAGTTTCTTGGGTTTTCCAAGAAACAGAACTTGGTATCATTGTCCATGACTAAAGAAAAATATATTGCTGCGGGTCTTGCATGTGCACAAGTCCTTTGGATGAGACACACACTCAATGACTATGGTGTCAATTGTGATACTTGCCCTATCATGGTTGACAACTAAAGTGCAATATGTCTTTCCAAAAATCCGGTACACCACTTCCGTACCAAACATATAGATGTGAGACACCATTTTATAAATGATCATGTAGCTAAAAAGGACATCATCTTAGAGTACATTAAAACCCAAAAACAAATCACCGACATCTTCATTAAACCTCTTAAAGAAGACTCATTTGTGAGGTTGCGTGGAGAATAAGGGATTATGGGTGAATCTGAGATTTAAGAGCTCATTTATATATGTTATAACCTATTTTAAGCTCATCTGATTATTTTCATCTCATATTCATATATGTTATATTTTCACATCTGTTTTCAATGAGATTTATTGGAGATTTTTGATGATTTGATGAGTAGATTAATATGCTTGATATGTGTATAAGTCTATATGCTTATGATAGTGATTTTATGCTATTAGAATAATTAGAGTATAAGTGTAAGGGTGTGTAGTCTCAAATCCTTGATTCTAACTCCCATCTAGATTTTGAAACCAGGACAGTCGACTGACTTCTCTTCTCCAGTCGACTGCCAAATCTCCAGTTTTTTGTCTTCATAACTCTTATTCATAACAGGCGACTTATGGTCATTTTCCAGTCCGTTGTACTTAGGCCAGGCGACTGAAGTTTGGTCATTAAGCGACTGCCCTATTGTCACCAATTTTACTGTGAGATGACTCAAAATTTCATCAAAATTTTATTATGCACTAGGCCCCTGTAAGTCATTTTACAAGCGCCGGTCCAAATACAGGCGACTATAATTTCTTCTACATGTGCGTGTCTGATTTCTGAGTCATGTTTTATTAGGGCTTAACAGGCGACTACACGTTGTGCATCAGTCGCATGTACGCCGAGTTTGTTGGTTTGTAGCCCACGATCTGAGCCGTTATTTTTGATCCAACGACCAAGATCATTTTCCCACTCCTTAAAATATCGTGCCCCCTCATTTTTTCAGTCAACTCCGATCGATTTTCCTTGTTCTTCCTCATTCAAACCCGAGCGTCGATCATCCTCTTTCCTCGATTACTTCCTCCCGTCGATGATTGCTTCCGTCTCTCCCTCTATTGAATCGATCGAAGCTTGGATCCCCTCCTCCTTCTGTTGTTTCGATATAACTTCTCTCTATTTTTCATTTTCGAGCCCTAATCATTCATTTCTGTCGATTTTTGCTCATAGCTCCCAAAACTGCATCTTCGTGGTTTAAACCTTTGAGGAAGCCTCCTTCGCGTTCCTCCTACCTACGCCGATTCGAAGTTCCTTCGCCTACGACTTCCCCGTCCATACCCCACACTTAGAGTGCTCGGTCTTCTTTTTCTCCCGATCAATATTTGGGGATATCTGTTTCTAACCCTCCTCCTTCTGAATCCTTGAGATCTGAGTTTGAGCCCTCTCATTCACATCCTGCTGACCCATCGACTCCACCTCCTTCAGCTCCTACTTCAAATCCCATCCTCATCAGTTGAATGAGCAAGTGACTGTTCTTGATCTGAAAGTCTCTGACATGGATCAGAAGTTATCTATTCTGCTTGCGCTTTACTACAATTGTTTCTGTATCATGGCTTCCCAGTTCCAGCCTCTCTCCAAGTTATGTTCCCTCCTTCCGAGGATGTCACACACACTGTTGTTCCTCATCATCTAGGTGATGCTCTGGCCCCTCCTGCTGAGGTTACCCAGCCTCCTCCTACTGTTGTTCAGCTCTCAGAGCCTGTTGCTGCTACTACTGGTCAGCCTTCTATGCCTGATTATGTGGAGATCCCTGCTGGGGTTGGTGCATCGTCATCAAAGAGGAAGGCTCCTGTGTACCCTCCTCATCGTTCTGCTAGACTGATGTTCTGTTATTGTGGCCGACCTTCGGATCCTACTGTCATCCAGATTAACTAAAGGAGCTCAGATACTACACACCTTAGGACTTCTTTTTGTTAGAGTGTCTGTCTATGGATAAGTGTATCTTATTTTGGATGTTAGTATTGGTGCTTATAACACTTATATAGATGTTAGTCATACTTTTGGATGTTGTATGGATGATATATACTTTTGCTTGTATGTGGAGTTGATAGTTTATTTTGTACTCCATGTACATTTTTACGTATAAATATGATATCACATTTTGTCTCTTTCTTCTCTGATGTGATCCTATGTGTATATGTTGTGCAATCTTGTCTCTCTGTGTGCTCTTTTATATATATATATATATATATATATATATATATATATATATATATATATATATATGATGTGTGGTGAGATATTTTGCATGAGTAATGTTAATATTGGACTCACATTCCTTTAGTCAACTAGAATTTCTATTTTTGATGAGTTTTTGATATATATTAGTGTGATGCACCTTCATGTTTTCTCGATTTTCTTTTGGTACCGTATTGAATATATATCACATTCTTTAGACTCGCAAGACAGTTTTAGTTTTATTTAACACTATTGTTGTTATTTCTCCACTCTCTCTTTTTGGATAATGCCATAGAGGGAGAGAAATAAACAAATCATACTTTTGTGCTAAGTATAATTTAAACTTGAATCTAAGATTGAAGTTGCCTTAGATTCAAGGGGAGTAAGATATAATGAATTTGGATTCAAAAATCCTAAATTTCTAATCTTGAAATCATTTCATTCATGCTTATCTTACATATTTGCTTTAATTGATTTTTAGATGCCCTAATTTATATTAACTAACTTGATTGGCATCTATGTAGGGGCAGTAAGTACTTTTAAGCAAAATTATTTATCTTTTTGTTTATATTTGTTTGTCATCAACAAAAGGGGGGAGAATGTTGAGTATTGGACTTCTCCCTACTTGGTTTTGATAATGAGCAAACATAAATACTTTTGACTAATCCCCTACTTGCAGTTAATCCATTGCCTAAGCCTATCATGAAGATCAATTAGCAATGGATGTCACTCAAGGATCAATCAAAGCTCTTAAATCCGATTGGATGATCGAACATGAAGATAGAAGCTTCAAGAAGACTTCAAAATCATTTACTAGAAAGAAAAGAGGCAAAAAATGTAATCTTTTTATTCTATGCTTCTTTCTATTTAGTATGTAGCTTAGAAGTAGAATTATGTTGGAGCGCACACACATCTTCCATTCTATCTTAAGAAATCATTAAAACTCATTTCCTAGGCCTCTAATTATTTATTCTCAAGCATGTGAATTTTGGAGTTTTAACAGGAGACTGCTGAACGATTTACATGTGTATGTCTCTATACAGGAGCCTGAGATTTGTTCTCTGTTATGCGCATACTTTTTCACTTGTTCTTTTGCGCTTTCTACTATAACTCTCATCAGGCAACTGTTGTACAATGTACATGCACCTGTCCAGTTACATGCGCATGTGACTTATTAGTCAGTCGCAAGTCTCTCCTTGCCTAGAAGTCCCCAGTTTTGCAACTTTTGCACTTGCATTTGCAGGCGATGTAAGTAGGATTTACATGCGCCTGCCCATGACACAGTCGCCTGTATATACTTCTACAGTCGCCTGTCCCAGCATGTCAAACTTTCCAAGTTTTGACAACTGCACTTGCACTTACATGCGATGTAAGAAGGATTTACAGGTGCCTGCCCATGGCACAGTCGCCTGTATATTCTTATGCAGTCGACAGTCATGTCTTCCCAAATTTCCTGAATTTTCACCACTTACGCACTTAGGAATTCAGTCGCCTATAGAAGGTTTCTCATTTGCCTGTTGGTTTACAGGCGTTTATCCGGCCATCAACAGTCGACTGTCCTACGTGGTAAGTTACCGTTTGAATTCTCATATGCCCTCTGACACAGTGCAGCAGGTGTTAGGGTTTCTATCATGCATAACTAGTTTATACACAGCGGAAAATTAGAAACCTACCAAGATCCATGTGTTTCAAATTGATTTGAATAGATTACTAACCTTTTTGACGATCTGAATATGTCGGACTACAGGTGCTGCTCTACGAACGACCACCCTCAATTGGTATCCACAAGCGAATATCACGAACATAAATTGCGAGGGTGCTAGCTCATTCTCCACAACTATGGTTTCTGTCGCTCTTTGTTTTTCTCAAAAACGGAGGAGATAGATTGAAATCGTAAAAACTGAAAATCCTCTTTCTATATCTTATATAGAATCCCAGTTAACGCATTTCAGTTACGCGGTGATATCTTAGGGATAAGAATCCCACGTTAACCCCTTAACGCATTTCAGTTACGCGGTGATATCTTAGTGATAAGAATCCCACGTTAACCCCTTAACGCATTTCAGTTACGCGGCGATATCTTAGGGATAATATCTTAACGAGATACAATATCTGACAGTTAAGATATTTTGCCTTATTACGAATTTCAAATCAAATTCGAAATCACGTTTAAAACATATCCTATCCATTACGTTCTTTGTGTGCGACCCAATAGGCTCATATCAAATTGGCAGTGGGCCTAATCCCATTAAAAGCCCACGAGTCATAATTGGTCTCTAGCAAGACATTATGACTACCAAATTAATATGAGTATCGTTAGTCCGATATTAACCTAACCAATAGAACACGTCATTATCCTTTTGTCACAAGATATCTTATTTGAACATAAGTCATGGACAGTGTCATACTTATATTGTTTACATATTTAATTTCTCGCTTACTAAGTAGACTGATAAAAGCAAATGACATTCATTTGAGCACGGCCATGCATTTCTCAGTCCTACTTATCGAGGGGCCCATTAGATATCTCTCTCATAGGAGAGGACAAATTTCATCTTGTTCATTCACTTTCCTCGGCATAATTCACATCATATTCAATCATAACCTTTATGATTATCTAATTAAAGATAACGTTTGGTTATGTCAAAACATGATGTTCCTTATGTAGGAAACTGTGATAATCTCAGGTCTAAGGATTCTATGACATAACTATTATGAGATCATTTATGACACTAATCCATGTAATGATCTCATAGCGAGTCTATCCAGTACCCGTTCTCCAACAAGTACATATAAGTTTGATTTGTATCACCATACATATAATTATCTCATAATTATCAACCACAATTATACTAGTCTTAATTCATTATTAAACCTTTAACGATGAATGACTAGGGATGCTTAGAATAACATAAAAAAGCTATTCAAACATTATTATAAAGAAACATGCAAGCAATATAATAATAACATTAAGAGAAACATTTTATAAATAAAAATGACATAACATAAAGATCCAAATATTTGGCCTAGGGCAAAACCACTAACATCAGGCGACTGTGAATTCTTCATCAGTCAACTGTCTGGCGCGTATTTTTTATCCATTTGCTTTTTCCAGACGGATTTCAAAGGGGGTTTAGGGTATTTTGTTTGAGGGGTTTAGAGAACTTAGAAAAGGGTCTCTTACTGTTCCATTAGAGATCTCTTGAACTCCTTGAAACCCTTTAGAATTCTTTGATCTCATCTCTAAGCTCTAAAGCCCTCATTTTCTCCAAGCCCTAGAATCTCATTATCTTGCGCTCCAACCTAGAATCAAAGTTGATATCCTCTAGGCATTTGATGGTAATAAGAGAAAGGGATTCACTCTATTCTTGGAAGAGATGAAGACTCACTTCACTTTGATCCTTCAAGTTCTACTTCAAGGCATAGGTGTTTGTAAGTGTTTATATTCGAATTTCATTATCTCGTATTTCGATTTCACTCTAGGTTTGTGAGAGTGGGTTTGTTTGATCCCAAGTTGTGGGAGTCATAGATATCGATTGTTTTTCGATTACACTTGTAGGGTTGCTACAAGTGGGTTTAAAGAAAACCTCAAGTTAGGGTTCTAACCTGAGTATCCAGAGGTATCTGGGTGGAAGGGACGTAGGATTACCGAGAACAAGTCAGAATTGGACTTGGGTAATCCGAATCCTTGAAACATCTTCTTGTTAGCTTGTTTCATTTTGGGGTAATTTATAATTTTGCATTTATTATTGGTTAGGGATTTAAATTGGTATAAATATCGTTTAAATTTTATAAACACTATTCAACCACCCTTCTAATGTTTTCCTTATAGCCATGGTCCTTACAAAGCATAGTCCTTTCTGTGACTTCTAATGCATGTGTATTAGATACCGGTGCAGGCTCTCATATCTATAATAAGTTACTTGTACTGAGAACTAATAGAAGGCTGGAAAATGATAAGGTCGTTGTCCAGGTCGGCAACACAAAAAGTTACTGATGTGGCTGTAGGAGATGTCCAACACACCTTGACGAGCGACGTCAACTAGCTTCTGAAGCAATGTTATTATGTCCCTAATTTTTTGTGTAATGTTATCTTTGTCTCAGCTTTGGCTAGAGACAGATATACTTTTACTATCAATGAATAGGTTATGAATAGTAAATTGCTAGGATTTGGGACTTTGAATAATGATGTGTAAACTTTGAGTGATGACATTGTATTAAATGTTAATACATGAAAACGTAGGGAATCAAGTTATAATGAAACATATCTCTAGCACTGTAGATTAGGTCATATTGGAGAGATGAGACTTAGCAAGTTACATTTTGATTATGAGTCATATGACACTTGCGAGTCTTGCCTCAAAGGTAAGATGGCCAAAACTCTTTTTATAGGACAATGGGAGAGAGTTAGTGAACTATCGGGTCTCGTACATTCGGATGTATGCGGACCCATGTCTACTTTAGGTAGAGAGGGTTATTCATATTTTGTTTCATTTACTGATGAGCACTCTAGGTTTGGACTTGTGTTCTTGATGAAACAAAAGTCCAAAACTTTTGAGCTATTTAAAGAGTAGCGTAACGAAGTTGAAAAAAAAACTGGCAAAAGTATTAAAATCATTCGATCTGATCGAGGAGGAGAATACTTGTGCCAAGAGTTCCATACATACTTAAAAGAGAATGTGGTTCTCTTTCAGGTCACGCCACCCTATACACCTCAACATAACAGTGTGTTGGAGAGAATGAATCGCACCTTGTTAAACATGGTGTTATCCATAGTAAGTGCTGTTGAGTTGCCTCTGGGGTTATGCCCTAGAACTGTTGCCTACATTCTCTACATGGTTCCGTCAAAGTCTGTGCCAACGACTCCATATCAGATATGGATGGCAGGAAATCCAACCTTAAACATTGTAGGGTGTGTGGTTGTCCCTAATATGTCAAACAAACTGCAAGATAGATCTGTTTTATGTAAATTCATTGGGTACAAAAACATTCTTTGGGGTACACCTTCTACCATCATGAAAAACAAAAGGTTGTTGTCTCCAAACATGACATCTTTTTAGAAAAGGAATTCCTTATGCAGGAATCTGTTGGTAAGGTGGTAGATCTGGACGAATGTTCAGAAGGAGAATTAACACAAGAACAAGTGTCGAAACCAATAGGAGTGGCAGAGCCTGATATTCCCCATCCAGTCATCAGGAAATCTAGCAAGATTCCTCAAGCCTTTAAGCGATACTATGGTTTTCTCATAGACGGAGGGGTCGAGGATAGCATCATAATCAATAATAACCATAGTAGTTTCATGGAAGCCATTAAGAGTAGAGACTCTGAGAAATGGCTTGATGCAATGAAAACCAAAATGGAATCAATGTGTGTAAATAAGATATGGACCTTAGAAGACGTGCACAAGTGAACGGTTACCATTGGCTACAAATGGATCTTTAAGAGAAAGATCGATACAGATGGAAAGATAGAAAAGTACAAGGCTTGTCTAGTTGCAAAAGGTTATCGTTAGATTCTAAGAATGGATTATGACGAGACTTCTCACTAGTAGCCATGCACAAGTCTATTCGGATCGTACTTCCTATCACTACCCATTACGACTACGTAATCTGGCAGATGGATATAAAAACTACTTTTCTAAATGGTGATTTGGAAGACCAAATTTACAAGACTTAGCTAGAAGGTTTCAAGGTCAGTGGAAGTGAAAAGAAAGCATGTAGAGTGCATATGTCCATTTATAGACTAAAGCAAGCATCAATGAGCTGGAACATCACATTTGACAAAACGGTCAAAGAGTTTGACTTTGTCAAAAATGAGGATGAACCGTGCATTTATAAAAAGGCCAGTGGAAATTCTTTAGTCATCTTCATATTGTACATGGATTCCATTCTTTTGATAGGGAACAACATAGAGATGTTGAAATCTGTCAAAGAATGGCTGTCAAACAATTTCTCAATGAAGGACTTGGAAGAAGCATCATGCATACTCGGTGTGAAGATCAATAGTGATAGATCTAAAAGGATGCTAGGATGCTCCCAGTCTAGGTACATTGATGCCATGCTAAAATGGTTTAGCAAGGTGAATAGGAGGGGTGGTATCATACCCACCAATCATGGTATAAATCTATCTAAGAAGATGTCTCCAAAGACTGACTTGAAGAGAGATCACAAGAAAAGGATCACATATGCTTCGGTGGTAGGATCCATCATGTATACCATGATTTGTACCAGACTAGATGTTGCTTTTGTACTAGGTGCAGTAAGTCAATATCAGTCTAATCCTAGAGAAGAATACTGGAAATCGGTCATGACAATTCTCAAGTACTTACAAAGAACCAGAGATTGGGTCTTGATCTATGATGTGAAGAACTCAAAATTGAGGGCTTCACAGACTCTAGTTTTCAAAGTGACTTGGATGACAACAAGTCTATTTCAGGATATGTTTTAACCCTCAACAGAGGGGCAGTGAGCTAGAAGAATTCCAAGCAGAGCACTGTTATCGATTCAACGATGGCGGCCGAATACATAGCGGCCAATGATGCGGCAAAGGAAGCAGTTGTTGGAAACTAAATATTTGATTTTCTCTCTCTATAAAGTTTTGATGTTACAAATACATACATATTATTATTATTTGTATATACTAACTTAATCTATACAGATTATAAAGTTCAAACATTGCATAATTCAGATAAGACAATCATTAAGACAACATACATTGCAAGAAGCATTAAAAGCACGACAAAGATCAAACTTACATATTTGATACTTGCGAAATATGATGTAATATTTACTTTTGTTCTTGCTTATAC
Organism: Scilla litardierei; assembly: GCA_030789695.1. Classification (NCBI taxonomy): domain Eukaryota; kingdom Viridiplantae; phylum Streptophyta; class Magnoliopsida; order Asparagales; family Asparagaceae; genus Scilla; species Scilla litardierei. Next base: position 319,880,594 of record CM061133.1, read on the forward strand.
TTAGATTGTAAAAGCCTTGATGATGATCTATCTTAGCCTCTTAGGATTCTCTCAAAAGACTAAGTCATAGTCTAAATTAGGTGACTAATATTTTTCATAGTCGACTAATTAAAATATCAAAAATTCCAGAAAAGTATAAGTTCTTAGTAAGACTTATTCCGTAGTTGACAAGATCACGTTTTCACAAAAATATCATATTTTTTATCCTAGTCGACTAATAAACTTTCTAGTCAACTAATAGGTAGTTACCACAACAGTCATATTTTTGACAGTTTGTCTAGTCGACTAACGAACTACCTAGCCAACTAATAACCAGTTACAACTTCCACAAACGACTAGATTTCCGACCGTTTACATTTCCAACGTTCATATTTTTAGGATTAGTCGACTAATAAACCGACTAGTCGACTAATACTTGGAAAAACAGTTCAGTTTTTAAAACCATTTTGGACAGTTGTTAAACTGTCATTTGGGGTTTATTTGGCCTGTAAATAGACCCCAAACCTGCACCCCTTTTATACGAAATTCTTATCTCTTTCTCACTCTTAAAGTTTCTCTTTCTCACTCTAGAGAGAGTGATTTTTAGATTTTTTTTGGTGAACCCCAGTAGAAATTTTGCCTCAATAGAAAGTCCATTTTCAAGTGTGTTCTACTACATTTTCACATCAAGAAACCTCGGAGATACCATCACCTTCCTTGCAATTCAATTCATACATTATCAAGGGTATATGTGATATTTTTTCTTCCCTTTTTTCTTTATTTGGTGAATTTGAGATCGTGCAATTTTGCAACACAAAGAGTATTGGCATCTTTGTATGTGTGCTTGTGGGGAGAAAGTGGTTATAGTGGATTGAAAATCTCTATAGGGAGTTGAGGACTGGATATAGGATCATAAGGATCCTAACAAGGATAAATCTTGGTGTTTATGTTTGTTCATTCTCTGGATTATGATTATTTACTTCTGCACTTTTATTGCAATTTTTAGTAATTTTTAGTTTTGTAATTCCGTCGTAATATACACTATTCACCCATGTCTAGTGTATTTGGTATACCAGGAGATCCAACAGTAGTCTGGATGAAAACGTTCGTGGACCAGTTGGGGATGGTGCCTACTGTTAATGATCCAATACCAGTGTATAGTGATAACAACACAACCATCAGTTTGGTCAAGGAATTGAGGCTGCATAAAAAGTCCAATCAAATTCTTATTAGATATCACCTCATACATGATATAGAATCGAGGAAGGACATAAAACTCCTAAGGGTCCCAATAGATGACAATTTAGCAGATCCATTCACTAAGGCTCTGCCACGTGAACGTCTTGACAGAATCATGTGTAAAAGTGGTATGCGATACCATGATGATTAAGCTTGAGTGCAAGTGGAAGATGGTGGTAAATGTATATCCTTGAGGTTAATTACTTTGTAATTGGAACATCTTATTCAAAATAATAATATGTTATTTGGTAAAATTTATATAAGTATATTTATATGTCTTGTTTGCATTTTATACTTAAATAAAGTCCTGAGACTTAGTGCGAGGTCGTACATATATCAATATAAGGATCTCAATCATTGAGAAGTTTTTCGACCACTGGTAGCATACGTCTAAAATTTTTTGTAGTCGTAGATGCATCGAGAAAGGACATCGATGCATCAGATAGATTATTGTGTGCTCTGTCTTCACCAAGTGTTGGTAGCAATGATCTCATGATCGTTCGATTTAGCAAAATTAGAGACGAGACACAGGTGCTCATTAGAGAATAGGTTCATTGGACGACCCAATGAGATCTGCTACATGGATATCACTTACAAAACTGTCAATGGTAGATCTCAAATGATGATAGAAAAGTAGTCCTTTGACTTGAGGCCATTGTACGAGCCTGTGCATGAACAAAGTCACTTAGATGTCTGACCAAGCTTCGAGGCAGGTCATACTGAAAGATTTTAGGTTGGGTGATACATGAAGTGTATGAGGGGAGCAGTGTCCAAGAGAGGATTTGGCAATCTAGTATATGGGGAGTTAGTATCGCGGAACCAGTACAGTCCTTAGTGAAATCCTTTGCCAATGTGTGTTGGATATGATCCAAAAAATACAAGCTAAGACCGAATGATGCTGATCGATCGTGAAGCTATTAGGAGTTGACAGTCAACCATACCCTAGCCTTTGTAGCGACATAGTTTTGCCGAAGGGATTAAAACTACGGAATTCATCACATCATAGCCAAGTGCAGTCCTGATAATGTTTATGCCAATAGGCAAACCACATAATGATGATACCGAACTAGGGATAGCATTTGCTACTTGCGGTCACTATCATCAGAGGCTATGAGTCCCACCTATAGTAGGGTCACACTGTAGGGTCTTACACAGGCTGAGATTCTCGTTAAAGTAATAAGAGGAACATGCATATGAAGCATGTGGATTAATATGGTCACAATTAGTTGCGAAGAGGATTTCTCTCATATATGATGTGACTCGAAGATTGATCCTTGAAAAGCATAGAACAAGCTCAATCCGGGTGTCCAGGAATGTCCCAGACCCATTTGTTTTGGTCCAAGCTCAAGTGGGGCTAGAAAAGACCAAAAGGAAAAAAATGCAAGAGAACTAGGCCAAACCTAGTGCGTGCACTGGTTAAAGCCCAGTTCGACACTGGGCCAAGCCCAGTGCCAGGCACTGGGCTTGGGCCCAACAACATTTGTTGGGCAAAAGCCCATCGTTCGCTCTGGCTAGGCCTTTAGCCCAGGCCAGCGCCCAGCAGGTCAGGTGCCTACCAGACCTAAGCGGGTGCTCCACCCAGGCTTTAGCCTTTGCGGGCTTGCCCTTTTCGTACGGCGGTGGGGCCCCACTGTGGGCCCCACTAACTAAACTGTAAAGGACTGATTACTGGTTGAATTTTACAGTTTTTGGAGCATTGTTTGAGGGGTCAAACAAAATTAGAATTGAACACCGTTTGTTTCTATGCGATCTCTGTTTAACGCTCTACGAAATGTTATATCATTGATTTTGAAGCTTAACGGAGAGGAAGAATTAATTACTCAAAGTTGAGTCCTCGAAAGGGAAAATTTTGTGTCAATTTGAATTCTGTTTATTTTAGTACCATTCTGGTTATGATACTAGGTTTAAGGCCCAAAGTCCTATATAAATATGGAGCTCCTCTTCCTCCTAAGAACACACCATTCCTTAATAAAAGGAGCTCTCCCCAAACTTTAGAGTAAACTTTGATTAAAAGGTGACCAAATATTTTTTCTTTTTTTCCCTATTTATTCCCTCTTATGTCCTAGCAGGACTTAAAGGGAGTTCAGATCAGATCCAAAGCTTGGGACATGCATTCAGCTAAGATGAAACTTTCTGGAGCAAGTGATCGCCTATTGACGAGGCGTTGGATAGCTTCGGGACGTCGTCCTAAGCAAGAGTTTTTGCGACTACAAAAACTAAGGTATGTCCTTTAATATTCTTTATTTTAGCAGTAAATAATTTAGATCTATCTTGGCGAGATTGGTTTGCACTTCTCCTTAGATAGTAAAAGATCCTGCAAAGGAGCATTTTTCGTAGGGCGTTTTCATAAAAGAGTTTTATGATTTGTTTTTCCCCTTCTTCTACTGCTTCCGCGTTTGCTAAGCCGTGGGCTAGATGATGGAAAAGCCATATGGAAGCTTGCTCAAAAATGTTCACATAGATTCTAAGTTCAGAGGATCGGTAGCTCATACGTTGGCAACTATACAGTCTGTGCTTCAGATAGTTTGGCTTGACACTTCGTCAGCTCGGCCTTCAGCAGGAAGTTTGGCAGCATGGAGGGTCCCACCAAAGGATGCGACGTCCTATCTGAAGTAGAGTTGTGATTGGATTAGAATTCTGCTAGAGTCAGAGTTCTTATCAATGTGGAATCCTTCTTCTATTGGAACACTTATTGTACCCTAGGGCTATATTTAATTAGGATGTTTAGGCGAGGGTTTCAGAGAGAGGAACGCATTGCGAGAAATTTGAGCTGCCTTTATGAGAGCTAACTTTGAGAGATTGTGTTGAGAGCTTTTGAAGAGAGCTTGAGTGCTTCTTGTTCATTGAGAAGAGAGAAAATTTGTACTTGTTCTTTCCTTTCGTAATAAAGCTCATTGGTGTTTCCTTGGCCGGCCAATAGCCTAAAGTTACAATCCTTATAGTGCTCCAATTGTTTGCTGCGTCTTCGTCACCTGATCATCGATGATCATCCATTGGGCACAAAAATCTAGTATCAGAGTTTATGGTTTCGGAGATCAACGTATGGGGCGAAGATGAGCAATGGTGACGATAACAGTTCTTCAAAGGTGTCGACTTCTAGAAAGCATGCTCCAGTGGCTAGAACTATCGTGTCTAACATAAAATTCAAAATTAAGAAGTTTGATGGGAAGATCAACTTCGATATGTAGAGATGCGAAGTCTTGGATATCTTGAACCAACTTGGTCAAGATATTACATTAGACGAGAAGCTAACGAGCATGTCAGATTTGGAGTGGAGAACTCTGAATCGGAATGCATGTGAATGATCTGATTGTATTTGATGAAGGAGAAGAAATACACTTTCATGGAGGAGACAAATGCAAGGAAGTTTTGAAAGGAAGTCAACAACAAGTACTTGAAAAAGAACATCCAAAACTGACTGCATTTGAAGAAAAAGCTTTTTGGTTTGAAGCTTGAGGATGGTGTTTCTATTGAAGAACATCTCGACTACTACAACAAATTCCTAACTGACCTTAGAAACGACGATGTTAAGATCGACGATGAAGATAAAGCAATGATCCTTCTTAACTCTCTACCTATTGATTATGAGTACTTGGTGTCAGTTCTTACTTATAGTAAGAACTCGATCACGTTTGAAGAAGTGTCCAGTGCTCTTTTGAGCAATGAGTTCAGGAAGAACGATGATGACACAAGAAGCTAAGCTAACGATGCTTTTATCGTGGTAAGATGTCAGATTAATGAGAAAGGTTGAGCTCGGAAGGGGTATTTCTGATCCAAGTCCAGGGACACGAGTAGAGGCCCTCGTCACAAGGACTTGTCGAAGGACTAATGTGCTTTCTGCAAAGAAAGATGACATTAGATCGGAGATTGTATGAGGGCGAAAAAGAAGCATGATGCGACATCCAATGTCATTAAAGGCATGTAGGTCGAAGAATGGGTATTGGTCGGTGCTTCGAAGGGCACGACGTCAAATGGTTTGGTACTCGACTCAGGACGTTCTTTCTATATGACATCACATAGAGAGTAATTTACAACCTTTCGAGAAGGAGGTAAGGGTACAGTCCTAATGGGCGATGACAAGCTTGCAACACTACGGGAATCCAGAAAATTCGAATGAAGATGGGTGACAATGTTACATGACACATCGATGAGATACGCTATGTTCCTGACCTAAAGCATAACCGTATATCGCTCGGTTCACTCGAAGCCAAGGGCTATCGAGTGACAATGGAGAATGGTGCTCTGAGGGTGACTTGAGGAGACATGATTGTGATGAAAGGAAAGCGTAAAGGTAACCTCTACTATTTGGATCATTTGTTCATGAATGTCACAACAGCTCTGACTCGTGAGGCCGACAGCGACAACTCGCTTCTTTGACACATGTGTCTAGGCTATGTTGGAGAAAAAGATTTATCAAAGATGATCAAAGGAGATCGTCTAAGAGGAGCTAAGACCAGGAATATAGAGTTCTACGAGCATTTTGTCTTTGGGAAATTGACAATTGCTTCTTTTGGAATGGCCATCCATAATACGATGGAAGCACTTGACTATGTTCACACTGACGTATTGGAGCTGGCTAGGTCGGCCTCATTGGGAGGTAAACACTACGGTGTACCTTTAATTGATGATTTCTCATGCAAGGTTCATGTGTTTCCTCTATAGTCAACAGACTAATTTCTAAACACGTTCATAGAGTGGAAGAAGCTGGTTGAGACTCAAACAAGTCGAAAAGTCAGACGACTTTGAAGTGACATCGGTGGAGGGTATAGGTCAGACCTCTTCTAGAAGGTCTATTGATCAGAGAGGATTCATAGACACTTCATTATCAGTGGTATGTCACAGTAGAGTGGGGTATCTGAAAGGATGAATCAGACTTTGCAGTAAAAAGTTGGATGAAGGTTATCTATTATCAAATTTTCGATGGAGTTCTGGACGAAAGCCCTGGCATACGTGACCTACTTGGTTGGCTATCTTCTGCTTCATTGGGAGGATGATCTCATTTGGAGATTTGGTCAAGAAAGCGAGTTCCTGACTATGAGTATTTGCATATATGGGGCTGTCTGAGCTATTATGCTATGCAGGAGGACAAGCTTGACGCTAGAGCCAAGAAAGCCATCTTCTTAGGCTTTAGCGATGGTGTCAAAGGATATAAGATGTGGTGTCTGAGGAAAATGAAGGTAATCGTAAGTAGAGACATGATGTTTGGTGAGTCAGCATTGTTAAAGAAGGACATGAACCAATAGTGGAGACCAAAGAGACATAGACGAAGCAGGTCTACTTAGAAGTGTCTAAGGTTCCAGATGGCTCGGCTACTAGCTTAAGCCAACCTACACCAGAGGCTGCAGACAACGTACTCCAAACAGATGCTAGTGATGTTGGTAGTACAAGCTTAGATGGTAGAGATAGCTTGTATCTATAGATTGCACCACACAAGGATTCCATTGTAGCTTCGAGACCAAGGCATGAGATACGAAGATCTGCACGATACACTGAGATGGTCTCGTTGCTTTTTTCGCTGTAAGTATTGCCATACCCACTTCTTTCAGAGATATAGAACATTATGAAGACCCAGACAAGTGGAGGAAAGCGATGGATGAGTAGATAGAATCACTGATGAAAATGAGACTTAGGATCTGGTGGAGCTTCCCGACGGCAAGAAGGCGATATGGTGTAAGTGGGTCTACACCAATAAAGACTGAGCACAAATTGGAGAAATTCTCCACGAAGCTCGTCTTGTGGCAAAGTGCTATGCACAGAGGAAAGGCATCAATTACAATGAATTCTTCGCTCGGGTGGTGAAGCATTCCTCAATTTGGATCATGTTGGCATAGTCGCACAGCTCGACTTTGAGCTGGTGCAACTAGATGTCAAGACGACGTTCTTGCATGGAGAACTTGAGGAGTAGATCTATGTGGCTCGGCCCGATGGCTATGAGAACAACAATGGGCTTGCATGTGGATTGGAGAAGTCGCTCTATGGGGTGAAGCATTCACCTAGACAATAGTATAAGCGTTTTGAACGCTTTATGATGAAAGATAAAGGGTATGTTCGCAGTCCCTATGATCATTGTGTGTTCTTTTGGAGGTTGGATGATGGGCCTATCTCTTGCTATATGTTGATGATATGCTCATCGCTTCATCAAATAAAGTTGAGATACAGAGATTGAAGTCTGAGCTAAGTTATGCATTTGAGATAAAGGACCTAGGAGAAGCATGGAGGATTCTTGGGATGAAGATCACAAGATATCAAAGTGGAGGTATAGTTCATCATTCACAAAGTCGATATTTGAAGTCGGTTATACAGAGATTTGGTTGTGAAAGTATGAAGCCCGTAGTTACTTTGCTCGCATCTCACTTCAAGCTCTGTGCCAAGCATTGTCTGAATAACTGTCACGTCCCGCTTCCCTAAAATGGAGGCGAGACGTGAAAAGGTCCGCACGAGAGTGGAGCTGTGAAGCCCCAAACCCGATAAGCGCCAATAAAACATAAGCAGGTCCCTGTAACCACAAACGGAACAACAATAATAATACAAGGAGAGACAGAAATATAATTCTGATATCTCATAAATTGTCCAACACGAAAATAAGTCCAACATCCAGAAAAGCCACCAGGCTAAAAGAAAGAGTTTAAATGCCCAGAACAAGGCCAACAAAAGCAACAACGTAACAAAGTATAGGTGCTACGCACCGACAACAAAACATCAGTCTAAACAAAAGGAAAACACAACGAAGACACTAGGACTGGTCCCCAGTGTCCACGTACTCCCCGTCAAACACAAGCTCGGGCTCGGCGTCAGCAAACACCTCGTCCTCAACAAGGTACTCAGGCTCGGGATCTAACATGTGTCACCCAAAAGAGTAAAGGGGCACATGTCAGCAAGTCTAAAAGACTTGGGCAAGGAAACTGAAAGTAAGACATCTAGCAACCTAGCAGTTATAGTATGCATGACATGGCAGTTATAATCATGAGTGCACAAGCAAGACATGGCGAGACAATAAGTACAAGAGAACAATTAACGGGACAAGACAAGAGTAGCCAAGCTACTAACAATCTCAATCAATTCATTAGTCACGTTTCAAGTTGTTTGTAGATGTTTACGCCTTACAGCTGAATGGTTTCACATTCACGCTGATTGGCCGCTTAACAACTACCCCAAAACCCAGAGTTTACGCCTTACCACTGCAGTTGCTGATCGGGCAGACTCCCAGTTGATTGACCGCTTAACTCTTACCCCCAATACCCACATGTAATCGAGCCAGGGTCCCCGCACACGAGCTCATTAAATGAGCCAGGGTTGCCCCGCACAGGAGCTCGTATTCTATTTCACGATTCATAAACAATTGGCGTAGGGGTGCACCTAGCCGGAAATAAGTAATTCGGGCATTGGCTATCAACCAACACATGGCCCGCTTCTGAAACACGAGCCAGGAACACAAGCATTGTAGCGAAGCTACGCAATCACGGAAACACTTAAAGGATGCAATGACATGACAATTAATTTGCGTACCGTTAATAGAAATTAAACATGACATGGTAATTGTGCAACATGATATAGGTCAGAACTAGCTTCGTTGTCAAGCTAGTTCCTCAATTTGCGCCTAGGCGAGTATCATTTCGTCGCCTAGCCTCTTTTACGCCTACAACAAGCAAATGGCCTAAAACATGGCCTAAACCCTAAGTGGCAAGTTTCCCTTGCCTAGCACCGAGGATGACGATCACGAAGGTTCGTCTCGCGGATGCTAATCTACGGGGAAGTCGCTGTTATGGAGAACAATCATCAAAACAATAAGTAATTTCATTAGGGTTTCATAAAACATACGGGTTATGAAAACATCAAGAGATCGATTTCTTATCGTGAGGAAGCGGAAGAAACACTCCGGGGAACCTATGGATCAGATCTGGAATGGATGGAGAAGTTTGGAGAACTAGGGTTTTTGGGGGATTTTGGGGATTTGATGAGATTTTGGGGAAGATGAGGGGTAGAATGTGTTGAGGGATGGTTTGGATGATGGATCTTGGGCTTGGGATGAAGGAATAAGGGTTTGAGGTAGAAGGGGGCTCAATGGGGGAGAAATTAGGGTTTTAGGTCGTGAGGGAGGAGAAGAAAACGTTTGGGAGGGGTTTAAATAGGATGGGCTGGCGGCTGCCGATAAATTAGGGTTTTAACACAGATTAGTCGGTCAAAGAGCAACCACTGACCGACTAGTTTGGGAACTAGTCGGTCGGTTGACCAACGCAGACCGACTAAGTGTAAACAGTAACTCCTGTACAGAATTAGGATTTAGATTTAGTCGGTCAATGAACAACTGCTGACCGACTAGTTTGACAACTAGTCGGTCGAGAGATGAACTTAGACCGACTAAGAAGGAACAGTACTGATTCCAAAAATTAGTTGAAGAGTTAGTCGGTTAAAGAAGCATTGCTGACCAACTAGTTTGCAACCTAGTCGGTCAACCAACGTTCTTAGACCGACTAACGATAAACAGTAACTTTTGAGAAATTTAGAAAGCCAACTAGTCGGTTCAAGAAGGATTTTCGACCGACTGGATCGTCATCTAGTCGGTCGGTGCCCCTTCTTACACCGGCTAATAAGCACCAAAAGTTCCGATACGGAGCGCGGAGCTCCGGGATCGATTCCTAAGACTCCTAGGCTTGATCAAATAGTAATATACGACTGTTATGAAGCCCGTCACGAATGACTTACTCCGAAATCAACGATCCTAATGAAGAAACGAGAAAACATGACGAAACGATCGAAAATGAAAGCTACGGAGACGAAAACCACATATGAGGAGAGAATCCACCAAAACATATATTATAATATAATAAATCCAGATACAAGAAAACCAGTCGTTACATCCTCCCCAACTTAAGAAAAATTCCGTCCTCGGAATTTTCAAACACTCACGTGTCCGGAAAAAAAAGTGGGAAACGCTCTCGCATCTCATCCTCATTCTCCCAAGTAGACTCTCCAGGCGAGCCGTGTCGCCACATCACCCTCACAAGGTTGACAACCTTGTTCCGAAGTGACTTCTGACGCCTGTCCAAAATCTGCACTGGATGCTGGTCATACGTCAAATCTGGGCGAACGCTAATCTCCGAGAAATCCACAGCATGAGATGGATCGCTAATGTATCGACGAAGCTGCGACACATGGAAAACATTGTGAACTCCTTTCAAAGATGGCGGCAAGGCCAAGCGATAAGCTACCTCGCCAACTCTCTCAAGAATGTCAAACGGTCCAATGTATCGCGGGCTCAACTTCCCTCGCTTCCCAAAACGAATCACACCACGATTTGGGGAAATCCTCAAAAACACACGATCTCCAGGCTGAAACTCCAAAGGACGACGTTTAGCATCCGCCCAATGCTTAAAACGCTCCTGATCAATCCTCAACCTCTCCCGAATATTCCTGACGACCTCCACAGCCTCCACAATCATCTCAGGTCCCAACAGCTCCCGATCACCAACGTCATCCCAACTCAATGGCGATCGACATTTCCTCCCATAAAGAGCGGCGAAAGGCGCCATGCCAATACTCGCCTGGAAGCTGTTGTTGTATGAGAACTCCACCAAGTGTAGATGGTCCTCCCACGAACCCTTGAAATCCAACATGCACGCCCTCAGCATGTCCTCCAAAATCTGAATCGTCCTCTCGGACTGGCCATCCGTCTGCGGATGGTACGCCGTGCTGAAACTCAGACGCGTACCCAAACTCTTCTGCAAACTCTGCCAGAACTGAGATGTGAACCTCGTGTCTCTGTCTGACACGATACTCACGGGGACTCCGTGA